>CM037090.1:18633794-19374347 GCA_020916435.1 Oxytropis ochrocephala | reverse complement strand
TGGTTGGTTTTGCATTTCCTATTTCTAATCGGGTCAAAAATAGATTTAGGCATCAAGTTGATGCTTGCACCTAAATCACATAAAGCTTTACCCAAGATAGGATTTTCCTATAGAAAATGGAATTGTAAAACTACTCGATCCTTCAATTTCTAGGGATCTTATTTTGCATAAGCAAACTACAATCTTCAAATATGGCAATCAAGTTTCAAACTCACATAATCTTCTTCTCTTAGTAAGCACATCCTTCATAAATTTTGCATAATTTGGCATTTGTTGGAGGGCTTCTACTAAGGGAACATTGATGTGTAATTGTTTTAGTACCTCTAAGAATTTACCAAACCGCTTCTCCTCATGTGCTTTTTTTCAGGTCTTTGAGGGTAAGGAGGAGGAGGGTATTCAGTACTAACTTAGGTAGTGGACTTTGAACTTCTTGTGATGCAGAGCACTAGATGCTTCTGCATTGGTTTCTTTTGATTTTTTGCTTTTTCTCCCTTTTCTACACTTTCCTTCTCGCTTAACTCTACCAAATCCTTACCACTTCTCAATGAAATAGCCTTAACCTCGCTTCTTTTCCTTTGGTTTGAGAAGGAGTAGCTTCAGATATTTGAAGGTAAGGCACCTTGTGGCCTTTGATACGAGGCTGTGGCTAATTGACCAACTTGATTCTCTAAGTTCTTAATAGAAGCATCTTGGGTTTGTCTAGCAGCTTCTAGATTCACCTATGAATGCTTTAAGCATGGTTTCTAGAGAATTATCGGTGGTAGGTTGAGAGTTTCTTTGGTTAGTTTGAGTAGGGAATCTGGTGGGTTGGTTTGTGTAGTTGGAGCAGTTCTAGTTGCAGGTGCACTATTGTTGTTCCATCTAAAATTTGGGTGATCTTTCCAACCAGGATTATAAGTGTTGGAATAAGGGTTGTTATTCCTATTATAACCTACATAATTTACAGAGATAGGGTTGCTAGAACACTCCTCATACAAGTGACCTCCTCCACAAGACACACAACTAGGTGTGCCCGAGGTACTTGTTCTCTCACAAGAATAAGAGTTTTACGGTGATGCAGCTGCATTAGATGCAGTAGCATTGCCAGAAGTGAAGTTTTTCATCAAATTAGCTAGAGTGGCTACTTGAGCAGATAGGGCAGATATATCATTGATTTCATGCACCCCTGATGGTTTCTTTTGCACTTACCCCTCTCGATGAGGCCAAACTAGAGCTATTAGTCGCTATTCTATCAATTAATTCACATGCTTCATTGTATGACGATTTAATAACACTCCACCGGATGATGCATCAAGCATTATTCTAGTTTGAGGTTCTAAACCATTATAAAATGTTTCCATTTGAATAATAACAGTAAACCATGATGAGGACATTTTCTTAAAAGTTCCTTCCATCTTTCCCATGCTTCAAATAAAGATTCAAACTCTTTTTGTCTAAAAGATGTAATATCATTTCTTAACTTTGGCATTTTTGATAGGTGGGAAATATTTTCCTAAAAACTTTTCAGCCATTTCATTCCATGAATGAATAGAGTTAGGCTCTAAAGAATTTAGCCAAGCCTTGGCTCTATCTCTCAAAGAATATGGAAATAACCTTAATCTAAATGCATTTTCACTAACACCGGGTAAAATAAAATTACTACAGACTTCTAGAAATTGCCTTAAATGCAAATGAGGATCTTCATGAGGAGATCCTCCAAATTGACCAATAGTTTGAAGCATTTGAAACATCATAGGTTTAAATTCAAAATGCATGGCATCAATATGAGGTCTGCTTTTATGCTAGTTTGCATGTTTTGATGATCAAATCTGAGCATAATCCTCATAGGTCTATCTCTATCATTAATCATACCTATGTGATCCATGTGGATGAGATTTTCTCTATGAACTTCTTCTTGATGGCAGCATGTCGTGATCCGGGCCTCCTCTCACCGAGTGTGGCCTTGAGCTTTGTTCTTCACTCGAAAGACATGTTCTTGACTTGTTGATTCTGCTTTTGGAGTCTTAGCAATCTCCGAATTTTCTTTCTATTTCTAAATCTAAACTATATTCGGAGTTATGCTTTGCAGTTCTGTACATATACTAAGTACCATGTAATCGTTGTTGTTGTGAAACTCTAAAAACCAGAATTATATACAACACTAAATTACTCAATATCGAATTTTAAAAAGAATTTACTTCAATCCCTGCAACGCGCCAAAAACTTGGTGTGTGGAATATGCCACATACACTTGAGTGCAAGTATACACTCGTCCAAAAATAAGTAGTAAAAGATCGAACCCACAGAGATTGAAAAACTCACTTTTAAATGATATAAAGTAATATAGTGCAAAGTCACAAAGTAATAAAATAATTTTGGATTTTGTTTGATGATCACAACTAAGTTAGAAAGAAAGCAAGTAAAGAATGTTGATAGTGTAAAAGAGAAAAGCTAGTTGGAATGTCTTCATCAAGTAATTTACTTAAAAGAGTATGATGCAAGATGTGATGCGATACCTTGAATCTTTGTTGCATTAGCTATGTGCCTTTTCGGTCACTTTCTTGAGTTTCATTACCGACTCTTATGATCCTTGTTCTATGCACGAAAGAAAGGGGTGTCGAGTGCCAATCTTGCCTCCTAACAAGTATCACTTTGCTTAAGTGAATTCACTCTTGTATTTTAAGTACCCACAATTATCCTATGGACTATACTATCCTATGTCTAGGACTTAGCATGGTTTTCACAAAGTTTTCTTTATGTAAAACACTCACCCATATTAGTTCTTGAGTTCTTAATTGTAAGCCATGTCTGGTCATTTACAATTCATACTTATTCTAAGTGATCAAGTTTAAAATAAGTAATAAAAATATTATCAAGCAAGAACTAAAGTACAAACATACATACATGCAACATACTTACTTAAAAGCTCATTAAATGATTAGAACATTCCAACTAAGAAAGGTTTTAGCTAACAAGAGACATTGCAAGATATATATAAACTGAATAGACCATGTTTATATATATAGAAATCACAAAAGAGAAACAACAAGAGTAAAGTTACAAATGTTGAAAACCTTTGTATGAAGTCTTCTAGCAATGCACTAGCATTACTCCTTAGCACTATACAAACACTATGAAAATGAGTAAAGGAGGATTTGTCAATTCCTTCCTCTTCCTCTAAAAATATAAAAACTAACTATGTATATTGAAATTTTGATCTAACTTATGGATTGTGATATATTTCCAAATGAAGATGTGAGGTCCTTTTATAGCCTTCAAGTGAGGTGCTTCCTTCCTTCATGTTGAAGTCATCTTGAGTGGATGATAGCTGTAGTTGCTTTCCAGAGGTTTATCCATGTTGCAATCTTTGACTTAATCATATAGGGTGGTTCCATGGTGTTAGAACAAGTGTCCCTATGTTGATGACTCTTCAAAGCTATGCCTATAGCTATGTGTGAATGGTAGCGCCTACTATACATTGTTGGATGGCATCGGGGAAGCGGCGGGAGGTCATCACATTGCATGTGGATGCATATGAAACAGTTTGCTTATTCACCAAGTTGCTTGCAGAATTGATGCGGGATCGGTCAGGGAGCATTGATGCGATAACGATGAGAGACGCAGACGAACAAAAACATCAAACATACCACAATATATCCAAAATGGCCTATAACTAACTATATCCATTCAAATCACTCAAGATATCATATATCACACTAAATACTATATAAACTCTTTATTATTACTTGAAAGAGAGCAAATACTAAGTTTAAACATATGAAATACTCTATATAAAATATGCCACATACACTTGGTGTGCAAGTATACACTGTCCAAAAACAAGTAGTAAAAAGATCGAGCGCCAAAAACTTGGTGTGTGGATCACTTTGTGTGTGGAATATGCCACATACACTCCTCATACAAGTGACCTCCTCCACAGTACACACAACTAGGTGTGCCAAAAACTTGGTGTGTGGAATATGCCACATACACTTGAGTGCAAGTATACACTGTCCAAAAACAAGTAGTAAAAAGATCGAACCCACAGAGATTGAAAAACTCACTTTTAAATGATATAAAGTAATATAGTGTAAAGTCACTAAGTAACAAAATAATTTTGGATTTTGTTTGATGATCACAACTAAGTTAGAAAGAAAGCAAGTAAAGAATGTTGATAGTGTAAAAGAGAAAGCTAGTTGGAATGTCTTCATCAAGTAATTTACTTAAAAGAGTATGATGCAAAGATGTGATGCAAACAGCATCAATCTTTGTTGCATTAGCTATGTGCCTTTCGGTCACTTTCTTGAGAGTTTCATTACCACTTCTTATGATCCTTGTTCTATGCAAGAAAGAAAGGGGTGTCGCTGCCAATCTTGCCTCCTAACAAGTATCACTTTGCTTAAGTGAATTCACTCTTGTATTTTAAGTACCCACAATTATCCTATGGACTATACTATCCTATGTCTAGGACTTAGCATGGTTTTCACAAAGTTTTCTTTATGTAAAACACTCACCCATATTAGTTCTTGAGTTCTTAATTGTAAGCCATGTCTGGTCATTTACAATTCATACTTATTCTAAGTGATCAAGTTTAAAATAAGTAATAAAAATATTATCAAGCAAGAACTAAAGTACAAACATACATACATGCAACATACTTACTTAAAAGCTCATTAAATGATTAGAACATTCCAACTAAGAAAGGTTTTAGCTAACAAGAGACATTGCAAGATATATATAAACCGAATAGACCATGTTTATATATATAGAAATCACAAAAAGAGAAACAACAAGAGTAAAGTTACAAATGTTGAAAACCTTTGTATGAAGTCTTCTAGCAATGCACTAGCATTACTCCTTAGCACTATACAAACACTATGAAAATGAGTAAAGGAGGATTTGTCAATTCCTTCCTCTTCCTCTAAAAATATAAAAACTAACTATGTATATTGAAATTTTGATCTAACTTATGGATTGTGATATATTTCCAAATGAAGATGTGAGGTCCTTTTATAGCCTTCAAGTGAGGTGCTTCCTTCCTTCATGTTGAAGTCATCTTGAGTGGATGATAGCTGTAGTTGCTTTCCAGAGGTTTATCCCATGTTGAAATCTTTGACTTGATACATAGGGGCGGTTCCATGGTGTTAGAACAAGTGTCCTTATGTTGATGACTCTTCAAAGCTATGCCTATAGCTATGTGTGAATGGTAGCGCGCTACTATATATTGTTGGATGGCATCGATGAAGCAAGTAGGAGGTCATCACATTGCATGTGGATGCATATGAAACAGTCGCTTATTCACCAAGTTGCGCAGAATTGATGCGGGATCGGTCACGGGAGCATTGATGCGATAAAGATTGAGACCGCATCGAACAAAAACATCAAACATACCACAATATATCCAAAATGGCCTATAACTAACTATATCCATTCAAATCACTCAAGATATCATATATCACACTAAATACTATATAAACTCTTTATTATTACTTGAAAGAGAGCAAATACTAAGTTTAAACATATGAAATACTCTATATAAAATAGAGTTATCACACCCCAAACTTAAACCATTGCTTGTCCGCAAGTAATGACAAAGACAAACTATTACAACTAAAATTCTAGAAGATAGATCAGTTTGATTTGGATTTTCATGAGGAGTTCCTATGAACTTCATCAACAACTTTTTCTTGTGCCTTTATTTCTTCAAAACCACCAAAGTTATTCAAACTCTTTTGTGTGTGTGTGAACCCACCGAGTTGAGATTGGTTCCAAGACTAAGTGAAAAAATTTCCTCCTAGCCTTTGAAAGGATTGGTTCATCTTTGGTCACACCAAATTATTTTTCAAAAGAAAGTTTAGACTCACAAAATTTTCTCAAGTGTTGGGGAGTTTTTTAAAATCAAAGGGCTTGATTGAATTTTTCAAAGCTTTTGAGCCAATGCAATTTTTTTGTGTGGATCTTTTTGTGCAAATGCAATACTTCTTTGAAGTGTTTTGTGCATTGATTTTTCTCGCATTTTGCTTTTTCTTGATGCGGTTTGCGTGATGATGCAAACAGACCGATAATGCTTTTTCTTTTCTAGCTCATACCTTCCTCACCGACCTCCGGATGCAAATGCACTTTGGCACGTGTCTTTGACCTCCGTGATGCATATATTTTTTCTTTGCACTTTGGCACAGGTTCAGTTTATTGAACTATCCTCCAGATACATTTATTCCTGCATGGCACAGGTCTTTGACCTCCAGATGCATTCATGTACTTAGGCACAGGTATAGTTTCAAAAGATTCAGGATATGGCTTGTCCACATTTTTGTTTTCTTTTTCTACATTGTTTACTCTTTACACTTTTGAAATTCAGCCTTTGTTTTCATAAAACACCCCCAAACTTAATTCTTTAAGCTCTTCTTTCTTTTTAGTAAAGCTTTGTTTTGACCTAAGCTTACCAAAAATTCCCCTTGCATCAGATTGATCTTTTAAATAGCAAGGTTCTTTTCACAAACTCAGTTTTGAAGTGTTGAAGTGAAAATAATTTTGGTTTTTCTAAGAAATAAGGCTTCTTTTTCTCTTTTTCATCATTGAAATTCCATCCATAGGGCTTTCACCATATTTTTGAAAAAGCTCGATCTTTTCTAAAAATATTTAGATACTACTTTGTTAAGTACATCTAATATTTAAACAACAAAAACTATTTAAAACATATATATTTACTATCTAAAACATTTAATTTAAACACACAACATATTAGATAAAAACATAACATAACATGCAAATCCCCCAAACTTAAGGGGTTGCGGTGTCCTCACCGCAATTTGTTCAAAAAGACAAATCATTTGTTCAAAAATAGGGAGAGAGGATTAGTACAACCAGGAAATAGTTCGAAACAAAACAAGCATATAGCGGTTGTAGGTGAAAACATGTAAATGATACTCATTTCTTGGCTCCACTCCTAATTCGTGCTTTGCTGGATGGAGGAGTGTGCTTCACCTTCCGCTTCTTCTCCTTGGGCTTGCTAGGTGTTGCTTCAGCAGGTGCGGATGCACCTCCTACTTCGTGTAGTTGCGGGAATTGGTTCCAGAATCGATGCAGTGCATCGCCTTGATCGCATCACTTTTCTTCCTTTTTGGTGTTAATTTTGCTGCGCTTCCAGCAGTTGCTTGAAGAACTTCGAGTGTTGTGCGAGCATCCTCTTCTGCTTTGCCATTTCTTCCGTAACCATTTTGATTGTTGCTTCATCATGTACAGCTTGTTGTCTGTTGTGATGCAAAGACAGTGATGCAGAGCATCACTCTGCATCTCAACAGATTTGAGTTCTTCGTCTCCTTTGCGGATGATTCTTCAATTTTATCTCCTTTGTCGAGTCCTTCTTCTTCTCTTTCCCCGCAAAAATCTCTTTTTCAAGAGCGAAAAACAACATTTGAAATAATGTTGCTTGGGTTAGAAGGTACCGCTGTCCGCATTGGCATAACAGGGGTTTGTTACGAGATTGGTTCTTCTCGTGTGAGTTGTTTCTTGTGTTTCTTTTCTTGGAGAGGTGGTGGAGGGTTGTTTGTGGTGGTGATTGTGATAGGACCGGTGGATCATTGAGGGAGGGTAATGGTGATTTTGGAATGGAGGAGGATTCTTGGTTTGGTGAGATGATGGGTGATTTGGTTACTGGTGAAGTGATAGGTGTTCCTGGTTGGGTTGATGCAGAAGTTTGTTTGGCATATTTCTGCCTAGCAATCTCCTCTAAGATCACACCTCTAGCTTGTTCCTCTTCTTCTTCATCAATTTCCTCATCACTTTCTTCCTCCTCTTCTTCTTCTAAATCCTTATCCATTTCTTTCAATTCCTCACTCTCAGCTTCAGATTCAGAATCATACAATTCTTCAACTACAGGTTCTACCACAACCTTCTTCTGTACTTTGTATTGTTTTCTAGTCACCTTTTTCTTGGTGCTAGGTTCTGCCTCTACTTTCTCCTTTCCTTTTGTTCCTTCTTCAGTCTCTTTCTCCTCTTCTTCTTCTCCTTCACTTCTCAATACCCAAGTGGAATTCGGGGCATTCATTTGGCCCACAAGATCAAAGATCTTGTCAAAGACCAATTGAAGCCAGGTCATGTTGATCATTCGAAATTTCGAGACAGCCTCTCTTACGCATGTAATGCTCTTGCATTGCAGGTGCAGGGCCTCTTACATTTCTCAACTTTTCCTTCACTTCAGCACTCAAATTACCAGGGGGAAATTTCCTTTGTTCATTAGCAGCTATAGGGACTCCTTCTTTCATGCATAATTCAGTTATAAGACAAGGGAAAAACAAAATCCCTTTGATTTTGTTGAGCATGCAAGAATTTCCTAGCTATCAATCACTTTATGTCTACATGTCCTCGGAGAGAATTGTATCTAGCAAGATCAATCTCTCTTTGTCATAGCATATGTATGTGATGTAGGCGCAATTGAATTGGCTATGAACAAATGCCAATTACCTAATGCATTTACCAAATAGTTACTTCTAAGCTTAATCTCATTAGGTGTGAATTTTTCCCAAACAGACTCGTATAGCAATCCTACTCCTTATTTCTTCCATTTCTTTCTTAAAGGCATTTGCCACTCTATTTTCAAATTCATTCCCATTATATTTCAAAGATATAATGTTCATTCAATTTCTTTGCATGGAAGTGTACAAGTTTACCTCTCACCATGGAAGTGTAGGAATGTTCTGCTCCTTCTTGTGGTGTGATGCCAAAGATAGAATTCTCTCACTATGTCTTCAATATAGCCTCCTCTTGGTAGCACGAAGTGGTCCCAATTGAGATTGGCCACTGCTGACATGAATGATGGGCTTGCCTTCTTCAAATCATACCTCTCTCGGGCAATAGATGCATGTTCCACGGATGAACATTGTCATCGGGCCTGATTGATGATTCTTTGGCTTTCCTTTCCTTGATGATGATGATCCTGCATGCATGGCTTTCTTCTCTTTTTGGGGAGTTTTGGCCCGCTCGCTGATGATTTCTGTGCTGATTGCTTCTTCACCATTGTAATGAATTTCTAGGTTTTTGATTGCTTGTGTGTTTTGGAAAAGATTGGATTGAGAATGAGAAGATTGATTTGTGTTTCAGATGAGAGAATTTGTGAGAGTTTGCGAATGAAGGGTAATTGGTAATAATGAAGGCTTTATGTTTCGGGAAGAGGAAGTTAGTGGAGTTATTAGGTAGCCGTTAGCATTGCGTGCTTTGCGCATGCATCTTGCCAAGTGTCTTGCTTTGGCTACCAATGTGTCATTAATCTTACTTATCCTCCTTTGATCTTCCTGAAGCCTTATGATTCACACTTAACCAATTTTCTTCAAGTTTATAATCTTCGATGCAGGCACGCGTTTTCCTCAATGCAGTGCACTTGATGCAGCTGCATTAGTTTCCTGCATTTCTGCAAAACAACTAAAAACATAAAATTGCACAAAAATAATTAAAAACAATGGGTTGCCTCCCATTAAGCGCTTGTTTTAAGAGTCTTGTCAGCCTGACTACCTCTTTTCACTTAGAGATTTTGCAAATGGGTGGTGGTTTTGTCTTTCACCACATGTTCACCATAGTACATTTTAACTCTCTGACCATTCACCTTGAAGACAATGTATTTGAGGATTTATCAAATAAGTCTACTGCTCCATGTGGATAAACTTTTATCAACTTAAATGGTCCTGACCACCTTGACCTTAGTTTTCCAGGAAATAGCTTCAACCTAGAGTTGTATAGCAGAACTAGTCCTCCTTCTTTCAATTCTCTTCTGAGAATTTTCTTGTCATGCCATTTCTTAGTCTTAGCTTTGTAGATTTCAGCATTCTCATAAGAGGTTTGCCTAATTTCTTCTAACTCATCAAGCTCTAACATTCTCTTTTTACCTGCCTTGTTCAAATTGAAATTGAGCTTTTTGATAGCCCAATAGGATTTGTTTTCCAATTCTACATGTAAATGGCATGCTTTTCCATAGACTAATTTGTAAGGGGACATTCCTAAGGGTGTTTTGAATGCTTTGTTCTATATGCCCATAAAGCATCATCCAAATGTAAAGACCAATCTTTCCTATTTGGACTTACCATTTTTCTAGCATTCTCTTAATTTCCCTATTGGATAATTCTCGCTTGTCCACTAGTTTGAGGATGGTAGGCTGTAGCTATCTTATGCTTAACTCCATACTTAGCTAGAAGGTTTTCTATGATCTTATTGCAAAAGTGTGAACCTTCATCATTAATGATAGCTCTAGGAGTTCCAAATCTAGTGAATATATTTCTTTGAAGAAACTTACTCACTGATTTAGCATCATTATTAGGTAATGCTACTGCCTCTACCCATTTGGATACATAATCAACAGCTACTAAGATATATAAATTGCCAAAAGAGGGTGGAAAAGGTCCCATGAAATCCATGCCCCAAACATCAAATAATTCAATTTCTAAAATATTTGTTCTAGGCATTTCATGCTTATCAGAAATATTTCCTGCTCTTTGACATTTATCACAGTTTTGACCAATAAATATGAATCTTTAAATAAAGTAGGCCAAAAATAACCAGACTGTAATACCTTAGCTGCTGTCCTAGTGCTTCCAAAGTGTCCTCCATAAGGTGCGAGATGGCAATGCGTAAAGCATTTGCTTGTTGCTCCTCTTCAGGTATGCATTTCCTTATTAATTGATCAGGACACATCTTATAAAGGAATGGATCATCCCAATAGTATTGTTTAACCATGTGGAAGAACTTTCTCCTTTGTTGATATGTCATACTCAGTGGTACTACTTTGCTTGCAAGGAAATTTACAATATCAGCAAACCATGGTGCAGATGCATTTGATGCTCCTGCATTGCTTATAGCAAATGCGCTTTCATGTTTTGCATTGACCGTGATTGCCAATAGTTTCTCATCCGAAAGCTCTCCTTGATTTCTTCTCCTCGTGTACCAAGTGATTCTCCTTCAATCCTTGATAAATGGTCCGCTACTTGGTTTTCTACTCCTTTCTTGTCTCTAATTTCTAGATCAAATTCTTGTAGGAGTAAAATCCACCTTATTAGCCTTGGCTTTGCATCCTTCTTTGAAATTAGATACTTAATGGCAGAGTGATCGGTATAGACAATAATTTTAGTGCCAACTAAGTATGATCTGAATTTTTCAAATGCAAAGACCACAACCTAATAATTCCTTTTACAGGATCATGTAGTTCACTTGAGCTTCAATTAATGTCTTGCTAGCATAATATATGGAATGAAAGACCTTATCATACCTTTGCCCTAGGATCGCTCCTACCGCAAAGTCACTAGCATCACACATTAATTCAAATGGCCTGCTCCAACTGAGTTACTATAATTGGTGCTTTGTCACCAATGCCTTTTAAGCTTGTCAAAAGCTTCTATACAAAAGTTATCAAAGATAAATTCTACATCATGTTGCGTAAGCATACATAATGGTTTTGAGATTTTTGAAAAGTCTTTGATAAACCTTCTATAGAAACCAAATGGCCTAAGAAGCTCCCGATACCTTTAATTGTATTGGGTGGTGGTAGATTCTCAATGACATCAACTTTAGCTTTGTCTACCTCTAGACCTTTCTTTGAAATCCTATGTCCTAGCACTATGCCTTCTTGTACCATGAAATGGCACTTTTCCCGCTTTAAAACTAAATTTGTTTCTTCACATCTCTTGAGAATTTGTTCCAAGTTTGTTAAGCAAACTTGAAATGTTTCTCCAAAGATAGAGAAATCATCCATGAATACTTCCATTGATTGCTCAATGAAATCGAGAATATAGACATCATGCATCTTTGAATGTAGCAGGTGCATTACATAAACCAAATGGCATTCTCCTAAAAGCAAAAGTACCATAAGGGCATGTAAAGGTGGTTTTGTGTTGATCCTTAGGCTCAATGGCTATTTGATTATAGCTTTGAGTAGCCATCTAGGAAACAATAAAATTCTTTCCCCGCTAATCTATCTAGCATTTGGTCTATGAATGGTAAAGGAAAGTGATCCTTTTTGGTAGCTTTGTTGAGTTTTCTGTAATCCATACAGATTCTCCACCCTGTGACAGTTCTTGTTGGTATCAACTCATTCCTTTCATTGGCTATCACTGTCACACCCCCTTTCTTTGGTACACATTGGACAGGGCTTACCCAAGCAATCGGCTCGATATGGGGTATATGATTCCAAAGATCTAGCCACTTAATTATTTCCTTTTTCACAACCTCTTTCATGATAGGATTTAGTCTTCTTTGACTCTCTATGCTTTTTTTGGAATTTTCTTCCAAAATGACTCATGCATGCATATAGAAGGACTAATTCCTTTGATATCCGCCATTTGCCAACCTATAGCTTTGGTATGCTTCTTGAGAGTACTAATGAGATCACTCTCCTGTTTTGATGTTAAATCGTAAGCAATGATAATGTGTAAAGTTTCATTTGTTCCTAAGAATGCATACTTAAGGTGTTCAGCGATATCTTCAATTCTAACTTAGGAGGTTGTTCTATTGAGGGTAAGTTCTTCTTGAGACTTGGATCCTCAAGATTGAGTGGTTCATAAGTCCTAGCCCATACTTCCTTACAAGAGTTTTCTATTGGCGATTCTCTTTTTCTAGTATTTCAAGATCTAGCAATGCAAATGCATCTAATGCATCCGCATTGGCTAAGTGATCATACTGCTTGTAAAATTGTTTTTCTACCAATTGATCTAGAGAGAATAAGGATGAACACTCTTCTGTTTCCTCTGAAGGATATTTCATAGCATTCATTACATTGAATTTGATCTCTTGATCATTCACTCTCATAGTGAGTTCACCTTCTCGCACATCAATTATGGTTTTACCAGGCTTGCTAAAAATGGTCTTCCTAGGATAATAGGCACTTCCTTATCTGCATCAAAGTCAAGGATAACAAAATCTACAGGAATACAAATTTGTCTACCTTAACTAGGATGTCTTCTATGATACCTTCAGATAGGCTATTGATTCATCGGCTAATTGAAGTGTCACGGTGGTTGGTTTTGCATTTCCTATTTCTAATCGGTCAAAAATAGATTTAGGCATCAAGTTGATGCTTGCACCTAAATCACATAAAGCTTTACTTCAAAGATAGGATTTTCCTATAGAAAATGGAATTGTAAAACTACCTCGATCCTTCAATTTCCTAGGGATCTTATTTTGCATAAGCAAACTACAATCTTCATCATGGCAATCAAGCTTCAAACTCACCTAATCTTCTTCTCTTAGTAAGCACATCCTTCATAAATTTTGCATAATTTGGCATTTGTTGGAGGGCTTCTACTAAGGGAACATTGATGTGTAATTGTTTTAGTACCTCTAAGAATTTACCAAACCGCTTCTCCTCATGTGCTTTTTTCACTCTTTGAGGTAAGGAGGAGGAGGGTATTCAGTACTAACTTAGGTAGTGGACTTTGAACTTTCTTGTGATGCAGAGCACTAGATGCTTCTCGCATTGGTTTCTTTTTGATTTTTGGCTTTTTCTCCCTTTTCTACACTTTCCTTCTCGCTTAAATCTACCAAATCCTTACCACTTCTCAATGAAATAGCCTTAACCCGCTCTTTTCCTTTGGTTTGAGAAGGTGTAGCTTCAGATTTGAAGGTAAGGCACCTTGTGGCCTTTGATACAGAGTCAGTGGCTAATTGACCAACTTGATTCTCTAAGTTCTTGATGGAAGCATCTTGGGTTTGTCTAGCGCTTCTAGATTCACCTATGAATGCTTTAAGCATGGTTTCTAGAGAATTATCGGTGGTAGGTTGAGAGTTTCTTTGGTTATTTTGAGCCGGGAATCTGGTGGGTTGGTTTGTGTAGTTGGAGCAGCTTCTAGGTGCGTGTGCACTATTGTTGCTCCATCTAAAATTTGGGTGATCTTTCCAACCAGATTATAAGTGTTGGAATAAGGGTTGTTATTCCTATTATAACCTACATAATTTACAGAGATAGGGTTGCTAGAACACTCCTCATACAAGTGACCTCCTCCACAAGACACACAACTAGGTGTGCACTCGAGGTACTTGTTCTATCACCGCAATAAAGTCTTTATCTGGTGATGCACTGCATTAGATGCAAATAGCATTGCTGTATGAAGTTTTTCATCAAATTAGCTAGAGTGGCTACTTGAGCGAGATAGAGCGAGATATATCATTGATTTCATGTACCCCGATGGTTTCTTTTGGGCACTTACCCTCAAGAGAGCCAACTAGAGCTATTAGTCGCTATTCTATCAATTAATTCACATGCTTCATTGTATGACAGATTTAATAACACTCCACCGGATGATGCATCAAGCATTATTCTGGTTTGAGGTTCTAAACCATTATAAAATGTTTCCATTTGAATAATAACAGTAAACCATGATGAGGACATTTTCTTAAAAGTTCCTTCCATCTTTCCCATGCTTCAAATAAAGATTCAAACTCTTTTTGTCTAAAAGATGTAATATCATTTCTTAACCTCGGCATTTTTGATAGGTGGGAAATATTTTCCTAAAAACTTTTCACCCATTTCATTCCATGAATGAATAGAGTTAGGCTCTAAAGAATTTAGCCAAGCCTTGGCTCTATCTCTCAAAGAATATGGAAATAACCTTAATCTAAATGCATTTTCACTAACACCGTGTAAAATAAAATTACTACATACTTCTAGAAATTGCCTTAAATGCAAATGAGGATCTTCATGAGGAGATCCTCCAAATTGACCAATAGTTTGAAGCATTTGAAACATCATAGGTTTAAATTCAAAATGCATGGCATCAATATGAGGTCTGCTTTATGCTAGTTTGCATGTTTTGATGATCAAACCGAGCATAATCCTCATAGGTCTATCTCTATCATTAATCATACCTATGTGATCCATGTGGATGAGATTTTCTCTATGAACTTCTTCTTCAATGGCATGTCGTGATCCGGGGCCTCCCGCCTTGTGGTGTCTTGTGATCCCGACAGCAACTACGCCAAAAACTTGGTGTGTGGAATATGCCACATACACTTGAGTGCAAGTATACACTTTGTCCAAAAACAAGTAGTAAAAGATCGAACCCACAGAGATTGAAAAACTCACTTTTAAATGATATAAAGTAATAAAGTGTAAAGTCACAAAGTAATAAAATAATTTGGATTTTGGTTGATGATCACAACTAAGTTAGAAAACAAAGAAAGAATGTTGATAGTGTAAAAGAGAAAAGCTAGTTGGAATGTCTTCATCAAGTAATTTACTTAAAAGTGTATGATGCAAATGTGTGATGCAAACACGATGAATGTCATTGCATTAGCTATGTGCCTTTCGGTCACTTTCTTCGTAGTTTCATTACCACTCTTATGATCCTTGTTCTATGCAGTAAAGAAAGGGGTGTCGCTAATCTTGCCTCCTAACAAGTATCACTTTGCTTAAGTGAATTCACTCTTGTATTTTAAGTACCCACAATTATCCTATGGACTATACTATCCTATGTCTAGGACTTAGCATGGTTTTCACAAAGTTTTCTTTATGTAAAACACTCACCCATATTAGTTCTTGAGTTCTTAATTGTAAGCCATGTCTGTCATTTACAATTCATACTTATTCTAAGTGATCAAGTTTAAAATAAGTAATAAAAATATTATCAAGCAAGAACTAAAGTACAAACATACATACATGCAACATACTTACTTAAAAGCTCATTAAATGATTAGAACATTCCAACTAAGAAAGGTTTAGCTAACAAGAGACATTGCAAGATATATATAAACCGAATAGACCATGTTTATATATATAGAACTCACTAAAGAGAAACAACAAGAGTAAGGTTACAAATGTTGAAAATCTTTATATGAAGTCTTCTAGCAATGCACTAGCATTACTCCTTAGCACTATACAAACACTATGAAAATGAGTAAAGGAGGATTTGTCAATTCCTTCCTCTTCCTCTAAAAATATAAAACTAACTATGTATATTGAAATTTTGATCTAACTTATTGATTGTGATATATTTCCAAATGAAGATGTGAGGTCCTTTTATAGCCTTCAAGTGAGGTGCTTCCTTCCTTCATGTTGAAGTCATCTTGAGTGGATGATAGCTGTAGTTGCTTTCCGCAGAGTTTTATCCCATGTTGAAATCTTTGACTTGATACATAGGGCGGTTCCATGGTGTTAGAACAAGTGTCCCTATGTTGATGACTCTTCAAAGCTATGCCTATAGCTATGTGTGAATGGTAGCGCCTACTATATATTGTTGGATGGCATCGGTGAAGCAAGTAGGAGGTCATCACATTGCATGTGGATGCATATGAAACAGTGCTTATTCACCAAGTTGCGCAGAATTGATGCAGGATCAGTGCAGGAGCATTGATGCAGACAGCATTGAGACTGCACTGAACAAAAACATCAAACATACCACAATATATCCAAAATGGCCTATAACTAACTATATCCATTCAAATCACTCAAGATATCATATATCACACTAAATACTATATAAACTCTTTATTATTACTTGAAAGAGAGCAAATACTAAGTTTAAACATATGAAATACTCTATATAAAATAGAGTTATCACACCCCCAAACTTAAACCATTGCTTGTCATAAGTAATGACAAAGACAAACTATTACAACTAAAATTCTAGAAGATAGATCAGTTTGATTTGGATTTTCATGAGGAGTTCCCTATGAACTTCATCAACAACTTTTTCTTGTGCCTTTATTTCTTCAAAACCACCAAAGTTATTCAAACTCTTTTGTGTGTGTGTGAACCCACTGAGTTGAGATTGGTTCCAAGACTAAGTGAAAAAATTTCCTCCTAGCCTTTGAAAGGATTGGTTCATCTTTGGTCACACCAAATTATTTTTCAAAAGAAAGTTTAGACTCACAAAATTTTCTCAAGTGTTGGGGAGTTTTTTAAAATCAAAGGGCTTGATTGAATTTTTCAAAGCTTTTGAGCCAATGCAATTTTTTTGTGTGGATCTTTTTGTGCAAATGCAATACTTCTTTGAAGTGTTTTGTGCATTGATTTTTTCTGCATTTTGCTTTTTCTTCAAGATGCGATTTGCGGTGATGCACAACAGACCGATAATGCTTTTTCTTTTCTAGCTCATACCTTCCTCACCGACCTCCGGATGCAAATGCACTTTGCACGTGTCTTTGACCTCCGAGATGCATATATTTTTCTTTGCACTTTGGCACAGAGTTCGATTTATTGAACTATCCTCCGTATACATTTATTCCTGCATGGCACAGTCTTTGACCTCCGATGCATTCATGTACTTAGGCACGGTATAGTTTCAAAAGATTCGAGATATGGCTTGTCCACATTTTTGTTTTCTTTTTCTACATTTGTTTACTCTTTACACTTTTGAAATTCAGCCTTTGTTTTCATAAAACACCCCCAAACTTAATTCTTTAAGCTCTTCTTTCTTTTTAGTAAAGCTTTGTTTTGACCTAAGCTTACCAAAAATTCCCTTGCATCAGATTGATCTTTTAAATAGCAAGGTTCTTTTCACAAACTCGGTTTTGAAGTGTTGAAGTGAAAATAATTTTGGTTTTTCTAAGAAATAAGGCTTCTTTTTCTCTTTTCATCATTGAAATTCCATCCATAGGCTTTCACCATATTTTTGAAAAAGCTCGATCTTTTCTAAAAATATTTAGATACTACTTTGTTAAGTACATCTAATATTTAAACAACAAAAAACTATTTAAAACATATATATTTACTATCTAAAACATTTAATTTAAACACACAACATATTAGATAAAAACATAACATAACATGCAAATCCCCCCCCAAACTTAAGGGGTTGCAGTGTCCTCACTGCAATTTGTTCAAAACAGACAAATCATTTGTTCAAAAATAGGGAGAGGATTAGTACAACCAGGAAATAGTTCAGAAACAAAACAAGCATATAGCAGTTGTAGGTGAAAACATGTAAATGATACTCATTTCTTGGCTCCACTCCTAATTCTGGTGCTTTGCCTGGATGGAGGAGTGTGCTTCACCTTCTGCTTCTTCTCCTTGGGCTTGCTAGGTGTTGCTTCTGTAGGTGCGGATGCACCTCCTACTTCGTGTAGTTGCGAGAATTGTTCAGAATCGATGCAGTGCATCGATCTTGATCGCATCACTTTTCTTCCTTTTTGGTGTTAATTTTGCCTGCCTTCCTACAGGTTGCTTGAAGAACTTCTGAGTGTTGTGCAGAGCATCCCTCTTCTGTTTTGCCATTTCTTCCAGAACCATTTTGATTGTTGCTTCATCATGCACAGTTGTTGTCTGTTGTGATGCAGCAGCAAGTGATGCAGGAGCATCACTCTGCATCTCAACAGTTTGAGTTACTGTCTCCTTTGCAGATGATTCTTCTTCTTTGTCTTGCTTGTCGAGTCCTTCTTCTTCTCTTTCCTGCAAAACCTCTTTCTCAAGAGCAGAAACAACATTAGAAATTATGTTGCTTGGGTCAGAAGGTACTGTTTGGTCTGTTGGCATAACAGGGGTTTGTTCTGAGATTGGTTCTTCTGTGTGAGTTGTTTCTTGTGTTTCTTTTCTTGGAGAGGGTGGTGGAGGGGTTGTTTGTGGTGGTGATTGTGATAGGACTGGTGGATCATTGAGGGAGGGTAATGGTGATTTTGGAATGGAGGAGGATTCTTGGTTTGGTGAGATGATGGGTGATTTGGTTCTTGGTGAAGTTATAGGTGTTTCGTTGGGTTGATCATGCGAGTTTGTTTGGCATATTTCTGCCTAGCAATCTCCTCTAAGATCACACCTCTAGCTTGTTCCTCTTCTTCTTCATCAATTTCCTCATCACTTTCTTCCTCCTCTTCTTCTTCTAACTCCTTATCCATTTTTCTTAATTCCTCATCCTCAGCTTCAGATTCAGAATCATACAATTCCTCTACAAATGTGTTCTACCACAACCTTCTTCTGTACTTTGTATTGCTTTCTAGTCACCTTTTTCTTGGTGCTAGGTTCTGCCTCTACTTTCTCCTTTCCTTTTGTTCCTTCTTCAGTCTCTTTCTCCTCTTCTTCTTCTCCTTCACTTCTCAATACCCAAGTTGGGAATTCAGGGGCATTCACTTGGCCCACAAGATCAAAAATCTTGTCAAAGACCAATTGAAGCCACCATGTTGATCATTCTCGAAATTTCCAGACAGCCCTCTCTTACGCATGTAATGCTCTTGCATTGCAGTGCGGGGGCCTCTTACATTCCTCAATTTTTCCTTCACTTCAACGACTCAAATTACCAGGGGGAAATTTTCTTTGCTCATTAGCAGCTATAGGGACTCCTTCTTTCATGCATAGCTCAGTAATAAGACAAGGGGAAAAAGAAATCCCTTTGACTTATTTGAACATGCCGAGAATTTCCCTAGCAATCAATCTACCTATGTCTACATGTCCCTCGTGAGAGAATTGTATCTAGCAAGATCAATCTCTCTTTGGTCATAGCATATGTATGTGATGTAAGCGAATTGAATTAGCTATGAACAAATGCCAATTACCTAATGCATTAATCAAATAATTACTTCTAAGCTTAATCTCATTAGGTGTAAATTTCTCCCAAACAAATTTCCCACGGTATGGCAATCCTATTCCTTATTTCTTCCATTTCTTTCTTAAAGGCATTTGCCATTCTATTCTCAAAATCATTCCCATTATATTTCAAAGATATAATGTTCATTTAATTTCTTGGCATGAAAGTGCACAATTTTACCTCTCACCATGGAAGTGTAGGAATGTTCTCGCTCCTTCTTGTGGTGTGATTCCAAATAGAATTCTCTCACCAAATCTTCAATGTAGCCTCCTCGTGGTAGCACAAAGTGGTCCCAATTGAGATTGGCCACTTCACCAGTAACCAAATCACCCATCATCTCACCAAACCAAGAATCCTCCTCCATTCCAAAATCACCATTACCCTCCCTCAATGATCCACCAGTCCTATCACAATCACCACCACAAACAACCCCTCCACCACCCTCTCCAAGAAAAGAAACACAAGAAACAACTCACACGTAAGAACCAATCTCGTAACAAACCCCTGTTATGCCAATGCACTCAAGCGGTACCTTTCTAACCCAAGCAACATTATTTCAAATGTTGTTTCGCTCTTGAAAAAGAGATTTTGCGGAAAGAGAAGAAAGAAGGACTCGACAAAGGAGATAAAATTGAAGAATCATCTGCAAAGGAGACAAGAACTCAAATCGTTGAGATGCAGAGTGATGCTCTGCATCATCTACTTGCTGCATCACAACAGCACAACAACTGTACATGATGAAGCAACAATCAAAATGGTTCGGAAGAAATGGCAAAACAGAAGAGGATGCTCTGCACAACACTCGAAGTTCTTCAAGCAACTGCGGGAAGGCGAGCAAAATTAACACCAAAAAGGAAGAAAAGTGATGCGGCTCAAGATCGATGCACTGCATCGATTCATGAGAACCAATTCCCGCAACTACACTGTAGGAGGTGCATCTGCACTCTGCTGCAAGCAACACCTAGCAAGCCCAAGGAGAAGAAGCGGAAGGTGAAGCACACTCCTCCATCCGGTGCAAAGCACTGCATTAGGAGTGGAGCCAAGAAATGAGTATCATTTACATGTTTTCACCTACAACCGCTATATGCTTGTTTTGTTTCTTTTTGACTATTTCCCCTGGTTATACTAATCCTCTCCCTATTTTGAACAAATGATTTGTCTGCTTTTGAACAAATTGCGGTGAGGACACTGCAACCCCTTAAGTTTGGGGGTTTGCATGTTATGTTATGTTTTTATCTAATATGTTGTGTGTTTAAATTAAATGTTTTAGATAGTAAATATATATGTTTTAAATAGTTTTTGTTGTTTAAATATTAGATGTACTTAACAAAGTAGTATCTAAATATTTTTAGAAAAGATCGATTTTTCAAAAATATGGTGAAAGCCCTATGGATGGAATTTCAATGATGAAAAAGAGAAAAAGAAGCCTTATTTCTTAGAAAAACCAAAATTATTTTCACTTCAACACTTCAAAACTGAGTTTGTGAAAAGAACTTGCTATTTAAAAGATCAATCTGATGCAAGGGAATTTTTGGTAAGCTTAGGTCAAAACAAAGCTTTACTAAAAAGAAAGAAGAGCTTAAAGAATTAAGTTTGGGGTGTTTTATGAAAACAAAGGCTGAATTTCAAAAGTGTAAAGAGTAAACAATGTAGAAAAAGAAAACAAAAATGTGGACAAGCCATATCTCTGAATCTTTTGAAACTATACACGTGCTTTAAGTACATGAATGCATCCGGAGGTCAAAGACTGTGCCATGCAGAATAAATGTATCCGGAGGATAGTTCAATAAATCGAACTCGTGCAAAGTGCAAAGAAAAATATATGCATCTCGGAGGTCAAAGACTCGTGCAAAGTGCATTTGCATCCGGAGGTCGATGAGGAAGGTATGAGCTAGAAAAAGAAAAAGCATTATCGATCTTGTTTGCATCACTGCAAACTGCACTGAAGAAAAAGCAAAATGCAGAAAAAATCAATGCACAAAACACTTCAAAGAAGTATTGCATTTGCACAAAAATATCCACACAAAAAAAATTGCATTGGCTCAAAAGCTTTGAAAAATTCAATCAAGCCCTTTGATTTTAAAAAACTCCCCAACACTTGAGAAAATTTTGTGAGTCTAAACTTTCTTTTGAAAAATAATTTGGTGTGACCAAAGATGAACCAATCCTTTCAAAGGCTAGGAGGAAATTTTTTCACTTAGTCTTGGAACCAATCTCAACTCAGTGGGTTCACACACACACAAAAGAGTTTGAATAACTTTGGTGGTTTTGAAGAAATAAAGGCACAAGAAAAAGTTGTTGATGAAGTTCATAGGGAACTCCTCATGAAAATCCAAATCAAACTGATCTATCTTCTAGAATTTTAGTTGTAATAGTTTGTCTTTGTCATTACTTGCGGACAAGCAATGGTTTAAGTTTGGGGGTGTGATAACTCTATTTTATATAGAGTATTTCATATGTTTAAACTTAGTATTTGCTCTCTTTCAAGTAATAATAAAGAGTTTATATAGTATTTAGTGTGATATATGATATCTTGAGTGATTTGAATGGATATAGTTAGTTATAGGCCATTTTGGATATATTGTGGTATGTTTGATGTTTTTGTTCAGTGCAGTCTCAATGCTGTCTGCATCAATGCTCCTGCACTGATCCTGCATCAATTCTGCGCAACTTGGTGAATAAGCAGCCTGTTTCATATGCATCCACATGCAATGTGATGACCTCCTACTTGCTTCACTGATGCCATCCAACAATATATAGTAGGCGCCTACCATTCACACATAGCTATAGGCATAGCTTTGAAGAGTCATCAACATAGGGACACTTGTTCTAACACCATGGAACCGCCCTATGTATCAAGTCAAAGATTTCAACATGGGATAAACCTGCGAAAGCAACTACAGCTATCATCCACTCAAGATGACTTCAACATGAAGGAAGGAAGCACCTCACTTGAAGGCTATAAAAGGACCTCACATCTTCATTTGGAAATATATCACAATCCATAAGTTAGATCAAAATTTCAATATACATAGTTAGTTTTTATATTTTTAGAGGAAGAGGAAGGAATTGACAAATCCTCCTTTACTCATTTTCATAGTGTTTGTATAGTGCTAAGGAGTAATGCTAGTGCATTGCTAGAAGACTTCATATAAAGATTTTCAACATTTGTAACCTTACTCTTGTTGTTTCTCTTTAGTGAGTTCTATATATATAAACATGGTCTATTCAGTTTATATATATCTTGCAATGTCTCTTGTTAGCTAAACCTTTCTTAGTTGGAATGTTCTAATCATTTAATGAGCTTTTAAGTAAGTATGTTGCATGTATGTATGTTTGTACTTTAGTTCTTGCTTGATAATATTTTTATTACTTATTTTAAACTTGATCACTTAGAATAAGTATGAATTGTAAATGACCGGACATGGCTTACAATTAAGAACTCAAGAACTAATATGGGTGAGTGTTTTACATAAAGAAAACTTTGTGAAAACCATGCTAAGTCCTAGACATAGGATAGTATAGTCCATAGGATAATTGTGGTACTTAAAATACAAGAGTGAATTCACTTAAGCAAAGTGATACTTGTTAGGAGGCAAGATTGGCACTCGACACCCCCTTTCTTTACTTGCATAGAACAAGGATCATAAGAGCTGGTAATGAAACTCAAAGAAAGTGACCGAAAGGCACATAGCTAATGCAACAAAGATTCAAATCACACCAGATCACATCTTGCATCATACACTTTTAAGTAAATTACTTGATGAAGACATTCCAACTAGCTTTTCTCTTTTACACTATCAACATTCTTTCTTTGTTTTCTAACTTAGTTGTGATCATCAACCAAAATCCAAATTATTTTATTACTTTGTGACTTTACACTTTATTACTTTATATCATTTAAAAGTGAGTTTTTCAATCTCTGTGGGTTCGATCTTTTTACTACTTGTTTTTGGACAGTGTATACTTGCACTCAAGTGTATGTGGCATATTCCACACACCAGTGCCACCGAGTTGGCCCAAACGAAGGTCACCGAGTTGACCCAAACGAGTGCCACCGAGTTGGCCCAATCGAGCGCCATCGAATTGGCCCAAACGAAGGTCACCGAGTTGACCCAATCGAGTGCCATCGAAATGGCCCAAGGGTTAATTAATAACCCACAAGCAATAGTAGGCCGTCGAAACGATCTACATCGAGTTCCGTCGAACGACCCCGAAATGAGTGTCATCGAATGACCGAGGTCAAACAATGACCCACTAACGAGCATAGACTGTCGAGCGGTCTACAACGAATGCTTCCGAGAAACACGAATTGGTCAATCGCACCTCCCAAGACGAACAAGATCCAAGTAGACTTCGGGGGTCGGCCGAGTCCTCCCAATCAATTGAATCACACCCCCCCCCCCATGAGTGGCAGCGTCCACATGCTCGGCTGTGGCAGCGTCCACACCACATGAGTGGCAGCAACCACCTCCCGACTTAGCGTGGTAGCGACCACACACTTCAAGAGATGGAGACCGATTGCGCAATGCAACCCGACCGCTTACAACATTACTCGAAGCCAACGATCTAAGCCTTAGCCCGCCCTTAAGCGACATAGGCTTGGGGGGCAACTGTTCTGGGGTGTATTAACAACACCAGAAGGTGCCAACACGCAGGAAACGGCCCAAACGGCCCAAACACGCTAGCCTTGCAGCGCAAAGTGGCGCTCTGGGCCGTTGCGCTTATCTCGGCAGACGCTCGCCTCCAACCATTATAAATACGCCATTCGCATGTGGCTTCAGGTACGTTCTCTACCTTGTGATACCCCGCCTGAGCGAACACCGACTAGAGCGTCGGAGTGTCTTTGCAGGTACCACCCGAGGTGCTCTCAAGGACGGTCCCTATTCCTTATCAACGACCGAGCGTAGGAGCCACGAACGACATCACTTCATTGGTCTAAGGTACGATCACAACCTTTGCTTATGCTTGAGTTCCCCTCTCCTGACCTCCTTCTTCCTTTGCAAGCTGATGTTAGGAAGGGTAGAGTTTCTACTTTTTACTATCCTATTTATATAATTTTTTTAATTAATGGTTTTCATTCACCCCAAGCATATAATGCATGACTAATATAAAATAAGTATCGCAAATAAACAAATGTTAAACTATATACAAGAGAGAGGGTTGGAGTTGTTGGAGAATATGAGGGTATGAATGAAATTTGAGATTAAAGCCATTACATAACACTTGAAGCTTCATTAGTAATAATTGAGAACAAATAGATATTTGGAGAGGCATTCAATCAAAGGAGAACTCTTGAAATATAAAAAATGGAAAAAAATGCAAAGCCTTAAAATATAAAAGAAGAATCTTGGGTGTGACAAAAACTCTGTTCGGAGGAGATAGTCATCGGTAAAGCCGAAGAAAATTGCACACCAATGACATGGTAAAAAAAAGTAAAAGAAGAAAAAAAACAAATAAAAACTGAAAAAAATTGGAAAAAACAAAACAAAACAAAACAAAACAAAAGCTGAGTGAACAAAAAATTGGAAGATGGAAAAAAATTGAACTCCCGGATATGATGAGATTAGAGATAAAAATTATAAGATCAGTATCAATAAAAGAAGTTTAATGCAAGCATCAGTTAATAGTTTAGGAAAAAAGCTTAAAGGTTGACATTCACAATTTCATTCCAACAAAAAGATACCCAAATAAAACTAAAGAACAATCGAAGGATCATGATTATTAAAATTGGAAGGAACACATACATAAAATTGGAAGCAACAATCGAAGAAAAATGAATAAAACCTGAAGGTTAATCGAAGGAACACAAATAAATCCAATCAACAACAATGCATTTATCAATGAAACTAAAATAACACTGTAAGCAAATCAAAAGACATGAAGATGAAGAAGTTAGAGTACTTTACCAGAGAAGTAGAAATGGGGGAATACGAAAGAAGACAACACAATTAGAAAGTGAAACGCCTATGTAGGTATCATGCAGAGTTTGATTTAAAAATAAGCACCAATTTATGTGTGCTTTTAAAACTCATTGGTGTGACATTATCAAAATAAAGAAGAGAACACCAAACTGGACATGTAATAAAAATTATGGGCCCTAAAGTACCCCAAAACACACTGACTAGCATTACACTTTACGTATTTTGTCACAATTTTTTTATTTTTCAACAAACAGGTTATTGAGGAATGAACTTGAGTATTTGAACATGTAAAATTTTCTCTCGATCCTAAAGTACCCTAAAAATACCACAAGATCGCACTTTACATATTTTGTCACAAACTTATTATCATTTTTACCACACCGCTTATTTACGACGTGAAACTTCTAGTATTTGAAGAATTAAATGTTTTTCTAAACCCTAAATTACCCCTAAACACACGCTTAACATTTCACTCTCGCGATTTTGTGCAAAATGATTTTTTCTCCATCAACTACACCAAAGCACACTTTGTTTAGGATCACACTTTATGTGTTTTGTCATGAAATTAAATAGTTTTTCACCAAAAATTTGCATATTTAAACATCTAAAAATTTTCAAGACTGTAAAGCACCCCTCAAAATATATAAAAGGGAAAAAAATAGAAAACCTTCAAATATAAAAGAAGAACTTTGGATGTGGTAAAAACTTTGTTTGGGGAGAACCACGCAGACCAACAAAGCCAAATACTCGTGGTTAGCCAGACTCTAAACGTAGATTAGTCGTTGACAAATCCGATAAAAATCTAGCATTACCAATGACAATGGTAAAAAAAAATAAAAGAAGAAAATAACAAAAAAAAAACAACAAAAAAGTGAAGGAAAAAAAAAAGAAGAAGAAGAAAAAAAAAACCAAAAAAAAATTAGAGGATGCAATTATTCCCGCGGCTTTGAGAAGCTGCATTAAATCTTTAGATAATGGTCTCTTTTTAAAATTCTATGTTGTTTACTTGGCATCTGTGCTTGGATGCTAAAAACAATAGATGAGTGAAAAATGGAATGTTTTGAGATTGTCACTCTCATGTGATTTAGTTATTGTAATTGTAACATAAAAATGATATCGATGTAACTTTAATTTAGAGGTTGTTCAAATAGATTGGCTATCGTCCTCTCTTTATATTGCATAGTGGAGTTTGTTTGTTTGGGTGAATTTGAAATTCAACCTAATATTTTAAGCTTGCAAATATCCCGCTATTGCTTTTTAAGTTGCGAGACAAACCTACTTTTAAAGGTGATTATTCTATTACCCATCCAAAGTTGGGTGGGTATGATCTTTTCAAGACAAAATAAAAGCAAAATAGGTTTAATATTTATTTTTATTTTAAAATATTTAAATAGAAAAAAAAGGTGTCAATGAGTATTTTGTCTATAAGGTATCATACCCACTCAACTCTAGAGGGGTATGGAAGAAAAAACCACTTTTAAAATGTTAGATTGTCTACTATTTATTTTATATAGTCAATGATATAGATAAAATTAGATTGAGTTTTTAAGTTTTTAACATAATATTATACAAATTTATTTAAGGAATATAATTTACAATTTTATGCCTATTTTTTGTTATATAGAAATATTTTTCTCAATATATATAGTATTTAAAATATAATTATTAAAGATGATAAAAAAATAATATTTCTACAAATAACGATCTAAAAATAAATGTGATATTTATTTAAATTTTAAATTTGATTAATTTAATTATTATTATTATTATTATTATTGTATAAACCCATAAAACTTTCTTTTGAATACCGTGTACACTAAATAAGGTATAAGATATGTCCTGGGTTCGAATCTAGTCTTGGGTGTGCAGTAATGTTAAATCTTTTAAGAAAGAGTTTTACTACCCACTGCAGTCTTACCCAATTCGAGGGATTAGTCTCTATAGTTGTGCGCAGAGAATTCTCAATTTATACTAAAGAAGGTATAAGGTCCAAAGAAAACCTTGCATTTAATATATTGTTATTTAATCTAATCAATTGTTTTTGATAAATTAACTATTTATTGATATTGACCAACAGAAAGGTTAGCCAGATTGAAAATTACATATACACTATAATATATGTTCACACCTGAAATACTTAAAGAAAGTTTAACAACCTCCAATCGAATATGCCAATTTTTTTTTTGGTATTACAAATATGCCACATTTTGTAAAAGGTAAGAGTATGTTTGAATTGAGTTTTAAAAACTGTTTTCTGGTTTTTAAAATTTAACAAAGAACAAATTTGTTCATTGAAATTTTTTGAAAACTAAAAACAGTTTTTGAGAACACAATCAAACAGACTCTAAGTATTTGGCGCCTTACATTTTAACTCAATATTCAATCATTGCAATTATAATATCTTTCAGCTCATTTTCGATTCTTGTAAAAAAATACTAATATTGTGTTTAATTGTTTTAATTATGCATCTAATCTTGTATTGGATTCTTATCGCTTAATGAATCAAAACTAAGCATGGTCTATGTATGGGTAGAAGAATTAGAAACACATATGTTATAATTAATTTTATTCAAATTCATGAGTTTTTATTCAAATGCACTCAAAGATAGAAGTCACACTTCTTTAACAAAATCACGAGGGACCATGCCTCTCAACACTAGATGAGATAACAATCAACGAAAGAGGCCACACCTCCAAATAGTAAAAAAAAAATACAATTTAAAATGCATCAAGACCATAACATATAACTTAAAACAACAATGGATTAACGGAGTGCAGCGATCTTGTTATCAATCTCTTTCAATTTCTTATTAATCAGCTTTTCGAAGTCTCTCAATTCTTCAGCAGACAGGTGGTCTGGCAAGCTTTTGTCTCGCATATACCCAAACATGGCTATGGTCATCTCCTTCTCATGATTGTCAAAATTATGCTTTTTTAGCTGCTCCTTGGCTTTAGCAATTCTTTGCATGATGAAACTCTCTTGGTTCACATTTTTATTTTCATCTATCACAGATGCATTCTGGTACTTCTCGATCACCTGTTTGGCTCCCTCAGGATCTGGCCAAACCTCTGTTTGAGAATCAAAAGGATTGGAAATTATAGCACATGCCTGAATACCACAAAGAATAGTGAGTTCGCTTACCTTCTTTATGATACCCTTCTTCCTTTTCTTGAATGTTGCCTTCCTTGCCGAATTATCAGAGATATAGGCAAGTTTCACCTTCTTCCTAGTCATGACTCCAATTTCAAATAAAATTACAAGAAATCAGAATATTGTTATGCATTATTTTGTGTGCCTCGTCTCTTTTTTATAAAGAGCAAACTCTCCTACCCTTTGAGATCACAAGTCCTTGTTTGGATACTAGATATATACTGTCTTAAGTTCCAAACAGAAACATATCTAAGCGTATGTTTTTCATATATTTTCCTATATTGTTTTTGACCAAAATATTAATTAAAAACCGCGTGCCATAAATTGTTGCGCCTTATTACATTGCCATAAGAGAATATGCAAAATATGGAACTTCTATATCGGGGTCGTAAATTAATTAGTCTTGATTTTATCTTTGATAACCCATCATTTAAATTATATTTTATTTCTTACATTTTCCATATACTAATAGAGTAATGTTATTTGGACCAAAAAAAAGTGTACAAAAATACAAATACATATGATATATGAAGGGAATACGTATATAATACATTTATATTCTTATTTTAAATTAAATATATTATTTTAAATTAAATATATTATACGTGTATAACATTGAACTTAATTTAAAATAAAAAAATGTATTATACGCATATTCCCTCCATATCTCATACGTATTTGTATTTTGGTACACTTTTCTGGCTCAAATAACAATTCTGATACTAATAATATGATTATCGAATATAATGATTATTATATTTTATTTAGGATATTTCCTTTTTTTTTTTTTACCAAATTCTGATATTTTCCTATATACTAATAATACGGTTGTTGAATATAATGATTAGATGAACATTATGAGTTTTTTTTTTTTTTATTTCTATCAAACGGTATATACGTCTTTTACCTTTTTTTGACAATAATTACATCTTTTTATGCGAGTATAGGATACATACGTAAATATAAAACAAAGTTTTATTACACAAGCAAATTGCGAATTTTATTGGATTGGAATCTGTTTTTTTTTTGACAATAGGTGGAATCTTTTGGTCGCCTAAATACATGACTCAACCAGCTCAAAATTTTTCTCGAGACTTAAGAGTTGTCTAGGCTTTATAAATAGAGTTTAATTTATATACAGATACCGTGTATAAGCTTTTACAATCACTACCAATCACAATTCTTAGAGTGGTTGATTTGTACCTAAAAACAAAATTCTTAGAGTAGTTGGTTACTAATTGACTAATTTCTTTTCGGTGATGTATAATTGGTAAATAGTGTAAAAACTTATACAGTTATTGTGTTTATATTAAAGGTTTTTTTTCCAACCCCCCTTTATACCCCATACCCCCATATTGCTTTTAATCCCAAAAATACCCCTTATTTAAAAATAAAACTTTTTTTAAATTTTTTTCGGAATTAAAGGCATTTCCGGAATTGATTTTTCGAAGGATTTTCAAAATTACGTGAAAATATTCGGAAATATGTGAAAAATGGCTTCCGGAATCATGTAAAAATGGTATTTTCGAATTCCCAAAAACTACGCTTTTACCCACGGTTTTGTCCGTAGGTGAAAGTTTTTATACACAATGGACATTTACCTACGGTTTTGTCCGTAGGTAAAAGTCATGGTTTCGTTTGGGATTTCAGAAAATACCGTATTTTCGGAAATCCCAAATGAAACCATGACTTTTACTTACAGATAAAACCGTAGGTAAAAGTCATTTTGTTTAAAAAACTTGACTTAAATATGTTTTTGGTCACTCTACAAATATAAACATTTTTTCAAATAAGTTCATGCAAAATAACTTTTTCTAAATATACCCTTTTTTTAAATAGGTAATTGTTAGTGGGGTGGGGAAATGTTAGTTCTTGGGATTTGAACTCGGGGCTCCTCTCCTTCAGACTCATATCGTGCAAGACTCCTTTTATGTCTCTTAGGCTCATGAGAGAATACTGATGTGTTATTTTCATTTCCATTTTTAATTTTTTTTAAAGCTGACTTGGCCTCTCTCCTCTCTCCTCTCTAATTTGTTGTCACTCTCAATCTCTTCACCACACCCCCTCACCACCTTACCACCACCACCATCATCACATCTCTAAATCTCAACAAAATCTATCCCCTTCATCTCCAAATTGAGCATCAACAAAATTCCACCAAGATTGTAAACCCCAAACCAAAAATCATTCTTCTCATCTTTAAATCCAAACAAAACCCAAACACCCAGAAAAGTTAAGTTGCAAAATGATGTTCCATCGAAGAAAAATAGAACCCATTACCTTACCTATTTCGAATTCACAATAACAAGAACCATCAATTTCTACTCCTCATGCTTCTAGTTCCAGTCTATTTATATTTAGAAATTTCATTCTGAAAGAAATCCCAAAATGTTCACTCTACTCACAAACCCAAAATTTGTAATTGAAGATCCATTAAACGCGATCTGCAGATCCAACAACGAACAAAGAAGGATTCGAAGGGAATGCAGTCGATTCGAAAAAGCGATAGGTCTAAAAACGTTGGAGTTGTGAAAAAGGGGCGGTGGTTTCTGGGTTGAAGGCGGTGGTTTCTGGGTTTTCGATCATGTGTATTGTTGTTGTGGTGGTTGAAGGCGGTGGTTCTGGGTTGAAGGTGGTGGTTTCTGGGTTGAAGGCGTGAGGGAAGCTGCTGGGTAGGGTTCCTTTTTCTGTTCTGCGGGTTGTTGGGACGAAGAAGATCTAGGGGAACAATTTTAATACACATGGCAAATATAAAATAAAAGAAAAAAGAATATCTGACCTGTCAGTGACTTGTCAATGCTAATGTGTAACTCATTACCGCATCATCAGGAGAAATTTATGAGAGAGTTAACAAAATGGCATATTATAAAAAATTGCTGGGAGGTATTTAAAAAATATATTTTGCAGGGACTTATTTGAAAAACATATATATTTGCAGGGATGAAAAACATATTTAAGCAAAAAACCTATGGACAAAATCATGGGTAAATGTCCAGTTTTTTGGATTTCCGGATTTACCTCATTTTGATGTATTTCCGGAACATAGTTAACCTTCCGGAAATACATCAAAACGAGGTATAGTCCACGTAAGCTGTCCAGACAATTTGATTTGTATTCTTTTCGTGAAGAACCCTTCACTGGGTGCATGTTGCACTTACGCCTGACTATATATCCACGGTCTCCAATTGCTCCTCAGTGGTAACCTTATTTATCTCCCGATACTACTACATGGTTGGATCCTCATCTAGGGTGTGTCCTACTATGGGGGTCTTTAGCTCCAAAGACAACACCACCAACTCATCCATCTTTAGTTGTAGACTTGGTAGTTGGTTTTGATCTAGTTTGATGTAATATTACATAGTTCGCGTTTAGTATAATATGATATTTTGTATAATACAATATATTAGTAATTTTTATACAAAACATATTTAGCTAATAAATAGATAAATCCATAGTTAATTTTTCCAAAACGGATTTACCTAACAAATAGATAAATTTGTTGTGTTAAGTTTGGACAACATAATTATCTATTGGTTAGGTAAATCCCTTTTGAAAATTTAACTACGAATTTATCTAATAAATAGATAAAACTGTTGTCCAAACTTAACACAACAGATTTATATATTGGTTAGGTAAATCCGTTTTAGACAAATTTTCAAGGGTAAAATGGTAAGAAAAATGTTTGGTGGGAGTAGTCGTGTGGGTACAAAAAAGGAGTCCGACTTATGATACTAAACAATAGTTTAGTAATTGTTACTAAATGAGCATAATAGTAATTTATCTATCAATGATAAAATTCAGTGACCATACCAAAGTTATATTGTGCAAATATGTACTAACCAAATGTTTTTCGTTTCTGCATTCACTCACACCACACAAAAACTAAATTGTGGGGTTAATATGTACTAATGATACACACAAACAGTATATTGACTGAATAAAACAGAGTAATTGCAAGTGGGAATGATAGTTGTGTATTATTGAATCAATTCAAAGGATCTATTTGAATTGAGTAGAGTAATTACAATAGAGAAATGGAATAGAACAGTGAACCAAAGCAGTCCTACTGCGTTCCCATTCCCAGACCCATTCCCAAAACTTTCCTAAAAAGATAGTGCTCACGCCACAGGTGTTATATGCACAGAATCATAATTTTCTCTCTCCAATCACAAGAAATCCTCCCCAACCTCGCACTGCCACGTGGCAGTTCATTAATCATCGATCAATGCGATATAGTGGTCCACCCCTCCTTGGTTTCCACTGTCCTTTCTTAAACTTTCTCCCAAACTTCCTATCTTGCCCCTCATTAGTATTACTCGTATCAACACCCTCCCCTTCAAAATTCACCTTGTCCTCAAGGTGAAGATCTGGAAAGGCCTCTGTCAGGTTGCTCAACAGTTCCCAAGAATTCTCACAATCAGGCAGCTGCTGCCATTTCACCAGCACTTCACAATTCTGCATAGAATCACCTCTAACAGCTAAAATTTCCTCTGGCATTGACTGTAATTCCAGTTCCTCAGACACAAAGGAAGGTAGTGGTTGCACCACCACATGATCAGCAACACAAGGTTTCAACAAAGAGACATGGAACACGGGGTGTACCCTGCTGTCCTCTGGCAATTTCAACTTGTATGCTACCTTTCCAATCCTTTCTAACACTTCATAAGGTCCATAAAACCGCGGGCTCAGTTTCTGATTAATTCTCTTGGCTAATTTCTTTAACTTGTATGGCTGAATCTTCAAGAATACATGGTCCCCTACATTAAATTCCAGCTCTCTTCTGTGCTTGTCAGCTTTCTGCCTCATACGGTTTTGAGCTTGAGTTAATTGTTCCTTCAACGTTTCCAGCATCTCATTCCTTTCTTGAATCATCACATTTACTTCCTCCATTGGAGTGGCAGCCACATCACCCCTAATAACAGGAGGTGGGTCCCTTCCATACAATGCCTTGAAAGGGTCATCATCTTAGACTCATGATAGTTGGTGTTGTACCAAAATTCAGCCCAACTCAACCATTTGTGCCATTGTTTTGGCTTGGTGCCTGTCATGCACCTCAAATATGTTTCTAAGCATCTATTCACTACCTCAGTTTGCCCGTCGGTTTGAGGGTGATATGCTGAACTGTACTTGAGTTTAGTACCAGCCATCTTGAAGAGCTCTGTCCAGAAAGAACTCATAAAAAAATTCATCACGGTCGTAAACTATGGTTCTTGGGATAACCATGAAGCTTGACCACATCTTTCAAGAAGACCTCGTACGTCCTTAGCATGATAAGGGTGAGTTAACCCCATGAAGTGTGCATATTTAGTGAACCTATCCACCACCACGAATATAGTATCCATCCTCCCGCTTTTAGGTAAACCTCCCACAAAATCCATTGAAATATCCGTCCAAATTTGCTTCGGTACAGGCAAGGGTTGCAACAATCCCGCTGGGCTCAAAGTTTGGTATTTGTTTCTTTGACACACATCACATTTTTGCACATACTCCTTGATGTGCCTTCTCATCCCTTCCCAATAAAACAGAGCAAAGAATCCTCTTGTATGTCCTAAGTATCACGAGTGTCCTCCAAGAGTCATGTCATGAAATTCTTGCAAAATTGACTTGATTTTGGAAGAATTCTGAGTATGACCACTTTATCTTGGTAATATAATCTGCCATTCATCACTTTGAAGCCTGGATGACTCACTGGATTCACCATCAGATCCTGCAAAATTGTCTTCACTTGACATCTTGTCAGAACTCGCGGTTTCAGCTCACGCGACCAACAAATCGCATCATTGTTATGGTTTGCCACCGCAATTTTCTAGATAACGCATCAGCAGCTTTATTCTCAATTCCCGGTTTGTATTTGATCTCAAAATCAAACCCCAAAAGCTTGGAAATCCACTTATGCTGTCCTTCGCCCATCAACCTCTGATCAGCTAGGAACTTGAGGCTTTTTTGATCCGTGTGGACTATAAAATGCCTCCCCAACAAATAATGTCTCCATTTTTGAATAGCTAACACTACAGCCATCAATTCTTTCTCATAAATAGACTTATTCATGGCTCGGTCAGACAAGGTTTGACTCATATATGCAACTGGCTGCCCTCCTTGCATCAATATCGCACCTAATCATTTTCCCGAAGCATCAGTTTCCACCACAAACGTTTGTTCAAAATCTGGGACAGCTAGCACAGGTACTTGTGTCATGGCAGTTTTCAATTGCTCAAATGCTCTTTGAGCTGCTTCATTCCATTGGAACATATCTTTCTTCAATTGTTGAGTTAAAGGCCAAGCTATCTTACCATACCCCGCCACAAACTTTCTATAATAGCCATGAGGCCCAAAAACCTCTCAAACTCTTCACATCTTTAGAACTGCCAATCAACCATAGCCTTGATCTTAGAGGATCGTGAGACACCCTAATTCGAGAGATAATATGGCCTAAATATTCAAGACTCCTTCTTCCAAAGGAACATTTCTTCTTATTGACCACCAACTGATGTTCTTGCAAAGCACACAACACAGTCCTAAGATGCTCTATATGATCCTCAATGTTCTTGCTATATATGAGGATGTCATCAAAGAAAACTAGAGCAAATTTTCTTAGGTAAGGATTCAAAACTGATTCATGAGAGCTTGGAATGTGGAGGAGCATTGGTGAGACCAAACGGCATGACTAAGAACTCGTAGTGGCCCTCATGAGTTCTAAAGGTCATCTTGGACACATCTTCCTCCTTCATCCGGATTTGATGGTATCCGGACTTCAAATCAAGCTTGGAAAAATCTTGCACCCCAAGTTCATCAAGCTCATCAATGACCGGAATTGGAAACTTGTCGAGCTTGCGGTTAGCTTGTTTAAAGCTCGGTAGTCAACACAAAACCTCCACCCACCATCCTTCTTCTTCACTAAGATCACCGGACTACTATAGGGGCTGTTACTTGGCCTAATAATCCCAGCAATCATCATTTCTTTTACAAATTTCTCAATCTCATTCTTCTGGTAATAGGGGTACCTATAAGGCCTGATATTGGGGATGTCTGCACCTTCCTTGAGGATAATAGCATGATCACACCCTCTCTTGGGAGGTAGGCCAGTAGGTTCCTGAAACAATTCATCAAAACAAGCTATTACACTTCTAATGCAGGTCAATAATAACACTGCTCTCGGGTTCCTCCTTCCCTAAGACTTGATATGTCAACATGTACCCTCTCTCCTTCATTTTGGAGAGCTTTCATCATAGCTTTCCAAGATGCTTGTGTCTTGCAAAGGAAGGATCTCCTCTCACAACTGTTTGTGCTCTCCTAACCCCAACTTAACTCCAAATTTCTAAAGTTAGCCTTCACCTCCCTGCACTCGCTAACCACCCATCCCCAACACAATGTCAATACCTCCCGACTCCATAATGAAGAAGTGTTGTACAATGTGAACCCTTGCACCTCCACTTCCACATGTTTACACACCCCCTGCTCTCACCTTCTCACCCGTGCCCACCTCCACCTCAAACTCGGTGGTAGCACTCTCCTCCAATGCCAAAGTCTTCACAATTCTCTTGGAAATAAAATTAGCGAAGCTCCACGATCTACCAAAGCCAATACTTCCATTCCTTTTATCCTACTATATCACCAAAGGATCTATTAGATGTAAATCCTTCTTTACTCTTCAAAGACAATTGAAGTATCTTGGCACTCATCATTTGGGTACCACCTCTTCCCTTCACTCTCCTCGGTTTCTTCCCCTTCATGAGCCTTCCATGAGTACAAATTGATAGTGTTTCAATTTGCATACATGATCTCTTCCCCATGTCTCTCCACACTTGAAACACAACCCACTTACGACTCTCTCCCTTAATTCGACTTTTGTGATGACTTGTTTCCACCCCCTGTCTTCTTCTCAGAAGTTTCACTCTCCACCACCTTATGACTAGAGCCCTCTTTACCACCTTTCTCCCACCTTGTGAAGCCTTTACTACTTTTCAACAAAGGCTTCTCTCCATTTTTCTTCTCACCAGCCATCAATCCTCCCTTCTCGAGCATGGTTCTTTTCTTCCAAAGAACAACGCTCTATCCATCAACTCATCTAGAGTACCCGTAGCATGTAATTTCAGCTCTGCTTGAATCTCCTCCTTCAACCCATTAATGAAAATTCCCTTCAACATCACCCTTTCCTCCTTCTTCAATGGAGCTGATTCTCTTTCAAATTTCTCTCTATATCGCATCACCGACCCTTGCCTGTTTGATGCTTAACAGAGGTCCAAATGGATTTTGAACGAGTCCCGGTTGAAATCTACGAATCATCGCGACTTTGAACTCATCCCAAGTGTGCGTTGTGCTCTGTTCCTCCCACCATTGGTACCAATTGAGCGCCTTATCCTCCAAAGCTATGACTACGACGCCGAGTTTCTCTACTTCTTCTACCTCGTTCAACTTGAAGTAACGTTACGCTCTTACGATCCATCCATACGCATCATCTCCCTAATATCGAATTTTGAGCTTTCTTCACCGAAATCGCGTGAAGAATCGCGATCGCCGCTACGGTGGTATCGCCTTCGGTCGTTGTCGTCATCGGTGTTGACGACGCCTTCCATTTCGTCAACCGGCCTGGTCGACGTCGGTGATGAGAACGCCTCTTGCGAGGACGCCCCCGCGCGACTTGCTTCCACGCCACGACGCGCGCCTTCAAGCTACCGCTCACTTCACTAATCGATTCTCAATTCCTTCAATGCGTTTCTCCATGGTTGCTCTCGTAAATACCATACAAGACGATCAATGCTCAATACCACTTGATACACACAAAACAAGATATTGACCGAATAAAACGAGTAATTGCAAGTGGGAATGATAGTTGTGTATTATTGAATCAATTCAAAGGATCTCTTTGAATTGAGTAGAGTAATTACAATAGAGAAATGGAATAGAACAAAGAACCAAAGCGATCCTACTGCTGCTCCCATTCCTGACCCATTCCCAAAACTTTCCTAAAAGATAGTGCTCACGCCACGGTGTTATATGCACGAATCATAATTTTCTCTCTCAATCACAAGAAATCCTCCCCCACCACTCCGAGCATTGCCACGTGGCAATTCTGTTAATCATCATTAATGCGCAGTATAGTGGTCCACCCTCCTTGGTTTCCACTGTCCTTTCTTAAACTTTCTCCCAAACTTCCTATCTTGCCTCATTAGTATTACTCGTATCAACTAACCATTTGGATTGTTGTATAATCGTCACCAAAAATTAAGTAACTATTACTAAGGAATTCTTTGTCACTCAAATTCTATATATCATTTTTAATGATGGTAATTTGCATTTTTTTTTTTTTGGTACAAGGTTGTTTGCATTTTTGAAAAGAAGAATGAAATGGGTAAGGAACAAACTATATATGATTTATTTTGTTTATCCGAGACCTGCTTTTACATGGTGGCATTGCCAGCAAATCGATATCGTATCTTGTGTTCTTCTCCAACTTGCCTTATCTCATCTAATTGATATTGGATTATTCGCAGTCTCACAATGAGTCATCTGTAGCACAATCTAATCACCTATAAGTATAACAACTGTCAGCAGAATTGCAAGATTTGATGAATCAAAAAAGAAAAGTGCAAGATATGAAATAATTCGTAAGAATGATTTTCAAGCAATATATATATATAAATCTGAAAATTACATGTAAAATTTTGTTATTCTGAATGATTATTAATGTACTAGTATCTCATATATAACATGACTTCTTTGATCAAAATATATATAACATGACTTCCCAGGCTTGGATTGACCACATCCACAACTAGGTAGGCCAGCTGTTAGCAGTGACGCCTCAGGGTTCAATTAGATACTTTTCTTTCATAGTTTTTTTTTAGAGGGCTTTCATTCCGTTCCAGTGTCTAGGAGAAAAAACCCTTTAACTAATTCAAAGTTCGGCCAATAAGTTAGTCAGACTTTGATTTGTTTCTCAGAGTCAAACTTGGGTATTATAACCGAATGTGTTTCTCAAGATGAAATGTGTTAACCACTTACCACTCACACCTAAATTTGGAATGGATAATTATTACTATATAGATGAATTATTGATTATTATATATAACGCAAATTGATCTTAATTTATTTATTTCCTAAAAGATATGGTACTTAATTATCTTTCTTCATTGATTCTTTCCTGTTGTTTTGGCAGAGGACCTGTCATCTGAATAGAGTTTAAATTCCAAACCTCAAAGCATATCATGGGCAGGATAATATAGTAGTATATAATAAGAATTATAAGAGTAATTTTGAAATTTCACATATCCTTAGAAAATGACACGTTTTGTAACATATGGCTGCTGCGGTTCCTGTCTTCTGTGATGAATGCTAGTAGCTTTAGTCTGTTCTTTAATTTCAATCGCATATTCTTCCACATGAGGATACAAACAAATTAAGAATTGCAGAGAATAACATATGATAATTTTGGTATAGTATAGAGCTGTTAGGTGAATTGCTTTAGCTAAATGCAGAGCTGAAATGCACTGACACTCTTATTATATCGACATACTCCTTTCGTCTCAAATTGTTTGTTGTTTTAGCAAAATCTATTTGTCCCAAATTGATTGTTGTTTTAGATTTTCAACGAAACTTTTCATGTTCTTTTCCACTTATACCCCTATTAATTATGACAACTTTTACATCTAATAAATCATTCACATTTATCTAGGTAGAGAGATAAATGGTTAAATAGTAAATTAGACAACACTTTTTAAAATATCTAGACTCCTAATCATTTTTCTTAAAAGATATGACAAAACCTTAAACTGCAAACAAAATAATACGGTATCAGTTGTGTCTAATCTAATGATAGTATTATAAACTTGCCTCCATTTACACAACTGACAAATCCTATTGCTTTGGTTCTCTAGATATGTTCCTTCCTGGTGCGCATGCAGTTATTTTATTACTAGTTATGTAAAAATCTGTGCATGTTAGATGGGCAGTCATGTGCAGTCTGATACATAGGGTCCTTTGAACATATTTCATGAGTTTACTCTGAAAATACATAAGTTTCCTAGCTTAGAAATACTAGAGTTCTCTCAAAATAAATACACAATGAGTGTAATTACAACAAAATACAATGATATAATAGCTATCCTAGGATACAAGAGATTGATCTAATGCTCACGGGTTTAATTTTCATAATGGCCAAATTCGATATTGACTAATGTAAAATTTGTTCCTTAGTACGAATGGAGATTACTCATTCGTTGTTGGGTCACAACATGAGTGGTCAGTAATGGTCTGATAACAAAAATGAGAATTCTTTTATTATACTAATATATCTCTGGCATTTTGGCTAACTTCTCTCCCCTAGTTATGCGGCCTGCTATTTTTTTTTTCAAAGATATTTTTGGACATCTCTATACTTATTGACATCTCGAGAGATATAGAGATAGAAAAGAGAATAATATATAATAGATGTAATAGGTGAGTGATGTGCTAAGAAAAAAGAGATAGAAAGAATGTAGAGCGTTATATATATGTGTGTTACTTTTTAAGGGATGTTCAAAAATCATCACTCATTCTTTCTATCTCCTTATTCTTAAAACATGATATAAACGTACAAATATACAAATCAATAACCTAACTCAGAGGAAATATACCGTTTAGGTGAGACCTAGATTGCCTTTGAAAAAATATGTATAACTCACCTAATTTCACTTGTATTCACTCGAAATTGAACACATGCATTGTATTAATTTAATATCAACCGCGGCATTAACACACAAACATATTTTACTTGACGTAGAGGATTCCACTTAATATCAAGATATTATAAAAAAACAAGATTACTATATGATTCGCATATTCGTCCGAGGCTGATGATTAGTCGCAGCGGTAGAAATTTCGTTTATGGACACACAGTTGCCAAGTTCAATCATCTCGAGTGTCAATCATTGGTTTTCCCATTTGTGTGGGTCTGATAATCAGACAAAATTTTTTTTCGCATATTCGTCTGGATGTGTTTTATAAAATGAAAGCATGTTATATTTTTTTATAAGCAAATGTTAGTGAGGGTGAGAGAATGTTAGTTTCAAGGGGTTGAACTATGACTTTTTTTTAGCAAATTGCAATTCATTTATATATACTCCCTCCGTTTTCATTTATAAGCAAATATTCTCACTTTTTCTTGTTACTAAATATAAGCAAGTCAAAGTTTTTTTCACTTAACATCTCAACTTTACCCCTATTTAATACACTACTTTTACGTTTACCAATGCAAAACACTTTTTATTACATTACTTTTGTTTTTATCAATGCAAGCATAAATAGGGGCAATTTAGGAACAATACTTTTTTTTTCTAACTTTTTTAAAATGTGTGTCTAATCGCAATTTGCTTATATATGAAAACGGATGGAGTATCTCTTAACTCATAAACAGAACTACTTTTCTGGGATGTTAGTTTTATAAAATGAAAGTATGTTATATTGAGTGGGAAGGGGAAGAAATTGAAGTTGGATGTTGTAATTAAGGACAAAGGATGATGTTGTGCCCGCAGAGAGACACATGGCGGCGGAGTACGATAATGACTAGGACACATCAAAATGCAACATTAACACAGGCGTCAGTCACTGGCTGGATGTTGCAGAGAAACTAGTAGTCTACACTATATTGATACAATTTAACCACATATGATAATACCATTAAGGACACTTGGTAACCTTGACACTTCAATTTCTTAGGGTCAAATTTGTCTTTTAATTGTTTCACTTACATTTCCTCTTTTTCTATCATCTTTTTTTACTTTTCTCTTACACTCTCTTTCTTCCTTTTTCACTTTTCTCTTACATTCTCTTTCTTCCTTTTTTTTTTTTACTTTACTTCTACTTTTCCCATAAACAATTCTTTTCTTTTCTCTTATCACTTCACTTTAGTTTTTTTAACTAAATTTCTAATCTACACTACTCTACTAAAATTACCTATAAAAATATAAATGAGTCACACTAAAAACAAAAGAAAAAAATCTATCATCACCTTATTGGAAAAAGTTATTGATAATCTACTATGTATCTTTTACTATCTACTATAATCTACTAATCAACCAAAATAATCAATTGAAACTACGAGATAAGCTATGATGGTATATTAAAAACACGGGATAATTGCACCGATATATAAAAAAACACAGAATTAATTATTGTCATTGATAATCAAAAATTTGAAGACTACTATAAACCTACTATTTTAAAAACAAGAAGACTTAATGATTATTTAAACTACTCGATTAATATTTAAAACAAATATTTCTTATTGATAATCAATTGAAACTACGAGATAACTCGTATTTATATATAAAAAAACACGGATAATTGCACCGATATATAAAAATACGTAATTAATATTTGTCATTGATAATCAAATTTTTTGAAGACTACTATAAACCTACTATTTAAAAAACAAGAAGACTTAATGATTATTTAAACTACCGATTAATATTTAAAACAAATATTTCTTATTGATAATCAATTGAAACTACGAGATAACTGCACTGATATATAAAAAAACACGGGATAACTGCATGGATTAATATTTGCCATTGGTAATTTAAATTTTTAAAGACTACTATAAACCTACTACCTAAAAAACAAGAAGGTTTAATGACTATTTAAACAGATTAATATTTAAAACACACGCGACAAATATTTCTCACTAATACCTAAAATAGGACAAATAGTTGTCACTGATATATAAGAAAACACGGGATACGTATTTTTTATTGATAATCTACTATCTATCTTTTACTATCTACTATAATCTACTAATCAACTCAAATAATCAATTGAAACTATGAGATAACTGCACTGATACATAAAAAAACACGAATAACTGCACTGATATATAACAAAATACGGGGATAGCGGATAAATTTTGCAATGATATATATTTATTTGAAACTCATTTTTATCTACTTTAAATTTGTTTTTATTTTCACGGGGTAATGCTTAATACTATTTTAAGACTGCCTAAGTTCATTCATAAAAACACGATAAGATTTCGCGCGCGTGCATCGCGAAGATTCTACTAGTAGTGTTAAGAAAGAATGCGTTAATGATCATGTGATGTGAGTGAGGACTTACAAAAAAGCTTACTTAGAATAGAAACAACGTACGTATCACGTGAAAACCGTCCTTACACGTGATATCGGCGCCCACACTAGTGGTTCCCTTCACTGAATGATATGATGATGATAGCAATATGTTTGGTCAAGTTTAGTATCTTCTCAAATGTTTCTGAACACTCTTTACTCCTTTCCTCTCTCTCTCTCTCTCTGCAACAAGATGCATGCACCAAGAAAAAGATAGCAGGTCCACACACATGGATTGATGGAGCCAAATTGGCCACCAGGTCATCAAGGGTCCGACTGGATACATACGTTGATCATTTCCCATCTCTGTCTGGCTCGGTTGGGTCAACTACCACCACCTGCTCTAATCCCATTTATTGAACAAGGTTACATTCTATGGTCAATTATCAATAGGTCACGCCGAGTTAGACTTTGTAATGTCTAAGCATAACTTATATTGGTATTGACAAACACATGCGGTTGATGTCAATCAGAAGTTACATTTAAATATATGTTATCCCAGATAAATATACCAATTATCTATTTATTTCTTTGCAAAAATAAATTTTTTAAAAAAGACATTGCAAATATAAAATGTTTACGGTTATCCACTGCTGTTAGATTATGTTGACAGCATTAAGTGTAAATATATGTTACCCCTTGCAAATATGTTCATTATCCATTTACCCTCCTGCGTAAATATATGTTACTCTCCTGTAAATATGTTCATTATCCATTTACCCCCTACAAATATGCTCATCTTCCATTTACCCCCTGCAAATATTAAGTGTTTCAACATACACTTAACGTTGTTAACATAATCTAACAGCAGGGGGTAACTAGAAACATTTAATATTGGCAATGTCTTTTTTAAGAGTTTTATTTTTACAGTGGGGTAAATGGATAATGAGTATATTTGCAGGGGGCAACATATATTTAAGCCTAGAAGTTATTAATTATTTTGGGTTTGAATTCGATCTCGAAAATGAAGCAACGCTAAAATCCTTGAATGAGAGTTTTGTCGTATATTGTAGTCCTATTCGACTCGAGGAATTAGTCTCTATAATTGCGTGCAGTGGATATCCAATTTACACGAAACAATACTATATCTTCTAACTACTGTAGAAAGTTGCCCATAACAAAAGGAAATGACTGAAAAGTAGTTGACAATATTAATCTCAAGATGTGGAAAAAAAAAACAAGGTTACTTTTCATACATTAATTTATATAAAGCATTGTAAAATAATTAGTGGTATGAACATGATGATTAACAGTTGGTTAGATATTCAAGTACCTATATCGCATGACATACTAACCTGGTACTTCCAGGTTCAACTCCTGCTACACTATCTACTCGCGTTTAAGAACAAATTTTGTGTTTAAGAGCACTTTTAATGCAAAGCCAATATCTACTCGTGTTTAAGAAAGAATTTTGCAGACTAAACAACACCTGCTTTCTCACAACAGAGTTGAACCCGGAAGTACGTGACTAGGTTGACTCGTCGTATTCCAAAGTAATTTTTTTTTACAAAATTTTAGGGTGAGGATGATCTGCGACGTCCCTAAGACACATACGGTTTCATACTCTTTTGAACCCTTACGAATGTAAATACATTTATCTTACCCCAATAAGACAAGTGGAGATTCAAACCGTAACCTCGATATACTGATTATGTTTTGCTTCACTGTGCCAATCCCTTTGGTTATTCCAGAGTAGCTTATGCAACTTGTAGAGTTGGATTTTTAAAACAATGAAAAGTTCGAGTACACTATTTGTTTGCCTCACTATAGATAAGACAGGCAGACATCCAATCCCTTGCGGATTATCTCGTTGACCCATAAATAATCCCTTCTTAATTCAGATCTGGATTAAATTAATTCCCATTTTTTTGCAGTCTTCCATGGTTTGTTGATTTTTCTTAATTTTCAAATCCTAGATTAATTTTATAAACTGTTTTGGTTGGTCCACTTTATCTAATTTCTTAAAGTTGATGATCAGCTTAGATTACTACTAATCTAGTAAAAACAATAATAAAACGCATTGTTAAAAAATGGCAATAATTCCACGACATAATCTTTGCCTAAAAAAGTGATGAACTAGGACATTTTAGTGCCAATAAATTAATGGGGACCGCATGTAAAACCAACTATATATAATATAATATAGACAGTACTAGTATATGGTTAGGAGCATGTTAGATTCTACCAGACGGAAAGGACCCTTAATAAGAAAACTGCAATTAATTAAAGCGCAATTCCTTTCTTAATTAAGATTTCAAATGATTAATTATTCCAAAACTCATATTAAAAGGGTAGGACACCACACTCCTATTCTTGCATGATTGCAATACCAAATATCAGAACCCACCACTCAATTATCCTTTAATCTTCTCTCCAACAATGAGGGGAAGAAGATTGTTTGTTGCTCAATTAAGTCAATGAGTTTATTAATAATAATCCTTTAACTTAAGCATTATAGTATAATCTGATTATTATTTTTTAAGGTTATCTACTGAAAAGAGTGTCACTGTCAAAACAGGTTATAATGATATGGATATGATTTTGTTGCACTGCATTATGGAGACATCCAATTTGCAAGGATAATATATAGAAAGAGCAAAAATATTATAGGGGAAGATATACTCTTTATTTTTTTCTTTTTTTTATAAAAAGTTTAGTTAAGTTGAGTTTTGAGGCTCACCAGAATTAGAGTATGCTTCAAGACTTGACAAGCGATAACAGAAGTGCTTATAGATTACTCGTCAAAGAAATTTTCACACTAATAGCAAGAGTTAAACCTATGTCATTACGAGTATGAGTCAATTCCTTACCAACAGAGTGAACCTCGATCTAAGTACAGAGAATAAGGACAGAGACACTCTCTCTCTTCCTCTTACTATGGTCGGTCTCACACTAACTACCCACGCCTTTTAGGGCAAAAGAGAAGCGTGTGATTCACTCGCTTAAAAAGGAGGGTGACCGTTTGATTATGAATGGTTACTTTTTAGAAACTAAAAACCACGATTAACCGTGGTTTGGTTAGAAAATCACACTCTCTCTCTCTCTTTCAAACCTGTCACAGTTGTTTGTGTGCGTGTGTTGCTGCTAGAGCTTTCTGCAGCAACTCTGCAAATCTTTCGCCGCCTTCTGCGTCTATTTATGTTGTGTCGTCCCCCCATTTCTGAAATTTCGTGTTTTTCTCTTTCTTCGTGCCTCAAAGATTGCGTTTTTGATAACTTCCTTGGCGAGTGAATTGGAAATGATCACTCCCTCACTCCCATTTTCGTAACATTTCTAAAAGGAAAAAGCTTGTCGGTGTGAAGAAGCTCCGAAATTTTGAATCTTTTGGGTACCCAGTTGAGAAAAGATCATCACTTGGTGTGCTCTGCGCCGACCTTAATGCTGATTAGGAAGAAAAATAAAGATTATAAAAATAAGATTCAATTAAAGTCCCTTACTTTACTAATCAAGGTTTGTGCAGCTTATCATGATTTATATTAGTAAAAGATTTTGTTTGACTGATGTTGTTTTATTAACTTAATTTAGTATTATATACTAGTGTAACTATTGTTTAGTTTCTTGTTGATAAAGACTAGCTAGGTGTATTATTAAAATATAAAGATCTTTATTTTTTATTTTTTGGAATATCATTGATGTAAGCTTGTTTTGTCCTTTTAAAATCAATTGACATTGATGATTGTCTCATAGTGCAGTGTGGCTTACGTCAGGTTTCTCTGCTATGTCTTCAAGCCTCATTTGGGTTCCAGAGGTTTTCAAGTTAACATAACAGAATATGTTGGAAGCTAGCTAAGAGCAGAGCAAACATTAATTTGAGGTTTTTCTGAGTTTTTTTTTGGTTCTGTTGATCTCTTGATTCGATTCATCATGCCTTTGTATGAGTTATACCGGATGGCTAGAGAGAATCTTGGTAATGAGATTGAGAATAACACAACACGTGCAGCTCCAGTTGATCAACCTTCCTCGTAAGTTCATTAGCTTAATAAGAATCTGTTTTGTAACCTTTTCATATGTGTTTGATGAAATTAAATGAAATGCTTTCTTTTATTTATGTCTTTTGGGGTATGTTTGTTTGAATTTGCAGGCCTGAGAATGATTTTTTTGAGCTGGTTTGGGATAGTGGTCAGATTTCTAGCCAGGCTCAGTCTAGTAAAGCTAGAAAGAGTCCACCTTGTAGGACTTTACCATCTCACTGCTTACCATCTCATAGCCACAAAGGTAGAGATAAAGATGTAGCAGGATATGGAAGTAACAATCCAAAGATGGGTAAGTTTGGGGATTTAGATTCTGGATTGAATGAGATTCCTATGTCAGTGCCATCTCGTGCAGTGGAAGATGTGATACCTTGGATGGATTATACAATGGATGGCTCTTTGGAACCTGATTATGGTTCTGATTTCTTTCATGAACTAACTGGAGTCTCAGAAAGTGATCTCACCACATCGAATCATTTTACTTCATCATTAGATAAAAGGAGTAATGGCAATCAGATATTTAGGGACTCTCATAAAACTTCTGCAGAACCAGTGAATGTTTCTAAGGGTTCTTTAGCTCAACAGGTTGAGACTGCTAGACCTAAAGCTAGCACTAGTCAGTTATACACGCCACAGTCGAATCAATGTCAAACTCCATTTGTATCTGTTAGATCCAGGACATCAGATATAGCTGAGAATAATAATGCAAACCGGGGTGTGCCTTATGGTGAAATTACTGAAATTCCATCTTCCTCAAGTGATTTTTCTAGCTTAAAGGTGCAGAAGCAAGATCAAATAATGCCTAGCAATGGTGCTGCTGTGATGAATTTTTCCCATTTTGCAAAGCCTGCTGCTATTGTGAGAGCTAATCTCCAGAACATTGGTTTCAAGTCTGGTTTGTCTTCCATAAGACCGGATAGTATAGGAATTAAGAATAGAGGCGCTGCTTCAACTAGCACCAATCCTCCTGAGTCAACTCTTGTCGATTCGAGTGGTGAATGTCCAAAGGAACCAAACATGCACTGCCACCGGGTTGTTGAGCAATCCAAGGCTGATTTGAAATCTTTGCAACCAAAATCTCTTGAACAGAATGCTGTAGCTTCTAAACAATTGGAGCCTGCTTGCAAAGAGAGTGTAGTTAAGGTTGATAAAACTTCCAATCAAGTTCGTGGTGATGGTGGTGCGAAAGGACAAACAGCTGCTGATAAAAGTACTGAGACAGTGGTAGCCTCTTCCTCAGTTTGCTCTGGCAATGGTGCAGACCGAGGTTCAGATGATCCAGCTCAAAGTTTGAAACGTAAAAGTAGAGATACTGAGGACTCTGAGTGCCATAGCGAAGTAAGTGAATGTCTTAGATTATTTGCACTGTGTTTACTTACTTATTTTATAGTTTCCGTCTATAAACCAATAAATCACTTTACTTGAAGGATGTTGAAGAAGAATCAGTGGGTGGTAAAAAGGCAGCTGCTGGACGAGCAGCTGCGGGTTCCAAGAGAAGCCGTGCAGCTGAAGTGCATAATCTCTCTGAAAGGGTGAGCAAGGCCATCTGCTTTTTGTGTTGTGTTAGTTTTAATAGCACACATTTTCTCTCTTGAGTTTATGTTGTTTCCAATTTATCTGATCATAATCTATGCATACAGAGGCGAAGAGACAGGATCAATGAGAAGATGCGCGCATTACAAGAACTCATACCGAATTGCAACAAGGTTGGTTTTTTGCCTGGTTTTGCTCTTTGTTAAGTAATGCTGGGAAAATTTATAAAATAGTGGTATGTTGGTCATAATTAAGGATTCAAATTTATTTAGTTACTGAAGGTTTACCAAATTGTAGGAAGTTAGAATTTACAACAATAGTAATAGATGCCAAACCTGGAGTTTAGTAGCAAGGTCTTGAATGTGAAACTTAGTAAGTATATATAAATAATAACAATAACAATAGCAGAAGTTTGATATAGACTAAAAAACTACTTTGTGTATACATACATGCTTGACTCCTCATTTGTTTTGCGACTTCATACTAGGTGGATAAAGCTTCAATGCTGGATGAGGCAATTGAGTATCTGAAAACACTTCAGCTCCAAGTTCAAGTAATCTCATTCCCCTGGCCGTTATCTTTTAGTTTTAAATTTTATGATTATAATGTTCTAGTTATATCTTGAGACTTCAGAGTGATTATTATCTTATGCAGATGATGTCAATGGGAGCTGGTTTATATATGCCTCAAATGATGTTTCCTGCAGGAATGCAGCACATGCATGCACAGCACATGGCTGCATTTTCACCTATGGGTGTTGGCATGCATATGGGGTTAGGTATGGGTTATGGGATGGGTATGCCTGACATGAATGGTGGACCTTCTAGATTTCCAATGATTCAGGTTCCTCATATGCAAGGAACTCATATGCCTGTTACACATATGTCTGGACAGCCTGCTTTACATGGGATAGCCAGATCAAATCCTCCAGGGTATGGGCTTCCAGGTCAAGGACTTTCCACACCAATGGCGCGTGCTCCTGCATTTCCTTTTTCAGGAGGGCCTGTTATGAACTCGTCAGCTTTGGGACTACATGCCCGTGGATCTGCAGGACCTGTTGATACTGTGGATTCGGCTTCAGCGTCTGGCTTAAAAGATCCAATGTCAAATATTGACTCGCAAATTCAGCAAAGCACTGGTGGCCGTGACTCTACAAGCCAGATGCCTAACCAGGTCTGTTAATGTTTATGACAGATTTCATGAATCTTTAGTATGACTCCTAAACACAGCCTAACTAGTGCATCCTGGTCACCATGATCAATTTTTACATTAATTAAAACGTTTTGTTTCTTAAATAGTTTTCTGCTAGTCTTGTGCTTGATGGTTGTGTATTCCTTTTTGTTATTGTAGCGTGAAGCAACAACAGTTGGATTTGAACAGTCAAATTTGGTGCATCATAATGGTCATGCCTCAGTGGCTAATGACAGTGGAGCTGCTAATCCTAGTAATATCACCTTGTGATTGGTAAATATTTAATATTCTGAATGTATCACTAAATGCATGCACGTACAAAATGTCATCATTCAACTTCACCTTTTACATTGACATTGAGCATAAAACTTAAAGAATTTCATAATGGGAAAAACAACTTATTGTTGACTTGTACCTGCAGGTTATGACTGATACTCCGCGTTGATTGTGGCTAATAGAAGAATCCAGGTTTTCAAAAATGTCAGTCCAAAATCTCTTGTTTGTCATCTTTGGAAGCTCAATCCATATTACTACAGAATATTTCAGACTCAATGAGTTGAGTTGTCACAATAGCATTTGGGATCCTAATTTTCAAAATCAGAAAATTGCACAGATTTTGGTATCTTGAGACTAGTCACTCATTTTGTACATCCACTAAGCGACCTGTTCAATCAATTTGCATACAATTTTTATATATCTTAACAATATGCATTTAAATGTTTGATTCAGATTAGTGATTCTTTGGATAAATGGAATAATAATTTATTTTCCTTGGCAATCTATTCTCTCTCCCTGCCCTGTTAAATTAATGAAAAAGTGCTCTAACATATAACTGTTCTCATTTATAACTCTTCTAGTGTTGTGTCATGTTTCTGAATATCTGAATATCGTCCCAGAGATTCTAGAATACTTCAGATTGTGTTTGTTTGTCATACCAATCCGGATCCCCTGTAGTCAGTAAAACTGCACATTCATGCAGTTAGTAAGTCGAGCCGGTTGGATGAAGATATGGCAGTTCATATTTTAAGCTTGTTAAATCAGATTTAAAAACAAACCCGCAATGTGATCTGTTCCATCTTCGTCTATTGATTTTGACTTACTGAGTGAATGCATGTTTTTCGTGACTAGGGAATCCGGATCTTGAGACAACCTAGGGTGTATTGCGTCATAGGGGAGCCTTGAATATCAGGGAGATCTCAACATTGAGCCAAGAGCAAAAATATAAGTGAATTGGACACCATCTCTTTCACCTAAGACTTTAAGACATGTGTATGGGTCGCTTCACTTATATGTTACTCAACGTCACTATTTTCATCCAATGTAGGACTTCTTACTTACACTTGATTCTCCAACAATGTGTAGGCTAGTTTTTCTCTCGTGTATTCATGTCTTTGTTTCATCTATTTTTGTATAGAAATGGTAGTGAATGGTGTTACTCTACCCATTCACGACTTGCTACGAAGATCCTATCATGGCAGGGTCTTGAAAAGGTTTGACATATTGTGAATACAAGCAGTTATGCCTCGCATTTGCAAGGATTTTGCAAGCTGATTTTACAACTTAAACCTATGACCTTCTGATCACAGTAATAATTCCAACATTACAGTTCTCATTCTTCCACTTTGCTGCTCTTTAACCTACTTAAAAGGCCTCAGTTTTGCTACTAGACTAACCATGAATAGTCAATTGTGAAAGTTCCTTAATTAGATAGCACAATGGACACATAATGATTGGAAGAGTCTGGTACTAAACAAACAACTTTTAAGCCACAAATGTAAAACTGCTTCCATCGTTTATCAACAACAACCAAGAGCACAATGCATGTATTCAAAAGAATAAAACTGAAGAAAACAATCACAAATTTTACAGTACTGCCTAAATCATGGCCTACACCATCTTCTATATACACTGCACTCTGCACACTTTCTTGCATTCAAACAAATTCAAGAGAAAACATATAGAAACCAACATGTATGCTATAATGCTATATGCACCACAACAACAAAAAAGAAAGCAAATATGAAAATTCTGCAAACTTAAAATTTCACTTTGTCTCGTTATTTGACTTTAATGTCTCCCTTGGCATCTGAGGATAGGTTTTTGGAGGATGGAGATTTCCCAGTGATGGCTTTCTTTGCTTTCACTAAGGACTGTTTTACCTTTGCTATAATGTTGTTTGATTGCTTTTGAGCTGGCTTGGCTGGAGTTTCTTTTGGAAGGTCCTTGGATGTTTTTGTCGCATCGTTTTCGTCGGTGGCTTCAACCTCAGTTTTCACAGGCTCCTCAATTTGTTTATTCTCCAAGTTATCCACTCCAGTTGTAGTAGTCTCCTCTTCTTTTTCTTGTAATTTTGATGCAAGTGTTTCTCTAACAGGTTCGCTTACAGCTTTAGAAATTTCACCAACCTTTGTGTCAGTAACCACTTCTTGCTTGTTATCATCTGCTGGTATATCATTCTCCGCACTCTTTACCTGCACACTCTCTGCTTCAGTTTTAGCTGTCTTTGCCTCATTCTGTGCCTCAGTCTTTTTGATCTCGTCGACCTCTACATCTCTCGAGGATACTTGGACAGCTGCTTCTGGTTCTTTCTTTATGATCTCATTAGGTGCTTCTGGTTCCTTGTCATCGTTTGCAGCAATAACCTTTTCCTCAACACCGGTAGGAACAATATGCTCCGTTTCTTCTTGTTGGACAGCATTAGCTTCCTGATCAACAGAAGCTTGTTCAAGATTCTCTGTAACACCACCCACTTCTTTTGATGATTCACCTTCAATCACATCAGCAAAGCTTGATTCTTTCTGGCCATCTTCTTCAATAACCTTTTTTTCAACTTCAGGAGAGGGTTCCACCAAATTTGCAGGGGTTGCTTGAGTTTCCTCATTTAGTGAAACTTGTGCAGTATTCACTGTGGTGATAGTTTCCTCCTCTTTGTCAATTTTCTCTTCACTTTTGTCAATTTCTTGCTCATTCTTCACATCCTCACTAGTTTCCCCAACTTTCTCAACTACTTGTAATTCTTCTCTTGGCTTTTCCTCCACTTCAGTAGACTGCAGTTCTGGTTTCTCGTCTTTTACAAGCAATGATTCTGACTCTGAGTTGCCAGTCTCTTTCACCACCTCAATATCTGAGTCTTTGGGAAGGTGAACCTCAACTGTGTCAACTGGTTTTTCTTGAACTTCAGCTACAGTTTCAGGGGTGACAGTCTTCGGTTCCTCTTCTTGTTGTTGTTTGAATGATTGTTTTTCCGGTTCACTTTGGATTTCATCAGGTTCAGCAACCACTGGGTCTGCTTTCTCTATTTCTGTAGGCCTCGATTCGTAGTTGTTAGTCTCTTTCAATACCTCTGCCTCAATTTCTGGTTCTCTTGTTTTCTCTTCTACGGCAATGATATCACTAGTTTCTGGGGAGTGTTCGGAAATCACTGATGTGTTTGGCCGCTCCTCTTCCTGCTGTTCCGTTAAATGCTTTTCTGGTTCTTTTTGATTTTCCTCAACTTCAGTAATGACAGGTTCTGCTGTTATTGTTTCTATAGTCTCAACTTCAGTAACCACAGGTTCTGCTTTTTCTGTTTCTGTAGTCTCAACTTCAGTAACCACATGTTCAGTAACCATGGGTTCTTCTTTTTCTGTTTCTGTAGCCTCAACTTCAGTAACTACAGGATTTGCTGTTACTGTTGCTGTAGCCTCAACTTCAGTAACCACAGGTTCTGCTTTTTCTGTTTCTATAGTCTCGACTTTAGTAACCACGGGTTCTTCTTTTCCTGTTTCTGTAGTCTCGACTTCAGTAACGACAGGTTCTGCTGTTATCGTTTCTGTAGTCTGAACTTCAGTAACCACAGGTTCTGCTTTTTCTCTTTCTGTAGTCTGAACTTCAGTAACCACCACGGGTTTTTCTTTTCCCGTTTCTGTAGTCTCAACTTCAGTAACCACAGGTTCTTTACCTGTTTCTGTAGGTTCTACTTCGTCGTTGTTGGTCTCTTTCACTATCTCTGCGGTTGTTTTCTCCTCTGTGGCATCACTCTGTTTCTCACTGGCTTCAGCTGAGAGTTCAACGATCTCAATTGTGCTAGATTGATCTGCCTCTTTTGATTTTTCTGCAGATTCCTTTTCTGGTTTTTCTGTTTTTTCCTGCACTTCTGTGGCCAGAGGCTCAGGCTCAGGATCAATCTTTTCCCCCTCTTTGGTGGTTTCCAAAACTTCTTCCTGTTTCACAACCTCTGCTTCTGGTTCTGCCAGAGGAATAGTCTCAGCTGCGTTGCTCGATCTTTCAGTAGTTTCAACAGAATTTTCAATGGTTTCAGCTTCAGGAATGTCTGCTGTCTTAGGTTTCTTCTCTTCACCTGTTTCTATGGATTTTATTTCTAGATTCTGTGGTGTTTCCTCTACTAGCTCGGCGACATTGATAGTCTGTGTATCAGGAATCAGTTCCTTCTCATCTTTCAGATCATCTGCAACAACAGCTTCTAATGGCACAGAATCATCTATTTTTTCTACTTCAACAGCAGGCTCAACTTTCTCATCATCTCCTTCTTTCTCTACTGGACTTTGTGCATCATCAACATTATCATGTTTCTGGCTATCTTCAGCGGAAGCCACTGGAGAATCATCATCGGTCTTTTCGATTTCAGCTGCAGCTAGCTCAGCCTTCACATCATCTCCTTCTGTCTTAGGCAGAGGAGTAGCTTGATCTTGTGCATCCTCTGGTTTGTCATGTTTGTCTTCATCTTCATTGGCTAAAGAATTGATCTTTTCTGCAATAGCTTCATCTTTTTCCAGCTTCACATATTGCTGTTTAATAAAAGATGGAAAAGTATTAATGGTTAAACCACTGAAGAGATGCTTAAGCTTCAAAAAGATTAAAAATGTATGTTTAAATTTCATTTGCTTTATGTTTGGTTGCCAAATTCTTCATACACAAAATAATGTCTAGAGCTATCTACTTTTTTTGGTACAACGGTAACAATAAAGTTTAAGCCTATAACTTCATTCATGTAAATCACTTGATTCAATCTCTAATTACTTGTTCAATTCTATTGGTTTCCATATCTTTGAATTTGAATTCAAAACTAGAGACCAAAAAGTACAAACTGGATTCGGATCCAATCTGTCACTTTATGTTATATAAATCAACAAAACTCTGTCGATGATATTTAAGATGCCTAAGCTAATTTGTTTTATTAATTTGCGTGAATTATAATGAAGGATCACACAACTTTGCAATATTTGTTTTTTTGTAGATAAATGTTTGTGTGAGTTGAGTCCTTGTGGCTCATCAGGGTAATAGAAAGCCTTGATCCTCAAAGAACTTTTACATATATGATGAATCAATCCATAGGAGAATCATATATTTAAAAATCAGGAAAATATAAATCATGAATAAATATAATTAACTTGTAATTATTATAAAATTTCATTTTGTCCCCACTATACTTGTTTTCTAAATCCGTCTATGACTCAAGGTATATATATCTTTCTCTAATCAGATCAGATATAGATCAAGTTCATTTTCTAAAATAACTCAAGTTCTAAGTCTTATATAAAATAGAACATTTGTGTACTAAAAGTTATTACAAACACTTAATAATGATCAAATATAACTGAAGGAGGAAAAAAGCAAGATTGAAAAATAAACAAATAAATGACAAAACAGTGCTCTCTATCAGTTAACCAACACATATTCACAGATATAATAATATTTTTCAAAAGAAAACCATCTGCAAGTTACCTTAGTTGTTCATAAGTAAAAGACATGTAAGCTTGATTCACTAAAAAACTATGCAAAAACAACATATAAGCTTGATCAAAGTTCTAGATCATTCATGAGTAGCTTGAAACAAACCTGATCAGTAGTAGTAGAAGAAGAAGTCTGATCAGTAGCCATGATGAGAATTAATTCCAAGTTTGCAAAAGTGAGCTTGAAATTAAGTTGTTGAGAGCTTGATTGAAGTTAAGAAACAAATAAAGAAAGTAAGAAGTGAGAGAGAGAGGAATAATTTGGTTGGTTGGCAACAACTCTTTGGAAAAAGAAGAAAAGCCAGTTAAGCTTTAGGAAGAACAACAACTAGTTTTCCACACAAAAAGGCAGAAAACAGACTGTATCACCACATGAGCTGGTTCTAGTAGTAGTATTGTGGTCTCAATGATTTAGTAGGATTAGGATTAATGTGCCACTAAAGTTTTTACATTAAAAACAAAATATAAAGTAGTATAATACTATTATATAGGTGTGAGCTGTGTAGCAAAGTGACTAGCTTTATTGGAGTGTGATTGATTATTGTAGCTGTGTGAGCTGTGTAGCAAAGTGACCAGATCAGTGCCAAGGAAAAATCTTGCATTTATTGTTTCAAAATGTTTGGGCCCTTCTGTCAAACTAGATAGATAACCTCCTCCTGCTTTATTAAGATTCTTGTTAATCTCATTCTAATTAAATTTCATCTTCCAATTATGGAAACCATATATAAGGAAACTAAATCCTAATATTAATTAATTGATTTATAATCTTAGCCAACTTGTTTCTTTTAATAAAACCGCCATTGTTGTCTGTTTTGTTAAATCAAATTATTATTTATGATGATGATTCTATATACCACTACATCATTGTTAGTTGTTGCTAGCTACTTGATACTGATAAGTCAAAAAAATTATCATAATTTAAGCGTGATAAACTATTCTTACTCATTGTTTTTTTTAAACAGCTGTTCTCACTCATTATCATGTTTTATATAAAAAAAATTGTCTCGAGTTTTTTAACTTTGCTCCGGTGGCCAAGAGAAAAGGCTCTGTCTAATCTAGAGTTAGATCGAGAAGTAAGTAAAGTCTGACACCAATTTATTCTATCGTCAGGCTCGAACCTGAGTATTTGACACCAACTTATTTCTCAGTCCAAAGTAAATAAATTGATAAATAATTGTATCCTTTGGTTAAAAAATATAAATAAATAATTGTATCCTCCATAAAAAATAAATAATAAATAAATTATTGTGTCCACTTATGGCATGATTATAACTAGAATTTAATAAAAAGCGGAGATATTACTAATTTAGCAGCCTCAAGGGTTAATGAAAACTAACGCAGTAGTTTATTGTAAAATAATATAAAAAATAAATACAAGTTCATTTTTGTTTATCAAGAATCGCAAGTTTGCTTGTTAACAATTTGAAGACGGTTTGAGTCTATGAAGGGAAAAAAAACAATTTAATGGTTGTGTCTGTTCCACGATTGGGCGGTCGAATTTTGAAACATAGATTAAGACATACTCCACTTGCCTAATGTCATTTTAAAACATTGTTGGCGCTGCCCTCACCGGGTTCTTGTTTAGGTACAACGATTATTGTTGAGTTCTAAAGTTTATTTTTATGAGGTCTTTCGAAATACATAATTGTTTAAATTGATATAATTTTATTAAAGAATTTATATTTTAGAAATGGTATTAAAAAAATGGCTTTTATTTTTCTCACCCCCTCGTTATCAATCTCACCCCATATTTCAAAAAAACCCAATACTACCCCTGTCTTTTAAAAAAAAAATTAAATTAAATTTTTCGGAATTACCTCTAAAAAAGGTAATTCCGAAATTTTTAATTTTTAATTTTTTTTTTAAAAAAGTTTGTATATTAAATTAAGATTTAAACGCGTTTTATTTTGGAAATACGATACGAACGATTTACGATTTAAATAACAATACGTCAAAATATATAAAATGCCCAACATAAAATAGAGTCTGAAATACAACTATGGATCAAAATGTCTAAAAATGATGAAAATAACGACGTGAAGTAGGTGAACGCGAGGCGACATCTATGGCATCCCGCCAATCCGGATCTGCTTGTGTCGCGTATATATACGATTTGTTTTAATTTTTATTACTAAAAGGCTACTAAAAATAGTCAAAACTACTCTAAAAAAATATAAAAACACCACTAAAAATCTAACAAAACCAAAATAAGGCTATACAATTTTTTTTAGATTTTTTGGAGACTATAAAAAATTAAAAAAAATCGTAAAAAATAGTAAACGATGGAATTTGGGATTTTGAGGCCGTAATCCCGTAAGAAGTCCCTTCTACAGGAGTCGGCAAAAAAACCAAACAAAACCAAAAAAAATAATTTTTTCCTAAACAACCCACCTTTTAGATTAAATACCAAACTAAGCCACTTTTTTTTTTCTTTGGTGAACTCGCCCCCCCCCCCCCCCACTCCTAGTTCACCAAAGAAATTTTGCAATTTTTTTTAAAATCCTTTGTAGAACTCGCCCCCCCCCCCACCCCTAGTTCTCCACATGGTTTTTTAATTTTTTGATTTTCTTGTATTTTATTTTATTAAAATCTAAATTTATTTAATTTAATTACAAAAATTAATTTAAATAATTAGAATAATTAATAAAATTATTTATAAAATAATTACTGTAAAAAATACGGTAAATAATTAAGATATTAATAAGTGGAACAAAATTTAATATTCGATAAGAACAAAAAGGAAAAACACAAATTGCAAAAATACAAGCATAGGAAATTTAAAACGAAACAACAGGAAAACATAATACAACCTAGTTCTACTTAGAACTACTTGAAGTGACTAATTTGCACAAGAAAGGGGGGGATTGAATTGTGCTATCTTTTTCGTATTTAATTCCTGCAACCTTCTGTATGGTTTCTCAAGATAACTTGGATATCAGAAGGTTGAATGTTAGTTGCACAAACTACAAGCAAATGTGACAGTAGTGAAAGATAATTAACTTTGATGATTTTAGATGTCTTTTCTTTTCACATAGAGTATAGTTTTCAAAAGATGATCTAAGTTGAACTTATTTAAAATTAAGATTTTGACTTCAGAAGGTTGGAGTATTTAACCTTCTAAAGTATTTGAAAACTTTGGTGATTGTTAGACAGTTAAAGCAAGTAATAAGTAAAGCAGAAAATAACACAGTAGAGTTATAGAGGTTCACCAAACTGTGGCTACTCCTCTCCCCACGTCCTCGTGAGAGTTTCCACTATTTTCCAAATAGATTTTACACTTGCTTTAGCTTCACTTGCTAAAGACTTTCACCTCCACTCTCTTTTGATCACACACAAAAGACTAGTGCTAATCTTTCACAGTAGAATCACCAACAACCCTCACTTTTCACTAGGTAGCTTGTTGAGAAACTTTTGAACTGAATCACCAACAACACTCACCTCTCACTAGGTAGTTTCTTTGAGAAACCTTCAAACCGAATCACCAACAACACTCACCTCTTACTAGGTAGTTTGTTGAGATACCTACAATCTAAACTCACCAACAACACTCACCTTTCACTAGGTAGTTTGTTGAGAGAATTACAACTTGGAATCACCAACACCACTCACCTTTAACTAGGTAGTGCATTGAGAAACAAGCACAATATTCCTTACAATAAGGGGTTTGGGTTATGGGATGATTTAGGAGCTTGTTGATAGATAAATACAAGTGTATTTCTAAGAATGTAACAAGCTTGCACACACTCAAGATAGTATTCCCAATTCTGAATTTGTAGTAGCTTGAGCGTGGATGAGAAGGTTGGATTTCGTTTAGAAGCTTGACTTGAAGGTTCCAATATCAACTCATGATCTGCATTTGAGTAGAGCAGACCTCTATATAGACTTTGAATCTGAAATGTGGTCATTGGGAAGAAGGAAAGAGCCGTTGGAATTTGTTGTAGCTTTGTAGATAGGTAATGATGATTTTTGAGCTTTAGGTAGTAGCCTTCAACCTTCAAGCAACATTTTTGCTTTGTCTTGTGTAAACATCTCTTCATGTCACCACTTTACATCATTTCATCACAATTCAGTCCTATTCATGTACTACACAATGCTTTATACAATTTAAATCAAGCTTCTAAAGCTCCTTAATCATGAACAAACATGCTTTTCCAACACAACAAAAAATCAAGGAGTTCCTCTTTACATAGGATATTATTTCTACAACTTTAATTCCTTGAAACTTCATTTGATGCATTTCAGTTTAAGATTTCGGTTATGAACATGTTTTCCAGAAACAGAAGCTTGAAATCTTCAATCCTCTTTTAACCTTCTTGAACTTTAACCTTCTGAACTTCTTTAAGAAGTAAAACAACCTTCTGTTGACTTCAATCAAACTTTCTGTTGACTATTGGTCAACCTTGTGTTGACTTTTAGTCAACCTTCTGTTTGACTTTCAGTCAACCTTCTGAAGGAAGTTACTTTATCTTTTAAGCTTCTGTAGTCAACCTTCTGATGGTGTATCTTTCTTTATTCAACCTTCTTTAAGGTAACCTTCTGAAGGCAACCTTCTTTTGGCATGTTTGGACTTTAAAATAACACTTAGTTTATTTTGTAATGCCAAGATCTTTGCTATGATTCTATTTCCTGTTCTTTCATACACTTGACAGAAACTTGTTATAATATAAGTGTTTTGGAAAACTCAATTTATTCCTTTAAGTTTGTATCATCAAAACATGGAAAGAGATTTTCATTTCTACAATCTCCCCCTTTTTGGTGATGACAAACTTGAGAATATATTTTAAGTTTTCTGTTTCTCAGGAATAGACATTTCAATCCAAAATAAATGTATTTAACATATTCATAGCAAAGGGATAATTATCATGTATAAGTGCAGCAATAACAGATGCAGCAAACAGCACACATACCACACATACATAGTTTTGATAATTATCAATTACAAACCATAACATAGCACAAAATAAATATGTCCAAAAATACTTAAAATGTCAACAGAAACCCCAAAATATATCACTTAAACTAAGTAGCTTAATAATCTCCATTCTCCCCCTTTGTCAACAGCAAAAAGGAGGGAAGGACAGGGAAATTAGCTAGCTACTTGGTTGGAGAAGAATCATCCGAAGAGTTTGAGGATGAAGCAGGTTGAGGAATGTCCTGGAAGGGTTGAGGAGGAGGAAAGTCAGGGACTGCAACACCAGGAACCATAGTAGGCACTATGTTCTGCATCACCCATTCTTGGTAGGCATAGTTCCTCTGAGCTTCAAGCCTATTCTCTTGCTGAAGTATTCCAATGCTCCTCAGAAGCTTGTTGTTCTGTACCCTCATTTTCTTCATTTGTTTCTCATGGTGTGCTCTCATCTTCTTCATTGCCTCTAATACTTCCTTCTTGTCTGCATAGGTGAATGAATCTTCCTTGTTCTCTGAAGGTTTCTTTGCTACTGTGTGCCTTGTCTGATGATGATAGAGGTGCATTCATAGTTTGTCAGAAGGATCCTAGAGATCCAAATTGTTTTGGCAGATCAGAAGGTAGTTTAGAAGGTCCTGAACCTTCAGGTACCTTTGGTGCAGAGGAGTCATACATAGGAGAGAACATGAATCTGTGAATGTTTTCAGAAGCAAGAGTATTGCCAGGTGAAGTTCTAGGATTTTCACGCCATTGGGAAAATAAATTTGCTATTTGTTCAATAGATCCTTGAACATCATGATGAAAAGGTGCCAGGAGTTGATTCTGCATTTGGACCAATGGAGGTTCAGGAGTATGAAGTAACTCTGTGAGAGCAATAAAGCCATAATTTGGGGCTAGTGGCTTGATTTTCGTGGTTTTCGGTATATCTTGGTCTTCAATGTCCTCACTATCTCATGAACACTTGCTTGAGATAGGAGATAGTGGTCTTGTAGGTTCATTTCCTTGTTCCTCATTCACTTTGGATTGATTTTCATTTAGCTCCCCGAGCTAGACCCTTGGGTCAGACTCTTCCGCAATTCTATGTTCCTCGTGAGAGGTGACATATGGCGCATAAATCACTCCCGAGAGAATGGGTAATAAATAGCTCTATCGTAAGGTAGGGAGTCCATAATGAAGGAATGGTTTGAAAGCTTGATTCTTAGGTTTTTCAAGGTCCATGCTAAGGTTCTCATCGAAGCTTCTTTTTCCATTTGTTCAGTTTGTTCTTTTTTGGTTGAGTGTCATTCAAGTCTAAAGGATTTTCAAAAATTTCTCTCCATTCTTGAGAGGGTTCTGTCTCAACTAAATTCTCAATTGTGGGATTTGGTGGGGCTAAATTTATGGGCTCAATTCTAATAACAGATTTACTGTTCTAGTGACTCCCCGAGGAGTTGACATAGGTGCATTTTCGGTAGGACTTGGTTCATCATGAATGTGTTTTGTTTCCGGAAAGACTTCTAGTTTCTTGCTAAAAGGTTTCAATCCCATCTGCTTAGCACTCTTGGACCGTAAGGTTGTTTTTTCATGTATTGATTCTTCCCTGACACACGAGATTTTCTTAAATCAATAATTTGGTCAAGAACATACCATAGGGTAGGGATGAAATCGCTTTAATGGTTTTGCACATGTCTATCATATAATGAAAGATAATGTATGGAAGGTTAATCTTATTTCTAGTGATCATGTGATAGACTAAGAGTAGATCAATAGGTTTTACTGCTCAAAACTTCCCTCTCTAGGAATCGTAGAGTGGACTACCATATTGTGCATGATACGTGCTTCGCCCTTTAGTCTTGATGATTTAAGCTTCTCACGAATTTTTCATCGAAGCTTGATGATTTCCTCTTGTAAATTTCTGTTTGGCCATACCAATCTTTCCCATACGCATAAAACTTCATTCTCGTGGAATTTTCAGAGCATTAGCTATTATGGTTGGGGTTACCACAATGGTGGTTCCTTTTACTTGAGTAGTAAAGGAGGATTTGGTTTCACACACATTCATGTATCCATAGAATTCTTTTATAAGGTCGGGATATATGATTTCCCCTTGGGATGTAATATTTTGCCAACCTTGATACTCAATGTGTTCTTGTATATTCCATCCGTAAGCTTTCAGTTCCTCCAATGAGATAAATTCTACCAATAAGAACATTCCTCTTTCCCATTTTTCCTTATCAAACACTTGTACAGCAGGGCTTGTTTTTCAACTCTCCTAAGCTTGATCAAGTTTCTGTTCTTCATCAACCTTTTCCTTTCCTTTACTTCCTCCAAACTTTATCTTAAATTTTGGTCTTTTGGAAGAAGATTGGGGTTGAAGAGAGGCTTTCCTTTTCGGTTCGCTTTTGATTCTCGCCATCATTTCGCATGCAGTAGAATCATCATCATCAAGTGTGATTGGTTGACTCCTTCTTGTTCTAGGACCCTGTATTTCCTTGAGAGAACTTGTTTTGATTCTTGTAGACCTTCGTGAGGGAGTGGGTGATGATTTGGAAGGTTTTTGTTCTGATGGAGCATCAATCTGGGTAGGTGTAGGTTTAGAAGCATTCAATAATGCAGGTGGAAGGTCATGGGTTGTGGGAGTGCTGGCTTTCTTCACACATGGGATTTTTGTTCTCACCATTTTTGGAGAAGAGAAGAATTTTTTTTTCGAAGAGGAAAGGAAGAGAAGAAGAGAATCGGTTTGAGAGAGAATGAGTTCAGTTTGTTTTGGGCGTGCGTGGAAGAAAGTGAAAGAGAGAGAGAGAGAGAGAGACTAGCCGTTGTGACTTGATGGTTGCAGTTATGACAAGACATAACTGTCATAGAAGTCAGTTTTTAGTTGCTTTAATAACCGTCCCCAATTTTGACTTTAATTTATCCTTCTCAAATTCAACCTTCTGAATTTGATTCTCTCCAAGCGAACCTTCTGAAGACTTCAGAAGGTTGGGGTTTTTGACATATTTTTCTTCTAAGGACATTTTAAAATGTGCAAAGCCTTTTTAATAAAATTAAAACTTTCTTCTAACAAAGGCTTGGTAAATATATCAGCTAATTGATGCTTGGTGTCAATAAAAATAAGTTCCACATCCTTCTTTTGAACATGATCTCTGATAAAATGATGTTTAATATCAATGTGTTTAGACCTAGAGTGTTGGATGGGATTTTTTGATAAATTGATAGCACTAGTATTGTCACAATAAATGGGAGTGCATGTGTACCTTATAGAGTAGTCCTCCAATTGATTCTTGATCCATAGAATTTGAGAACAACAACCACAGCAGATACATATTCGCGCTTGGTGAGTTGATAATGCAATTGAATTCTGCTTTCTACAAGACCAAGAGATTAAGGATTCCCCCAAAATTTGACATGATCCACTAGTACTTTTTCATCAATTCTATCACCGGCATAGTCGAGATCACAAGAGCTAATTAGGTCAAAATGAGTATTCTTTTTATACCATAGACCAAGATTAGTTGTTCCCACTAAGTATCCGAATATTCTTTTGATCATGAAGTGAGATGAGATTCTTTTGGAGAAACTTGAAATCTAGCACATAGGCCAACTGAAAACACAATGTCAGGTCTACTAGCAGTTAAATATAACAGTGAACCTATCATACCCCTGTATTCTTTTTCAGAAATTGGTTTTCCTTCTTCATCCTTCTCAATTTGTACAGAAGGATGCATAGGAGTTGCCATGGCTTTTGCTATTCATCTTATATTTCTTGAGAAGGTCTTTGATGTATTTTTCTTGACTAATAAATATACCTTCATCAAGTTGCTTAATTTGAAGTCCTAGAAAGAAACTTAATTCTCCCATCATACTCATTTCAAATTCACTTTTCATAAGTTTCCCAAAATCTTTGCATAATTTTTCATTTGTTGATCCAAAAATGATATCATCAACATAAATTTGAACAATCAACAAATCTTTATCAAGAGTTTTCTTAAATAATGTAGTATCAATTTTTCCTCTTGTAAATTTGTTTTTGATCAAGAAGTTACTTAACCTTTCATACCAAGCTCTAGGAGCTTGCTTAAGCCCATATAGAGCTTTGGTGAGTTTAAAAACATGGTTTGGTTTCTTTTGATCAACAAAACCAGGAGGTTGATTGACATAAACTTCCTCATTTAAAAGCCATTTAGAAAAGCACTTTTAACATCCATTTGAAATAATTTGAAATTTTTGTGTGCGTGAAATGCAAGTAAGATTCTAATAGCTTCTAACCTTGCTACAGAGAGCAAAAGTTTCATCATAGTCAATACCTTCCTGTTTGGTTATACCCTTGAGCAACAAGTCTTGCCTTGTTTCTCACCACCTTACCATTTTCATCTAGCTTGTTTCGAACACCCATTTGGTTCCTATAATAGATCGATTTTTGGAGGTATCACTAAGTTCCATACCTCATTCTTTTCAAATTGAGAGAGTTCTTCATCATTGCTTCTATCCATGATTGATCTTGTATGGCCTCATTGATTGACTTAGGTTCTATTTCGTAGATTAAGGCCATTCCAAAGAAAGATTGTCTCTAAATGAAGTTCTAGTTCTAACAGGATCTGAAGTGCTACCAATAATTTGATCTTGTGGATGATGTACCACCATTCTCCAACTTCTTGGTAATTGAGAAGGTTCATCGAAGCTTGAGTAGCTTCATTTGATTGTTGAGAAGGTTGAATGAAGCTTACGGTTCATCCTTCTCCAACCTGCTTTCCTGCTCGCACCTTCTTCTTTGTTTTGATTGGTCTCATCAACATCAATTACTTCACTTGAACTGTTAGTTTCATTAAATACAATATGCATGCTTTCTTCTACAGCTTTGAGTCCTAAGGTTATATACTCTATAAGCCTTTGAAGATGTTGAATATCCTGAAAAAATTCCTTTATCGATTTAGAATCAAATTTTCCTAGATTGTCATTGTTATTCAAAATGAAACAAGTGCAACCAAATACACGAAAGTATGCAATGGTTGGTTTTCTATTTTTCCAAATTTCATAGGGGTTTTCTCAACAATTTTTCTAATAGACACTCTATTCAAAATATAGCAGTCAGTTTACAAACTTTCACCGCCCAAAAGTATTTTTCAATTTTTGAATCTTCTAAGAGTGTTCTTGCCATTTCTTGCAAAGTTCTATTTTTCCTTTCTACAACTCCATTTTGTTGTGGAGTTCTAGGACATGAGAAATTGTGAGTAATTCCATTTTCATCAAAAAGTTTTGAAAAGAGAAGTTTTCAAATTCTCCCCATGATCACTTCTTACAGAAATAACATTTGTTCCTTTTTCATTTTGAACTTTCTTTAGAAACACTTTGAATGCTTCAAAAGCTTCATCTTTGTTTTTCAAGAATAGCACCCAGTGAATCTAGAGAAATCATCAACAATTACAAAACCATATCTTTTCCATTAAGACTAGCAGCTTTTGGTAGGACCAAATAAGTCTATGTGAAGTAGTTCTAGTGACCTTTGGGATGTGATCATGTTCTTAGGTTTGAAACTAGATTTCACATGTTTACCATGAACACATGCTTCACATACTCTATCTTTTTCAAAATTTATCTTTGGTAGTCCTCTAACTAGTTCCTTTTTGGAAAGTTTTGAAATAGTTTGCATGCTTATGTGACCAGTTCTTCTATGCCAAATCCATTTGTCATTTTCATAAGACATAAGACAAGTTTCTTGAGATAGTTCATCAAGACATAGGCTATATAGATTTTTATTTCTAGATGCGATAAACAAGACCTTACTGAGGAGATTTCTTTAATAAATCATTTATCGATTTAAAAGAAACTTTATGACCACTATCACATAGTTGACTAATACTTAACAAGTTATGCTTTAAACCTTCTACATATTGAACATTTTTAATTTTAGGGGATTTAGAGTTACCTATAGTACCTATACCTTTGATGCAAGCTTTATCATCATTGCCAAAGATGACATAGCCTCCATCTATTCTCTCCATTGAGAGAAATTTATCTCTTTCCCACATCATGTGCCTCGAACATCCACTCTCTAAGAACCACAGCTTTTTCTTGGATGCTAAGAGGCATTCCTGTTTCAGATGTTAGTAGTGATTTAGGTACCCAATAATTTTTGGGTCCTTCATGGTTAGTTTTCTTCCTCAGAAGAAGCTTCTTTTCAATTTATAGCATACGAAATATCATGACCAAAATGTTTACAATATGTGCACTTTGCTTTAGACTTTCTAGTCCTAGGATTCTTCTCGGTTTGTTTTTCTATAGGTAGCTCAAAAGTTTTCTCAGATAGACATGGCTAGTTCTTTAGTTAAAACAGAAACTTTTTCTTTGAGAAGGTTGTTTTGTTTTTCAAGGTCAGAATGTATTAGATTTGGTTGTTACGAGACCTTGTCTTTCAAAATTTTGTGTTGTTCGAGAAAGTTTAAAGTGAGAATGTTGAAGAGTTTGAACTGCTTTTATCAAATATCCATTTTGTTTTTGAAGCTCTTCATTCTCCCTTTTTGCATTCAAGAGTTGGTTTTTGAACATCACACATTTTTGAGCCAAAGTATTTGAATCAGATAATAGGTTTTCAAAAGCATGTTCAGTATCTTTGCATGAAGCACAAGTTTGTGATTTAGAAGTGTTTACCTCTTCTAGGTCAAGATCTCCTATGAAGCATGAGTTGATTGATTCCATACTTGATGCGGAGATATTTGAGAAGGCTCCTCGAGTTAGCCATGAGACAAAAGTTTGCAGTCTCTTCATCATGGTCTGAGTTGGTATCTTCAGAGTCATCCCATGTTGCAAGTAGAGCCTTTTTCTTAGGTGTGAACTTTCTGTTGCTTCCTTTCAACTTTGGACATTCATTTCTGAAGTGTCCAGATTTGTTACATTCATAGCTGAAGTGTCCAGATTTTTTTTGCTTCCTTGCCGACAGTCAAAACTACTCTAAAAAAAAAATATAAAAACACCACTAAAAATCTAACAAAACCAAAATAAGGCTATACAATTTTTTTTAGATTTTTTGGAGACTATAAAAAATTTAAAAAAATCGTAAAAAATAATAAACGATGGAATTTGGGATTTTGAGGCCGTAATCCCGTAAGAAGTCCCTTCTACAGGAGTCGGCAAAAAAACCAAACAAAACCAAAAAAAATAATTATTTTCCTAAACAACCCACCTTTTAGATTAAATACCAAACTAAGCCACTTTTTTTTTTTTTGGTGAACTCGCCCCCCACACTCTAGTTCACCAAAGAAATTTTGCAATTTTTTTAAAATCCTTTGTAGAACTACTTCCCCCCCCTAGTTCTCCACATGGTTTTTTAATTTTTTGATTTTCTTGTATTTTATTTTATTAAAATCTAAATTTATTTAATTTAATTACAAAAATTAATTTAAATAATTAGAATAATTAATAAAATTATTTATAAAATAATTACTGTAAAAAATACTTTAAATAATTAAGATATTAATAAGTGGAACAAAATTTAATATTCGATAAGAACAAAAGGAAAAACACAAATTGCAAAAATACAAGCATAGGAAATTTAAAACGAAACAACAGAAAACATAATACAACCTAGTTCTACTTAGAACTACTTGAAGTGACTAATTTGCACAAGAAAGGGGATTGAATTGTGCTATCTTTTCAGTATTTAATTCTCGCAACCTTCTCAGTATGGTTTCTCAAGATAACTTGGATATCGGAAGGTTGAATGTTAGTTGCACAAACTACAAGCAAATGTGACAAGAGGAAAGATAATTAACTTTGATGATTTTAGATGTCTTTTCTTTTCACATAGAGTATAGTTTTCAAAAGATGATCTAAGTTGAACTTATTTAAAATTAAGATTTTGACTTGTAAGGTTGGAGTATTTAACCTTCTAAAGTATTTGAAAACTTTGGTGATTGTTAGACAGCTTAAAGCAAGTAATAAGTAAAGCGTAAAATAACACAAGAGAGTTATAGAGGTTCACCAAACTGTGGCTACTCCTCTCCCCACGTCCTCGTGAGAGTTTCCACTATTTTCCAAATAGATTTTACACTTGCTTTAGCTTCACTTGCTAAAGACTTTCACCTCCACTCTCTTTTGATCACACACAAAAGACTAGTGCTAATCTTTCACAGTAGAATCACCAACAACCCTCACTTTTCACTAGGTAGCTTGTTGAGAAACTTTTGAACTGAATCACCAACAACACTCACCTCTCACTAGGTAGTTTGCTGAGAAACCTTCAAACCGAATCACCAACAACACTCACCTCTTACTAGGTAGTTTGTTGAGATACCTACAATCTAAACTCACCAACAACACTTACCTTTCACTAGGTAGTTTGTTGAGAGAATTACAACTTGGAATCACCAACACCACTCACCTTTAACTAGGTAGTCTGTTGAGAAACAAGCACAATATTCCTTACAATAAGGGGTTTGGGTTATGGGATGATTTAGGAGCTTGTTGATAGATAAATACAGTGTATTTCTAAGAATGTAACAAGCTTGCACACACTCAAGATAGTATTCCCAATTCTGAATTTGTAGTAGCTTGAAGCGTGGATGAGAAGGTTGGATTTCGTTTAGAAGCTTGACTTGAAGGTTCCAATATCAACTCATGATCTGCATTTGAGTAGAGCAGCCCTCTATATAGACTTTGAATCAAAATGTGGTACATTGGGAAGAAGGAAAGAGCCGTTGGAATTTGTTGTAGCTTTGTAGATAGGTAATGATGATTTTTTGAGCTTTAGGTAGTAGCCTTCAACCTTCTGAAGCAACATTTTTGCTTTGTCTTGTGTAAACATCTCTTCATGTCAGCCCTTTACATCATTTCTGTCAATTCAGTCCCTATTCATGTACTACACAATGCTTTATACAATTTAAATCTGAAGCTTCTAAAGCTCCTTAATCATGAACAAACATGCTTTTCCAACACAACAAAAAATCAAGGAGTTCCTCTTTACATAGGATATTATTTCTACAACTTTAATTCCTTGAAACTTCATTTGATGCATTTCAGTTTAAGATTTCGGTTATGAACATGTTTTCCAGAAACAGAAGCTTGAAATCTTCAATCCTCTTTTAACCTTCTTGAACTTTAACCTTCTGAACTTCTTTAAGAAGTAAAACAACCTTCTGTTGACTTCAATCAAACTTTCTGTTGACTATTGGTCAACCTTGTGTTGACTTTTAGTCAACCTTCTGTTTGACTTTCAGTCAACCTTCTGAAGGAAGTTACTTTATCTTTTAAGCTTCTGTAGTCAACCTTCTGATGGTGTATCTTTCTTTATTCAACCTTCTTTAAGGTAACCTTCTGAAGGCAACCTTCTTTTGGCATGTTTGGACTTTAAAATAACACTTAGTTTATTTTGTAATGCCAAGATCTTTGCTATGATTCTATTTCCTGTTCTTTCATACACTTGACAGAAACTTGTTATAATATAAGTGTTTTGGAAAACTCAATTTATTCCTTTAAGTTTGTATCATCAAAACATGGAAAGAGATTTTCATTTCTACACTACTACTACTACCTCTAATTCTACGGCGGAGGTGTTCGACAGATTCTTCTGTTTCGACGAACAATTCGAGATAAGGTTCAATGAAACCTTGGAATTCTTCATGCTTCTCAAACATTTGACGAACGTCTTCGTCATTCTTGATAGGCTTAAGACACTTCTGAATACGATTATGTGGGTTCCAGCTGCTGATGTAGGGGGATTCACATTCGATTTTTTTAATTTCTTGCTGAACACCATCTAGTTTCACATTTTTTATTAGTTTTTCTTTCAATTCTGCGAATGTGATGTTGTTCTTAAGCCTGAAATGTTTAGTTTTTGATTCACGACTATGAATCAACAGACCAGAATGGTCGTCCCAGGACCTGTTAGTCATCTGATACTCAACTTTACAGGGGTGCGTAAGTATGGGTTGTTGTGGTGCGGGTGGTGGTGGTTGAAGAAGATGCATGATCTCTTCGAGTTCGCCTTGTGTTCACATACAATCTCTAAGATTTGTCGCCCCATCGGAATGTTAGCTAGATGTTCCATCATTGCGCGGACGTCCTCGTCGCCGGATCTCCATGGTGAATATCGGGCGGTCCCATCATCTCTACAATTGAACTTTACAAACGTATCGATCGGCGTCTTTACGCCACGCTCCTGCAGGCGAATCTTCCTCTCGGCCTTCTCTCTTGAGTTGGGCGAATGTGATGTCCTTATTCATCCCGCATAACACATGGTTAGGACAACGAAACACAACGCCATGTTCGCTCGGTGGTGACAGTTCCATTGTGATAAAGGGCGGTTAGGAATTTGTCGTTTGAGTCTTTGGGTTTGCACAACTACCATTCCATTGTAGCGGGTGGGCGATGGTTTTTGGGGGAAGAAGCGAGAGAAGAAGATGAGTCGGAAAGGCAAGGGTAGGTTGAGGGTAAACCGGTGGTGTTAATGTTAGTGTAATTTGAGAATGTATTTATAATAGACGTGATCGTGTGTGAGCCGTTGATCTAGGGTGATCATAACCGCTGATTGTAGGGTTTAGTGTCGGCAAAATCTAGGCCGTTAAATTGTATCGGCAAAATCTTGGCCGTTTAATAATGTCGGCGGCAAAATCTAGGCGTTAAATAATGTCGGCAAAATCTAGGTCATTCAATAAAAAAGGCCCCAAAGACTATGCACACTCTGCACAATGCAGCATGCACACTCTGCACTATGCACACTCTGCACAATGCAGCACTCTGCACAATGCACACTCTGCACAATGTGAAAGACATATGAACAACCTAGAGACAAGAAACTTGACAAAGGCATGTGAATTAGTGTCATAAAGGGTTATTAGGGTCATGTGAATAACTTAGACACAAGTATATGGACAAAGACATGTGAACTACTTTAATAATGGTTGAACACAAAAATCAAAATCATCATTTACACCACCCATTTTGGTCGTGGCAATATAGGGTATTTTTTATTAAATAATAAAAAAAAATTAGGGGAAAAAATTAGGGCAAAAAACCATGTTAAGTTTAGGTGAAAAAAATGATTTTTAGCACACTTTCTAGTAAATAAATTACTCATGAAAACATTTTTAAAATTTTTTTTTCCAACACAACACTTTAGTATTACACTTTGTATACAAGGTATAATATTTAAAAAAATATAATACAAATAAAATTCGTGGGAAAAATGTTCCTAAAGTTAGGTAAAAAACCGTTTTTTATACTTAGTGAAAAAAATTTCAATCTTCAATTCCTTTCTTCTACACCTACTAAATAATACAATAACTAAAAAAACCCTTTTTTATGCTTACAGAAGTGCATAGTTAAAACTGTAGTACAATCTACACCGTTTAAAGCTGTCGGTGCAATCTGGGCCTTTAAAACTTTGGTGCAATCTACACCGCTTAAACTGCGGTCAATGCAATCTGAACCATCCATAAATATCGAGTTTTCAAAAAAATTACTTTCGTGGGACAATCCCGGTGGCCCCCTTGTCTCCCACTATCGTAAGGTGACATAATTGCATTTTGGAATCCAAGACCCATTATTGCGCTTTTGTCCCCACCAACCACCGAACAATCTTGAATTCATTGGAGTCCCACAAAAACCGTGTGCTCAAACAAAACCATGGGTCAAACAAAACCATGGGCTGAAACCATCTTTCAATACCATTATATATTCAACCATATATTCATTGCTTTCATTCAGACAAAAAATCAAACCATCTTCTCTTCTCTCGCCTCTTCACCTTCCACAAGCCCCGCGCTTCAACCATCTTCTCTTCTCTCTGCCTTTTCATCTCTTGGTCTAACACGCAACCGACTTTTACTTTCTTTATCACTCTCTTCATCTCCATCCAAAAATGTCTACCCTACTAAACCAAGCTAATCATATTTCCAACTATCTCAACAATGACCCCATGGATGTTCATCACAAATTCACACTTCCCACACCGGATGAATCTATACTACCTTTGATAGAAAGAGTTGGGTTTGGTAAAATTCTTTCAATTGGCTCGTTCAAAATCCAACCACCTTGGTGGCGGCAATGATCGAACGCTGGAGACCGAAAACACACATGTTTCATCTTCCGATGAGAGAGCACAATAACTCTCCAAGGCGTCTAGTTGCGGTTGGGGCTTTTACGTTGACGGAGATGCCATTCTTCGCAATACCTCAAAAACTTGGCATGAACTATGCGAACGATATTTGGGTAAAGTTGTCCCACCTAATGGAAAAGATGGCCACTGTCTCCTGTTGAGTTGGCTACGTCGTGAATTTATGGAGGTTCCACAGGGGGCTTCCATGACAGTTCTTAAACAATATTGTAGGGCTTGGTTGTTGCTTTTGATCGGGGGGTACATACTCCCAGACAAAACATCAAACAGAGTCAGCATGAAATACCTACTCCCCTTGATAAATTTCGACAAAATATCCAAATTTAGTTGGGGTCGCATGTTTGACAAACTTATACTGGGATGTTGTGTACGACATCTACAACGCACAGAAAGGCTATGGGTGGATGTACTCTTTTGTTACAGTCTTGGGTCTAATACCACATGCCTTTCCTAGCACCGTCTTGCACACTTTCATATGATTGGCCATTAGCAAAGAGGTAAAAGTTTGACACTTTTTTTAAAAATACTAACAATTACATTTGATCTTTATATGTTAACTGCCCTTTATTTACTAGATGGGCAACACCACCACTTAATCACACCAGATGTCCAAGAGACCTTGTTTCGCATGAACAAGGATCGATCACATGACGGTGAGGATTTTAAGTGGTTGCCTTATGAGGATTTCAACCTTCCACCGACGCATATGAGGCTCGGCCATATGGACTACAAACACGGCTATGGTGTGTTTCCATATGGTGGAATGGCACCACGCAGATAGGGTTAAATTGCAATACCGACTTCCGCGCAGAGATACCACCCAACCACGAGGATTTGACTCGCTTTGCGCAGAATCACCATGCGGACACAACGCGACAATCGATTGGACTCGATATCACACTCATTGGATCGATCGTTGGAATGATAGAAAATCGGTGTGTTGTCGGTCACCACGCTATGGAACACCAAAGCGATCGATAGATACATGCGCTGGTTTTTCAAAAATTCTCGGCCATACATTTCTGTCGACTACCAGCTAAGGGATCCTCGTGCTTCTTTGGTGTTGTGGGCGATGTGGAAGAATCGGATGAAGAACAACCACCACCTCCCCAAGAACTCAAACCGAATGTCGAGCGTAACTGTGTCGTTATCGACGTCCGGCACAAACTGAAGACTGGAACCAAACAACGTGTGAGACAGAAGAATATGTGCCCCACCGCCACTCTATCTCACACACACCAACATCTCAGCACACTGATATGTTCGACTCTCTGTTTGGTTTCGCCACGGTACACCGAGTCTGCGATTTATGCTCGTGAACTTCAAGAGGGGCGGGTGCTAGTTCTTCATCGATTGCCACAATATTATCAATACCCACCTCCTCGAGCCCTACTGCTAGTTCTTCATCATCGGCCCAATATTATCAATACCCACCTCCCCCTGAGCCCGGCCATGCAAGTTTTTCATCGGTGCCCGAATATTATCAATACCAACATGCCCCTGAGCCCCAACCCCAATTATTTCCAAACCCACCTCCCCCTGTCACGGCGAGGAAGAACCCGAACAACCACAACGGTGTCAACGTCCTGGCGTAATCCCCGCCCTAGATTGGTGTGGAACTGGTCTCATCTTCTTCGTTAATACTTTAATGTATTATTAGTTTGACAAGTTGTATTTCATAGCAAAGAAGTTGTATTTTTATGACTTATTAAATTCAAGGTTTTAATTAATGGTCTACATCTTACCGACACTGTTTAACGGTAGTGTGGGAAAAATAAAAGCCTAAAAAAATTAGTAGTGTGTACTTGAGGTGTGTGTGATGCAAGTCCGCAAACTTTTGGTATTTGTTACTTTTCCCACACCCCCTCCTACTCAAAACACACCCCCTCACCCTACACATTTACCAAACTAACCCCACTTACAATTCAATTTCCCCCTCTACCCCTCTCCCTCTTCTTCTCCAACAACAAACCTCCCCTCTCTCCAACACCCAAACCTCCCCTCTCTCCACTCCAAAACCCACTCATCCTCACCTTCATCATTCACTCCCATTTAACTACCCAACATTGGCAACTAGCTCAAGGTAATAACCCTACCAAACATTTTCCATTTTGGTTCTGTTTTGAGTTTTTTATGCCATTTTTTTTTCTGCAAACGCGCTCAGTTCGAACAGGGTCGTTCGAACATGTTCGCATGAACGTGTTCGAACAGGTGTTAACTGGGGTGTGAATTTGATTTGTTCGAACAGCCTCATTCGAACTCTGTTCGCATGAGGCCGTTCGAACAGGCGTATGACAACAACTGATAAGTTGCAGCTTCTGTGCAGGTTTTTTTTGGTTAAATGGATGAAAATGAGGAAGCATCTGGAGCAGTTGAGTTGTCAACTTTAGCAGCTGAGATGTCAACTGTCGCAGTTGACATGTCAACTGACGTCGTCGAATCCCAAGACTTTACTAGTTCGTTCCAAACTGATACAGTGAGAATGAATTAGTTGTTTTAATTTGAGGGAACTATTCAAATTATGTAACTGACACTTAGTCATTGAATTTCAGTTATTTCCTACTCGTGAGGAGCTGCTGACTTGGGTGCGTGCGGTTGGGAAATCTCTTGGGATGGTGATTGTTATAGGAAGATCTGACACCGAACGACGATCAGGTAAACAATACTGCATGTTGATTTGTGATAAAGCTGGATCATATAAGACAAATGTTGAGGAAGGCACAAACACTAGAAAATGTTGTTGTCCCTTCAGATTGAAAGGGAAATTTATTAAGAAGCTTGGAGGATGGATTTTGAGGGTTATGAATGGAACTCATAACCATGACAAGGCTACTTATCATGATGGACGTCCGTACATTGGTAGGTTAAGTTCAGAAGAGAAGGAACTAATGGCTAGAATGACTAGGAATCATACTCGGCCTAAATTGATCCTTAATGAGCTGAAATTGATGAAGCCTGATGATAACTATATGGTTGTGAAACAAATATACAACTGTCGTCAAAGGCAACGGTCGGCTATGCGTGAGGGTAGGACTGAGCTCCAACAACTGATGTTTTATTTGCAACACGATAATTATGTTTATTGGACTCGACTTGCAGAGAGAACTACTGTTGTGAAAGACATCTTTTGGGCACATCCAGATTCCATTGAGCTTCTAAACACCTTCCTGATTGTTTTGTTGATTGATTCCACCTATAAAACCAACCGGTACAGGTATCCGTTGGTTGAGATCGTTGGTGTAATATCAACAGAGAAGACTTACTCTGCTGCATTTGCTTATGTCAATTGGGAGAGGATGGATAACTTTGCATGGGTTCTTGAGAAATTGAGGGGTTTATTTAGGAAACAGGATGAACTTCCATAAGTCATACTTACTGACAGAGACACAGGTATGATGAATGCTCTGGCAGCAATATTTCCAACATCTGCAAACTTGTTGTGCCAATTTCACATTAAGAAAAATGTGAGGGCCAAAGCAAGGCTCATTGTCAAAGACCAAGCTATTGTTAATGACATTATGGGTGCATTTCTATCTGTTGTCCATGCGAAGACTACAGAAGAGTATGATTATGAGTTGGGTCTGTTTAACGACTTGGCAGCACCTTATCCCAATTTCATACAGTATGTGAAGACCACTTGGCTAGACCCCTTCAAGGAAAAGTTTATTGATGCATGGATAAATAAGCATATGCACCTTGGCAACACCACCACCAACAGAGTTGAGTCTGAACACTCTCACTTGAAGCAAATATTACGAGACAGTAGGGGAGATTTGTGCAAGTGCTGGGATGGAATGCAGACCATGCTTAGGATACAACATTCTGATCTTAAAATGCACTTCAAGCATAGTTTGAGTAGAGTGAAAGTTCAACACTTGAAGAAGAAGATTTTTGATGAAATTAAGGGTTTAGTTTCATCTAATGCTATAGACCATATTTTGGTGAGGTGCAGCAGACTGGATCCGTTTCACTTAACCCATCATTATGTCGATGCACACTCATGACTACACACGGACTACCATGTGCATGTGAGCTTTCAAGGTATGATGTACACTCATCTTGTTATTTTGTCTATAAACTCAACATTATATGGGTTGTCACTAAATCAATGTCGCTTTTTTTGTAGGGTTATGATGCTATACGATCATTACAAAGGGAGCACCAAAAAAAGATAAGAAAGGGAATGTTGATTACTCAACAAAGCGAGACAAGTCATTTTGGGAGCATGTAGATGACAAATTTGACTCCGGATCTAGTGGATGTTTTGCTCAGTCTCGTAAACGACCTACTCCCCCCCAAAGTAGGAGTGGAACGTCTACAAACCCATACAGTTCTGGTTCAACTGCTACTCCTACTTTGTCAACGTGTCCAAAGACCTAATCCATCACTAAGCAAAAAGAGAACTCAAGTCGACGATTGCTACTACAATCCCTACTCCTCCACTAAATAAGAAACCAACACCCACACCTATTGTTACAGAAGCTGCTACTGCTACTGTTTCAAGAGCTCCTACTTTGACACCAGCTCTTGCTCTTTGCAATCAATCCTATTGTTACAGATCATCGATGCTGCGCTTATGGATGTATTTAATACATACATAATAGGGATGCCAAAGATACATGCGTCCCTATGTTGAAAAAGTTGTTAACGTGGTTGGTGATGGTAATCGTGGATTCCGGTGTATTGCGGCATTTCTTGGAAGGGTGAGGAGGCTTGGCGATCGATCGAATCGATCGATGGAGGAGAGCTTAACCAATACAATGACTTCTACACTGATCGTATGGTGGTATTGGTAAGGTCACATTTTTGATGAAGCGTTGTTGAGGGGCACATCATGGGAACAATGTTGAAGATAATTGGATGACTATACCGGATATGGGGTATCTAATCGCGAATAAGTACAAAGTCGTCCGACTTGTTGGTCACCTAATTGTTGTTACACAATTTTTCCCTTCAATGTTGCGCCATTCGAAGTGCCCGACGATTCAACATCCTTTTCGTGCGAACACAAACACTTTGTACAGTAACGTGTCTTCTATTTAGATTCGGTGTAGTCATTCAAAACATTACATAACATTATGTTTTTGTTGTCTTTTGAAGATCTTTATGAAGCACGGAAGTCCAATGCCCTTGCCGGATATTATGTGGAATACTAATAGGGCACCCATAGCAAAGGGTTGGGACTCGCTTTTTATTAGCCGCATGCAAAAGTGGAAGTGTTTGCTCATACAATCACAACCCCCCCATCCCCTTCCTTGTGTAGATTTAAGTAAAGATAACGATGGTAGTCAATGTTAAGTTAGATTTATAATTTTCGTACACAACGTTGTATATGACTATTGGTAGGCAACTTTTGAAATAAAAAAACTCGCTTCGCTTTACTTTTACGTTTTTAAGTTTCTGCTTATGTATAACATTGGTTCGAATGATACCATTCGAACGCCTGTTCGAACGCCACCCTTCGAACATGTTCGAATAAAGCCATTTGAGGCAGCAATAACACACCCTGTAACCAACAGTTGACAATATTCCTTAACACGCATGAGTTCGTTCGAACAACACAAATTCCTTAACACGGACAGGGTCGTTCGAACCTGTTTGCACAAGGTCGTTCGAACAGTCACTTAAACCACGCTGCACGAGCGTCCCACGCGAGGTCATTTTTGGAAAAAAAAATATTGGGGGCGTGCGATGAGTACAAGGGGGTGTGGGAAAAGTAAAAGCCTTTGTCGCACCTTTTGACGAAAGTTGTGCAGTCTTAGGCGAGTGTGGGCTAATAATAGCCTATTTTGAGGATTTTTGGTAGTGAGGGCTCCTCTGCCAATATGGCTACCACAAAGGTTTGCTTTTCCCACTCCCCCTCCTACTCAAAACACACTCATAAGGGTGTGAAATGATTAAAAGGCCAGTCAAAGAGTCTTTTCTTTTTTAAAAAATTTCACGTGTTCGAACACGGGCCTTTGAACCCATTCGAACGACATCGTTCGTGTGAGTTAAATATTGACTTCACACCCTCTTGTACGTAATTTCACCTGTTCGAATGGGGTAACTCGAACATGTTCGCATAACCTTGTTCGAACACCCTATTTTATTTCGTTTGCATGCTGTTAACCGAGGCAACAATAATGGACCCTCACACCATATTCACCAATTTTATTGCGTTCACATGCTGTTGTTCGAACGTGTTCAAACAAGGTCGTTTGAACAGTCATTAAACACGTCCTCCACAGTGTTTCACGCAAAGTTATTTTTAGAATAAAATTTGTTAAGGGGTGTGAAAGAATAGGAGGGGGAGTGGGGAAAGTAATATCTACCACAAATGGCTTGGTGGACCTCTCTCATCACGTAATCGGCTTCCTAAGGTGTTAAGCAGTGCAACATATGTGTGTAGAATCCCCTTTTGTATAGCTTATCGGCCACGATCGTGTATTTGGCTGCATTCAGTCGAAGCTTTCGAGCTTCCATCGTGTCAGTTGGCAGTTGGTCGTTCTGCAGGAATTTGATCAAGGGGGACATCCAGTTAACTTCATTGTCGATGTGGATCACCTCCATGGTTTTTTGATACTCGGCCTCCTGAGGGTCTTTCACTCTTTTGTATGACTATATGGTTGTTGCTAGGTTTCTTGGTACTCTCCAGCTTGGATAAAATATCCCCTCTCTTATTTTGTTCTCTGGGTACATAGGTTAGTTCGAAAGAGTTGAAGAGTTTAGAGAGTGACTGCGCCTTTTCCAAAACATGGTCAAATTGGTCCCCCACCCATCTAATGTCGGGGACTAATTTGTCCCTACTAGAGAATGTTAGGGATTAATTTGTTCCAAAAAATTGTTAGAGACCAATTTGTCCTTTAAGGAAATTGTCAGAGACTAAAATGGGTCTTTACTCTAAACACACTTGTATGCTATGGACTTTGGGCATTGATTTTGGTATGCGCGGGTCTTATGAAAATGATTAGGTTATAGTCAAAAAATATGGTAGGACTAAAATATCCCCATATTATTATCAGGGGAGAGGAATGGAAAGGTTGCAAATACAAAAAATAAATGAGGGTATTATTATAAATAAATAATAAATGTTGCATTAGTATTCTAAAGTGATAAATAATTTGAGTCAAATAAAAATATTGATAAACATGACACTCAAATTGAGACGGAGGGAGTAGTGTATGATTTTTTTTTCTTTTCAAAAAAGTATAACTATCATAGTAAACTTCAAGCTTAAGGCTCAAAATTCCTTAAAAAGTAAGAACCATAAACTATGGAGTTTACGAAATGCGTTGTGAAAAAATTTACATTCCATAAACATCAAGTTTATGAATTAAATTTTTTCAAAAATAAAAACCGTAAACTGTGAAAGCTTACAGAATGTAATTCAAAAAATATGTACATTCTTTAAACTTTATAGTCTATATTTTGTATTTTTAAAAATAAACTATGTAATTTTTTTTCTTGAAAGAAATAACAAATAAACACTACATATACATTCTATCATATGATCACACTCAAGTTCATGTTTACTGAAACGGAAAGTCATAGAGGTATTTTAATCGCTAATCACTTCGTGGGGGCGTAGGTAATGAATGTTAGGCGTGCATAACAACTGATCTCTTGCTCAAACCCACCATCAATTCCATTCAAATCCAACAACACCCTTATTAAAAACGATAATTTTTTTTAACCCCCACCACCTTACATCAAAACCCCATCCATATGAAAAACCCAAAATACGCTCAAGCCTCAACTAAAATCATCAACCTTATCTCATTTCACACATAATTCCGTTTTCTCTCACAATAGCTCCGACAATTCTTTCAAATTTTTGCTCTGTCGAAAGTACGTAGATCCGATGGCTAAAAATTCTCACAGCGAATTTACGTAAATTTGTTTGATTTCCTATTCCTCAAAACAGATTTAACATAAATCAGATTGTTTGAACCAGATTTATGTTCTTTTGAAGATGATTCTGTCTTTGTGTTTTTGTGAAACAAATTTATGGTAAATCCGATGGCTACAAACAGATTTACAGTAAATCTGCTACACAATTTTATTTTATTATTTTTTTTAAACCAATACTTTGATTTCTTAATTTGTTGCAGCGGTTTACAGTAGTGTCTGTGGCAGGATAGCACGTAATTCACATGGTTTAGTGCGAGGGGAGTCGTCACATTCGCGTGGTGGTGAACCAGAAGATACTCCAGTGAGCACACGCACGCGGGTCCGAAACACTAGGCATGTTTCTGCCCAAAGACAAATCTGGTTTGTTAACCTACAACTACAGATTTATCTTTTTATGAGATAAATCTGATGTACATAACTTTAATCCCTCAGATTTACTTAATTCCAATTTGAATTTTTTTTAATAACGGACTTATATAAATCCGTTTTGTATATTTTGATAGGGGTAATTTTGGAAAAAAATTGGTGAGGGTATATGGAATGAAGGTGGGGTCAAAAATAAATTATCCTATTAAAAATATCCAACAAAACCCATCCATAATCGGTTGAAACCAAGTCCTCATTAAACCGCTAGAATTAGAACTACAACCCCAGCATAAACCTTAGACTAAAAAAAAACCAGCATATTATTTAGCTAATTATTTGGACCTCAAGTTTAGCTAATTATTTAGCTAATTATATGGACCTCAAGTTTGGGTCATTGTGGTGATTTGTTGGGGTATTACTTTCCCCACTCCCCCTCCTACTCTTTCACACCCCATAACAAATTTTATTCCCCAAATAACCTCGCGTGAAACGCTGAGTTCACGTGTTTAATGACGGTTTGAACGACCTTGTTCGAACACGTTCGAACAACAGCATGTGAACACAATAAAATTGGTGAATGTGGTGTGAGGGTCCATTATTTGTTGCCTCGGTTAACAGCATACAAACGAAATAAAATAGGGTGTTCGAACAAGGTTATGCGAACAAGTTCGAGTGACCCCATTCGAACAGGTGAAATTACGCACAAGAGGGTGTGAAGTCAATATTTAACTCACGCGGGCGATGTATTCTTGAAAAAAAAACGTTTTGGCTGGCCTTTTGATTATTTCACACCCATATGGGGTGTGTTTTGAGTAGGAGGGGGAGTGGGAAAAGCAAAACCCTATTTATTGTAGCTAATTATATGGACCTCCAGTTTGGGCCATTGTGGTTGTTCACTTATTTGTTGAGGATTGAGAAAAGACCCATACTTCCTACAACCCCAACTACTCATCGACACCCTCAAATCCTGTGAAAAGACCAAACTGCCATTAATGAAATGCGATCATGTCTTTTTTTCTTGGGATTACGCTGGTTCGGAAGTATAGTTCCGAACTAAGCAGACACCCCCATTTGCAAGATTTTTAACAGGTACAAAAGTTTACTTCCAAACCGGTTCAGAAGTATAGTTCTGAACCAAGCCAAAATGCAGCCGTGGGGGGGGGGGGGGGGGCATTTCGCGTGAGAGTATTTTGGAATATTTGAGGGTTGGAAGTGTCCAATGAGAAGGGGAGAATTGTAGGAAGTATGGACCTTGAGAAAATGAGGATTTTTTATCCCATTTTTATACACATCTTAGTGTGCAAGGGCAATTAGGGTGGAAGTATACTAAGCCTCACAGACTTTGTTTAAATAAGATTGACAATCACCATAAAAAAAAATTGACATGTTCAAAACTTTTAAGACCAAGTCTAATTATTATTAGTTAAAGCTTTTTTTCCCCTTATATTTGGTTGTGCATTTTTGAAAGTCTTATATGTTCTATTAGCCTGCTTAAAGGTCACTCATGTGACTTATCTCTATGTAGGTCAATAAAGATAGACTTTATGTACGATAAATTATAAAAAATTAAACCATTACTACTCGAGAAAATGAGCATTCTATGATCGAGATTGATGTGCTCGTTTGATATTGATACTGATTTTCATGTGTAATGAGGGCTTCATGAACAAAAATTGAAGTCCACATTGAGCGCCATGAACTTGGTGTAGGGCTTATAAGGGTTGGACAAACCTCCCCTTACAATCATGATTTTATGGAGAAGTTAGACTTAATTCTTTAACAGTTGGTATCAGGAAGTTTTAATCTTTTACCATCGGCTATACTTTGGGAATAATGAACCCGGAAGTGAAGGGAAAGAATAAACTGTCATGGATGTCAGTTGTTCAAAGAGCGAATTTATTACTGATTTTCATGTGCATTGAGGGCTTCATGAACCTAACTTGGAGTCTCACATCAGGCTTCATGAACTTAATATAGGGGCTTATACGGTGATGTGAGCCCACATGGAGTTTGGATGAAGAACACAAGTAAAAAGCTTAAAAGACCAAAAATAAGAAGTCAAGGGAAAATATTTCAATGTGGTCAATATAATCATTAAGACAAGAGCACATTGAAGGTGACCATGTACATAATAAGACATTTTTAGGATAACCGAACCCTAGTGTTTCCTATGTTTTATCTTTTCTTTTAATTGATTGTAAGACTATTTATTTTTGGGCCATGTTGGCTTGACTAGTGTGGCAGTGGGCTACGGCCTAGAGTTAGTTTTGTGGCCAATCAGTGGCAGACCTAGAACTCTAGGTTAGGGGTGCAAAAAAAAGCATTGTAATTTTTTTTTTGTACATAGGATTGTTTAATATTTTTTTTTCAAGTATCCTCACTTAATTTACTAAAATTAAAGAATGAAGTTATCTAACTCCAAATTTGTTTAAGAGTAAATCGCTAAAATAGCCTCTAAGTTTACACGTTCTTTCCTATTTAAGTTCTAAAATATACGAAAGTAAGAAGTAATTCGTAAAAGTATGTGACATTGATAAAATTATTATATAAAGTTTTATAAATAATCCCCCGCAGAGATTAATAAGATAGATTTATTAAAAGTTTGGTGCAAATTGGGTGCAAATTTAAAGATCTAGAGCAAAATTTAAAATTTTTAGGGGTTCAAAAGTTTTACATAGGTGTACTAATACAGTTACTTTTTTTCAGGGGTCCCAACTCAACCCCTAAGTTGTACATAAGTCTGCCACTGTGGCCAAAGGCCTTTTTTTACCAAGGCCAAGGGTCTTACTTGTAATTGCGGATTTAGGGTTTATGTTGTGGACCTATAGGATCCATTAAGTCCATCGTATAAATACCCTATCTCTTAGTGTAATTGTAGAACGTCTTGGATGAATGAAATCACTTCCACAATTTTGCAAAGTTTGAAAGCCTAGATAGATATATAGTGAGAGGTGAGAGTGGCAAGTACATACATATGAGAGGTGAGGTTCATGATGAAGCACTAGTTCTTTTTGACTTTAAGTAAGATTAGACCTCTGTAATCAAATTCTGTTATGTAATCCATTACCTGAAATCAGATTGATTGAGAAGACTCAACTCCTTATTAGATTCTCAAATAGTTCATGAACAATAAAGCTAACTATCATTTCCCACTGCAGAGCAAAAGTGAAAAATGTAATTATTCAAGGATGGGGGGTATAAGGGAACATTTTCAACTAGACAAAACTTTCGATAATTGATTGAGGTTAAGGCCATTTTTGGTGGGCTTATATGCTATTAAAAACACTTATAATTTCGCCTTGCTATTGAAGTTAATTTCTTCTGTTAATTGGCTAATCACAGCGATTAACGAGGAATGAGTTGTAGTGTACAAGTTAATAATGATTATTTATTGGGTGGGTATTAGTCTTCTACATAATGAAAGCAAAGTCATGAAAGAGACACTAATTTTTCTGTCATCATCATGGCTTATTGCTATTGACAAGACAAAAGATAGTTAAGATGTTGTTAACTAAGACAATTAAGACTTATGAAATATGCATGCATGTGCTTGTGTTTCCATCCAGCCTTAATGGGCCAATTTATCAGCATATAACTTCTCATTTTGGAACTTCTGTAACGCTTAATATATTCAGTTATCCAACAAATGAAGGTGGAAGCTGGCCGGCCACAAATTCTGTTCCATCACAGTTGTACTACCTGTACTGAAGTCTGAATACTAGTCCTCTCTTCCTAATTACTTACAGTATGTTGGAAAAATAGTGCGAACTAAATCAATATTTTGAAAATTGAACCGACGAGACCTCTGGGTCATGGGTCAATCACTTTAACAGCTCGAACCTAGATAAAGTTGCGGTTGAATTGCTCAAATAACGAAACCGGAGACAGCATCGGGTCATAGTTTAAGCGGTTGAATCATTCAGTTGGCTCCATTTATTAAACATCGGTCTAAATCTACTTCTACTACATGTATATCTTATATCTTATCTATATCATCACAAAATGGGTAGCGTAAATTAACATTTTTTTTTTTTACGGAATTAACATTTTTAAATCTTATGTTTTTGCCACCTCTTTGATTTATAGTGCAAGTGTAGTAGATGCATCTACATCTATATATTTGTATAAATGCTACAGTAAATTGCCGTTTTGGACATCTTATATTTTTGTTTCTCTTTGATTTATAGTGCAAGTGTGGATGCGTGTATTAATGGTGTTTGGGGGCAATTGCCCCCGCAACAAAATAGAGGTTGCTCTCATAAGATAAACATGTTAAGAAATGATAAATATAGAAAGTTATTATAAGAGTTAAAAGAGAGACTCCATTGATATAAATTTACTCTTTCACGCTTCTAATTTTTATCATTCCTATAACACAAAATACATCAAACTTAAAAAAAGTCTATGTATTTTTGATTTAAATTTGGACTAAATACATATACTTGTTTGCTCATATTGTTACTGGGAGTATGAGATTTGGACTTTTGAGATTGTGATGTTTGAAAATGTTTATTACACTTTTTGTGAAAATACAATAGACTATTCTTGCCCCGTAAATTTTTTCCTAGATCCACCACTAATAAATTGAGAGCATCAAGGTGGACAACCACAGAAAAATAAAACTAATAACCACCAAAACAATTAGGGTGCTTAACTATTACTAATGTAGACATTAGGGCAAACACTCATAATGTCAACACGAACCAAATTTATCCATTGCTAATAGCCACCTCCATGAAGTAGAAATGATGAGGTTGCTAACAAGGGAAATGTGTGTGGGGGCATAACTAAGAAGGTAACATCATTCTGCAAGTCCCACAAGTTCCACATAAAAGTATTTCCAACCAAGGTCGTACATTGCCTACAATTGGGATGGCCCTCAACTGCGTAGAATATGGGAAACAGGTTGAAAAAATCCCAAGGCATAACAAAATTATATCCCAGCCAAGACAATTGCATACCAAACCCTAGATGAGATGCGACATCCTATCAAAAGGTGGGGGGTCGGCTCCTACTAGAAACTGCGTGCAAATGAATGCTATGGAACTCTCGACCCCAATAAGAAACAATTGCCAAGAGAACTTAACCACCTTAGACAATGTGAAACTCTTCCAATTCCTATTAAGCACGATACCGGATGATCCGAGAGCCCATACACCATAGATGATAAAGTAGTCAAAGTGGCATGAACCAGACTAGTAGAGTAAATGCAACTAGAGTATCACCTCTAAAGCCAGCTATCTGGGTCTCTCCGCAGAGAGTTGGAGCAAGTAGAGTTGAGAAAACTTTGAATAAAAGCTCCTCCCAAAAGATAGGAAGAGTCTCCTCCAAGCATCCCAAACCCATATACCCTCCGAACAACTACAATAATCCCCAATCGCATAGTCCGTAAATGTCACCATTGAGAACAACCTCGTAAAAGTTGAGCCTTAACAAAGAGTCACCTAGCCACATCTATTATATACTTGGAGGTCAGATGCTCGTCGCCTATCATCCTACACACACCATGCACAAGCTTGTCTCCTCCGACTCGTTGAAACCCCAAATGTGTGTAGGATGGTAGGCGCGGCGAGCATCCTACCACCGGGTAAAAATAAAAATTCATTAAGCATGTTTAAATAAATAAAGTTACCTAGTGGATCCACCACCGGGTAAATTATATTGTTGTTTTTCTCTTTAAAAATCCCTTTCACACATACCAAAATTTGCAAATTAATGAATTAAAATGTGACACGTGTTAATCTAAAAAAATAAATAGGTTTACTTTTTTAAAATACAGTTTTGCAAAGTAAACCTATAGATCAACATCCTTGAGGGACTATAGATCAACATCCTTGAGGGACTATAGATCAAATTTTGCAAAGTAAACCTGACAATTTGCAACTATTTCGACAATGGTGTGCAACTTATTTTAATCATATAGTTGCAAATAAATAACAATTGCAAGTGCCTAAAGTAAAGAAAAACAACCATGATTTTGAATGAGATCATCTCATGAAATAATGAGATATAACGATTGTTCTTTCTTGTCAATTAGTTGTCCGTTGTAGAATTAGATTATTATAATTAGGACAGAGTAAAATATGGTTTTAAGGATAATGCAGAAGCATCTCCATTTTTCAATGGCATGTGGATTATGTCTCCTCTCATTCAAAGGCCATTATGATGTTCCAAATCTTTCGCTTCATCAATTTCAATTCAAAAATTTCCCATCAACACTATAGTTATTATATAAGCTTTTAAACGCAGCTTTAGATCCTCGCAAAGTTTTACAGGACAATTTCGGAGAGAGTGATACAAACAAAAAGATACTTGTGAGGATCCGCACTCTAAACTTTTAAAACCACACCTTTTGCTTTAGTTGGATGTCATCGTCGTAGTAATTGTTTATTTTTTTGGGTAAACTAATGTATTTTCTCGCGCGCAACTTCAGAGATTAATCTCCCGTGGTACTGAGATCCATTTAAGGGGTTAACATCTCCCACCAGGTATTTTTCCATATTGTTTATTTTGTTTTGCTAATAATAGGAATTGTTGATTTTGTTAAGAGTTTAATTGACATACATCATTACTGTGAAAACTTTTACACTATTAACCTATTGGATGAAACCAGTGGAGTATCTAGGATCTTGGGTTAGAGTGTGCAAAAAAATTTAGACACACCAACACCGTAAATATAAGTAAAATAAATAACATTTAATATATTTAAATAAATTATACAACTCATAATTGGTCGCTTAAAGGAGGAAGAGAAAAAAAATGCTCAAAAGTGAGAAAAGTGAAAATTAGAAATGTGTAAGAGTGTGAACAATTGTGTGAGCATGGTGCATTAAATTGGTGCAAAACTAGGAGTTTCGGTGCAAAAAAAAAAAATTCCAAAGTGTGGAAAATATTTTTTTTAGTATATTGGTGCTAATATTATTTTTTTGTAGGACTATCGATACTAATATTATTTTTTTTCGGATGTGCGGTTGACCACTCTGGGCATCAAGTAGATCCGCCCCTAGATGAAACATATGAAGCATTTGGTGATCATGTCCCTTTGATTGTCTCACTTTCAACAACATGGAGACTTCGACTTAGGGATTTGAACTCGAGTGTAAACTCTAATAGTGTGTGTGGTGATTATTTGTCATTTTCATCTATGCTAACAAAAAAAATAGAATTGATAACCTAAAAAGTTAAACTCCCTAGCAACTATTAACAACGAACTGAAATAAAAACTAACAGTTTTAATACCAAAAATAAATAAATACAAAGTAACAATTTCTTTATATATTCGTAAAGTCTAACTCAACCTGATATCACGTCCCGTGTTCGAACTCTTAACCTCACAATTATGTATGAGTTTCAAGTGGCATTTGACATTCCATCTAAAAAAATAAATCTATTTGTGAAAATGGTAGTTACCCATTGTTCTGAACTGTCTGTTTTTGTTAGTGCCTAAAAATTCAGCTCTTACAAACTGCAATAAAACACTGAATTCTATGTTTTCTACTTTTAAATTTGGAAAATAATATTCTTAGTTGTTAGGATGGTGTGTGAGGGTTTTCTATAAGTCAAACGCGGAGGGGTTTTGTGAATAATTGCTAGGATTGTGTGTGAGAGAGGGCTCCTTGCGAGGACAAGATAATTGCTGTCCTATTTCAACATCAGTAATCAATGATTTCTAGACAAATTAGAAGCAAATTAAACATTAAAAAAGAAGTTCAATAAAAGGGTGCTTTAATACTTGTTTAATTTTCATTTTGTGGCACTATGCAATGGACCTAAATAAAAAGCTTTTGGGCATGGCCTACCAAGATTATCTTAACATATTCGCATTACAATAATGTCACACTATTCTTTTCTTAAGCAGTTTCCTTTTGATGCAGAGGGACCAGGGCTCCATTTACTAAAATTTCCATGCATATTCAATTTTTTCCAAAGGAATCCCAGCTCAACAATTTGGGAGACAAATACACAGCAAAGTGTACAAGTGATATTGGAGTTGATTTGTCTCAACCATTGTCTGCCTCTGTTATTCACAATGCCTTGCCTTTTCTGACTAAGCCTTAGTTTGTATTTTGATCCACTGCTTCCATACATACATGAATACTGTTTCTTTTATTAACAAGAATTAAATTGCAACCTTATCATAGGTCATACTCATAGCTGGAATTATTTTTGGAAAAGCAAATATGTATTGATTTAGAGTGTTATAAAGGTACTAAAATTTCTTTACATCTAACATGGAATATATACGAACAATGCTAGAAATTAAAACACATGCAGTCTCCAAAAGGTAAATGTGACACCCCCAATTAAAGGGAAGTGGGCACTAAGCAAAACCCGTCTCGGCCCGATCACATAGGCTCAGGGCTAACCCGAACATAAAAAGATATAAGGACATTTGGGATCGTCCATTAACATAAATCGGGGTTGGGTTAGGACGAGTTCGTGTTACCCCTCGGTCACCAAGCCCGTCCTCATACTTACTGTTTTGTTTTATAATGTCTATTTGGGCATGTCAAACGCTTGCCAAGAGGAAAAGAAAATATTTCCCTATACTGCTAGGTTACGGTGCAAACTTAAGAGGAATTTGTCTTATTAAATTTTTATAGGAAACGATATTGTAACAAGTATGATGAAGTTGGTTACTAAAATTAATAAAATAATTTGATAGTTATTGTTAAATTGGTGGCTCACTACAAAATAACATGCTATTAATGACGGATTTTTCCCTCCCTATCAACAGTTTTCCCTCGCTAATGCTTAGCGATGGTCCATTTCCGTCGCTAGCATTAGCGACGAAATTTTAAATTCGTCGCTAATTAGCAAGGGACAGTCTTGTCACTAATTTCATCGCTAATTAGCAGAGATTCAAAATTCTGTCGCTAAATCTGAATGACACATGTCCTAATCTAAAACACACGTGTCCTAAGTAGCGAGGGAAATTCCCTCACTAATTTCGTCGCTAATGGCCATTGATTTTATTTTATTTTAAAAAAAATCAGCTTTTTTTAATTTATAATAATCTGTTTTAATAAATACTAAAATTTAAAATAAACAAAAAATATATAAAATAAATATTCTGAGAATATTTGAATAAATTCCGAATCAACATAAACTAGTCTGAAATGTTAGAACATAATACTGAAATGTCAAACGAATACAAAAAGTCCTAACAGGGGTTATCGACATCATCAGACCCTTCAACCTCATACTCAGATGACCTATGCCCATCTGGCCGCATACTCTTATAAAACTTTAACAACTTAGCCTGCTTACAGGAAAACCTCAAGAAGTTTTCATGCATACTTGTTTGCACCTGCTGGTGAGTCTGCAGCTGCTACGCCTGAGTCTGAATGAGATGCGACCGAGCTCGCACTGCTACTGAGCCGCTTCTATCTCTCACCGGAGGAGGAGGAGGTCGATCGCTAGAAAACCACCGGGTGTCGAAGTGATCGACCCCAAACTCCATAAATGGAGCCAAGGGCCCCAAACCATACAAAGTAATTCTTTTATTCTACCCGCCACCGCCTTTCTCCCACTGCAGTTCGCCCGAGCTATGATCTCGGAGGAAGTGAACCAAGTGAGTCAGCGCTTTCAGCTCCTTTGAGTCTCCGGAGTCATCATCTTAGTATGTTCCTCCCATTTTGCATAATCACAAAACATAACATAATTAGCGCTCCATTTTAACAAAACAATATTATATAATACAAATCAAGTTGTATATTTATGTGAGTCTTCCTCGAGCACTCAACAACATACTCCTAATTAGTACCCTTCCTCACATGTGTGGCGCTGTGCAACTCAGGAATAGTGATTATGCGTCTGGCCTTCTTACTCTGTAAAAATGAAACACACATTTTCAACGATTGATAACAAATTACCATAAATAAACTAAAATAACACACAAATTTTTACAAATCTGATAGCATGTTGAGCCTGGTTGATGAAGCCGCAACAGTGAAGTGAGCAACCCTTTTATGAATTTCTATTCTTTTTGGCCTTTTCAACATTTGTTTTGTAGTTCTCTGTATCCCAATATGCCTTGAAGGATTTCCAAACATCATCACATATTTACTTTGGATGCTTATCTTTAAACTGCAATTTATAGAGCAAATCCAACAATTGTTTGTCCATGCTTTTGAAAAACAAATTCTGCACAAATGTATTCTCTTCTGGCAGCCACGTCACTTTGGTCTGCATTAAGCAAAATCAAAATATGTATTAGTAATTATATTTAACATAAACAATAAATTAAAATTAACAATATAGGTAATGACATAATTGATACTACCTTAAACAACTCCAAAAAAATTCCTTTTGCTTGACATAGACTTTTGTCCACTTTTCATGGAAGTTTTGAAGAGTTAGTTTCTTAATGATATATGTGATCGTCGATAATCGTTAGGTAATTTGAATATAGAATAGCAATATATTTAGATATTGGTCAAAATTTTACACTTAACAAAAAAATACAATGCTCACAATTGCTTTGCTCATCTTTTGGGTCAACTCGGTCTTGTCCTATAATTTGTCTCGTCTGCATATCGTCGAGTTTAGTCTGATTAAGGGACGAGTTAGGTTTTCAAAATTGACCCGATTAAAAGTTAGGATCAGACTAGGGTTGATTATAACCCGTCGTATGCTCACCTACTCGTAGTGGACACCACATAAACCTAATTGTTATGTCTTAGAGAGACACTTCAATGGTTTCACACACAATTCATTAAAAAAACAATAGTTACTCTTAATTTAGCCAACAATTCCTATGAACACGAATTAATTACATAGAAGATCTAGAGAGGTCAAGAACTTTATTTGAGAAGATAATGAATCCATTTCTAGTTACTCTTAGCTGGATTGAGTTAACTTATGGGTATTTACTCTTTCAAGGATTTCACCTTGAAACTATTCACTTTAATTATCTCTGGATATGGGTATTTTATCCAGTTCCCTTTAATTGATTGAATTACTCCCATTTCTAGCGAATATTTACCTCTCTACAGATTGATTTAAATATTGGTGTTTCATATCTTCCAATCATTTTGAGTCAGAGAATGATTCCCACAAGCAGAGACATGAGTATATGATTGCAAGGAATCAAAGGAAAAAGACGACTACAAATATTTGATTCACATTACGTATTATTATTATATATATGACCCAATTGATTATATATATACAAAGGACAACGAAGGGGACACATATTAATAACGTAGAGGCAGCAAGATTAATGGAAATTTTACAAATTTTGGAGTTTGACTTAACTGAACAGCTCATATGGGAAATTATATAAAGGCTACAAGCTCATGATGAGGTGCGGATATTACAAGCATCTCTCAATGAATAATTCAAATGTCCGATTGGATGGCTGAATTAGGACCATGCCATTTGAAACTTTATAATGTCGGAACAAAAGACAGGCTATCACAGCACAGAAGGATATCAATATTTTTTTAAGCAGAAGGATACCAATATTATTATCACTAATTTAAGTTTTTCTATTATGGATTTGTTTAGCAAAAAAAAATTTATTAAAAAGAGGACCGAATAAAGCGTAATGGGGGGACTAGACCAAAACCCTTGACAAGAAAATAAAATAAAATTTAAGCAATAATAAGGAGTATTTGCCTGGTTACAGACAAAGACCCGCTAAGACAATCCATCCCTAGAGATAAAAGGACTAACTTACACGAGCCAAATCAAAAAGAGACAGACACACAACCAAAAAAAAAAAAGAGACAAACACATAATTCCTACAAATCTCTAAACTGTTGAAATGACTAAACAAGACATTGATAACGCAGTTCGGCCAATCGGTGCCTACGTCTGCGACTCTGAAGTAACTACTGTAGTTCCTTTTTATTAATCAGATATTGTGTGTAATGAGTACAAGCACTAATGAGTTTAAATAGAGTAAACCTAACGGGCCTAGGCCTGATACATATAAAACTACTATTTACAACATATCTTAACACTCCCCTCAAGCCGGGCGTATAGATTGTAGGCATCCAAATTGTCACATATGTATGTTATCCTTGGTCCCCAAGAGCTTTTGTGAAGATGTCTGCCAATTGATCATTAGAACCAACAAATGAAGTAGCAATGTCACCGGACACAATCTTCTCACGAACAAAATGACAATCAATTTCAATGTGTTTGGTTCGCTCATGAAAGACTGGATTGGACGCAATATGTAGGGCTGCTTGATTATCACAAATGAGACTCATAGTGCCTATTTTACAAAAGCGCAACTCTTGAAGAAGATGTTTCAGCCATGTGAGCTCCTGAGTGGTAAGTGCCATAGCTCGATATTCACCTCACATTACTGGATCCGCAACAACATTTTGCTTTTTACTTTTCCATGAAATTAGATTTCCACCAATAAGAACACAATACCCGGATGTGGACCTTCTATCAAAGGACAACCAAACCTAATCAAGATCTCGTGTAAGCAACAACATTTGAATCACCTCTATCCGTGTAAACAAGTCCTTTTCCAGGAGCTCCTTTGATGTACCTCAGGATTCTAACCACGGCATCCCAATGACTGTCACAAGGGGAATTTAGGAATTGACTCACCACACTAACAGCGTATGAAATATCTGGCCTCGTCATGGTCAAGTAATTCAACTTCCCAACTAGCCTCCTATACCTTCCCTGATCCGAAAGGACTCCCCGATCCGGTAGAATCTTGACATTAGGATCCATAGGAGAGTCAATTGGCTTGCAATCTAGCATGCCGGTTTCTTCTAAGATATCCAAAGCATACTTTCTCTGAGAAATAGCAATCCCTGCCTTAGAATGAGCTACTTCAATGCCAAGAAAGTATCGTAACTTTCCAAGATCTTTGACCGAAAATGATGGACTAGATGTTGTTTAAGTCCTGCGCAATCCCATCATGATCATCACCGTAATGACAATATCATCGACATATAGACAACCGTGATAAATACATTTGTGAGAGGAGAACTTATAAAAACCGAGTGATCGACTTCACTCCAAATCATGCCATAGTCTTGAATGACACCACTGAATCTCCCAAACCATGCTCGAGGGGATTGTTTAAGACCATACAAAGCTTTGTGAAGTCGATGCACATACCCACGACACTCTCCCACGAGCAACGAAACCGGTGGTTGCTCTAGATAAACTTCTTCTTCTAGATCTCCGTGGAGAAAAGCATTCTTGATGTCAAGTTGATACAATGGCCAATGTCGCATTGCAGCCATAGAAAGGAATAGACGAACGTAGCCATTTTAGCCACCAAAGTGAAAAAGTATCACTGTAATCAAGACCAAAAACCTGAGTATAGCCCTTAGCCACGAGGCGGGCTTTCAGACGATCAATACCTCCGTCTGGACCAACTTTGACAGTATAAACCCAACGACACCCAACAATAGATTTACCAGGAGGAGGTGGCACAAGAGTCCATGTCTGGTTAGATTCTAAGGTCGCTATCTCATCAATCATAGCTCTGTCGCCAACCCGAATGAGAAAGAGCTTCCTCGGGGATTAGGAATGGTGATAGAAGAAATAGCGATACACAAATGTATAATGTGAAGGTGATAAGCGGTGATAACTGAGGAAATTATAAATAGGATGAGGGTTACGAGTGGAACGGGTACCTTTACGCAGGGCAACAGGAGGGTCGTCTGACTCGGTAGGTGGATCCGGAGTAGGAGAGGAAATCGGTGCAGGAGATGAGTCACTAGGATCTTCTGTAGGAGGTGACTCGATAGAAGGGAGACGAGCACGACGCTGATAAGTTTGCAAGGGAGGAGGACCAGGAGGACTAGGAGGTTCCGTAGGAGAAGGGTGATCTATCTGATCAATGATGGGTGTAAATGGAACTACCGGGACAAGATCAGGAATAGGTAATAATTGAGAGACAGACTCAGACTCAATGGGAGATGCAAAGAAGGGTGCATCTTCAAAGAAGGTGACATCAGCAGACATATAGAAGCGATGTGTGGAGGGACAGTAGCATCGATACCCTTTTTGAACTCTTGAATAACCAAGGAAGACACACTTAATCGCACGAGCGCACAACTTATCAAGTCCTCGGAGTAAGGTCATGAATAAAACAAGTTGATCCAAGACTCGAGGAGAGATCACGGAACAAGGGTTCGTCGGGAACAATATGGAATGAGGAACCCTATTTTGGATAGCGAGAGGATGGCATTCTATTAATCAAGTGCCCTGCGCAGTGAGGACAAAGATCCCCAAAAACTTCAAAGGAACATTAGCATGAATAAGCAAAGTGCGTCTTGTTTTCAATTATATGACTGGTTCTTACGTTCAAAGAATACCATTTTGTTGTGGGGTATGGGGACAAGATGATTGATGTATGACACCATTTTCAACCATAAAAGAATTAAATGATGCGAGAAAAATACTCTTTTGCATTGTCACCACAGCGTAAAAATACGAATAGAACAACCAAATTGATTTTTGATTTCTTTGAAGAAATTTTGAAAAACACCGATCTATCCTTAAGTAGGTAGATCCACGCACATCTAGAAAACTCGTCAATAAAAGTGACAAAATATCTATGTCCTACTACTGAAGTGACTCGACTTGGTCCCCATACATCCGAGTGAACAACATCAAAAGGAGAGAACGAGCTTGTGGTGAGTCTTCGCTAGGGAAGGAGGAACGAACATGTTTCCTAAGTGACAAGACTCACAATCTAATGACCGCAGTGAGACAAATGAGGAACCATAACTTTGAACTTCTTGAGACTTGGATGACCTAACCGACGCGATGAAGAAGACGGGAGACTCGTAGTAGAAGTGGAGGCAAGTGTAGATGAAGGTTGGGTAGACCGGAGGTAGTAAAGTCCATGTGACTCATATCCCGTACTCAATCGTCCGCTGCATCTCTGGTCTGTATAACAAAATAATCATCATCAAAACGCATGCAACATTTAAGACGCTTGAGTCGAACGACTAATCAAATTAAATTAAATGGGCAATTGGGTACAAGAAGAACATTGTCAAGAGGTAATGATGGAAGAGGAGTGGCTTCACCAATGCCACTAGCTTTAACTTTTGATCCGTCGGCAATGCGATATATAATGTGGGGTGTTAGGTTGGGATATTTTGGATAAAAGAGATGGATTACCGACCACACAATCGGAAGCTCCAAAGTGTCCATAATCCAGAGTCAACAGTGATGATTGAGAGAAACAGATCAGTAGAATTACGGAATGAGCAATCGTTATCGATGAAGAAGCACAGGAAGTCTTATACTTGCAAGAATGCCTTATACTCCTCATCGAAAACAACATTTTGTTTCTTCGCTTCTCTGCTCGTAATCATTAAGCCGAGTCACATTTATCGTTTCTCGGAAAGCCATGAAGGGAATAGCATTTGTCTTCGTGATGACCAAGTCTCTTACAATTTGTGCACTGAGGGCGTCCTCCAACACGACCTCCTCGACCACCCCCACGACCACGACCGCGTCCCCCACGACCTGCACAAGAGCAGATGATTCTATGTTAGTTTGAGATCCATTGCTTCCAGATCCTTCTAGACTAGGAAGGCGTATAAGACGTCTGATAAGATCCTCTGTGGAGGGAATATCTGATGCAGAAAGAATGTTGCTCCGGACGGACTCATACTTTTGATGAAGGCCATGAAGGACATAGATCATGCAAACATTGTCTAGTTTTGCGAGCATTTTCTTTGAGTCAGTGTCGGTCACTAGGAGCTTGAACTCGTTTACTACCGATCGAGCTTTGTTTGCATATGCCATGATGTTGTCTTCTCATCATTTGAAGGGTGGCTAAACTATGAATAACACCATAAAGGCGCTGAATATCATTAGAATACACGTTCTTAGCCTTCTGCCAAATATCATAACAAGTGGTGTATGAGCGATAGTGGACCAACAGAGAGGGTTCAATAGCTTGCCACAGAAGAGAGACTAATTGACAGTCTGCTTGTTCCCAGTCTTGACGCAGATCTTTATTAATATCTGAAGAATTCTTGGTAAGGTGATCTGAAAGATTTTGCCCTTAAACCACATTTCGGCAGATGCCACCAATTCAAATAATTATCACCATTGAGCTTCTCCGTTGTTATAGAGGGATTACCGGAGAAAACATATAAGACACAAGAGTCTTACCCGAGGACCCGAATTTTCTTTTTCAAAGCCATAATAGTTGATGATGATAAGATAAACCAAAGAAAAGAAGAAATAAACCAATAGAGAGAAATAACCAAAGAACAATGAACCACAAACAAGCACCAACTCAACCAAAATCCAAAGAAATAGAGAGAAGCACTCAAACGTGAAACCCATCGACCAAAAACTAGCGAAACAGTAGATCTTTGAATTCCGAGCGTAATGGTGCAAACGGCGTGAAAAAGCGAAGCGGAAGGAAGGCGGCGCGTGGCTACTACACGCCGAAAAGTGACCGGAATGGTGGCGGCGCGTGGCGGCGCGCGCGTGTGGACTACGGTGAAATTTTAAGGGGTTGGTCGGAATTTGATGGCGAGGCCGATGGTGGTGGTGGTGTAGCAAGATCGACGTGGAAGATGGACTTTTGCTCAAAACAGTGGGTCACGTGACTTTAGGACAAGACGACTAGGGTTTTTCTAAGACCTATTGACTGTAGGCTTTGATACCATGTTGAAATGACTAAACAAGACATTGATAACGCAGTTCGGCCAATCGGTGCCTTACGTCTGCGACTCTGAATCTAGTGTAGTTCCTTTTTATTAATCAGTATATTGTGTGTAATGAGTACAAGCACTAATGAGTTTAAATAGAGTAAACCTAACGGGCCTAGGCCTGATACATATAAAACTACTATTTACAACATATCTTAACCCAAATTATTTTTTGCCGAAGTTTCTTCTTTTGAGTCTTCAACACAACCTGTTCGAAGTTATCCTCATGCACAACTGTTCCATGAGTATCAACAGCCATACGATCAGCAAGACTAGATTTTAGATTTAAATGATTATTTTTTATTTTGCATGAATTTTGGTTTATGTCCACACAAGACTAGATGGAGCGGCCCGATAGCGAAATGGTCCAACAATCTTGGATAGAATTTGATATTATCTTAAAATTTGGTTTGGACATAACTCAATCTACAAAATCGACTTGTAAGATCGAAGAATGTTTCTTCACTATATTTAGATGAAATTAACAGATACATTATCCCCATTGAAATACCTTAAGATTTGAGTTAGCTTCAACTCAACCATACAAAATCGACTTCTAAGATTGAAGAACTTCCCACTAAGGATTATTATCACCCTACACATTCTCCCGACTTGTAAACCTAGCATGCTTTCATCAGGTCAATCCCTATAAATGCACTTTTTGTGAATGGAGTACATATATTTAATTAACCAACTAATCATAGGAATTTATTTTATATTTTACTACTAGATGACCCGACCTTCCACAAACATGCATGCTAACTAGCTAGTTCCCGAAATAACTATCTGGTGAAGATATTTTATTTTTCTGTTAGTTTTTGGATTCAATTGTGGCCACCCATCTAAAAGAGACCCTAAACTCATTTTTATAGAATTCTAGTTTATTTATGCATGCAAGAATTAAACACCCCTCTTTTCACATATCGGGGAATCCTCCATTGATGATAATAATACCCTAGCTAACAGGGTGGCCATTTAAACTCAACCTTATCTATTGAATGAAAAAAAAAAAAAAACTCAAACACTGTGTGCACGAGTGTCGAGATCATTAATCCGTTCTAACTAATAAAGGGGCTTACCCGGTTGTTAGGTTGAATATTTTCTAGGGTTACTTTGATTTGAACACAAGATATTTACTTTGGGTGTGTGAGCTACGAGTGGCCACTCGACCAAAAAAAAGGCTTTTTCTTGGACCTTTGATCTCTCTCTGCTCTGCTTTTGTGGTAAGTGACATATGGTACATTACATAGACCAAAAACAATAGAACCTTTTTCCCAAACACAACTTACCTTTTACCTTGGACTGATAATCAATTGTGTTTTTTTCAAAGATTGTATGTCTATGCTATATATGCAACAGTTATCACCTAGCTAGCTAGTTGAATAATTATCACTTTGGTCTGCCATTCTGTTATGTTTTTGAAGTGACACATCCCCTTTGTTCCAACAACATTCTCTCATGCTAAGATTTTGCGTATCTTCATCACTGGTTTTTTCCCCTCATTTTCTGTATAGGCAACAGAAAACATTTTTAGCAAACTTCACATACAAGAGCTAGCACGTACGGATCAATGGCATGTTGCAATTAAAAGTTAATTTTGAAATTTAATTACCATATGGTTTCAATTTGTAATATTCGATCATCCAAAATTGTTCTGGTTTTATATATATATAATTTGAGAGGTGGAAAATGCAGGCTACATGAAACAAGAGACAATTGCATTATTATGATTGTCGCATTTGTGTATGCATGGAATGGAAGTACGTACAGTTGTTTATTTCTATTATTATTAACTTTGGTTTTTAGTACCCTACCTAAAAAAACAACGGTTTTATTACTTTCTTAATTAATTTCCACACAACTACAGAAGAAGTCGTATGGAGTCAGAAATTTGACAATGAAGAAAATTGCATTTAATTCAAAAGCTAAGTTATTTTCAAATTGTTAAAAAGATGAGTCATTAGGATAGTTAGTTGAATTTGCAGCAGTTTCCAAGGGAAGAAATATATATATGACCTGCTCAGATGTTAATTAAAAATAATGAAACTTTTTTCCAAACAAGCATAATTTGAAAAAGCATCCCAAAAAGCCAAAAAGAAAAGAGAATGGCAGTTTTGTACCAAAGGGTAGATGGGAGAGAAGTTAGTTAAGAAAAGGAAAAGTGCCAAAATATTGAGTATTATCAATCACCAAAGAGCCTAGAGAAGGTTCGGTTCTGTTGTCATCAATTAATTTATTGCACTATACTTTGTTTTGCAAATCTTGCTATTACTCTCAGGGTTAACTTGTCCATGAGAATTTTTCCTTTCTCAAATCTTTTGGTTAATTTTGTAATTAATATTACTGTTCTTGGAGTATGTTTAGAGTAGCAAAGCCACCCCTTTAAATTCCATACATAGTTCTTATTTTACCTAGCCACCACGTCACACTTGACAAGTTTCAAACATATATTATATAAGAATCTCAGCTCTAATTAAGCAGCATGGCAGGCACATAATAACCAACCACCAAGGTCGGTGATAAAGGAGAACCTTCCTAGCTAGCTAGGTTTGTAGATATATTGCTTAATGGTTAATAAATAAAAATTTGTATATATATAACTCAGAATTGATTCACTGTCATAGAAGGATAAAAACTTGTTTTGTGTTGAAATATAAGAAAAAGCCATATAAATAAAAAAGTCAAACATAATAACATCGTGGTGTACTACTACTCTCCTAGTATAAACAGTGCAATCAGGACCGTCGGATTCCCCGAACATAGCTGGTGGGACCCTTGTGATTATGTGTCCCGTGAAGAAGGTAGTAAACTAAAGTCAGATCAGATATAATATTATATAATATAAAAAAGAAAAGAAAAATAAATATACAATTAGTTTCTCTTCTATAAGGCTCCTCTCTTCAATGCTATTTATTTGATATTCACTATCAAGGTGCCATTTTATTTTCTCAACTTGTTCAACTCATAACAGTTCCCTTAACTCACTCACTCTCACCTCACCTCACCAAACGTTCCTCTCGTTTCTCAGTTATTCATTCCAGACAGTCCACGTAGATTTAATTTGGACATAAAAAGTTTGGTGCTTTTATAAAGAGTTTCCAAAGCAAAGCATAAATCGTTGAAATTTTAACGTGTACGAATGGGAAGACACTCTTGTTGCTACAAGCAGAAGTTACGGAAAGGACTTTGGTCTCCTGAAGAAGATGAGAAGCTTTTGAATTACATCACTAAACATGGTCATGGTTGTTGGAGCTCCGTCCCCAAACTAGCTGGTATATAATATGATACTATATATATATATTGTTAATTTGTTTCAGCATTTCAATTTCATTTCATTTCATTGACAGGTTTGCAGAGGTGTGGAAAGAGCTGCAGATTGAGGTGGATAAATTATTTGAGGCCTGATTTAAAGAGAGGAGCATTCTCACAGCAGGAAGAGAATTTGATAGTTGAACTCCATGCAGTACTTGGAAACAGGTATAGTAATTCAGTTGAGGAACTATATATATATATATATTAACTATTTCATATATAAAGCCTTCTATTAAGTGGTTAATTAACTTAATTTTGTGGTTTATTTATCAGGTGGTCTCAGATAGCAGCACAGTTACCAGGAAGAACTGACAATGAGATTAAAAATCTATGGAACTCATGTCTAAAGAAGAAGCTCAAGCAAAGAGGCATTGACCCAAATACTCACAAACCTCTCTCTGAAGTTGAGAATAATGAAAAGGACAAGGCACCAACAACCTACAAAAGCAATATTCAGAAAGGCTCAGTGGGATCCAATGAAATCATGAGTTTGGTGGTTGAGCCTGTAAAAGCCAAACCAACTTCCATACCTGGTGGTGATCATGGATACCCTTCTACAAACTCCAACAATCCATCCACACAAGAATTATTCCTAGATAATTCAGCATATTTTCCTTTCCAGAACATCAACTATGGAACAAACATCAATCTTTCTGCAAATCCTAATGCTTCTCTTTGTTTCACACCAACTTCAACTTCTTCTCATGTTATGTCAGACCCAAATTCTTGCATAATTTTCCAAAACCCAACAACAAATGTTAAGCCAACTGTTTCAATATCCTCCAGTGATATTGATGTGGTTCAGGTTCATAACTGCTGGGAAGTTAATAACTTCAATAACAGCAACAACACAAACAAAAACAATGGTAGCATAAACTTCCTTGACAACAACAGCAACACTATAACGTGGGGGAAAGATTCCAATCATAATGTTCCATTACAAGCAGAACAAGAAGAGATGAAATGGTCTGAGTATATTAACACACCATTTCTTATGCAGCAGAATCAAAATCACCAACACTCTCAATCTATCTACAGTACTGAGGTTAAACCAGAAACAGGTTTCATGACAGATTGGAACCATAACCAGCAGCAGCAACACACACCAGCAGCAGGTTTTCAATTTTCAGATATATATAGCAAAGATCTGCAGAGATTTTCAGTTGCTTTTGGACAAACTCTCTAGGCTCTAGCCAGTACGTAATATATGGAAACTATTCAATTCAACAAAAAGATATAGAGATGCCAATTTTTCCTTTATGAACTAGGTCAGAAGTTTCTCACATGTGAGTTCTGACACAGGTGTGTGCTGTAAATTTCCCTTTCAGTAAAAAATAAAAAAAAAGAAAGAAAAAACTTCCATATTGTATATGTCATGTGTTCAGCATTATTATGTTACAGTATAATAATAATTGTGATTGATTATTCTATCCAGCTTATTTTCTTCCCACCATTTTGTTAATTTATTAAGCATATAGAATAAGGGTAGTTCTTGTTGATGCAAAATTGTTGAGTTATTAAATGATGGATCTGTGTAGCTTGTGACTTTTGTCTATATACTACAGTTGACAGCATTCTTTATATCTATATCTATATCTATATCTATATCTATATCTATCTATCTGTCTAGCTTAAATAAGGATTTTGTACAGTTGCTATTATAAGTTGATGGAGCGTGTGTATGTGACTCAAGAATAGTAATGTTTTTGGAACATCCGGGATTTGTTCTTCTCTGATCTCTAGTTTTTTTTACATAGTCAGCTTTTCACTATATATGTATGTCCTTTTCAAAATTGAGAATCCATTGAACTTCCATCTTACTAATTTCTATTTTTCTCTCTCAGTATCAAAGTACCAGGGGAGGGGACCCTATTTCTTAAATGGATGTCTGTCACTGTCTCCTAAAGATACAGATTTTTAAAAAACATGAGCTCAACTCAACCCTCACTCATGAAGACGAGAAATTATACAATATACTTGGCACATCACCGACTATATAGATAACAAATTCAGTTAAGTTCAATAAAGGTGATAATAAAAAGAACTTATTGTTAGTTAGTTATTAGTAACATATAATAATAATATTCAATTCATCGTACGGATAGATAAAGGAGAGAAAATTGAATGAATTTTCATAATAATTCAATGTTAGAGAAGGATTGTGACACAATTTGTATCAATTTAAAAACAAGAGGAGGATTGTGTGTGAAATGTGAATGTCCTTGTTCGTATTATATTGTATGATGATAGCATGGGCCTATGTCTCTAAAAGCTTTGCACGTTGCATTGCACCAGATAATTAAGGGGTCCCATGGTGGGCATCTATACACGTACTAGTACTAGTGATGCTGAAAGTGAAAGATAAATAAAGAAGGGGGCAGAGGGTATTTGCTAGTTCAGGCATGACAGGAATAACCGGAGGAGGAGAGAAAAATACTTATGAACCTGTTGTGAAGAACCATGCATCCCCCCCTCCACATAACCAATCAGTGTCACTTTTCACCAATATAACCCCCTATCATTGGCCATTCTTGTTCTTCTATTTTAATTTTGTATATAATTAAATTGAAGGAACATTATTTGGTACCCAAAATGATCTTGCTATTCTTGAGATCCTTTTTGTATATTGACGTTGCACCCTGTGCGCGCCCTTCTCTGTCTTTAGTACAAACATTTGGTCGGAGAGTCTTGGAAGTTCAAGTGTGAATAGTTAGTCCCACATCGGCTAGGAATGAGCTAAGTGAAGTGGACCCATATACTCATTGCCTTAAGGTTTTGTGTGGAGATTTGGACACCAAGTCTCTTGGTGGCCAAGGTCATTAACGGCCCAATAGCGCATCGATCGTAGAATTTGGCTTAAGACATTGTTACTCTTTTCATCAACGAAACTCTATCCAGACTGAGCAAGCCCATGCCCGAGTTTGAGCCCACAATGGCCCAATAGCGCATTGTAGAATTTGGCTTAAGAGATCCCTATACACTGCGGGTCATCAACGATTGAGATCGCACACTTGGAAAGAGCAATGTGATGCCCAGAAATTCAGAATTAAGAATATTTACTGCTCTGATCAATGTACCCTTCGACCAGCTGCAAGGTGAAAACTAGTGTCAAAGCCAAAAAAAAATGCAGTACCCTTGGCAAATTTATATAGTCAAACTGTTTCAAAGGATGAAACTGTTTCAATCTTTCAAACTCCATTGGCTCGTACTTGCAGACCTTGTCCATGTGCAACCAAACTCTCAATAAGTCTTCTCACTCTTTTAATATTTCAAAGCTTATTATTTATTTAATTTTCATACGATAGTGATGGTATGTTTAAAATCTCCATGCATGTGAACCAAATTATTGGGTCTATTTCCTGGGGCCCAAGAGAGATGATGGGGTGGTGGCTAACTATACAATCCTCAGAAAAATATTAATATATCATAAATATGTACTAGTTTAACAAGCTTCATAAAGTTTATTGTTTTAAATTCATTGCATTCATATAATTGTGCGAAGAACAAACTATATACATATCTGTATTATAATTTATATTCCTATAATATGAAAGGCAGCGGCAAGTAAGTAATAAAAATGGTTGATTATGATGATAATGATTGAACCTGATAATGACGGTGTTGATGTTGATGAAGGTACTATATAATAAAATAACCTTATTAGAAGATTTGTTCCGGGTGTGACAGATAATTCTTACAATATTGTTTTAAGAAAGTGAGGGGGCGCAAAAGTTGAATGATCAGCAAAATGAACAATCAAGAGTAAACAATGAAGGAAGGCACACTGCAATAGGAAGTCAATGAGGAACCATATAGAATTAATATTATTTTTTTATCAATCACATAGGATTAATACTTAATTATGATTGTTCACACTCATGCTAATTAAAATTTGTAAATTTGGAGCTTTTTTAGGTATATACTCAGAATATTCCAAAAATAAAATGTCATATTTTTTGAATAAATTTGGTTCCTCTTTATTGCGAGAACAATTCAATATTCAAATTGCTCAAAGCCCTACGATTTATAAGTGTGTCAATTGTTAAACGTAACACATTGAACTGGACTATCATTTAATTGGTGAGAAGGTTCGGGCACTATTTTAAAAAGCAACTCAAACATGTATAACTAGTTTGAGTCATGTATTCAATTGGTCGTGCAAGTCGGTGTCACTTGAGTCGAACTGATAGGTTTTTTGTTAAACCAATGAACCAGGTTGTCGTTGAAAATCATGAAATTTTTATATAAAATGTAATTCAAAAGTTATATTCCCAAAGGGTGGGTAACCACTACACCACATGATCACCTTGTTTGATCAAATATTACTTGTATACTTCAGTAAAATATATGTACAGACTAAATAGGCACTGAGTCATGCGATTCAATTAGTGACTCCTAGTAGCTTGATCAAGTCAACGACTAAAGTTTTAAAACACTATTCAAGTTGAAGTCATACACATATACCCTCTATAGCTCTCAGTTGGGATAGAAAATAATTCGATAATCTAAATCGACTTTAGTGAAACCAGGTGTAAAATCTCTACACAGTGGAAATTTTGCAGTTTGCATGTCAACTTTTATTTTAGTGCATGACTTTTTTACACTGTCATTTTGTATAAGTAGTATCAAATGCATTATTTACGCCATTTTATACTGAATCCAATGTAATATAGGGTTTAAACTAATTTAAAAAATATTTCATATGCCAATATGTTTCTCTATTATAAAACCCTAATTTAAAAAATATTTCAAATTTTCAATATATTCTTTTATCCTCTGAATGAAATTGCTACCTGTCTTTATGTAGCTGCTGCTGATTACAACTAACTTTTGATTTGTTTTACTTGGAAGTATTGTTTCTTTATGAGAAAATTTAGGACCGGTTTACTTTGTTTTCGAATTTTCATTTTCTGTTTTTTAGGTATTATTACTATTATTATATGATGATACATAGACTAGTACACACCTAGAAGAGGAGATGGATATTCGAAGTGGGGATTAGTGATATAGAAGGAGGTAGCATTTTTGGAAATGGTGAGAATGAATTTTTAGCATTTTCAAAAATACTGTACTGATTTTATTTTCGGATATTGAGAATAGGAACACTCGGACAAATATATTTTTATGGTCATTATTTTGTTTGGAAATGAAAACAGGGCCTTACATTTCCATTTCCAGCACCTCAATTTATGTTGATGTTGTGGTACCAAAAGCTTCTTTCCTAGTAATGAATTTTCAACTTAACTAGAACCGGTGGTGTCTTGTATCAAGGCTGAGAGAGCCGTATAAAAACAGATAATTCTTTCTCCAAGCACCAAGAAATCATAGAATATGGGCAAGATGAGGAGCCCAGGAGAGAATCAATGGTTCAATCATGTTTTGTTTAACTTTGTTTTTGTTTCTTATTATTATTATAATCGGTTTTGTTTTGTGAGAGAGTGAGGAATGAAAATCAGTTTGTTTTGTTTCTTATTATTATTAATCTGTTTTTGAATTATTTCTGGACAGAATTCACGGCGAAAATGAGCATTGTTTTTCAATTTTCAAGACCGTGGTTGTTGAGATATTATATAATTCACAGTTAGTTAGTTTTAATTGTTTTTCATTAGTAGTTAAGTGATGGGCATTATTGTAACTTCACGTCTGTAATAAGGGGTAGAATAGTCATTTCACATAAGAAAGGTACAAAAGCCTCATGAACTGATATAGTTGTAATTCAGTTAGAAAGTTAATATAGTTTAGTTTTTCAGTTCACTCTCTCTCTCTCTCTAATCTTCTCCTTTCCTTCTTGAATCTATGATTTGTGTGTGAGTGTGAACATCCATGGTGAAACCGGTGTTCTAACATGGTATTTAGAGCTGCGTTTTAGTGAAAGATGTTGGGAAACACGAGAGGAATTGTGAGGCGTGTGTATATGATCTTCGGTTTCAATTCACATCGAATTGAAAAACGAAATCGGAAAAGAATCAAGATTTCTGATTCTTAGGGTTGGGAAACACGAGCAAAGGTGAGATTGAGCGATAATCACAGAGATCGGAAAATGAATGGTGGAAGCGGTGGCTTAAACACCAAATTACCGGTGTTCAATGGAAATAATTGGAATCGGTGGTCGATTCAAATGAGAGTTTTGTTCGGTGCGCAAGACGTGGTGGAGCTAGAGGATGATGGTTACACTCCGGTGGGGGAAGGTGCCACTGAGGCTCAACGCAACGCACAACGCGATACAAGCAAGAGGGATCAGAAAGCACTTTTCTACATTCATCAGTGCGTGAATCAAAAGGTGTTTGAAAAGATTGCAGAAGCAAAATCGGCCAAGGCTGCCTAGGACATATTAGTGCGTTGCTACGGTGGAGACGACACAGTGAAGAAAGTAAAACTGCAGTCACTCAGGAAGACATATGAAAACTTGAACATGAAAGAAGGAGAGAAAGTTGCTGATTACGTGGTGAAGGTCATGGAAATCACAAACAAGATGAAGACATGTGGTGAAGCAGTGACAGAACAAATGATCGTTAAAAATGTACTTCATTCTTTAACTGCTAAATTTGATCACCTTAGGGTAGCTATAGAGCAATCTAAGGACACTAGCACAATGAAAATTGACACACTACAAGGTAGTTTAGAAGCACATGAATTGCTAGTGGATTCTAGAACTGTAGAGAAAGAAACAGATCGAGCAGTGATAACTCTATTTTATATAGAGTTATTCATAGTCTTTTACTTAGATAAATGTTTGAAACCAATGCAATAAACTTGTAAATACAATAAAAAGAGATGAAAATCATAAAATACATTATCAAGGAGATAGAAGTTCAATTTATATACAAATTGGTATGTTTGATATGTTTGTTGAGTACTTTTGCAGATTCTGTGATTTTGCATTAAGTGCTTAAGCATCGAGTGCTTAAGCACCAAAGCATGCAAAATGAAGCATGCACGGTGAAGCAAGTAACACAAGACCCCACATTGGAAGCACCTCAATTTGATTTCGTTCTAATGAGCCTTGCTGGCCTCCTACTAGCTCGGTGATCACATGGAATCAATTGTCAAGTTACCAAAGAAGTCATCTATGGGATAAAAACAACAAACATCATCATTACACCAAGCCAAATGTCATCAACTAATTGGACCCCTTCAAAAGGAATGTTTCCCACTCAAAGGAATGTTTCCCATTCAAAGTGACAACAATTGACACCGCAAAATACTAGGATAAGTCACATGATGGTCAAAGAATACTTCACAAGCAAGCAAAGAAGTCAAATACTTGAAGATAAAACCTCCATGGAAGGAAATCTCCTACATCTATAAATAGGACTCTTTCATCTCTTGTAAAAGATATATAGAGAATATAGAATAATAGATAGATTACCATATAGATACAATAGTAGTTTTAGATTAAAGTTCATCTTGTTCTTCATTTTATTTCCAAGTCTTTTTACTTCACTTTGATTACTCTAAACTTAAGAGGAAGGTAAGAAGGAATTGACATCTCTATTCTTCACTTCGTCCTAATTGAGAATCAAGTGTTCTTCATTAATATTAAGTTCTTATTTCATGTTCTTCATCTTACTCTTTATTTAATTTCTTGTTATTTAATTTCTTGCAAGACTTGTCCAATCAAGCAATTTACTTTCTTGCAAGACTTGTCCATTCAAGCAAATTTACTTTTAAGCAATTTACATTTCCAAGTTATTTACAATGCTTTCTTTACTTACTTTGTTTAATTACTCTATGTGGACGATGATGAGCTAAATTCCTTAGTTGGGATGCTCTAGTCATATGATGAACTCGTGAGAACTATTGTGTTGTCCAAAAGGGTGTCTCACTTACTAGTTCTTGTACTTGAATTAAACTTGTTTTAAGGTTAACTTAGAACAAGGGGAGTTGTATTTACAAGAGATTGACTTACAACTAGATCTCAAGAACTAGAAGCAAAGGCAAGTGTTTATTTAAGTCTTTGATGAGAAGTTTGTTTCCCACAAAGTCGACTTAGTAATTCCATGCTAATTCAAAAGTAATTAGCATAGTCTTTGTTCATGTGTGGGGTTTTACTAAGGGAAAGTATTTAGCAACTTGAACCACTTGAAAGGAGGCGAGGGGAGTTTGACACACTTGCCCTTTACTTTGCAAAAAAACAAGGGTTTATTGAAATGCATAGTCACCCTTAACTGATGTATCTACACTAAGTGATCACACCAGTGCTCAAGCACCGAAAGACAAAGACAACATTCTCACAAGGAACTCATATGGTAAAAGCATCTCAACTCTCTCTTAAATTACATCCTCTACTGCTTTTAAATTGCTTTTCTATATTCCAAAACCAACTACAAATCTCTGAATAGTTGTAGACACACTAGTTTACCTATGCTAAACAAACACATTAAAAATTAGTCAATCCTCGTGGGAACGATCTTTACTTACTCTTTATTACTTGTTTGTGATCAGGTATACTTGCACATGCTTATTTCACACACCAAGTTTTTGGCGCCATGTTCGGGATTGCCAATAATTTTTAGTTTGTTTAGTTAGTAAAAGAGTGTTTTTATTTTTTTTTCGCTTTTTGGTAGTGTTATTCTCATGCGAAACAAGTGCTTAAGCACTAGCCTATGCCAAGAAGACCACCACCAAATTTTGATTTTGATCCGAGATTGAAAGAAGATTCAGGAGACAATTAAGACTTGAGAGGAAATCCAACAACACAAAGAATATGGTGAACCAAGAATACCACTAGGGATGCCACAAACAAGCACCAATACACATTGCCAAACACGTGAGAAGGTGATGGATCAAACCATAACACTTTATCGAGGTAATTCAATTCCCGATGTAGGAGTAAATCATAGACAAGAATTCATATACATGAACCCTATAGGCATGATTAATGATAGAGATAGGCCCATGAGGATTATGCCGTGTTTGATCATCAAAATATGCGACTAGCATTGCTAGGCCTCATATTGATCTTTGTCCATTTTGAATTTAAACCAATGATGTTTCAAATGTCTTTGCAAACAATTGGTCGGTTTGGGGATTTTCACATGATGACCCCTAATGAGCATTTAAAACAGCTTTTAGAAGTATGTAGCAATTTCATCATACACGGTGTAAGTGAGGATGCATTTAGGCTAAAGTTATTTCCATATTCATTAAAAGATAAAGCTAAATCATGGTTAAATTCTTTAGAGCCTAATTCAATTCATTCATGGAATGAATTAGTTTGAAAAATTTCTGTCAAAATACTTCCCACCAATCAAAAATGCTAGGATGAGAAATGACATTACATCTTTTAAACAAAGAGATCTTTGAATCATTGTTTGAGGCATGGGAAAGATGGAAGGAATTGCTTAGAAAATGTCCTCATCATGGTCCGCGGTCATTATACGAGATGGAAACATTTTACAATGGATTAGAGCCCCAAACCGAATTATGCTTGATGCATCATCGAGGTGTTTTATTGAATCTGCCTTATAATGAAGCTTGTGAATTAATTGATAGGGTAGCAACGAATAGTTCTAGCTGGCCTCTTGAAAGGGGCAAGTGCCCAAAAGAAAGCTGAGTACATGAACTTAGTGAAATTTCATCCCTAATCGCTCAAGTTGCCACATTGGCTAACATGATTAAAACTTTCACTACACCTAGTTCAATTTACACCCAAACCAGTGCGAAAACTTCATTGCGACCATAGAACAAGCACCTCAAGGAGCACCTAGTTGTGTTTCTTGTGGAGGAGCCCACCTCTATGAAGAGTGCTCAAGTAATCCTGTGTCGATTAACTATGTGGATCAAAATAGATATAATAATAATAGGAATAACAACCCTTACTCTAACACCTTTAATCTCGGTTGGAAAAATCACCCAAATCTTAAGTGGGGACCAAGTATAATAAAGTGCTCAAGCACCGGTGTTCAAGCACCGGGAGCTCAAGCACCAGCCCAAAACCAGATATCAAAATTATCAAAGGCAACAACAAACCGCCAATGATAATTCAATAGAAGGCCCGCTAAATCATTCATAAGTGAAACTAGAACAATGAAGGCAAACTCAAGATGCTTCCATAAAAACTTAGAAACTCAAGTAGGTCAATTAGCAAATGCTATGTATCAAAGACCTGCAGTGTTCTACCATCCAATACAGAAGCATCCACAACTCAAAGGCAAGGAAAAGAACAAGTAAAGGCCATATCACTGAGAAGTGGTAAGGATCTCACAGAGCCCTATGAGAATGAAGGTGTAGATAAGGGAGAAAAAACTCAAAAAGAAAAAGAAACTCAGAATGCAGAAGCACCAGAAGCTTCCACTTCTCAAAAAGAACCAAATCCTGGTTAGTTCTTTCAACACCCACCTCCTCCATTCCCTCAAAGATTAAAAAAAGTGCATGAGGAGAAGCAATTCAGTAAGTTTTTAGATGTTTTAAAACAGTTGCACATTAATATTCCTTTGATTGAAGCTTTACAACAAATGCCTAATTATGCTAAATTTATGAAAGATATCATTTGTAGAAGAAAGAGATTAGGTGAATTTCAAACTATTGCAATGTCAAAGGAAGTTAGTTCAATTTCTGAATAAAATTCCAAGAAAATTGAAAGATCCTGGTAGCTTTACAATTCCTTTCTCTATAGGCAACAACTATACAGGGGAGAGCTCTATGTGATTTAGGTGCAAGCATCAACTTGATGCCTAAATCTATCTTTGAGAAGTTAGGAATTGGTAATGCAAAGCCTACCTCAGAATTATCCCTTGCGAGATAGATCAACAAAGATATCCGGAAGGGATAGTTGAAGATATTCTCAGTCAAGGTTGACAAATTCGTGTTTCCTGCAGATTTTGTTATTCTTGATTTTGTTGCAGATGAAAATGTGCCAGTAATCCTTGGAAGACCATTTCTTGCAACTGGTAAGACACTTATTGATGTTCAAAAAGGAGAACTAACCATGAGGGTGAATGATCAAGAAGTGAAATTCAATGTGATGAAAGCAATGAAGTATCCAAAGAGAGGAGCAAGAAGAATGTTCGCTATCTCACTTGATCATCCGTGCGAATAATTCAACAAACAGTATGACCATCTGACTAGTGCTTTAGCATCAAGTGCTTATGCACTTCCTGAGGCTGAAATGCAAGAACAAGGCATACTGACAACAGAGGAAGTTAAACCTAAGGTATGGTCTAGAACTTTTGAATCTTTAAATTTAGAAGACCCTAACCTTAAGAAAAACTTACCTTCAATTGAACAACCTCCCAAACTAGAACTGAAGGAATTGCCAAAACACTTAAAGTATGTTTTCTTAGGGGATAATGATTCACTTCCAGTTATCATTGCATCTGATCTATCATTAGAGCAGGAGCATGATTTAATTGAAACCCTTAAAAAACATAAAAAAGCAATAGGATGGCAAATGGCAGACATTAAAGGGATTAGCCCCTCTATTTGTATGCATAGAATAAATCTAGAAGACAATGCTAAAAACAAAGATGAGGCACAGAGAAGGCTAAATCCAATCATGAAAGAGGTTGTTAAAAAGGAAATAATTAAATGGCTAGATGCTGGGATTATTTACCCAATTGAAGATAGTACATGGGTTAGCCCTGTACAATGTGTTCCCAAGAAAGGGGGAGTCACAGTAATAGCCAACCAAAAAAATGAACTAATTCCCACAAGAACGATGGCGGGTGGAGAATCAGTATGGATTACGAAAAACTTAATAAATCAACCAAGAAAGATCACTTTCCATTGCCCTTTATTGATCGGATGTTAGATAGACTAGCGGGAAAGGAGTTTTATTGTTTCTTAGATGGCTACTCGGGTTATAATCAAATTGCCATTGACCACTAAGGACCAAAGATAAAACTACTTTTACATGTCCATATGGTACATTTGCTTTTAGGAGAATGCCCTTTGGATTATGTAATGCACTGCTACATTTCAAAGATGTATGATGTCCTTGTTTTCTCGATTTTATTGAACAATCCATGGAAATCTTTATGGATGATTTTTCTGTCTTTGGAGAAACATTTCCTTTATGTTTATCAAATTTAGAACAAATTCTCCAAAGATGTGAAGATACAAATCTTGTTCTTAATTGGGAAAAGTGTCACTTCATGGTACAAGAAGGCATTGTACTAGGACATAGGGTTTCAAAGAAAGGTCTTGAGGTTGATAAAGCTAAAATTGAGGTCATTGAAAAAGCGCCACCACCAACAACCACAAGGGGATTAGAAGTTTTCTAGGACATGCGAGGTTTCTATAGAAGATTCATCAAAGACTTTTCAAAAATTTCAAAACCTCTGTGTAATCTATTGCAATTAGATACACAATTTAACTTTGATGAATCTTGTATAAAAGCATTTCAGAAACTGAAGAAGGCTTTGGTCACTGCACCTGTCATTGTAACACCTGACTGGACCAAACCTTTTGAACTAATGTGTGATGCTAGTGACTTTGCTGTAGGAGCTGTCCTAGGGCAAAGGTATGACAAAGTGTTTCATTCAATTTATTATGCTAGCAAAACATTAATTGAAGCTCAAGTGAACTACACTGTGACTGAGAAAGAGCTATTAGCTGTGGTGTTTGCTTTTGACAAATTCAGATCTTACTTAGTAGGCACAAAAGTGATTGTATATACTGACCACTCTGCCATTAAGTATCTGCTTACAAAGAAAGATGCAAAACCTAGGCTAATAAGGTGGATTCTACTCCTTCAAGAGTTTGATCTTGAGATTAGGGATAAGAAGGGAGTAGAAAATCAAGTTGCTGATCACCTATCTAGGCTTGAAGGTGATGATACAGGTACTCAAGAAATCAAGGAGAGATTCCCAGATGAAGATTTGTTAGCAATATCTGTAACAGAATATAGTGCTTTTGCACTTAGTGCTCAAGCACCTGGAGATTCTGCACTATGGTATGCTGACATTGCTAACTATCTGGTAAGTAATGTTGTACCGCGCACGGATGGATTATCGCAGAGAAGAAGGTTTTTCCATATAGTAAAACAATACCGTTGGGATGAACCTTACCTATACAAGATGTGTCCGACAAGTCATGAGAAAGTGTGTCCTCGAACAAGAACAACAAGCGGTGCTTGAGCACCGCCATGCAAAGACCATATGGAGGTCATTTTGGAGGACACACGCAAGACAAAAGGTACTACAAACAAAGTTATTTTTGGCCTCTTTATTTAAAGATGCATTCTATATAGTAAAAACTCATGATAGATGCCAAAGAAGTGGTAATATATCTCAAAAACATGAAATGCCAAGAACCAACATTCTTGAACTTGAACTTTTTGATGTATGGGGCATGGATTTCATGGGTCCTTTTCTACTTCTTTTGGTAAAGAATACATCTTAGTTCTTTGTAGATTATGTGTCTAAATGGGTTGAAGCAAGAGCACTACCTAGTGCCGATGCTAGATCGATGAGTAAATTTCTTCAAAAGAACATATTTACTAGATTTGGCACCCTAGTGGCAATCATAAATGATGAAGGATCTCATTTTTGTAATAAAATTATTGAAAATCTTCTTGCAAAATATGGGATTAAACACAAAATTTCTCTGCATATCATCCCCAAACTAGTGGCCAAGTTTGAACTATCAAATAGGGAAATAAAAAGAATGCTAGAAAAATGGTTGGACCAACAAGGAAAGATTGGTCATTGCATTTAGATGAAGCATTATGGGCATATAGAACTGCATATAAAACTCCATTAGGTATGTCCCCCTATAGAATAGTTTATGGCAAAGCATGTCACCTGCCAATTGAGCTAGAAAATAAATCCTATTGGGCAATCAAAAAGCTGAATTTTGATCTAGACCAAGCAGGCAAACAGAGGTTTTAGAACTAAATGAATTAGAAGAATTCAGGCACTTCTCTTATGAGAATGCTAGAATTTACAAAGATAAAACCAAGTTGTGGCATGATAAAAGAATCCAACAAAGAGATCTTAAAGAAGGAGGATTGGTCCTATTGTATAATTCAAGGCTAAAATTATTCCTGGAAAATTGAAATCCAGATGGACAGGACCATTCAAATTAGTCAAGATATATTCTCATGGTGCGATTGACATATTTGATGCAAACTCGTAATACTTTCAAAGTAAATGGACAAAGAGTTAAAATGTATTATGGTGAGCAAAAGGTGCAATCTGAAAGCACCATTCATTTTGAAAATCCTTGATCTAAAAAGGATAGTCAGTCATTAAGACATTAAAACAAGCGCTTGTGGGAGGCAACCCATCAATTTTTTGATAAATATTAACTATGTTTGTGCAGTTTGATGTTTTCGTGTTTTCCAGAAATGCGAGAATTTAGTGCTCAAGCACCACGTGCTTAAGCACTAACAAAAGCCCCAATGTCTCAACTTCGGTGAAGTCCCTACTCGTGAGATTGCTAAAGAGCGAGTGTTCCTCAGACCACCAGTGCTTCAAAGACCAAGTGCTTCAAAGACCAACAAAGGAACCAACCAGAATCGAGAATCACCGAGGATCTTGAGGATATTCTAGGATTAGTTGCTACGGAGCTTGCTATCAAGAAAAGGCAAGAATTGGGAAACACCCAAAAATTTTTCAAGTCACCACCGCAAAGCAACTATTCAACAAACAATAGCGCAAGGGAAGGATCAAAAGAACCCAAGGAGAAAGAACCGTAAAAGAAAGCAAATGAAGAAGAAGAGACGATCTTGAAGGACATTGCTTTGAGACCTTGATTGCTTTGAGACCTTGAAGGACTTACGGATCAAGTTATGGAGCCATCTGCTGAAATTTCAAAGGAACCAGAGGTGCAGTTGGAGCTCAACCATCGATGCTCAAGCACTAACTCCTGCACAACCTTCAAAGACACCGGATGTGAAAGCCACCGCGGTCTTCTACAACTCCAAAAGCACCAAAGCGAAGCCCAAAGCAACACCAACAAGGAGCAAAGAATGCAGATCGAGGAGTGGTGCAAAACCACGATAAACTTTTTACATGCTTTCCTATATTAACTATGCGAGATTTTCTTATATATTTTGCTACTTATAAACTAATGCTACTATGGATAAATCCCACATGTAATGTTAACCCCCCACCCCATTTTGCACACTATTCCCCTGTTTTCATCTCAACTTAAGAGCTAGTGAGGACACTGCTCAATTTTAAGTTGGGGGGGGAAGCACTTCAAATTCTGATGCATGTGGTATATATATATAGTATTTTAAACCTACTAATGCTTGTTTTATTTAATATCATTAAATATCTCATAGTATGTTAGATAAGTAGTTAAGTCTTTTGTAAATAGAGTTTATTTTCATTTTGTTTTAGATTTACTTAACAAAGCATTTTCAAAAAAATCAAATTCTGTTTTTGAAACAGTTTTTAAGTAAATCAATAGTAGGAATGTACAGATTTTGAAGCATGATCAGCTTGCTATTTCACAAATGATTTTGATGCATCTCTTTAGAACCAAAATCCTCAATGAAAAAGAAAAGAAAAAGAGTTCTTTTTACTTCAAAAACAACCATTGTTATTATCACTTTTACACTTTAAAGTTGATTTTTGAAAGGGGATCAAACCGAGTGAAAAGTTTTTCTGAAACAAACAGAATTTAAGAAAACCAAGGTCAAAAACAAAGTTTTATTAAAAACTTAGAAGAGTGTTGAGAAATAAGTTTGGGGAGATTTTATGAAAACAAAGGCAAAAATGAGGAGCTTAGTACTCAATAAAGTTTCAAAAAGAAAATCAAAAGGTGTCAAAACTATGTTTGCTTAATATCTAAACCAACTGTTCAAAAGCAGAGTGCATTTGATTTGCAAACCAAGAAAAAGAAAATTATGCATAAGGAGGACAATGAATCCTGTTCCAAAGTGCATTTGGTTTGAAAAAGAAAAACAAAAACAAATCAAGGAAAAAAGTATGCACATGGAGGTCGATAAAGAGGGTAACATAAGTTTTAAAAAGCATCTAGTGCTTATCTAGTAGATGCTTATGCACCAAAAGAAAAAGAAACATCAAAAGAAGCATTGAGTCAAAAAGTTTTGAACTACTCATATCAAGCCCTTTGATATACTTAAAGCCCCCGAGCTTAAGGATCTTGTGAGTCTACTCTATGTTTTGAAACACCTTTGTGTTGACCAAAAGTTTTTCTAAAGTTTCAAAAAGTTTAAGAAAACCTTTTTTGCTTAAGTTTGGAGCCAATCAAATTTCAATGGATCACACACGCACATAAAAGAGTTTTAATAGTTTTGGTTGTGATGAATTTCAAAGGCACAAAGACATAGAGATTTGAGGAAAGAAAAGTTCTTTTAAGAGAACATCACATTTTGAAAGATTGAAAGGAGTTGAGCTGATCTGATCTTCTTCATCAAAAGAATCCTACTTGTTATTTTGTTATTGCTTGAGGACAAGCAACAAGTTAAGTTTGGGGGTGTGATAACTCTATTTTATATAGAGTTATTCATAGTCTTTTACTTAGATAAATGTTTGAAACCAATGCAATAAACTTGTAAATACAATAAAAAGAGATGAAAATCATAAAATACATTATCAAGGAGATAGAAGTTCAATTTATATACAAATTGGTATGTTTGATATGTTTGTTGAGTACTTTTGCAGATCTCGTGATTTTGCATTAAGTGCTTAAGCATCGAGTGCTTAAGCACCAAAGCATGCAGCTGAAGCATGCAGCTGAAGCAAGTAGCACAAGACCCCACATTGGAAGCACCTCAATTTGATTTCGTTCTAATGAGCCTTGCTGGCCTCCTACTAGCTCAGTGATCACATGGAATCAATTGTCAAGTTACCAAAGAAGTCATCTATGGGATAAAAACAACAAACATCATCATTACACCAAGCCAAATGTCATCAACTAATTGGACCCCTTCAAAAGGAATGTTTCCCACTCAAAGGAATGTTTCCCATTCAAAGTGACAACAATTGACACCTGCAAAATACTAGGATAAGTCACATGATGGTCAAAGAATACTTCACAAGCAAGCAAAGAAGTCAAATACTTGAAGATAAAACCCTCCATGGAAGGAAATCTCCTACATCTATAAATAGGACTCTTTCATCTCTTGTAAAAAGATATATAGAGAATATAGAATAATAGATAGATTACCATATAGATACAATAGTAGTTTTAGATTAAAGTTCATCTTGTTCTTCATTTTATTTCCAAGTCTTTTTACTTCACTTTGATTACTCTAAACTTAAGAGGAAGGTAAGAAGGAATTGACATCTCTATTCTTCACTTCGTCCTAATTGAGAATCAAGTGTTCTTCATTAATATTAAGTTCTTATTTCATGTTCTTCATCTTACTCTTTATTTAATTTCTTGTTATTTAATTTCTTGCAAGACTTGTCCAATCAAGCAATTTACTTTCTTGCAAGACTTGTCCATTCAAGCAAATTTACTTTTAAGCAATTTACATTTCCAAGTTATTTACAATGCTTTCTTTACTTACTTTGTTTAATTACTCTATGTGGACGATGATGAGCTAAATTCCTTAGTTGGGATGCTCTAGTCATATGATGAACTCGTGAGAACTATTGTGTTGTCCAAAAGGGTGTCTCACTTACTAGTTCTTGTACTTGAATTAAACTTGTTTTAAGGTTAACTTAGAACAAGGGGAGTTGTATTTACAAGAGATTGACTTACAACTAGATCTCAAGAACTAGAAGCAAAGGCAAGTGTTTATTTAAGTCTTTGATGAGAAGTTTGTTTCCCATGAAAGTCGACTTGGTAATTCCATGCTAATTCAAAAGTAATTAGCATAGTCTTTGTTCATGTGTGGGGTTTTACTAAGGGAAAGTATTTAGCAACTTGAACCACTTGAAAGGAGGCGAGGAGTTTGACACACTTGCCCTTTACCGCAAAAAAAAACAAGGGTTTATTGAGTACATGCAGTCACCACTTAACTGATGTATCTACACTAAGTGATCAAGCACCAGTGCTCAAGCACCAAAAGACAAAGACAACATTCTCACAAGGAACTCATATGGTAAAAGCATCTCAACTCTCTCTTAAATTACATCCTCTACTTCTGTTTAAATTCTGTTTTTCTATATTCCAAAAACCAACTACAAATCTCTGAATAGTTGTAGACACACTAGTTTACCTATGCTAAACAAACACATTAAAAATTAGTCAATCCTCGTGGGAACGATCTTTACTTACTCTTTATTACTTGTTTGTGACTGTGTATACTTGCACATGCTTATTTCACACACCAAGCAGACACTTAGAGTACATGTTGTCAAGAAAGGAAAGAATGGTAATGACTCTAATTGGAAGGCAAAGAAACATGTTTGGTTAGAAAAGAACAAGAAAACTAGTAGTGATGGTAGCAATAAGACTGAATCTTCAAATGTTAGTGGTAAAAACAGTAAGAATTTCAATAGAAAGAAAGGTGAATTTGATAAGAAACGTATTCAGTGTTTTAATTGTGATAAATTTGGACATTTTGCGGATGAGTGCTGGTCTAATAAGGAAAGTAAGAAGAAAGAAGCAAATGTTGCTAAGGGAGACAGTGGTGATGATGAACCTGTGCTGCTAATGGTTACCACAACTGATGATGGTACAATAATTGAGATTTGGTATATGGATACGGGGTGTTTCAACCATATGACCGGGCTTTGATGGGTCTAAGAGGACTAAAATTAGGGTGGCTGATGGTAGTTACCTAAATGCAGAGGGAATGGGAAATGTCCTGGTAAAATTGAATGATGGCAGTAGTGTGCTAATAGAAGAAGTGTGGTATGTGCCAACAATGAAAGGAAATCTCATGAGTGTGGGGCAATTTCTAGAGAAAGGATACTCTGTAACCATGGAAGATGGAGAAATGATTTTGTTTGATCATAAGAAGAAGCAGTTGTTTAGGTCCCCACTTGAAAAGAATAGAACATTTAAGGTTAAGATTGAGGCAAGTGATGCTAAATGTCTTAGTGCAACTGAGTGTGATGGTACACTATGGCATAAACGATATGGACACCTAAACTATAGGAGTTTAGGCCAGTTGAAGTCTAAAGAACTAGTGAATGGCATACCAGAAATGACTGTGAGTGACAGGACATGTGAGGTGTGCACAAGAAATAAACAAGCAAGACTACCATTTGTAGTTGAACTACCTAATAGAGCAACTCAGACTTTAAGTGTAGTACATTCTGATGTTTGTGGTCCACTTGAGGTACCTTCCTTAGGTGGCAACAAATACTTTGTGACATTTATTGATGAATTCATTAGGATGATATGGGTTTATCTGATTAAGCAGAAGAGTGATGTGCTTGAACAGTTTAAGAAATTTAAGGCCTATGTGGAGAAACAAAGTGAATGTAAAGTGAAGATTTTAAGGAGTCATGGTGGTGGAGAGTATAGCTCCACAGATTTCAAGAGATTTTGTGATGATCAGGGCATTGAGCATGAATTTACTCCACCCTATACACCTCAACACAACGGTATTGTTGAAAGAAGAAACAGAATGATACTTGACATGCTAAGATGCATGCTTAAGCAAATGCAATTACCAAATACACTATGGGGTGAGGCTGTGTCTACTGCAGTGTACATATTGAATAGGTGTCCCACTAGAAAATTGAAGGACAAGGTGCCACTGGAAATGTGGAGTGGTAAGAAGCCAGATGTAGCACACTTGAAGGTATTTGGTGCTTTGTGTCACAAGCACATACCAGATGCTAGGAGAAGGAAACTGGATGACAAGAGTTTTCCAATGATACTTGTAGGGTATCACTCAACTAGAGGTTACAAATTATACTGTCCTGCCACAAATAAAATTGAAGTTTGTAGAGATGTGATTATCAATGAGCAAGAAAGGTGGGATTGGAACTCTAATACTGCAATATCTGTTAGCACTGACAGTGTGTTACTTGAAGAGGATCATGATGAAACACCAATACAAGAAGAAGAACTTGGTCCAATGGTAAATGAAGAACAAGAACATATGGAGCATAGTGAGAGCGATTCAGGGTCTGATAGTGAAGTGCAGAGGCATGAAAGGCCACAGAGACAGAGAAATCAACCTGCAAGACTTGCAGATTTTGAACTGATTAGTGATGATCAGATTAATAGTGAAGGGGACTTGATTCAATTTGCAATGCTAGCTGATATAGAACCACTAAGTCACACAAAGGCTGTGAAGAGTGAAGTTTGGAGAGCTGCTATGAAAGAAGAATTGCAGTCTATTGAAAGAAATAAGAGCTGGGAACTGATTGTGTTGCCTCCAAACAAAAGGGCAATATCAGTAAAGTGGGTGTACAAGGTTAAATTGAAGCCTGATGGAACTGTGGCTAGACATAAGGCAAGATTGGTGGCTTGTGGGTTTCTACAAAAGGAGGGTCTGGACTACAAGGACGTGTATGCTCCTGTAGCTAGACACGAAACAATAAGGTTGGTTATAACACTAGCTTGTAGTAGGGGATGGACCTTGCTACATCTAGATGTTAAATCAGCCTTCTTAAATGGTCCTTTGGAGGAGGAGGTGTATGTGACACAACCTCCTTGTTTTGAGGTGAAAGGCAAAGAAAAAATGGTGTATAGATTGTATAAGGCATTGTATGGCCTCAAACAAGCTCCAAGAGCTTGGAACAAGAAGATAGATGGATTCTTCCTTGACTGTGGATTTAAGAAATGTGCTGTAGAATATGGAATATACATGAAAACATCCAATAAAGGCAACATGACCCTTGTGTGCCTTTATGTGGATGATATCTTGTTGACTGGTGATAACAAGAACGAAATAAACTCAATCAAATTGAAACTGATGACTGAGTTTGAGATGAGTGATCTAGGAAGAGTCACCTATTTCCTGGAATGGAGTTTAAATACACAACTAAGGGGATTATCCTACATCAGAAGAAGTATGCTTCTGAGATATTGAGAAGATTCAACTTGATGGAGTGCAAAATTGCAGTGACACCTGCAGAGGTAAATCAGAAACTAATGGCTGATGATGACAGTGAATGTGTAGATTCTAATGTGTTCAAACAACTTGTAGGATCACTGAGGTACCTTTGCAACACAAGGCCTGATATATGTTATTCAGTGGGAATGGTTAGTAGATTCATGGAGAAGCCCAAGATGACACATTATCAAGCAACTACAAGAATACCCGGATATGTGAGAGGACTATGAAGGCTGGTATAATGTTCATCAGTAAAAGCAGAACATGAACTCTGCAGCTTTAATTGGCTATTCAAATAGTGACTGGTGTGGAGATAAATCTGATCGAAGGAGCGCTACAGGATATGTATTCATGTGCTTTGGGGCTCCTATTTCATGGTGCTCAAAGAAGCAACCAGTAGTTGCTCTCTCCTCTTGTGAGGCAGAGTATATTGTTGGGTGCTCTTCTGCTGCTGCTGCAAGCGGTGTGGCTCAAATCTGTCATGACAGAGCTTAAGATTGCTAAAGTTGGTCCAATTAAGCTCTTAATTGATAACAAGTCTGCAATAATGCTTGCTAAGAACCCAATCTCACATGGGAGACGCAAACATATTGAGACAAAGTTTCATTTTCTTCGTGATCAAGTTGAAAAGAAAGTGCTGGAAATTGACTACTGCAACACACAAACTCAAATTGTAGATGTGTTCACTAAGGCACTCAAATCTGAAGTGTTTGTGAAGTTCAGAGACAGTTTAAATGTTGTCATGTTTGAAGACATTTGAAGCACATTCATTGTTTGTGTTTTTGCTATTTCTGCTGTAAATAGTTTCGGCATAACTGTGAATTAGGGGATGGTGTTGAGATATTATATAATTCACAGTTAGTTAGTTTTAATTGTTTTTCATTAGTAGTTAAGTGATGGGCATTATTGTAACTTCACGTGTGTAATAAGGGGTAGAATAGTCATTTCACATAAGAAAGGTACAAAAGCCTCATGCATGATATAGTTGTAATTCAGTTAGAAAGTTAATATAGTTTAGTTTTTCAGTTCACTCTCTCTCTCTCTAATCTTCTCCTTTCCTTCTTGAATCTGTGATTTGTGTGTGAGTGTGAACATCCATGGTGAAACCGGTGTTCTAACAGGCTCAAAGTGCAGACGTTTGAAGGAAACATGGTTTCCTTTAGGATTAAAGATTGAAGGCGAGCTTTACCAGGTATGTAAAGCAGAAGCGGTTATTAGTTGCAGCTGGGGGTATGCAGCTTCAGGTATGGCTGTCTGTCAATGATGAGTGCAAGCTAAAGTTTTTGGAGCTCAAGGTGAAGAGGACTTATTGTTATATCATTTATAAGATTGAGGAAAAGCAGAAGGAAGTTGTTGTGGAAAAAGTTGGTGATCCTGCAAAATGTTATCAGGATTTCTGTGACAGTCTTCCTGCTGATGAGTGTCGCTATGCTGTTTATGATTTTGATTTTGTCACTAGAGAGAATTGCCAGAAAAGAAAAGCAAAATATGCTTCATAGCTTGGTAAATGTTAACTTTTTAGCTCTTGAAGCAACTGTTAGCTTTTACACAACACTGGTTTAGATAGTTTTTTTTTAAAATTGATTTTAATCTATATAATTTTGTTGTTTTTGTTTGAAATATGTGGGGGATTGTTGTAATTTTATTTTATTAAATTAATAATATTTCAAAAGTGGGTAACTATTTATATTAAAGTAAATATAATATTTAGTTTTTGTTTATATTTATTATAATATATATATTCAAGTGATAAAAAGCCATATGTTTCAACGTTAAAGTCTATATGCTTTTAATGCCTTGTCTTTTGGAACGTCTATACTTAAAGAAATCATTATTTGAACCAACGGGTTGGCTCAATTGGTGGGTTTGTCCCCATTGAGTCATTGGGAGTCGGCTTGGGTATCTTCCAGGTTCGATTCTGGGTTGGAAGCAAATTTTCGTTAGTCGGGGTTGTCGATGACTACCGATCAGCAGATAATCGCGTTGTCGCGTTGGGATCTGCGGGGTTAGAACATGTCTTCGTCAATTTCAGCGATCACCAAAAAAAAAAAAGAAATCATTATTTGTTCCGTTTGTAATATTTAGGTTGCCATCATAAACACATCCGTTTCTTTTGCTCTCTAACGGATGCTACATTAATATTATTAATATATATATATATATATATATATATATATATATATATATATATATATATATATATATATATATATATATATACGTTTGTTTTTGATTTATTATATGATCATCAGTTTCAATTAGTTTTTCAATGATATATTTCTGTTTTCTTTTATGATGAGTTTTGGAACAAAGATGGAGTTGAACTGCAAGTTTTAAAATATCCGAAAAATTACTTCCTTTCTTCGACTTATATTTCTGAGTTCATCTCCTGTCACATAAACTTCTCTGCCAGGTTCGAAACCTCGATTCTTCTTGTGATTGAGAAAAGACGGTTTTGTATCTCTCTAATTTTTCTTGTATAGAAGCGGATAAATTCTTCAAGACAATTCTGTAAGCCCTCCTATTATTTTTCGCAGTGATTTTTTTTTTGTTGTTGTCTAGTTGCGTATTTTTCTACATGGGATTCATAAAAGCATGTCCTCATTAAAATCAGCAAATGACACGACCTTGATGCCACAAGTTTTGATAGGGAGTAGATTGTTTCTGTGAGAGACTTCATCGAGGGGAGGATCTCTTCTTCACTCTCACCTACATCTCCTCCATCCTTCTCTCTCTCTCTCATCATTAAAAATTATAAATAAATGATGAGAGAGTGGAACTGATAGATAGAGAGGAATGAGAGAGATGTAGTGAGAGTAGAAAGAGATGATCCAAAGTGGGAGGGGAGCCATCTTCATCCTTAAAAACTTCTTTTGCTCCATTTTTCTATATTTTAAAGTCTCTCTCAATTTTACAATAGAGGATTGGGATTTAATTGGACACACATTTCAAAGGAAAGGATCCAAACCCATAGTTCCCACATTAAACTCACCACACCGGAACCCCAGGTAAAATGAAAAAGTAAACTAGTGTGTGCTTCTTATGCTTTTTATTTGTATTCTGTTCTCAAAAGTTATGATGAAACGAATTTACCAAACAAGGATAAAAATATTCTTAGAAGTTTAATGGGTTAAATTGTAATGAAATTTAAATTAAAATCTTCATTACTTGGTTCAATTCAAATTTCCCCCATTTTTCATTATAGCGGTAAAATGCTGCTAGCTTAAATTCAATCCATCAACGGCATCACATGGGACACCGATTCTCCTTTTCCAATTATTTTTTCTTTTTTAGTATAAAATAATTCATGGCTTATTTCCTAATGCAGTGAATCATGGTCCCATCACATGCATGTATCTTTCATGGTTCTCTCCAAGATTCAGTGTTTTTATAACAAAAAATTATAGGAGTTGGGTTTTGAGTGTTGTCAGGATTAGATGCCCCGCCATCACTTGTATAGCTAATTACACATCATCATCATCATCATCATCATCATCATCATCATCATCATCATCATCATCATCATCATCATCATCATCATCATCATCATCATCATCATCATCATCAGTGGGATTCAGACTCAGTTTATTGAGATGTAAGCAGCATACCATCTAGTCTAGTTTCTAAACCAACATGTGTCGGCTTTCAATGTCCAATTTTAACTATCCCTTCAGGCAATATATCATATTCATGACATATGTATTCAATACATCATAACATGAATCTGACCAAAAAATTAACGCTACATAACATCAGATAATTTCACTATTCAACAGCAGTGACAATAACAACAATTTCACTTGAAAGAATATATTATGAATTGTATCCTCAACAGCATTATGGGAATAAGGAAATCCAGTAGATATTATAACGAAAGATAAGAGCCAAAAATGAGATTGAGATTATCTCATTCAATCAATGTCAATGCTCACCCTATTACATTGTATAAATTCTTGTAGTCGTCTATTGCCTCTTCCAAACTTTGTAAAAATTGAAAGCATTTGCATTCGCATTTGCCATCTAATGGATCTATACGTAAAAATTCTCTCCCTAACTACTACTAATTCATGGAAAAGGCTTATTGAATTTGCAATTCTCAGCAACCATTTCTTTTATTCTCTTTGATGATGATTAACTGAATAACAAATTTCCTAATTGGAGATGAGAATTGTAATGAAATTTGGCTCATCTGAAAACCAGATGGTGGCATGTATTATCACAAGGGTAAGGACAATCAATGTCCTTTACAACTGCTCGCTCAAAATACCAGTCTCCAACAGCCAAAGCAATTGCCTGCATATAGGTAAAGTTAGTTACACACCAAAACAAAAAGATCTTAAATGCATATTTGTGTGGTGCATGGTGTTTATTTGTCATTTCATCTAAGCTGACCCAGAGACTCTAGAACCGCAAACCACTTTGTTATATATTTTTAACTAAAACTGCATTGTCGTCGAGTCATTCCTCACTCACCTTGTTCCCAATGACAGGAGAATCGTCAGCAAACCATGTATCTGGTCTCTCAGATTGGCAATGAGCAAAACATGAATTTATGAACATTCCATTTTTATTTGATCTTGAGAAGCCTCTAACAACATTCAGCATGTGATTCCTGAACCCTGTATTAGATATATAGTTAAATCAATGACTTCATACACTGACTAATTTATTGAAGACGTTTTTGTATTTTTAATGAAAGCCATTTCTCATGCATCAAACCACCTTGTAGAAATTGGATTTGTGATCCAGAACATTTCGCATGGTTCAATCTGCAAAGATGCCAATAGCCATGGGGATCCGCCGATGGAGCAGCTAAGCTTGATTGGATCTGATGACAGACAGAAAACACATTTGTTTATAATATGCATCATACTGTTTATAATATGATATACCAGAGAAATTTGACATTTACCTGCCATGAATCATAGGCAGTATTAAGAATGAATAGCGGGGTTCTAATACTGGCGATCAAGTTCTGAGGGAAGAAGCACTGAAAGAAGGGTAAAAGTAAAACATATCACATCACTGAAAGGAACAAGCATTGATTATGGAGCATTTGATTTTCTGCAAATTGATTCAAATGAAACTGATGATATTTACCGAAGTAGGATCAAGGTGATTAGTACAGGTGCGTGGAAGATTCTTCTGCACTCCCTGCAATGAATGAACAAAATTTATTGTGCATTCTACATCATTATAAGCATGCCAAATAACCAAGTTTCAAACCATATCAGTTAATCAACTGTCAACTTTAGCACAATATATAGTCATGACTTTTTAATATAATTTGCTTTAGTACTATAATAAGACCTTAAGGGGGAAAAGGCGCAGTACCTGTAGCCTTACAACACCATCAAAAAGCTTCCTGAGGGTACGTCCGCGAGATACATCAGGGCTATAATTCAGAGGAAAAAGAATTAAGAACTAGTTTAAGAAACAAAAACCCTGTTGTAATGATGGAAAAGGCACTCAAAGAATGAAAGAAATACTGAAGTTAGCAACTCACGCATCAAGAAATAAGCCAGCATCACTAAGACACTTCACTCTGGTAGTCCTTGGGAATCGACCTCGAAATTCATCACAGTGTAAAATAGTAGCCAGACCACCAGCTGAGCATCCAGAAAGAAGAGCCTGAAGCAAAAACAGTTGCACCTAACATTAGAAGAAAGATTATCTAAGTAGCAATGCATGTGTTTCTGTGTGTGTATGTCCTACCTGCTTAGCAAAACGCATTCCCTTTGACATCAAATCGTCTATTGCCGCCAACCAAATACGTTGTCCTCTGAATTGCAGTTGCGCGGCCTATCTCAACAAATGATATTCAGAAGTTAGTACTTTGCAATAATTTTACATTTGATAAGATGACTTTAATTCATGTATTTGCGTTTGGTGTCATCAGTGTTATTTTCTTTTCCTTAGGCCTCCTCACTCATACATCCATGGCCATACTTTACTAAAGCTATTAAATCATCTATATAATGTAATAGAATTCAATATACTAATATCATAAGGCAACCATATATATATATATATATATTTTAGTTTTTCCATCATCTTGTTGACAGGCACCACAGAATTAAATATAAGAACTCCAACATAACAAGATCTACCTACCTTATTTTCACTATCCCCGGTAAAAGATGCACCATCGCAATAACGAATTTTAACTCTGTTCCAGTTGAAAAAATCTGCAATCATAAGGAACAATGTGAGCCAAGCATAATGAGTAGTCCTGGTGGTAGCTCGGTTGAATGAAAACCTGGATTCTCTTGAGCATCATTACTCAATATTCCTGTAAAGGGTATCTCTCTTTCCATATATGCTGATGATCCACGCCGTGTTTTCTTGCGATAGACACATGTTCTAATGTTGTTACACCATCCACCTCCCTGCAACAAGATTTTCATTTAAATATATCAACAAATATTTGTATAGCACCCACCACATACGGAAGTAACATGATTTTGTTCACAAAAAAAGTGTGTTCTTCCGGACCAACACTTTAACTAGGAATGCTTGTGATTTACACTATGCACATTAAAGTTGCATGAGATGTTTGTTTTTTTGGTTAGAATGAATTGAGTAAAAATGAAAAGAAGTGTGTTTTTTATAGAAGAATGTGAAAGATCATGTGATACCTCTAAATTAACGAGCCAGCTGTTTGCTCCTGATCCGTATCCCCTATCAAAATGATAAGCAGGCAATGTTCCATCCAAACAAACTGCCACAAACCAAACAAATTATGTATGTATATTTACCCAAAATCAAACCAAATCTCATGCTCTATAATATTTAATTTCTCTTTTTAGGTGCCTTCAGCAATTTATTGGTTTAAACAACCTAACAAGGCTAATATACCCCTTGAAAGCAAGTTGGTCCCATACCTTGATTTATTCACATATATAAAATGGAAACTTGAAAAGAAAAAAATCAGAAACAAAACTTCAAAGAAATTAAAATAACAAGAAAAATTATTAAATAGACTAAATTCTAAATAACAATCAATAGCTAAAACATGAATGGATGATTTCATAATCTTACATAAAACAACTACTCATTTTATTTCAATAATGTTTTCCAATCTAGAGGAACTAATCAGATAAATATAAATAAATAAAAAATGAAGGTTGGAATTGGATTGTACCTGCTCCTTTAGCAGCAGCAGTTGTAATAAGAGTGATTCCTACCATGAGAGGGTTCCTCCCAATCAAGGAATCGGAAACTTCTTGAGCTTCTAACATAAACCTTTCTGTTTGATTGATGTGATAATAGGCCTCAACCCAGTTGGTGAAAACAAGTGCTGTTACAATGCCAACCAAGAAAATATTAGCCATGGCTTTTCTGAGTGCTCACGACTCTGCAGCTAGCTCACAAGGAAAAGCTGCAAACTTTTTGGCTATTAGCTGCAAATGAGGAGGAGCATTTATTGTCCTTGCTAATTAGCGAGTAATGAATAAATAAATAAGAGATGGGAAATGGGAGGGAGGAGAAGGAAGAAGAGAAGAAGGTGTGTGATTTTCAGAATGCCATGGACAGTTTTTGCTTTGCTTTGCTTTGCTTTTTAAGGTTTTTATTACAGCGGGCAGGTAGGCACCTTTCGAAACTTCTGATATTAAAAGCTTTTTATGTTAAGGTTTTAACTTCAATTATTAAGAATGGAAACATAAACATACAGCTTTTATGTTAAGGTTTCAGAGGTAATAACCAATTAGGTCCTCCATATTTCAAAAATATTCAATTTAGTCTCTGACTTTTTACCAGTATCAATTTAGTCCCCAATATTTTCAAATGAGTATTAATTTAGTCCTTCTGTCAGCTCCGTTACTAACTGTTTTAACGGAATGACTAAATTGATAATCATTTGAAAATGTTTAGGACTAAATTGATACTGGTGAAAAGTCAATGACTAAATTGATACTCATTTGAAAATGTTGAGGACTAAATTGATACTGGTGAAAAGTCAGAGACTAAATTGAACATTTTCAAAATATCAAGGACCTAATTAGCTATTACCTCTAAGGTTTCACGAAATAGTTTCATTAATATTAATATTTCCTGAGTAATAAATTGGACAATAATAAATTTTAAAACGAATTACATTTTTTTTACTATTGCTCGCTATCAACGAAATGTCCCAACATTTTCAAATATAAAACATTAATTTCTGTCTGTACTTAGAAGCAAACGCCATATCCGCAAACATTGATTGAGATTGATATGTAAACTTCGATGCACTACAAATTCAATCAATGGTTTGGGCGTCAACATTACAAATCAAGAGTCATGGATATTCCGATCACTTTTATTTTGTCATATTTGTAGGTATTTAGCCATTTTATTTTATTAACTTGAGTAGGGGTGTTCAAATCCAAACCAGCCCAAACAAAAATCGCAAGCTGATCCAAATCAAATGGAAATAGCAAAAAACTGTCTTGGTTTTGATGTGTTCAGATCACTTTTTCAATCAACCGATCAGTTCGATCGGATGACGATTTTCCCCTGCAACCAAACCAAACCAAACCAAATCACACTTATTGTAATACTGAACTTCTTATCGTCTCATATATTATTATATATTATTAAAAAAAAATACCTTCTCACACTACACACATGTCTCATTAATTAATCTCACGCACACTTATGGTTTACCAAGAGACTTGAACGTCACATCTCCATCCAAAATTTTAAGGCATTAGGTATATGAGTCCCCTCTCTTATATATCATTCGTTTAGCTCATTCATAGTCGATGTGAGACTAACTACTCACACTTGAATTCTCAACATTCAGATCACTTTTTCAATCAACCAATCAGTTTGATTCGGATGATGGTTTTTCCCTGCAACGGAACCAAACCAAATCGCATATTTTTTTGTCGGTATAAATCGAATATCCTCTGCGCGCAACTGCAAAGACTAATCCCTCGAGACGAGTAGGACCGCGATGTGCGGAGAAGCTCTCCCTCAAGAGATTTAAAGCTATTGCATGCCCAATGCTGAATTCGAATCCAAGACCTTGGTTAAGTAGGAAGAGACTCCTACCATTTCATCTAAGTGCTCTTAAGTAAACGCATATATTGTACCACCCAACTTTTTATCGTCTAGTATATTATTATATTATTAAAAAAATAAAAGACCTTATCACTCTAACACTCATGTCTCATTAATCTCACACACACCAAAAATTGAAATTAGAAACCTAAACTATGGTTCAGTTTTGTTTTTAATTCAAGGTTAAAAACTATATATATAGTTTGCTACATGTGATGTTGTAAACTATTGTTTATACAAATTTTACGTATAAGTTTTCCATCTAACTTCTATTTTTAATGTCACTACATTTTAATTTTGACAGTTTATAAATAAAATAATAATCACATTATTATTTTAGTTATTTAACTTCTATTTTTAATATTAGTACATTTTCACATGAGTTTTTCCAAAAATTTGTCTAACTTACACGTTCGAAAGCCAATATTAATATAGCTTGCTTGTGTATAAGAAACCAAAAAATTCACTAGTACTCCTCTTACCTATCGTTTGAATTATGATGATGCCTTATTTGAGCTATATAATTAATTAATTAAATAACGTGAATTAGATGCGAAACAGATCAACTCCTTGTGGGATCAGGATGCAATTCAGAACTGCCGACAAAATCAAAATCAAAGAAGAAAGAAAAAGGATTATCTTTATTAATTATTATTTTTGTTCTTTTATTTGTTGTTGTTAAAAAAAATTAATTTTTCATTTGTCATTTGAGTACTTTAAGATTTTCAATTATAATCTAATTTTATATTGTAGAAAGAAATAAGTGTGACGATTAATAAATAATAAAGTGTTTTTTTGTCGAGATCGCAGATTCACCGTCAACGCAGCGATGACAAAATCCCTTATTAAAATATAAGAAAAAAAACTAAGAAGCTTTTGTGCCCTACGCTAGGTGTATTGACAATTTCAACGATTGACTTTCTAGTTCAAACTCTAATATAACTGTATGATAATGTAGTTTGTGTGGTGTTTTTTGGTTTGGACATTGCTGGCTACCTACAGAGTGTCCCAACATTTTCAAGGAAAAATTAGTCTCTATCTGTACTTAGGATAAAATTTCGTGTTGGCCAACACCGAGTTTGTCAATTGCGAAAATCGAACCCAAGAGTACTGAGTTTGTGTGGTGTTAGTCTAAACTGACAAAAAATAATTTAAAAAGCTTTTGTTTTCAATGGCCACATTGAGAGAGACTTTAGAGTTAGACATGAAGAGAAGTAACTAGTATAGTGATGAAAAAGGGCACTCACTAGCTAAGTGACATAAACATTGGGTGTGGAACGTCAAAGAAAGACGCAAGCCAAGGACCACTAAGCGCCACATCAAGTCCACACACTTTGCATTCACGCAACATCTAAATTCCCTTTACACCATTTGCGCCTCTAATCTCTATATGGGTGCTGCTCCTTCCTAAATAAACCTACCCTAACATACATTCACACACACTTCTCCACGCAACACGTACGTAAACCAAGTTTTGTGCACTCTAGGTTTATGTTTGCATGTCTGCCTCTTGCTTATTTTATACGTTTTAATTATTCCTCATCTTATATCTTATTTGGCTTGGCATGCAATTGGAAATTGGCATCCAATTTGGGGGGAATAATTTTTTGGGCAATTGGGTTTCATTTTTTTTGTCCATTTTTTTTTAAGTTTTGTTTTTTTCTTTCTTTCTTTTACTTTTTTTTTATACTATCTTATTAGTGTCTTAGTTTTAAGTGAACTTTATCGATGACTAATGACATCGAGGAAGTTGGTTCTTGCGAAGTCTTTCTGGTTTTGTTGGCGTGTGTGGTTATATCCTCCCAACAGAGTTTTACCATCTTATTAGTGTGTCGTGTTAATCTTCACCTCTCAACCCCTTTTATATCCAATTCTTAGGAGCTCTTGCTTTCTTGTGAAGAATGCGACTAAAACAAGGTAGAGAAATCAATTCCCTTTAAAACACAATTCCCGCTTTTTCTCAAACATGTCACCGTAAAATTGCGATTCCGGATTAGATTAACCGTAGGATCGCTTTCTTTTTGATGAGGTTCGTGAGACATATATCTACGCTTTCACCGCTTGGATCGTTGAAACGAGGTCTTATGAGAGATAAATTGCCTTCGCAATAGCTGCAGCTTTTTGGTCCGTTTTTCTCAAACTTCTCATCGTAAAAAGTGCGATTCCGGATTCGTTAACCGTCGGATCGTCTTCATTTTTTGACAATGACGTTCGTGAGACATATATCTCCACTTTCACCGCTCGGATCGTCGAAAAGAGGTCCGAGGAGAGAGAAATTGCCTTCTGAATAGAGCTGTAGATTTGGGTATTTCATCCTTTTGTTCTTATTTTGTAAGCTCTTATGCTTTACTTCACTTGCTTTTTCAATTACTCAAAGAGGGGTCAAAAGAAAAAACATGTGGGATGATTGACCAAGAATCAAATCATGCATCTTTATATTAATTGTGGTTGATATGAATGCTCTACTTATCTTTTACTTGAGAGACATTGAAACGTTTGTTGCACATACACTACTTAATAAAATAAAAAAATATTACAATGATATAAGAACTCGGACAAAATTGGGGTATAACAAAAGTTAAATCAGTGGTTTTACCTTTCAATAGTAGTGAGACTGTGCAAGACAAACCCTAGCACCATAACTTGGAAACTCAGAAACTCGAAATTAGGGTTTATGTGTTTCAGTTCAATCAGCAACAGAATCATCATAGAGTGAGAGTTTTACTCTCATCGAGCGTTCCCTGTGAGGTGTTTGAGCCATTCAAACACTTGGTTTGCAGCTATCGTCGTTACAAAGTGATTAAGGTGAGAAAGATCTCAGTTCAGTGGTTCAGAACACAAAACAAAGTGGTTTTGTGTTTCATCATCACCAGTAATCATCATTGATCAAGAAACAAGGTGAATCGAGGCTTCAATCACACTGTAAGTGTGAGAGCATCGAAACCCTAGTTTCGTTTGAGAGAGAATAAGGTTTCTGCAGCGAAGAAGTGACCAAGAACAGCGCTAGGGTTTCTTGAGAAACCTTATATATCTCGGGTCCAAGAGGATTCGTGTGTTTGTAAAACAAACCGAGTCTTGGGTGCCGCAGAACCCATTCAGTGTTTTTTTGTTTGAAGCTTGAGAGAGTGAAGTGGGCTTGGGCCAGTATTGAATGGGTTGTGTGTTATTTACCTCCAGCATTCATATTGGTCACCTGCAAGGAAAATTGAGCAAAATTTAACATCCACTGCACTTAGCTTGTTATTAGGTTAAGAGTGAAGATAAGTTTGAGTGATTTAAAATAATTGAATCATAACTTAAAAATCTGGTCAATTTGATGTTTAATTTGCTAAAAAAACACTTTGTATTATAAATATTACTCGCATATATGCAAATTATTAATAATATGTCACTATATATAGTTCACAGACATCACCCTACATATATCATTTTTATATATTTTAAAGGCTAAATTATTGTTTTGGTCCTTTATCTTTGGCCTTAATTTTGTTTTGGTCCTTTATCTTTTTTTTTCTCGTTTTGATCCCTCGTGTTTCATTTTTGTGTCAATTTGGTCCTTTTTTGTAATTTTTCATCCATGACTTTAACGGACGCCACGCCTTGCTAATTAATCGCTACGCTGGCGGCCCTAATCGTCTGGTAACTGACGATGTGTCTTCATTAAATGATACACCATCGTTGGGGCCGAAACTAAAAAGAAACATAAAGGACCAAATTGACCAAAACTCAAAACATAATCAACCACTCTCCATCTTCTCCCTCCATCTTCAGCTTCTTATTCTCCGGTGAGCCACCACCACCTCCGGCAAGCCACCACCACAAACCACTCGCCAACATAATTAAAAAGTAATGTAGCCTAAATTAATTCAACAACATCAAAAGACGCCCAAATTAAACCCTCCACCCTCATTCAACAACAACATCAGAAGCTCTGACCCTCTCTACTTCTGTAACAACAACAACAACCCTCTCACCTCTACTTCTTCACCACCAACAACAAGACAAGGCTCTCTTCCAGGAACAACTCTCTCTATTTCATTCCTTCCTTTTCTTTCCAAAAAATCAAAATTAAAATCAAGTTTCCTAAATCCCCAAATTAAAGTTAGATTTCGATTCTCAGGTTCTGGAATCATGAATGCTTCTCCTTTGATTTCAGTTTTACAGGTTCTGAATCAAACCTCTGTAAATCGTTTTTCCTCATTTCCCTTTGCGATTTCAGTCTCGTGGTTCTTGATTTCCCGATTTGCGATTTGCGTTCTGTGTTTGAGATTTGTGTTTTGTGTGTTTTGTGTTTGAGATTTGCGTTTTGTGCGTTTTGTGTTTGAGATTTGCATTTTGTGTGTAGTTCTATAGTTTTCAAATCTCAGATCTCAAACTTGGGTTGAAGATGAGGGTTGCAGAATTTTTGGGTGTCATGGGGATAAAACGATGATGAAATCAGTGAGAGAGAGAGAGAGAGGGAGAGATCCTGCGATCAGTGAGAGAGTGATTGATTTGTGGTGGTAGTGGCGGTGGATCGCCGGAGGTGGTGGTGGCTCGCCGGAGAAGAAGAAGATGAAGATGGAGGAAGAAGATGGAGAGTGGTTGATTATGTTTTGTATTTTGGTCAATTTGGTCCTTTATGTTTATTTTTAGTTTCAATTTGTTCCCCCAATGACCATGTCATTTAATGAAGACACATCAGATTGGACAATTAGGACGCCACGTTAGCAGTTAACTGCCAGCGTGGCGCCCGTTAAAGTCATGGATGGAAAATTACAAAAAAGGACCAAATTGACACAAAAATGAAACATGAGGGACCAAAATGAGAAAAAAAAAGATAAAAGACCAAAACGAAATTAAGGCCAAAGATAAAGGACCAAAACAGTAATTTAACCTATTTTAAATGTATAATTAATCACATTGTCATCATCCTGTACGTGTGTGCATTTATTTATTTATGTATGTATAAAGTGAGAAGGGTCAGCATAAAGTCTGGTCTGCATTTATATAATATAGCCAGAGACCATATTTTAACACATATAAACCAAATCTGGTTTGTTATCACCGTATGCAGAGCAGATAGATCCACAAGTTAATTAATATTACTAATCACTCTCAAAGCCTTGAAGCCCCACAGGTCAGCCACATCAAATTAAGAGTAACAATATATTAAGAATAAGATTTCAAGTGTGTGTGTGTGTGCGCACGTATATAGGATCTCTAGTTCTCTTCTGTGTAGCACACACAGACACAACTGTTTTTTTAGTATATATATCTCCAAACATACTTTGTCTTTAATTGTAATATGTGTGAGGGTTATTATTTTAAAATAGTTAAACCATTTTTCTGAATATGAAAGTTCGTATAATTTTATTCGGACTATGCAAAATCAAAGCAATTTTATAGCGATGGGATGGGAGGAAGCATCCAGTAACCAGATCTTGAATCTTAATCACCATATATATAATAATACTCAGTTCCTCTCTTTTTCTTCTTATTTTTCTCACTCCGCATATCTTTTTATTTTCCTATATTAGAAGACAACTTGCATATTTCTACTACACATGGCGTGTCTCAACAATGGCTGGTATACTTCCTTTTTCTCCCTCCCATTCTCCTCTAGTATTTTATATATATATATATATATATATATATATATATATATATATATATATATATATATATATATATATATATATCATCATAACACAATTATAGAATATCTTTAAACAGAAATCTGACACTACATCAAGTCTGCACATTTGCAAACTTATTTGAAAGCCGACATGGGTCTTTATGTATAGAATCTTCGTTCAGAGCAAACAAATTTGAAATGTAATTAACACTAGGTAACTTTTTTATGTTATAATTAATAGGTGAGTGAGTTTTAGTAAAATTCAAGTTATAAAAGACATCCAAATCGTGTCATGTAAGAAAAATACACACGATTAAATTAATTAGCATTCAAACATATGCATTTGAATTGAAAACACATGTTGATAAGGAACTTTTAAACTGATCGTTAGTATCCAATATTTGCTCACACCAAACAAATTTAATTTCAATGATATTTGCGACTTTGTTCACACTGAAATTGGTAATTTTAAACAAACCTCAATTGTAAAATGTGTGCAATTTGAAAAATATCAAACAAACAATACTGCAGTTTGATGATTCAAAAAATCCGAAAATTCTTTGTTAGCTAGACATTGTAAAATATGTCCAAGTTGTCCAATTTGAAAAATATCAAACAAATAATACTGTAGTTAGATATCCGAAAAAAAATTCAGAAAAACGGTTTCAAATTTACCTTTTAACACATAAATCTGGAAATTTTTTTAAGAAAATTTCTGAATTAGATTTTGATGATTTAATTCAGGGTAATAAGGAAATAAACGAATTTTGGGGGGTAAGTGAGCCAACATGGGAGGTATAAAAATGAAAATCCAAGCTGCTTTATATTCTGGTCCATTTTCTGAGGTCCAGCTTCATTTCCAGCCCAAGCCACTTACTGGCTGGGTAATTACAAATATATTTTTGAGAATAGCTAAAAACACCATCCATTTTTCTTGGCATCTACCCACCCTTTTGAAATTTATTTTGTGGGTGTATTATTTTTCCATCCGGAAGTTTATTTTTGAAAAGATCCAAACAAATTATGGGCCCGTTTGGATCGACTTAATTTGGTTTATATATTGGCATAAACACTTGTGAAACTGCTTGGAAAAGCTCATGAAAACAACTTACGACATGTTCATAAGTTGTTTTAAACAAGTTTTTATAAGCTCCCGAGGTAAATGAAAATGAAAATAAATTTTTATGAATTTATGTAAAAATAGTTTATCATTATTTTATCATTTATTATAGAAATAACTTATGCATAAACACTTACATGATAAGCGATTATGCTATAAGCGCTTAATTAAGTACGTTGTTTATCCAAACGAGCCCAATGTTGTGCGAACAGAAACTTCCAAAAGAGCGGTTGAATGATAGGAAAACAAGTAGTGTTTTTAGTTATTCCCTAACTTTGTTTATTGGTGAGGAGTAAAGTACTAGGGTGCGTTTAATTTGCTAAAAATCGGGACTCATTGGGCAAATTTCTAGTTATACTGTTTGACTTGAAAAAATTGCTTTCTACAACTGTGGGGGAAATGGACCAGACAACAACCCAAATCTCTATCCCTCACAAAACCACAATACTACTTTATACCCCACAATACAAATTTTTGTCCACCTCAAAAATTACAAAAATACTATTTAATTTCCTACTCAATAATTTTTCTCTCCTCTTTCCTTCTCTCTCTCCTCTATCCTATATCCTCTCCCTCTCTCTCTTTTCGTCTTCCTCTCTCATATACAAAAATACTATTTAATTTCCTACTCAATAATTGTGTGTCAACCAACTACTTATTCAATTACTATTTGAACGGGAAATACGACCCAAAAAAAAAAGAACGAGAAAATAATTTTGACTTTTGCCTGGAAGAAAAATTATAGAAAACAAATTTAAAGAGGAATATTCAATGATGGATAGTGTTGATTTCAATTGCATTACCAATATTTGAGATTAATATAATTTTATTATCGTATTTTGTATATCAAGTTCACTAATTTATTTAAATCCTAACTTGTCAGGTAGATAAGTTTTTTGTTTCACAATAAGTAGATAAGCTATTTCTAATTAAAATTCGCAGTTTCTTAGAGATAAGGATCTCAAGTAGATAGCTTAGTTAGCGAACTAAAGGATATCAAAGGAGTACACTAAAAGAGTGCAAATAACAAGTCCCGAATTCAAACCCAAGAAACTAATATTTCCCCCTCCCCACTAACATTGTGATTGTGATAAAGAACCCTAAAAAGATAAGGAATTTCCATGGACTTATCTTACTCATTGATCGTGCTGACCAATGAAGTGAAGATGTTGTTCGTGGCTCCCGCGCTTCGGCCGTTGATGAGGAATAGGGGACCGCCTTGAGAGCACCTCGGGTGGTACTCGCAAAGACACTCGACGCCTAGTCGGAGGTGTGCTAACGGGAAGGGTATCACAGGGGTAGGAATTACGTGCACGAAAGCCACACGTGAATGGCGATTTATACTTGTTGGAGGTGGCGTCCCGCGAAATAAGCGCAACGCCGGAGCGCGCAACTTGCATGCGCCGCAAGGCTAGCATGCTTGGGCCGTTTGGGCGGCCATAGTGGGAATGGGCCGATCCTTTCTCGTTGGCACCTCCCGGTGTTGTTGGTACACCCTGCAACGCTTGCCCCCAAGCTGGGTCGCCGGGCGCGCCGAGGCTTGAATCGCTGCCCCCAGGCGGGCTGGTGTACTGCATCTTCGATTGACATGAGTCGATCATTTGTTTGGGCCTTTCGGCGCGCCGCCGGCCTATCGTAAGCCAATATGTCTTTCAAAACATCCGTTGCTCAACCTCGGTCGCTTGACGACACTCGCTTTGGGCCGACTTGGCGCGCTCGATGTCGGTCGTTCGACGGTAATGATCGTTATAGGCCAACTCGGTGACCCTACGGTCGCTCTGCTGCCAGGGGCATGATGAGCAACCGAGCATGTGGTTATTGCCACTCATGTGGTGTGGATGCTGCCACAGGCGAGGTGTGGACGCTGCCACAGCCGAGTATGTGGACACTGCCACTGCCGAGGTGTGGACGTTGCCATAGCCGAGTATGTGGTCGCTGCCACTGCCGAGGTGTGGACGCTGCCACAGCCGAGTATGTGGTCACTGCCACTGCCGAGGTGTGGACGCTGCCACAGCCGAGCATGTGGTCGCTGCCACAGCCGAGTATGTGGACATTGCCACTGCCGAGGTGTGGACATCGCCACAAACCGAGTATGTGGACATCGCCATCGCCGAGGGTGTGGACGCCGCCACGCCCAGGTGTGTGGCCGCCACGCCCGAGGTGTGGTGGCGTTGCCACGCCAGGAGTATGTGGACACCGCCATCGCCGAGGTGTGGACGCCGCCACACCGAGTATGTGGACACCGCCATCGCCGAGGTGTGGACGCCGCCATCGCCGAGCATGTGGACATCGCCATCGCCGAGGTGTGGACGCCGCCATCGCCGAGCATGTGGTCGCCGCCACACCAGTATGTGGACACCGCCACTGCGTGCATGTGGTGTCGCCACTTCGCCGAGGTGTGGGCGGTCGTTCTCGGCGCCTTTGCAAGCTTGTTCGCCGCATCCTCCTCCCGCCGATTAGCAAAGCTTGTAGTTCTTGCTCGGGCTTTGACAAAGAGGCCTCGATCTCCCAATGCGGTGCTGGCCATTTCTTTCTCGGCCAACGCGAACCTACGCTTCGCCTCCTTCTCGCTGTAGGCTGTGAGATATTTCTTCTTCTCGGCCTGTATGGAATTCAGACGATCCAAGGATTGTTGGTCGGTGTCTTTGGTAGCCGGTAGGCTATATCCTTCAGGACTTTCTTCCCCTGTTTCTGCAGATCCTCTGAATACGCCAACCCAAATGGCAGGGACCGATGGCTTGAAAGTCGGGAGGATCGATGACGATTTCTCCTTGAAGGGCATCCTTTAGGCGTCATAACTCAAGACGTGGTTCTTCTCAACAAGGGACGAGGAAGTCACGGTCTCAGTGGATCTTGATGGGGCAACGAGGTGCCAGTACCTCTGCCTCAAATCAGAACGACGTGCAGAGAAAGAGTAGGCCGTCACGACCTCAAAAGAAACAATGAGGCGGAGAAAAATAAATCTGTCTAAGCTCATTAGTGGGTCATTGCTTGACCTCGGCCATTCGATGACATCGACGGTTGTGCCAACTCTGTGGGCACTGTGACGTAGTCAACGCGGTGACCTTCGAGCGGGCCAACTTCGGTGGCGCTCGATTGGGCCAATTCGGTGGCACTCGATGTAGACCGCCGGGGCCTCGCTGCTTTGTGGGTCCTTCCGACCGGGGCCATTTCGATGGCGCCGATTGTAGACCGCTCGGGGCTCTACGCTGCTTATGTCCTTCGACCGCTCGGGCCATTTCGATGGCGCTCGATTGTACCGCTCGGGGCCTACACTTGTTGGTGGGTCCTTCGACCCTTGGGCCATTTCGATGGCACTCGATTGTAGACCGCTCGGGCCTACACTTGTTGGTGGGTCCTTCCGACCGTGCCATTTCGATGGCGCTCGATTGTAGACCGCTCGGGCTACGTTTTCATTTGTAGCCGGCGCCTACTTGGATGACCAGAAAGGGGTGTAGAACTTCTGAATCTGACTTGAGTTTAACATGAAAGCTGTAGCTCGCTTCTCGGCTTTCCAACGCATTCTCACACGCCCCATCGGGTGAACGTGGGCGGTTATGGTCTGCGAGACTTTGTTTAGGCGCTTTGGATTGTCCATGCTCTTCGTGTCGGCCGACATCTTAGGTCGCTCAACAAGCATGGTCGTAATGTGCTCAAGAACGGCTTCGTTATGCATTGAAGACCGAACTATGTTTCAGCGAGACCCACCAATTCTCTACCCCTCAGCAGAACGCAAACGTCTCGACGCGTGATAGTGTCTGACCACCAGCTCGGCAACACGAGGCCCCCAATCGACTGAAATGGTGATGCACACGAGGTCCTTCACCAACGAGTATCTCTCAAATGCCTTTGTTGATTTCGATGTCGGTCTTGACCGACATGCACCATGTGTGGAATCTTCAATCTGAGACTTTGAAAAAAGAAGTGCGATCGGACCTCGGCCAGCTCGGCTGGAACCGGTTGATGAGCAGGCCGTTGTACCTGCACTAAGGGCTCTTGGCGAGGATTTCCTTGTGATCCAGCAAGTTGGACTTGTATGAGATGCCAAGCCACGCCACATTCGTTTGGTGTTGGGAAGCACAGAGTGGATGGCTTGGAGTCGGCACCAAGTATCAAGGTCGGCGTCGAGGTCGACGTGGCCGAGCTTGCAACAAGGTCCTCGACATCGGTAGAATGCGCAGAGCTTTAATCATTCTTGAACCAACTCTTCATTGCATTTGAAATAACCAAGCTTGAACCGTCAATGCACCGCAAATCGTTAGAAGGCGTGACGTCGGCGTTGAAGTTTGGGCGACTTTGAAACCATCTCTAAACCCAAGTCGAACTCATCTTACGCCGAAGCTTGCCATGGAGAGTAACTCGATCACCGAGTTTGGTTTGTACCTTTCGATTCACAATTGTGGGGACGATGAATTAAAATTGGAGAATCTTGGGTCCCTTGTTGGTGCGAGAATCTTGATTCCCGCGAAAGGATTCACCTTCTCTCCAACCTCGGCCATATATATCGTTCCTTTTAAATCCGAATTAAACGTAAATCGTGCTCACCATCTCGACCTTTGACGTGTAGACGACGCCAACACTACAAGAAAATCAAGGTTTTCCGCGACCTAAGCCGCCGGTAAAGCCAAAAACCGCCCGGTAAGTGAATGTTTCCGCGGAACTTTCCTCGGCGATTTTCCGCGGCTTAAACGTCGTCACGTAACACTTACCGCGGAAAATCCGCGCAGAATTACTTGATTTATTCCGGAAAAAGCCGCGGTAAGTGCGAGATAATTCCGGCGGAAAAAGCGCTTGTAAGTGCAAACAATCCGCCGGTAATTTTATTTTTTTATTTTTTTAATAGAATCCGCATGCAACAACACCAAATCCGCCGGTAAGTTTTTTTTTATAAAAGCCGCAGAACAATATAATATCCGCCGTAATATTTTCTGAATTTAATTTTTTTTTAAAACACTCCGCCGGTAATTAATATAAGCCGCCGGTAATATATATTTTTTTTAAAAAAAAACGTTTTTAAAAATTTATTTTAATTTTAAATTTTTAATATTTAAATTATAAATTTAAATATTAAAAACCGTTATTAGTTTTAAATTATTTAAATATTATAAATTTAAATATTAAAAACGTTTTTAAATTTTTAATATTTAAATTATAAATTAATTTAATAATTTGAAAATAATATTTAAATTTTAAAATCTCTTTTAACAATTTGAAATTTGAAATTTATTTTTAAAAAGTTTTTGAAAATCTAATTTTAAATATTTTAAAAGTAAATTATTAAAATTTGAAAATTATTAATGAATTCAAGAATTTGGAATAATTAAAAATTAATTAAATAGTAGAAAAACTTACCCTAAATTGATTCCAAAATTTGGATCATGGATCTTTTTAACCTCCACCAATCAACCTGTGAAGTTGTGTAATTTGCCTTGATTATACTTGTTATCGCTTTGGACACAATCCTCCCGTGGATCAAAGTCAGACATAAGAAAGAAAAATTAAAATGATATTAATTTAAAAAGACAAATTTCAAATACAATTACAAATACAAATATATATAATACTTACGGTTTCCAACAACCTCCACAACGATACGACCGTCATCCAAAATATCAACCACGCCGGTTTATGCATCATACACGCGTGGCGGCGCAGATCTGGATCAGCAGGGGGTGCCATACTACCGGGTGGAGGGGCACAGTTCAACGCCTACGGAGCTCGTCCTCGATGATGGCATACGCACATAGTTGCCATGAACAAGTCGATATACTATCTTACGCTTACGGCGCGTAAAGAAGTACATATCTTCTTTCCTTTATCCCGAGGCGCACGGTGGCTCCTCATCATGTGGTGAGTCACTACGCCCTAACGATGCCATAACTATTCTCAGAGCTATAAAATAAAGTTAATAACATATATAAATGATGAATATATAACATAGGCAAATATATCAAGTCTGATAAATATAAATATTACAAACCAACAAATTCCTTTTAATGATGAATAACATAGGCAAATATATATCAAGTATGATAATATTTTCTGTATTAATGCAAAATTTTAAGTTTACATTTAACTAAAGTAACATTTTCTGTATTACCAAATCAAAAAACAGTTTTCAACTAAATAATAATAATAATAATAATAATAATAATAATAATAATAATAATAATAATAATAATAATTATAAGTTCATTACTAACCGGTATGCCGAGAAGTCTCTGACTTAATGTTAGTATCTTCGAACAAATTCAACCAAATTGCAGATAACTCTCCAACTTTCCCCCAAATTCAAGCAATACCTAAACAAATAATATCAAAATTAGTAACTAATAACTCATATTAAAAAATAGTTGCACATATAAATTACATTACATATACAAACCACAACCACAACATACCTTCAAGAAAAATCAAACCAAAACAAATAGAACAGAGGAGGAAGATGGAAACAACGAGAGAGATGGCGGCAAAGTGTGGAGAGAACGGCGGAGGAAGATGGAAACGTGCTAAGTATGAAAGAAGAGAGAATTGGAGAAGAAGAGAGAATTGAGAGAAGAATTGAAGAGAGAATGGGAGAATGAGAAGAAAAAACGGATGAAATGCATAAGTAGGCATTTTAAAGACCGTTGGGATTACCGGCGGAAAAATTATAGCCGATTGACATTACCATGAATTTGAAATTAATTTTTTTATTAATTATTCGAATAATAAATTACCGGCATGATCACTTGCTATTCTGCAGGAATTTGAAATTAATTTTTTATTAAATATTCGAATAATAAATTACCGCGGAATATATATATTACCGCGCCCATATATTACCGCATAACCATACAATTACCGCGGCCCATACATATTACCGCGGCCCTTTTAAAAAATTAAAATAAAAACGGATATATTTCAAAACCCGCGGTAATAGACAATAACCCGCCGATGCGCTATCGCACAAGCAAATTAATCCGCCGGAAAACACCTAAAATCTACCGGTAATTTACTGCATTTAATAAAATCCACCGGAAACTTTCTAAAGCCGCCGGAAAGTTCGCGCCGGTATTTGACATAATTCTTGTAGTGCAACAATGGTGCCTTCATTCGCAGCGCGCAAATTAGGAACATATCTTTCACGGTGATCGAGATCGATGGCGAGTGACCTCGGACAGAAATCACGCAGAGGCGACATCGCCGTCATCCGTGCCGGTGTGTCGTCCGGCGTTGCATCCGGTGGAGTTACTGCTAGAGAGTTGCTGAGATTGCATTCGATATTGCTTTTGGAAGGGAATTGCAGTAATTGCACAGTTGGAATGGATAATCGACGTTTCCTGATGCACTTGCAGGTAATGCAAGGAACTAATGCGAATGCAAGGAACTGAGTTCGTTTCAGAAACATCTCGATTGTGACCTCGATGAGCCGCTATCGTAGCGGACTTTGTTCGACGCGTTTTGCGATTTTCGGCAACGGGCTTACTAGATTCGATCTAGGCGGCCTTTTGGTGTGTGGAATATGCCACATACACTTGAGTGCAAGTATACACTGTCCAAAAACAAGTAGTAAAAAGATCGAACCCACAGAGATTGAAAAACTCACTTTTAAATGATATAAAGTAATAAAGTGTAAAGTCACAAAGTGTTATACCCCAATTTTGTCCGTCTTCTTTTTCTTGTTTTAGTAGTTTATTTTATTCGTATTTTGAAGTCACGCGATTCCGAGCTAATTTTTTTAACGCGCCCATTTCTTTTATTCTGGTCTAGTTTGGCGTATTTGTCGAGTCCGGCCCGTTCTCGTCTTTGTATTTAGCCTGACTCCTTTTTCTTGTTATTTTTTCTTGTTCATTTAATTTATTTAAGTATATATACAATCCAGAAATGTCAAAAATTCCATTTAGTTTAATCTACAGTTTAAAAATGTTTAAGAGTCCAAAAATAATTCCACTTAGTTTAATTTACAAATTAGAAGCACTTAAGAGTCAAATAAGTCCAAAAATACAAAAATAAATAATACTAAAAATACAAAAATAACAAATTCGAAAATAAAGTCAATAAAACAGTAAAATAGGGTTCCAGCAAAGATTCAAGCCTGCCGCAGTGCCGATAGGCTTGGATCAGACTCAAAATTATACAAAACCCAGTCAAAACTCAATTAATGCCCTAACCTAATTTTTGACTATAAATAAACAGTCCAATCAACAAAGAAAAGACACACGTAAATTCAACACGAAAAAGTCATAAAATTGCAAGCAAAATAAGGATTAGAGTTTCACATTGAAACCCTAATCCAATAAACACGCTTTGAATTTACGAATATGAAGTAGAAGCGATCCACAGAGCAAAGAAAAACACAAAGATGCGCATACACTATAGAAGGTCAATCACAAGCACACCAAAGAGCCTAAACGGAAGCTGAAAAAGGTTAGAGTAGACACATTTTTTGTAGATCGTTTTGATTTTCAATTCATCAGTAGGTTTAAACAAACCTCTATTGTTGTTGTTGTTTGAAAATATTGAATTAGGGTCAGAAATCAGAAACAGAATATGCTAGTTTTATTTGGGACTAAAAGAATAGGCTAGTTTTGTTTTGTTAGTTGATGTTTAAGAAAACCTGAAGTTAAAAAGAAATCTATCCATTAATATAACAACAAAGAACTGAAGGTTAAGAAAATTCAAGAACAAAAAGGAGTAAAAAAAAACAGATCAGAGACAAAGGAAATTGAGATAAAAACAAAAAAAAAAACCAACCTCTTAGCTTGCTCGCCGGAGCTCCGGTCTCCTTCTCCGGCGAGAGCTCCGGCGAGAGCTCCGGCGAGAGACCATGAAAGCAAACCTCCCGCTGCGAACCTCACCCTAAAACCGATCCACAACCATCAATGAAGCTAGCCTCGCAATCCACCAGCTCTGACCGTCGTGGAACTCACCGGAAATATCGCTCCGACCGCCGCCGCGAGCTCTCCCTTTTCCCGTCGTCTTCCTCGGTCATCTTCTCCTCTCTTAGTCGCTCTCGCCTCTCTCTCACCTCCTCCCCATTTTCTCTCTCTCGGACGGTTCCCCTCTCTCTCTCAGTTGAAGGTCAAAATTTCTCCTCCTTCCCCAATGGTCGTCATGCATACTGAGAGGAGTGTTTGGGAATTAGGGTTTCCAAAGCCACTCCTTTCCTTTTATAATTAGCTTTCCTTTTATTATTTACTTAATCTTTAAAAGCCTGATGTTCATCCTCACACCCTTCAATTCACACGCACTCTCCCCACTTAAGCCTGGGCCGCATCTTTGGGCTCCCACATGCGACTGGGCTTTACCTTTTACACCCTTTATTATTTATACAAACCCTCGCTACTAATAAAACCCAATTTACAATTTCTACCCCTGCTTTAGTTTTTAATTCTTGTCCAACTCAAAACATAAGTAATTTTTCTCTCTCGAAATCAAATAACGGCTAAGTCGGTTGTACAAACCAAGGTTAGTCATTATTTTAGGCCAATGAGTGCATGCTGATTCGGAACCCTACAAACTTAACAAATACGACTAAATTACTTTCTCTAAAAATAACGGCTAAGTCGGTTGTACAACCGGTTAGTCATCACTTCAGACCAATGAACTGCATACGATTCAAGAATCCTACAAAAACTTAATAAAATATAAATAAACCATTTTTCCTAAAAATAGGGGACTAAGTCGGTTGTACAACCGGTAGTCAGCTGCTAGAACTAATGAGTCATGCAGTTCGGAGTTCTAGAATACCTATTCTAAAATCAACCCATCTCACAACTCCTTTCAAAAATTCAAAAATCATTTTCCAAAAGTAGGGGACTAAGTCGGTTGTACAATCGGGTTAGTCATTGTCCTAGAATCGAAGAGTTTTATGCATACTTCAAGGAATCCTAGGACCCTACACTAAAAACACCAACCCATAAACCTTTTTCAGAAGAACTACGTAGCTTTGATTCCTCCATTGCATCCGGAGGTACGTAGGAGCAAGACTCAACTCTTGTCAAGCACTAAAAACCAAAAACTTAAATAAGTCTTTTTCTTCACAAATAAAAGGGTAACAATTAAATAAATCCTAACTAATTAGACAATAGGATGTCGTGGGGTGCTAATACCTTCCCACACACATAACGACTCCCGACCCTAACAACGCCTCGTCCTAAAATTTAAAAGGGATTTTCCGAATTTGCCCTTAAACTAAAATTTGGTGGCGGCTTCCTTATGAACTTTCAAAAATCCTTTTCCGGAATTTTCCGGTCGCTACAGCGGCGACTTCACTTGGGGACTTATTTATTTTTAGAGAGTCAAAACCTAGTCTAATTAATTTAGGATTAATTCAATTTTTACCCTTTTATTTATTTATTTGCTTTTGCATAGTTATATTATTTATTTGTGTAAACCTTAGGATAGAAGACGATATTTGTATATATGTTTGTTTGTCTGTTTGCACTTTTTGGGTTGTTGTTAAATTGCTCCTACACACACCGCACTTATACACTTCACACACTGTGAGAAAAGTCCTCTACCCGACTCGAGCATAAACTTAAGTTAGAACGAGATTGTGTAGTGATGGCTCATGGGACGTGCGCCTCGTTGGGTGGTCACGAAAATCTCACCTAGAGTTTGATTCCTTTTGAGGATGCTATCCCTTCTAATAGCTTGCCTATTGTTGGGGTCGATGTTCTTGATCGGAGTCCTTGGCTCTAGGAACCATGTGTAGGATTCTTTAGAACCATCCTTGTGAGGTTCACTATAAAGGAAACTTTAGACCCACTCCATAAGGTACCTTCCTAGGTTCACAAATGAGCTTAACACCCTTGCATTCAAACGAACATTAATGCACTGCCTTTTATCCACAAAAATTATTAAAAATCAAAAAGTCAAAAATCAAAAATCATTATTTACTACTTTTTAGAAAATATACCACATGCATTTTTCTTTTTCTTTGCACTACAAAAATACGGCAAATAAACATCTATCAAGTTGTTCATGATTTTATGATCGTCGAGAATTAAAAATCTTTACCTTGGAGAGAAGCGCGCACACTTTGAAGTCAAAATTAAATTTTGTACTTTACTCTCCAATGAAAAGTTTATAATTCCCGACGCCATAAATAAAATCATATATTCACATACATCATCATTACATTTGCATTTCACATACATTCATTCGCATTTCATGCACACTCATTCACTTGCATACTTACATCTTGCATCAAAAAAAAAAATGAGCATAACTCTAGAAAAATTGTGATGAGAGGTGAGACATTCTTGTGAAATAAATCATTCTTTTTGGAAAGAGTTTAGTCATACTTCATTGCAAGCTCAAAGTGTTTCAAGTCACTCAGTTTTTCAAATTTTTAGCTTGCTCACATTTTTTAACCAAACGTTGCATCTCTTCCATCCCATGATAAATGACCGAAATGTCCGTCAAAAATTTCTATCATTAGCTCTCTACGAAGCATTTGTGTAGTGACTTGGGTAACATGTGTGTTTATTTTGTTTGAGTCAGTTAGCGTCCCTACCTTACCACCATCCCCTGTCAAAGTCTAATCCCAGCCCGACCACCTATAAAGTACATGCTCCCCACATCCGTACATAGTTGACGCTTCGGTTGGTTCCCTAAGTGAAATGACACTTTATGCCCTCCATGTGGGGCAAATGTGTGATCTCTAAAATACCTTGTCAATGTCAGTATTCCTTGGTGCAAGTCTTTTACCAAAAAAATATAAAAATGCCCGTTAGGTTGAAAACTCGTAAGAGCAAAATTTCTGCGCGAAATTAGAGCATGAAAAGAAATAAAGAAAAGAGCAAGTATATAAAATAAGTAAATCATTGTCCTTGAGTTAATTTTTGAGAAATCGGGCAATCATGATTTGGAACGAAGTCTGGCCATCTTCCTATGTCCCCGAAAAAACCTTTGCTATCCACCTTAAGCCAAAATCCAAAGAAACCTTTCAATCACCCTAGACAAGGATCAATTCTACATCAAAAATGGTGTATTATTTTCAAGTCACTCAGCTCGAAAAAGAAAAAAAAAAAAAAAAAAAAAAAAAAAAGAAAGTGAAATCAAAACAAAAAAAAAAAAAAAAAAAAAAAAAAAAGCAAAAGTGATACAATCATGAGCTGATACTTCTTACCATAAGAGATCATTGTCTGAAATAAACCCCCAAGCACTTCCCTTGTCCTCAATATCCTATCCTTCCTAAACCCTTGGCCAAGTCACATCCCTAAACAAGTCCATCCTACCATGAGACACATCAATTACTGTCTCAATAGACCCTCAAACACTCCTTTGAGCCTAACAACCATTTCCTTCATAAATCATCACCCATTAGCCAAGTTACATCACCAAATCATTTGTCCCATCAATCATCAAACACTTCATTGAGCCTAATAACCCCTTCTTTTACAAACCCTTAACCATTAGCCAATTCATACCGCTCAAAAATCATTCGTCCCATCAATCCCCAAACACTACTTGAGCCCAATTATCATAAATCACTAAACCATCGGCCACATTCCAATCAATGATGAATGATTATTGCTTTTGTTTTCTCAAAGTGTTAATCTTAGGACAAATAAGTTTATTTATAATATGTTTGCTCAAAAAAAAAAAAAAAAAAAAAAAAAAAAAAAAAAAGGCTTGCACCACAAGATTCATTCAAGTTACAGTTATACTAAGACAAAGTCTAGTGATCACCAAGTGTAGTTTTCATCATAGCAAACTCAAGACTATTGTAGTCTGAGAGTCATTTTAAAGGTAACCAAAAGTTTATACTAGGATCGTCACCTATATCCTATAGCGGGGCATCCCTTTCACCACCCATTCCATTCGAACTTGGGGAAATTTGTACAGTGTCATACCACACCCAGCCCATTGCCATACCAGACAAACTCCAAAAACCCATTACCCTAAACCTCACCAAAACAACCGTCTGAATTCCCGTTATCAAGTGGGGCAACCCTATCACCCTTCACTCCACCTACAAATGGGGACATTCACCATACACCCATCTCATCCCATTGTTATATCCACATCAACAAAGCCATACCGGGGCAATTTCTCAACTCATTACCCTATATGTTGCTACTCTAGTCGGGGCAATTCCGTCCTTACCATAAATGGGGCAACACCAAACTCCATGTGTTGAGATGAAGCCCATTGCTTTCCACCTTTCACTCCAAAGTCAGGGCATTCCTAGCTCATCATTTCCTTTGTCCCCTAGTTATTGTCATCACTAGACAAAGGTGTTATTCACTCACCATCATCAAGTCTAAATTGGGGCAATCCCGCATTTCTTGGCTCGAGAAAGCCCACCTTTCATGACTTTACCCAAAACTTGTCATTCACCCCTTCATGTGCCACAAATGTCCACACCCTAGGTCTTTAGAACCCCAAGTTAATCGACTCATTCATCTATATTCGCACTACTATACATCTTCACAAAACAATGCTTTAGAGAGAAAACACAAGTTGATCATATGATGTTGGAAATCCACTTATTTAGTTGTGTGGGCCAAAACTTCGGTCATCATGGGGCATCAAAATGGAAGAGAAAAATGAACGAGCTTGCAAATACTTTTTCACGTCATTGAGATTGCTGAAGTATTGAATCAAAACTATTCTTTTCAAAGAATGATCAATATTCACCTCTATTTCTCGCATCTAAAGTCTCACATCTCGCCATTACCAAAAATGTTTCTATACCCCAATCACTCATATCATATCACATCACATCATATCATAGCACATCATATCATATCATATCATATCATATCATATCATATCATATCATATCATCACCTCATGCACCATAGCATTTGCACCCGAGCATTTCATTTGCACATTTGGCATTCATCATTTTTCAATAAAAAAAAATAAAATAAAATAAAACAAACAAAACAAAAACAAAAAAACAAAAAAAGCGAAAAGCAATAAGCAAAAAGAGAAAAGGAAAAAGTCATTCCACATCCTACCAGATACCAATCATTGCTTGCACCATTAATTGCTTCATCAAACGTAGAGTGGTTTTCCCTTTCTCGGTAGATGCATTTGTTAGGTGTGCCCGATAAGCACGATCGTTGTTAGTCCCTATTTTGTTCCTCTAATGTCGGGCGCTTTAAGCGTTGATCTCATATCATATCACGTATCACCAAGTTGATCCTCGCACCCGAGTGGTCCTTCAGAGCACTACGCCCTTCGCCCTAAGCGGCCCAGTGTCGCAAACGTCGGAGTCGAGCCCGCGGACCTTCCGCACCCGTGTGGTCCTTCGGACTAGTTGTGTCACCTTAAGACACGCAGTACGCCCTTCATGGTCAACATATCGCTTCTAGACCCGATCTTGACCCATCATGGCCGCCGAGTATAAAGGCCCCCTCGCATCGCTTAATTAGTACCGTAGCTAGTTGCGCTCCTTCGCACCACGATGGTCCTTCAATTAAGGCTTAGCAGCCTTCCGGACCTTAAGTGGTCCTCCGAGCCTTATCGCTCCTTCGCACTCTCGAGTGGTCCTTCGAGCCTTAGTGCTCCTTCAGTCCTTGTTGACCCTTCATTCAACTCTCGGTTAATGCGCCAAGTATTAACCGCTCCTCTTATCTCCCAAACCTTCCACTTCCCTTCCTTAAGCGGACAAAATTAGCGTCTATCTTATCTTTATTCCTATTTCTACTACGAAAGTTCGAGAGCTCCGCACTTTCTAGTGAAATATTAATAAAGAGGCACTGTTATACCCCAATTTTGTCCGTCTTCTTTTTCTTGTTTTAGTAGTTTATTTTATTCGTATTTTTTGAAGTCACGCGATTCCGAGCTAATTTTTTTAACGCGCCCATTTCTTTTATTCTGGTCTAGTTTGGCGTATTTGTCGAGTCCGCCCGCTCTCGCTCTTTTTATTTAGCTTTGACTCCTTTTCTTGTTATTTTTCTTGTTCATTTAATTTATTTAAGTATATATACAATCCGTAAATGTCAAAAATTCCATTTAGTTTAATCTACAGGTTAAAAATGTTTAAGAGTCCAAAATAATTCCACTTAGTTTAATTTACAAATTAGAAGCACTTAAGAGTCAAATAAGTCCAAAAATACAAAAATAAATAATACTAAAAATACAAAAATAACAAATTCGAAAATAAAGTCAATAAACAAGAAAATAGGGTTCCAGTGCAAAGATTCAAGTGCTGCAGGTCTTGATAGGCTTGGATCAGACTCGAAAATTATACAAAACCCACCAAAACTCAATTAATGCCCTAACCTAATTTTTGACTATAAATAAACAATCCAATCAACAATAAAAAGACACACGTAATTCAACACGTAAAAGTCACGAAAATTGCAAGCAAAATAAGGATTAGAGTTTCACATTGAAACCCTAATCCAATAAACACGCTTTTGAATTTCTCGAATATGAAGTAGAAGCGATCACAGAGCAAAGAAAAAAAACAACGAGCGTGCATACACTATAGAAGGTCAATCACAAGCACACCAAAGAGCCTAAACGGAAGCTGGAAAAAGGTTAGAGTAGACACATTTTTTGTAGATCGTTTTGATTTTCAATTCATCAAGAGTTTAAACAAACCTCTATTGTTGTTGTTGTTTGAAAATATTGAATTAGGGGTCGAAATCGAAATGAATATGCTAGTTTTATTTGGGACTAAAAGAATAGGCTAGTTTTGTTTTGTTAGTTGATGTTTAAGAAAACCTCAAGTTAAAAAGAAATCTATCCATTAATATAACAACAAAGAACCAAAGGGTTAAGAAAATTCAAGAACAAAAAGGAGTAAAAAAACAGATCGTAGACAAAGGAAATTGAGATAAAAACAAAAAAAAAAAAAACCAACCTCTTAGCTTGCTCGCACGAGCTCGGTCTCCTTCTCCGGCGAGAGCTCCGGCGAGAGCTCCGCGAGAGACCATGAAAGCAAACCTCCCACGCGAACCTCACCCTAAAACCGATCCACAACCATCAATGAAGCTAGCCTCGCAATCCACCACTCGACCGTCGTGGAACTCACCGGAAATATCGCTCCGACCACCGCGCCATGAGCTCTCCCTTTTCCCGTCGCCTTCCTCGGCCATCTTCTCCCCTCTCTTAGTCGCTCTCGCCTCTCTCTCTCTCACCTCCTCCCCATTTTCTCTCTCTCGATCGGTTCCCTCTCTCTCGGTTTGAAGGTCAAAATTTCTCCTCCTTCCCCAATGGTCAAGGTGCATACTGAGAGGAGTGTTTGGGAATTAGGGTTTCCAAAGCCACTCCTTTCCTTTTATAATTAGCTTTCCTTTTTATTATTTACTTAATCTTTAAAAGCTTTGATGTTCATCCTCACACCCCTTCAATTCACACGCACACTCTCCCCACTTAAGCCTGGGCCGCATCTTTGGGCTCCCACATGCGACTGGGCTTTACCTTTTACACCCTTATTATTTATACAAACCCTCGCTACTAATAAAACCCAATTTACAATTTCTACCCCCTGTTTTAGTTTTTAATTCTTGTCCAACTCAAAACATAAGTAATTTTTCTCTCTCGAAATCAAATAAACGGCTAAGTCGGTTGTACAACCTGTTAGTCATTATTTTAGGGCCAATGAGTCAGATGCATTCAAGAACCCTACAAACTTAACAAATACGACTAAATTACTTTCTCTAAAAATAAACGGCTAAGTCGGTTGTACAACCGGGTTAGTCATCACTTCAGGACCAATGAACTGTACAGTTCAGTAATCCTACAAAAAACTTAATAAAATATAAATAAACCATTTTTCCTAAAAATAGGGGACTAAGCTCGGTTGTACAACCGGTAGTCGTGTTCTAGAACTAATGAGTCAGATGCAGGTTCAGAGTTCTAGAATACCTATTCTAAAATCAACCCATCTCACAACTCCTTTCAAAAATTCAAAAATCATTTTCCAAAAGTAGGGGACTAAGTCGGTTGTACAATCGGGTTAGTCATTGTCCTAGAATCGAAGTGAGTCAGCATGCAGTTCAAGGAATCCTAGGACCCCTACACTAAAAACACCAACCCATAAACCTTTTTCGGGAAGAACTACGTAGCTTTGATTCCTCCATTGCATCCGAGGTACGTAGGAGCAAGACTCAACTCTTGTCAAGCACTAAAAACCAAAAACTTAAATAAGTCTTTTTCTTCACAAATAAAAGGGTAACAATTAAATAAATCCTAACTAATTAGACAATAGGATGTCGTGGGGTGCTAATACCTTCCCCACACATAACGACTCCCGAACCCTAACAACGCCTCGTCCTAAAATTTAAAAGGGATTTTCCGAATTTGCCCTTAAACTAAAATTTGGTGGCGGCTTCCTTATGAACTTTCGAAGAATCCTTTCCCGGATTTTTCGGTCGCTACACAAAGTAAATAAATAATTTTGGATTTTGGTTGATGATCACAACTAAGTTAGAAAGAAAGCAAGTAAAGAATGTTGATAGTGTAAAAGAGAAAAGCTAGTTGGAATGTCTTCATCAAGTAATTTACTTAAAAGTGTATGATGCAAGATGTGATGCACAAGACCAATGTTGTTGCATTAGCTATGTGCCTTTCGGTCACTTTCTTCGAGTTTCATTACCAAATCTTATGATCCTTGTTCTATGCAAGAAAGAAAGGGGTGTCGAGTGCCAATCTTGCCTCCTAACAAGTATCACTTTGCTTAAGTGAATTCACTCTTATATTTTAAGTACCCACAATTATCCTATGGACTATACTATCCTATGTCTAGGACTTAGCATGGTTTTCACAAAGTTTTCTTTATGTAAAACACTCACCCATATTAGTTCTTGAGTTCTTAATTGTAAGCCATGTCTCGGTCATTTACAATTCATACTTATTCTAAGTGATCAAGTTTAAAATAAGTAATAAAAATATTATCAAGCAAGAACTAAAGTACAAACATACATACATGCAACATACTTACTTAAAAGCTCATTAAATGATTAGAACATTCCAACTAAGAAAGGTTTAGCTAACAAGAGACATTGCAAGATATATATAAACTGAATAGACCATGTTTATATATATAGAACTTACTAAAGAGAAACAACAAGAGTAAGGTTACAAATGTTGAAAATCTTTATATGAAGTCTTCTAGCAATGCACTAGCATTACTCCTTAGCACTATACAAACACTATGAAAATGAGTAAAGGAGGATTTGTCAATTCCTTCCTCTTCCTCTAAAAATATAAAAACTAACTATGTATATTGAAATTTTGATCTAACTTATGGATTGTGATATATTTCCAAATGAAGATGTGAGGTCCTTTTATAGCCTTCAAGTGAGGTGCTTCCTTCCTTCATGTTGAAGTCATCTTGAGTGGATGATAGCTGTAGTTGCTTTTCCAGAGGTTTATCCATGTTGCAATCTTTGACTTAATCATATAGGGTGGTTCCATGGTGTTAGAACAAGTGTCCCTATGTTGATGACTCTTCAAAGCTATGCCTATAGCTATGTGTGAATGGTAGGCGCCTACTATACATTGTTGGATGGCATCAGGGAAGCAAGTAGGAGGTCATCACATTGCATGTGGATGCATATGAAACAGTCGCTTATTCACCAAGTTGCGCAGAATTGATGCAGATCGGTCAGAGAGCATTGATGCAGATGAAGATGAGACCAGCACTGAACAAAAACATCAAACATACCACAATATATCCAAAATGGCCTATAACTAACTATAACCATTCAAATCACTCAAGATATCATATATCACACTAAATACTATATAAACTCTTTATTATTACTTGAAAGAGAGCAAATACTAAGTTTAAACATATGAAATACTCTATATAAAATAGAGTTATCACACCCCCAAACTTAAACCATTGCTTGTCCGCAAGTAATGACAAAGACAAACTATTAAAAACTATAATTCTAGAAGATAGATCAGTTTGATTTGGATTTTTCATGAGGAGTTCCCTATGAACTTTATTTATCAATAACTTTTCTTGTGCCTTTATTTCTTCAAAACTACCAATTTTATTCAAACTCTCTTGTGTGTGTGTGAACCCACTGAGTTGAGATTGGTTCCAAGACTAAGTAAAAAATTTCCTCCTAGCCTTTGAAAGGATTGGTTCATCTTTGGTCACACCAAAATATTTTTCAAAAGAGAGTTTAGACTCACAAAATTTTCTCAAGTGTTGGGGAGTTTTTAAAATCAAAGGGCTTGATTGAATTTTTCAAAGCTTTTGAGCCAATGCAATTTTCTATTTTTTTTTTTTTTTTTTTTTTTTTTTGTGTGGATCTTTTTGTGCAAATGCAATACTTCTTTGAAGTGTTTTTATGCATTGATTTTTTCCTGCATTTTGCTTTTTCTTCAAAGGCGCTTGCGGTGATGCAACCAGACTGACCGATAATGCTTTTTCTTTTCTAGCTCATACCTTCCTCACCGACCTCCGGATGCAAATGCACTTTGGCACAGTCTTTGACCTCCGTGATGCATATATATTTTTCTTTGCACTTTGGCACAGTGTTCGGCTTTATTGAACTATCCTCCGAGATACATTTATTCCTCGCATGGCACAGTGTCTTGACCTCCGTGATGCATTCATGTACTTAGTACGTATATAGTTTCAAAAGATTCGTGATATGGCTTGTCCACATTTTTGTTTTCTTTTTCTACATTGTTTACTCTTATACTTTTGAAATTCAGCCTTTGTTTTTCATAAAACACCCCAAACTTAATTCTTTAAGCTCTTCTTTCTTTTTAGTAAAGCTTTGTTTTGACCTAAGCTTACCAAAAATTCCCTTGCATCATTGATCTTTTAAATAGCAAGGTTCTTTTCACAAACTCAGTTTTGAAGTGTTGAAGTGAAAATAATTTTGGTTTTTCTGAGAAATAAGGCTTCTTTTTCATCATTGAAATTCCATCCATAGGGTTTTCACCATATTTTTGAAAAACTGATCTTTTCTACTAAAATATTTAGATACTACTTTGTTAAGTACATCTAATATTTAAACAAACTAAAAACTATTTAAAACATATATATTTACTATCTAAAACATATTAATTTAAACACACAACATATTAGATAGAAACAAACATAATTAAACATAACATGCAAATCCCCCCCCAAACTTAAGGGGTTGCAGTGCCCTCACTGCAAATTTGTTCAAAACAGACAAAATCATTTGTTCAAAAATAGGGAAAGGGATTAGTACAACCAGGAAATAGTTTAAAACAGCAATTAACACAAGTTATAGCGCTTTATGTGAAGACTTGTAAATTGATACTCATTTCTTGGCTCCACTCCTAATTCTCGTGCTTTGCTGGATGGAGGAGTGTGCTTCACCTTCTCGCTTCTTCTCCTTGGGCTTGCTTGGTGTTGCTTCAGTAGGTGCGTATGCACCTCCTACTCGTGTAGCTGCAGGAACTTGTTCAGAATCGATGCAGTGCATCGCCTTGACCGCATCGACTTCTTCCTTTTTGGTGTTAATTTTGCTGCCTTCCTGCGCAGTTGCTTGAAGAATTTCTCGAGTGTTGTGCAATGCTTCCTCTTCTCGCTTTGCCATTTCTTCCGAACCATTTTGATTGTTGCCTCATCATGCACAGCTTGTTGTCTGTTGTGATGCAGCAGCAGTGATGCAGAGCATCACTCGCATCTCAACAGTTTGAGTTCTCGCTCCTTTGCAGATGATTCTTCAATTTTATCTCCTTTGTCGAGTCCTTCTTCTTCTCTTTCCTGCACAATCTCTTTCTCAAGAGCAGAAACAACATTTGAAATAATATTGCTTGGGTTAGAAGGTACTGCATGTTCTGTTGGCATAACAGGGGTTGGTTGTTCTGTGTGAGTTGTTTCTTGTGTTTCTTTTCTTGGAGAGGGTGGTGGAGGGGTTGTTTTTGGTGGTGATTGTGATAGGACTGGTGGATCATTGAGGGAGGGTAATGGTGATTTTGGAATGGAGGAGGATTCTTGGTTAGGTGAGATGATGGGTGTTTTGGTAGTTGGTGAAGTGATAGGGGTTTCTGGTTGTTGGGTTGATGCAGAAGTTTGTTTGGCATATTTCTGCCTAGCAATCTCCTCTAAGATCACACCTCTAGCTTGTTCCTCTTCTTCTTCATCAATTTCCTCATCACTTTCTTCCTCCTCTTCTTCTTCTAAATTCTTATCCATTTCTTTCAATTCCTCACTCTCAGCTTCAGATTCGAAATCATACAATTCTTCAACTACGTGTTCTCTACCACAACCTTCTTCTCAGACTTTGTATTGTTTCCTAGCCACTTTCTTCTTAGTGCTAGGTTCTCCTACCTTCTCTTTTCCTTTCCTTCTTCTTCTTCTCTCTCTTCTTCTTCACCTTCGATCTCAATACCCAACTTGGGAATTCGTGGGCATTCACTTGGCCCACAAGATCAAAGATCTTGTCAAAGACCAATTGAAGCCGGTCATGTTGATCATTCTGAAATTTCCAGATCGCCTCCTCTCGCTCGCATGTAATGCTCTTGCATTGCAGTGCAGGCCTCTTACATTTCTCAACTTTTCCTTCACTTCAAAGACTAAATTACTGTGGGAAATTTCCTTTGTTCATTAGCAACTATAGGGACTCCTTCTTTCATGCATAGCTCAAGAATAAGACAAGGGAAAACAGAAATCCCTTTGATTTTGTTGAGCATGCAAGAATTTCCCTAGCTATCAATCACGCCTATGTCTACATGTCCTCGAGAGAATTGTATCTAGCAAGATCAATCTCTCTTTGGTCATAGCATATGTATGTGATGTGGTAAGGCGAATTGAATTGGCTATGAACAAATGCCAATTACCTAATGCATTTACCAAATAGTTACTTCTAAGCTTAATCTCATTAGGTGTGAATTTTTCCCAAACAGACTCTCGTATAGCAATCCTACTCCTTATTTCTTCCATTTCTTTCTTAAAGGCATTTGCCACTCTATTTTCAAATTTATTCCCATTATATTTCAGCATATAATGTTCATTCAATTTCTTGGCATGGAAGTGTACAAGTTTACCTCTCACCATGGAAGTGTAGGAATGTTCTCGCTCCTTCTTGTGGTGTGATGCCAAAGATAGAATTCTCTCACTATGTCTTCAATATAGCCTCCTCTTGGTAGCACGAAGTGGTCCCAATTGAGATTGGCCACTGTTTGACATGAATGATGGGCTTGCCTTCTTCAAATCATACCTCTCTCGGGCATTAGATGCATGTTCCACGATGAACATTGTCATCGCCTTCGATTGATGATTCTTTGGCTTTCCTTTCCTTGATGATGATGATCCTGCATGCATGGCTTTCTTCTCTTTTTGGGAGTTTTGGCTGCTTGCGATGTTTTCTGTGCTGATTGTTTCTTCACCATTGTAATTACTATGAATTTTTAGGTTTTGATTGCTTGTGTGATTGAGAAAAAATTGGATTGAGAATGGGAAGGGTGGTTTGTGTTTCGATATGAGAGAATTTGTGAGAGTTTGCGAATGAAGGGGTAACGGTAACAATACAAGGCTTTATGTTTCGTGAAGAGGAAGTTAGTGGAGTTATTAGGTAGCCGTTAGCATTGCGTCTTTGCGCATGCATCTTGCCAAGTGTCTTGCTTTGGCTACCAATGTGTCATTAATCTTATTTATCCTCCTTTGATCTTCCTGAAGCCTTTTGATTCACACTTAACCAATTTTCTTCAAGTTTATAAATTTCTGATGCAGGGCACATTTTCCTTCAATGCAAAAGACTTGATGCAGCTGCATTAGTTTCCTGCATTTCTGCAAAACAACTAAAAACATAAAATTGCACAAAAATAATTAAAAACAATGGGTTGCCTCCCATTAAGCGCTTGTTTTAAGAGTCTTGTCAGCCTGACTACCTCTTTTCATTTAGAGATTTTGCAAATGAGTGGTGGTTTTGTCTTTCACCACATGTTCACCATAGTACATTTTAACTCTCTGACCATTCACCTTGAAGACAGTATTTGAGGATTTATCAAATAAGTCTCTTCGCTCCATGTGGATAAACTTTTATCAACTTAAATGGTCCTGACCACCTTGACCTTAGTTTTCCAGGAAATAGCTTCAACCAGAGTTGTATAGCCAAACTAGTCCTCCTTCTTTCAATTCTCTTCTGAGAATTTTCTTGTCATGCCATTTCTTAGTCTTAGCTTTGTAGATTTCAGCATTCTCATAAGAGGTTTGCCTAATTTCTTCTAACTCATCAAGCTCTAACATTCTCTTTTTACCTGCCTTGTTCAAATTGAAATTGAGCTTTTTGATAGCCCAATAGGATTTGTTTTCCAATTCTACAGGTAAATGGCATGCTTTTCCATAGACTAATTTGTAAGGGGACATTCCTAAGGGTGTTTTGAATGTTGTTCTATATGCCCATAAAGCATCATCCAAATGTAAAGACCAATCTTTCCTATTTGGACTTACCATTTTTTCTAGCATTCTCTTAATTTCCTATTGGATAATTCCGCTTGTCCACTAGTTTGAGGATGGTAGGTCAGTAGCTATCTTATGCTTAACTCCATACTTAGCTAGAAGGTTTTCTATGATCTTATTGCAAAAGTGTGAACCTTCATCATTAATGATAGCTCTAGAGTTCCAAATCTAGTGAATATATTTCTTTGAAGAAACTTACTCACCGATTTAGCATCATTATTAGGTAATGCTACCGCTTCTACCCATTTGGATACATAATCAACAAATACTAAGATATATAAATTGCCAAAAGAGGGTGGAAAAGGTCCCATGAAATCCATGCCCCAAACATCAAATAATTCAATTTCTAAAATATTTGCTCTAGGCATTTCATGCTTATCGAAATATTTCCTCGCTTCTTTGACATTTATCACAAAGATTTGACCAATAAATATGAATCTTTAAATAAAGTAGGCCAAAAATAACCGATCAGAATACCTTAGCCGCCCCTAGTGCTTCCAAAGTGTCCTCCATAAGGTGCGTAATGGCAATGCAGAAGCATCGCTTGCTTGTTGCTCCTCTTCGTATGCATTTCCTTATTAATTGATCGAGACACATCTTGTAAAGGAATGGATCATCCCAATAGTATTGTTTAACCATGTGGAAGAACTTTCTCCTTTGTTGATATGTCATACTCACTCGGTACTACTTTGCTTGCAAGGAAATTGACAATATCAAGAAACCATGGTGCGAGATGCATTTGATGCTCTGCATTGTTTATAGCAAATGCGCTTTCATGTTTTGCATTGATCGTGATTGCTAATAGTTTCTCATCCGGAAAACTCTCCTTGATTTCTTCTCCTTGTGTACCAAGTGATTCTCCTTCAATCCTTGATAAATGGTCTGCTACTTGGTTTTCTACTCCTTTCTTGTCTCTAATTTCTAGATCAAATTCTTGTAGGAGTAAAATCCACCTTAGCACCTTGGCTTTGCATCCTTCTTTGAAATTAGATACTTAATGGCAGAGTGATCGGTATAGACAATAATTTTAGTGCCAACTAAGTATGATCTAAATTTTTCAAATGCAAAGACCACACTAATAATTCCTTTTCTCGTGGATCATGTAGTTCACTTGAGCTTCAATTAATGTCTTGCTAGCATAATATATGGAATGAAAGACCTTATCATACCTTTGCCCTAGATCGCTCCTACTGCAAAGTCACTAGCATCACACATTAATTCAAATGGCCTGCTCCAACTGAGTTACTATAATTGGTGCCGCTCACCAATGCTTTTTAAGCTTGTCAAAAGCTTCTATACAAAAGTTATCAAAGATAAATTCTACATCATGTTGCAGAAGCATACATAATGGTTTTGAGATTTTTGAAAAGTCTTTGATAAACCTTCTATAGAAACCAAAGATGGCCTAAGAAGCTCCCGATACCTTTAATTGTATTGGGTGGTGGTAGATTCTCAATGACATCAACTTTAGCTTTGTCTACCTCTAGACCTTTCTTTGAAATCCTATGTCCTAGCACTATGCCTTCTTGCACCATGAAATGGCACTTTTCCCGATTTAAGACTAAATTTGTTTCTTCACATCTCTTGAGAATTTGTTCCAAGTTTGTTAAGCAAACTTGAAATGTTTCTCCAAAGATAGAGAAATCATCCATGAATACTTCCATTGATTGCTCAATGAAATCGAGAATATAGACATCATGCATCTTTGGAATGTAGCGGGTGCATTACATAAGCCAAATGGCATTCTCCTAAAAGCAAAAGTACCATAAGGGCATGTAAAGGTGGTTTTGTGTTGATCCTTGAGCTCAATGGCTATTTGATTATAGCTTTGAGTAGCCATCTAGGAAACAATAAAATTCTTTCCCCGCTAATCTATCTAGCATTTGGTCTATGAATGGTAAAGGAAAGTGATCCTTTTGGTAGCTTTGTTGAGTTTTACGTAATCCATACAGATTCTCCACCTGTGTGATGCTTCTTGTTGGTATCAACTCATTCTTTTCATTGGCTATCACCGCACACCCCTTTCTTTGGTACACATTGGACGGGGCTTACCCAAGCACTTTCTCGATATGGGTATATGATTCCAAAGATCTAGCCACTTAATTATTTCCTTTTTCACAACCTCTTTCATGATAGGATTTAGTCTTCTTTGACTCTCTATGTTTGTTTTTGGAATTTTCTTCCAAAATGACTCAGGCATGCATATAGAAGGACTAATTCCTTTGATATCTGTCATTTGCCAACCTATAGCTTTGGTATGCTTCTTGAGAGTACTAATGAGATCACTCTCTGTTTTGATGTTAAATCGAAGCAATGATAACAGTAAAGTCTCATTTGTTCCTAAGAATGCATATTTAAGGTGTTCAGCAAAGATCTTCAATTCTAACTTAGGAGGTTGTTCTAATGAGGGTAAGTTCTTCTTGAGACTTGGATCCTCAAGATTGAGTGGTTCATAAGTCCTAGCCCATACTTCCTTACAAGAGTTTTCTATTGCGATTCTCTTTTCTAGTATTTCAAGATCTAGCAATGCAAATTGCATCTAATGCATCCGCATTGGCTAAGTGATCATACTTGCTTGTAAAATTGTTTTTCTACCAATTGATCTAGAGAGAATAAGGATGAACACTCTTCTGCTTTCTTCAAGAAGGATACTTCATAGCATTCATTACATTGAATTTGATCTCTTGATCATTCACTCTCATAGTGAGTTCACCTTTCGCACATCAATTATGGTTTTACCAGTTGCTAAAAATGGTCTTCCTAGGATAATAGGCACTTCCTTATCTGCATCAAAGTCAAGGATAACACAATCTACAGGGATACAAATTTGTCTACCTTAACTAGGATGTCTTCTATGATACCTTCGTGATAGGCTATTGATCACAATCGGCTAATTGAAGTGTCACGAGTGGTTGGTTTTGCATTTCCTATTTCTAATCGGTCAAAAATAGATTTAGGCATCAAGTTGATGCTTGCACCTAAATCACATAAAGCTTTACTAAAGATAGGATTTTCCTATAGAAAATGGAATTGTAAAACTACCTGGATCCTTCAATTTCCTAGGGATCTTATTTTGCATAAGCAAACTACAATCTTCATCATGGCAACTGCTTTCAAACTCACCTAATCTTCTTCTCTTAGTAAGCACATCCTTCATAAATTTTGCATAATTTGGCATTTGTTGGAGGGCTTCTACTAAGGGAACATTGATGTGTAATTGTTTTAGTACCTCTAGGAATTTACCAAACCGCTTCTCCTCATGTGCTTTTTTCACTTTGAGGGTAAGGAGGAGGAGGGTATTCAGTACTAACTTAGGTAGTGGACTTTGAACTTCTTGTGATGCAGAGCACTAGATGCTTCGCATTGGTTTCTTTTTGATTTTTGGCTTTTTCTCCCTTTTCTACACTTTCCTTCTCGCTTAACTCTACCAAATCCTTACCACTTCTCAATGAAATAGCCTTAACTCGCTCTTTTCCTTTGGTTTGGGAAGGAGTAGCTTCAGATTTGAAGGTAAGGCACCTTGGGGCCTTTGATACAGAGTCGTGGCTAATTGACCAACTTGATTTTCTAAGTTCTTGATGGAAGCATCTTGGGTTTGTCTAGCGCTTCTAGATTCACCTATGAATGCTTTAAGCATGGTTTCTAGAGAATTCTCAGTGGTAGGTTGAGAGTTTCTTTGGTTAGTTTGAGCCGGGAATCTGGTGGGTTGGTGTGTGTAGTTGGAGTAGTTCTAGGTGCAGTGTGCCTCGTTGTTGCTCCATCTAAAATTTGGGTGATCTTTCCAACCAGGATTATAAGTGTTGGAATAAGGGTTGTTATTCCTATTATAACCTACATAATTTACAGAGATAGGGTTGCTAGAACACTCCTCATACAAGTGACCTCCTCCACAAGACACACAACTAGGTGTGCACGGAGGTACTTGTTCTCTTCTTTGCACAGTAAGATCGTTGTCTGGTGATGCAGCTGCATTAGATGCAGTAGCATTGCCAGAAGTGAAGTTTTTCATCAAATTAGCTAGAGTGGCTACTTGAGCAGATAGGGGCGAGATATATCATTGATTTCATGCACCTGATGGTTTCTTTTGGGCACTTACCCTCTCAGTAGGCCAACTAGAGCTATTAGCTGCTATTCTATCAATTAATTCACATGCTTCATTGTATGACAGATTTAATAACACTCCACCAGATGATGCATCAAGCATTATTCTGGTTTGAGGTTCTAAACCATTATAAAATGTTTCCATTTGAATAATAACAGGTAAACCATGATGAGGACATTTTCTTAAAAGTTCCTTCCATCTTTCCCATGCTTCAAATAAAGATTCAAACTCTTTTTGTCTAAAAGATGTAATATCATTTCTTAACCTGGCATTTTTGATAGGTGGGAAATATTTTCCTAAAAACTTTTCAACCATTTCATTCCATGAATGAATAGAGTTAGGCTCTAAAGAATTTAGCCAAGTCTTGGCTCTATCTCTCAAAGAATATGGAAATAACCTTAATCTAAATGCATTTTCACTAACACCGTAAAATAAAATTACTACAGACTTCTAGAAATTGCCTTAAATGCAAATGAGGATCTTCATGAGGAGATCCTCCAAATTGACCAATAGTTTGAAGCATTTGAAACATCATAGGCTTAAATTCAAAATGCATGGCATCAATATGAGGTCTGCTTATACTAGTTTGCATGTTTTGATGATCAAATCGAGCATAATCCTCATAGGTCTATCTCTATCATTAATCATACCTATGTGATCCATGTGGATGAGATTTTCTCTATGAACTTCTTCTTCAAGAGCATGATGTGAACCGGGCCTCCTCTCACCGAGTGTGGCCTTGAGCTTTGTTCTTCAACGAAAGACATGTTCTTGGGCTTGTTGATTCTGCTTTTTGGAGCCTTAGCAATCTCCGAATTTTCTTTCTATTTCTAAATCTAAACTATATTCGGAGTTACTGCTTCTCGGTTCTCAGTACATATACTAAGTACCATGTAATCGTGGTTGACAGTAAACTCTAAAAACGCAATTTATATACAACACTAAATTACTCAATATCGAATTTTAAAAAGAATTTACTTCAATCCCAACAACGGCGCCAAAAACTTGGTGTGTGGAATATGCCACATACACTTGAGTGCAAGTATACACTTTGTCCAAAAACAAGTAGTAAAAAGATCGAACCCACAGAGATTGAAAAACTCACTTTTAAATGATATAAAGTAATAAAGTGTAAAGTCACAAAGTAAATAAATAATTTTGGATTTTGGTTGATGATCACAACTAAGTTAGAAAGAAAGCAAGTAAAGAATGTTGATAGTGTAAAAGAAAAGCTAGTTGGAATGTCTTCATCAAGTAATTTACTTAAAAGTGTATGATGCAAAGATGTGATGCAAATGCAGATGAATCTTTGTTGCATTAGCTATGTGCCTTTCGGTCACTTTCTTCGAGTTTCATTACCAAATCTTATGATCCTTGTTCTATGCAAAGAAAGAAAGGGGGTGTCGAAGCCAATCTTGCCTCCTAACAAGTATCACTTTGCTTAAGTGAATTCACTCTTGTATTTTAAGTACCCACAATTATCCTATGGACTATACTATCCTATGTCTAGGACTTAGCATGGTTTTCACAAAGTTTTCTTTATGTAAAACACTCACACATATTAGTTCTTGAGTTCTTAATTGTAAGCCATGTCCGGTCATTTACAATTCATACTTATTCTAAGTGATCAAGTTTAAAATAAGTAATAAAAATATTATCAAGCAAGAACTAAAGTACAAACATACATACATGCAACATACTTACTTAAAAGCTCATTAAATGATTAGAACATTCCAACTAAGAAAGGTTTAGCTAACAAGAGACATTGCAAGATATATATAAACCGAATAGACCATGTTTATATATATAGAACTTACTAAAGAGAAACAACAAGAGTAAGGTTACAAATGTTGAAAATCTTTATATGAAGTCTTCTAGCAATGCACTAGCATTACTCCTTAGCACTATACAAACACTATGAAAATGAGTAAAGGAGGATTTGTCAATTCCTTCCTCTTCCTCTAAAAATATAAAAACTAACTATGTATATTGAAATTTTGATCTAACTTATGGATTGTGATATATTTCCAAATGAAGATGTGAGGTCCTTTTATAGCCTTCAAGTGAGGTGATTCCTTCCTTCATGTTGAAGTCATCTTGAGTGGATGATAGTCGTAGTTGCTTTTCCGAGGGTTTATCCATGTTGCAATCTTTGACTTAATCATATAGGGTGGTTCCATGGTGTTAGAACAAGTGTCCCTATGTTGATGACTCTTCAAAGCTATGCCTATAGCTATGTGTGAATGGTAGGCGCCTACTATACATTGTTGGATGGCATCAGGGAAGCAAGTAGGAGGTCATCACATTGCATGTGGATGCATATGAAACAGGCTGCTTATTCACCAAGTTGCGCAGAATTGATGCAGGATCAGTGCAGGAGCATTGATGCAGATGAAGATTGAGATCGCATCAACAAAAAACATCAAACATACCACAATATATCCAAAATGGCCTATAACTAACTATAACCATTCAAATCACTCAAGATATCATATATCACACTAAATACTATATAAACTCTTTATTATTACTTGAAAGAGAGCAAATACTAAGTTTAAACATATGAAATACTCTATATAAAATAGAGTTATCACCTTTATTGCGAGAATTGTGGCCGGTCTCTTCTGGCCATGTTCGGTGGAGCCACAGTCGAGGTAGGATAGCGCTCGGGCCTCCCACTGTGGTCGCCAATTGATCGTACCTGACCAATGAAGTGAAGATGTTGTTCGTGGCTCCTGCGCTCGGTCGTTGATGAGGAATAGGGACCGGCCTTGAGAGCACCTCGGTGGTACTGCAAAGACGCTCCGACGCTCTAGTCGAGGTGTGCTAACGCGGGGGTATCACGGGGGGAATTACGTGCTGAAGCCACACGTGAATGGCGTATTTATATTTGTTGGAGGTGGCGCCTGGCCGAAATAAGCGCAACGGCCAGGAGCGCAACTTGCGCTGCAAGGCTAGCATGCTTGGGCCGTTTGGGCCGGCCATAGTGGGAATGGGCCGCTGATCCCTTTCTGTTGGCACCTCCTGGTGTTGTTGGTACACCCCAGAACACTCATGTAAATATTTTTATAATAACAAAAACCACATAAAAAATATAAAGAGGATGGTATAAAAATAAAATATGTGATGAACTTATATTCTTCTGATTATGATATGATAAAAGTTAAAAGAAAGAAGAAAAACTTTGACTCTGCACACACACACACACACCTAGATCTGCCAAAAACCAATAGTATAGTACTACCAATCAATTATACAAGCACCCAAGTCTGATAATATACCTACTCTCCTCACCTTATCTCTCCTTCCATTCTCTATGCTTTCTTTCTTTCTCTTTCCTAACAGATAAAGATGTTCCCTCAGTATTGGCTTCTCTGATTTGGCTCCTTCTTCACCTTATCTTCATGATCATCATCATGTTTTCTGTCACCAACCATTATAAGAGATGTTTCAGCTACACCCTTTGAATTATTGTCTTCACATTTGTACTTATACCAAGATGCCCAATAAAGAAAGTTAAAAAAATTAAGACAACTCAGAATTGCTAAGAACCAATAAAACAAGTTCAAATTGTTTTGATTCAAATCAAACCCATGTAACCATCCTTGTTTGCTTGGAGTGATCCTCTTGGTGATAGCATTAATGACATTGACAAATACTGTACTCAAGAAATAACCAAGTGACATAGACAACCATGTGAATGAAGTTGACAATGATTTCATTGTTGCTGGTGCTTCTCTGTAAAAGAATTCTAATAATCCAACAAGAGTGAACATATCTGCAATTCCAAATATAGCATATTGGAATGATAACCAAAATAAACTAATTGGTTTTGTTGGATCATTCCTTCCTTGGTTTCTTCTTTTAACTTCTATGAAACCAGCTATTGTCATTGAAATAGAGGAAAGTACTAATCCTACACCAACTCTTTGAAGTTGTGTAACACCTGAAGGGTGATGAGTTATCTTTCTTGCAAATGGCACAAAGAAGAGTTCATAAATTGGAATCAGTGTGCATAAAAAAAGAAGAGGGATAACAGGAATTGATGGTGCTGGAACAGTAAATGAACCGAGTTTAAGGTTCATTGTATTTCCTTGCTGAACTGAGAATGTTTGGAGCTGTGCTAAACAAGTGTTCATCACAATTGTGCTGGCTAATATAGGTAACATTCTTGCTAGGATTTTCACTTCTTCTACTTGAGTTACTGTGCAGATCTTCCATTGCTTTGGTTCTTCAGAGTTTTCTTGAAGAATTGCTGCTTTATCTAGAAACCTGATTCAATGAACCAAATCATTCTCAGTTTTTCACATAATGTACTTATGTGAATGAATGAATGTTATGTCCTCCCAGCCATATTATTGTCATCAATTAATGTAAATAAATATTCAAAGGAAAAGGGAAGTTGATGAAATAATAATAATACCAAAAAAGAGAGGCCTTTTCAGTGAGTATTTGTCAGGAAAATTATTATTATTATTATTATTATTATTTTGTTGTGCATTGCTGGTGGAGACATAATTTCCATGATCATATTCTCTGTATTCTCTGATGCTCCAAACGTGTAGAAGTGATGGTAGTAGGCCCAAGTTCTTGGCATTACATATTACGTCGTACATAGGAAAAAGAATCTTAACATGCTAATGTGCAGCTGGACTATGTAATTCTAAATTGTCATTTCACACAAACATTATTATTAGCTAGCTTTGATTGATTGGTGTAGCTACTGAATGCATTATGCAATGAATATGAAGGAGAAAAAACCTCATCTGGTTGGTATGTGCAATCTTCTCTAATGTTGCATCTTTATAAACCTCATAAAGTTGTTCATTAGATTCTGGCAGTGGTAGCTTTCGGTTCTTAAAAGCCACAACAATAACCTGTAAGTAATGTAGTAACAAACAATACCATTTATTAATTAATCAATGAATGAGGAGTAAAAGTTAATTAATTAAATTACTACATATATATATATATTTACCTGAATAATCCTCAAAATGGGGCTTTCACCAGGATTTTTGATGCGGTAAAAAGGTTTACCAAGAGCAAGAGTGAGAAAACCAATAGAAGAAGCTAATGTTATTATTAAAAATCCCCAATGCCAAGCTCTTTGTGTACTAACCCAGACAACACCAGTAACACCAATAACAGAACCTAATGTTGTACTAAGCAAAAGCCAATTAAAAAAAGTTGCAAGAGCTTTAGCTTCAATTGGATGTTTTTCATCAAATTGGTCAGCACCAAATGCAGTCATTGATCCTCTAACTCCACCTAACCCCAAAGCTAATAAACAAAGTGATGTGTAAAACATTACAGCTGTACCTCCTTTTACACAGCTTGACTTTCCACATGCATCAGGGTGTAAATTATTTAAACCAGCTTGAATTGTGAGCATTATCAAAGCCTACAAAAAAATAAATGTTATTAAAATCAGAAACCATTGGGATTTGAAATATATTAATATATAAGTTACCAGAACTTCGAGTGATCCAAAAAGCAAGCATGTGGTTAATCTGTTCAAGTAAGAATCCGAGATGAAACCACCAACGAGAGAGAGTAAGAAAGTTGAACCCATGAAATTTGTGAGAGTGTTGGCAGAGCTTGAGAGATCAAAGTGCATCACCATATAAAAATATAGAACTAAGCTAACCATGTTTGCCACAAAACCCATGTTGTCCAATGCCGACAAAACTACATTAACAAACAATGAAGTAAGTAAATAAAAAGAATAAAGATCAATTTACTCTATTAATAACTTACTGAGCTTACCAAAGATAAACATGGAAGCTTTGAATCCACCTTTTTGTTTCTTCCATTGAATGATGGGTTTGAGTTCTTCTTTGTCTCCTCCCTGTATGTATGTATGTATGTATGAATTAGATGGTGAGAGAGGAGATAGATAGATAGATAGAGAATGATGAGTTGGGTTGCTTACCATTGTGAAGAGAAGAGCGAGATTCAGAGAAGAAGAATGTGGAGTTGAAGAGAGATAGTGTTGTTGGTGAACATATAACTGAAAATAGAAGCTTTTGGGAGGACAAGAACAATGTTAAGGTTGGTTGGAGTTGGAGAGGTGCTTTGAAATCAACAAGAGTTGTTGCTTTGAATTGAAGTGTTTGCTTCTTCTGTCCTTCCGTCTTTGTCCTCCTCTATGCTATTTATCATGCTCTCTCTCTCTCTCTCTCTCTCTGCACCGTTTTGCAATTTCAAACACAAGAGCGGAAAACGAAATTAAACGGGTTGTACTATTGTCACAAAATGAAATGCTTACATAATAATAGTAGATTTAAGGTAGCTAATTATACTTGATGGATGCTGAATCTATCCATCACAGATCTTATAATCAATAATATCCAACATATACTTGACGATGCTAAAAGTACCAAAGATTAGGAACGGGTGGAGTAATTACATTTATACCTCACCTCAAGAGGACTAGTGAGGATTTGAATCTAGATACAAACTCTGTCATGCTCCACTAGACAAACCTTTTGAGTTAATGTTCAAATTTCTAATACTAACTAGCGGTATACCGATGCATACGCACGGGTACTATTGTGTTCTTTACGTGAATTCACTCAGTTTGAATTTAATTAATCCGAGCATTTAAAAAATAAATACATATAAAAACCAAAAATATAATTTTTCAAAACAACAACATATAATGTTTCATCCGGTCAAAAAAAACATATAATGTTTCACGCTAGAACTCAGAAAATTATCTCTATTATATATAACCATGGATCTTTCATGTCACCATCCATATAGTATGACACGTCACTAATTACATCATCAACGATTTTGTTCCACATCATCAAGTTAATTCGCTGAAATATATACCAAAAATGTCAAAGCAGGGAATCAAACCCATCCCGTCTTTAATTCAGTGCAATTCTTAACCAAGTTGATTACCTAACTCTGTTGTTTCATAAGAGTAACACATTATTGTTAAACCATTCTTCATTGTTATTTTAAATAAAAATAAAAATCTTGGTACATTATTTTTATATCTCTATTATATATAACCATAGATCTTCCATGTCACCATCCACATAGTCTACATGTCACTAATTACATTATCAACGATTTTATTCCACATCATCAACGATTTTATTCCACATCATCAAGTTAATTCGCTGAAATATATACCAAAAATGTCAAAGCAGGGAATCAAACCCACCCCCTCTTGAATTCAGTGCAATTCTTAACCAAGTCGACTACCTAACTCTGTTGTTTCATAAGCGTAACACATTATTGTTAAACCATTCTTCATTGTTATTTTAAATAAAAATAAAAATCTTGGTACATCTCTATTATATTAAACCATGAATCTTCCACCTATACAGTGGCGGATCTTGCCAAAAAAATTTGAGGGAGCCAAAATAGTAACAAATATATAAAATAAAATTAATGGTGTATTTATAATAGTTTGTTTGGTTTAGTGGTCAAAATTATCTATGTCAATTTTAATGTCCTAAGTTCAAATATTGCTTAGTGCAGTTTTTTATATTAATTTTTGAGAAAAATATACAAATAACTACAAAAAGAGGTTTGACCATCACAAAATTGAACTGGGACCCTAAATACACAAATAATGCTCTTAACCGTTTGGCTACTGATACCTTTGTTGCTTAGTGTTCATTTGGTTCTCTATATTCTAACTTTGAGTATAAAATATATCTATGTATATATTAACTTAATGGGAGCCGGGGGGTACCGTGTGGCTCCCCCCGGCTCCTATAAAGATCCGCCACTGCACCTATACATCCACATGTCCTTCCACATCACTAATTACGTCGCCTTCCTTTTAATCCACGCCAGCTTTGTTTAAATCCATGTCAGCATGTTATTTCAAAATATATCACCAAAAAAGCAAAATCTGGAGAAATAAGGCTTTTCAGTCTTCTAATTATTCCAATGCTTTTGGTCTATTCCCTTATATTGTCTTCTCTTTTTAATCCATTTGAAGATGTATAATTTGTATTTTATCCATTGGAGAATTAATCATGTATTACTTAATTATTTGCTATAGGAAATTTATTTTACTGTGTAATTGGAGAGTGGTAAATGAAATAATTGATGAGTGGGGAAGTTCGTTTTGGTGTGGGGCATAGAGATAATACAAGGATAGAATAGAAAAGGGGAATGAAAGAAAATGGTGATGAAGAGGGGTAGTTTGGGGTATTGGGCTATTTGAAATAGCTTGGTGGGTTTGAAGTGGTTTGAGCTAGATGAGTGGAAAGAGCATCATCTGTATGTTAATATGTTGAACTCTTAACTCTGTAAAATATATTCTTTTTGATTCCTAATTATGTTTTATTTAGGGGTCAATAAATATTCATTTAGTGTATCTACATTCATTTAGTGTATGTACATCTCATATATTCTATTTGATTACATGTTCCTAATTTGTAGTTGCTATATTTTGACATTCTTTGTTGAACAGGAGAAGTTAACTTCGGTGCCTGCACAAAGAGTTTGCATATGTTTATATTATTCCATCATTAGTATTCAACTTTATGATCTATCCTTTTTTGTTTATCTGTTAAATCATTCAAAGAAAAAATACAGTTTGTAATGTCGCTATATTGATATTTCAGCTGAGAAAGATAAATTAACCTATAATACCAGCTGAAATCAAATGATAGAATTTTCTTAATGGAAAAGAAACTACAATTTCCAGAGAAAGCATAATATCCTTTTAGCACATACAGACTTTCAAATGAAAAAGTTTTTATGTGTTAATAATAGAAAATTGTAGAATTTATGTGTGCCTTTTTAAATAATAGAAAACTACCGGAAACATTTGTGTCTTTCCCTTCAAGTTTTCAATTTTAGAGGGATGTGTGTCTTTGTATAGAGAAGTCTTAAGTTTCGCACTATACAAATCAATCAAGAGGTAAATCTGATGTGGCTTTTTAATTTAACTTCAAAGAAGAGTTTTGAGGGTCCAATTGCATCCTAACATAAAGTCATGCCATGACCTTACTTTTATAGAATTTCTCAGATTTCCTCTGTTTATTTTTTTTACTCTACATTATGAGATTATTATTTTTTGCTTATTCATTTAGTATTCTATCTTCAGGTCATGTATCAATTAAATATCTCATTTGTGTTAAAGTTGGCAAAGTGGCATTTTTGTTTAACAGAAAATATAAGATATCCTTAAGTGGACCTTAAGGAATAAAATTATATAACAAAATTTTAAGGGAGTTCATGTAAAAGTATGTTTGTTGGTATTGTGGGCCATAGAGTAGTGATCCTTATACATCTGTTTAAATTAGAACATGTTCATGTTTTTCCTGAGACGACGCAACAAATGGGTATGTGTTACAGTATTTGACTGAGGGAGAATGAATAACTTTTGCTGAAGTTGTTAAATGTGTTATTGACTGATGCTAAGGGTGATGGCAAAATCATCTATGGGTTTATTCAGTGGTTTTCTAACTTGCCACATGATGCAGATAAATGTAGAGTGGGCATCACTTCATGCCACATGATTCTCTTATATCCATGAAGTCAGTGTTTTTTTTTTACCAAGATCCACGAAGTCAATGTCAGAAACATGTTTCAGGTAGATTTTCCTAACTGCATGATTGCTTGCAGAGTATTATTCCAGCTCACAGTGAAGACAGTGATATCAAGACTCTTCTTTACTTAAACATCGCGGCAGCATCTGGACGTGGGGTTAATCAAGCTGAAGAGGTAACTTGCTTTAATACTTTTTGCTATGACCATTATATGCACTGGCTAGACCATTGATATCAATTGGGTTAAATTCTTCTGTTTCCTAGCTCATTCCTTCTTACCCATTTTGCTTCTTCTTTCTTTGGATTCACAATATACTTTCTATGCAGTTAAAAGCCCATGCATTCGAAATTGATTACGAACTTTGAGCATTCATCCCAAAAATGCAAAATTGATGTTTCACATTACTTATTTGTTTGGCATTTCGTCTGTTGATAATTCTGAATTATAAATTCATCACATTTAGGTGTTGAAGTAGGTAACATTTGCAGCAGGCTTCCCTGTGGCTATTGATACATGCTTTGAAGATCTCAAGAGATTAAATGATGAACTTTCCGATAAATCTGTGCTCCTAGGCAACAGATTGAAACCCTCTGAAGCTGATGTTTTAGTGTTCACATTTCATATTCATCGCACTTACTATGCTAGAGAGAATTGCTTCCCATTCCCCTCTGGAATTCAACTTATGGATCATAGATTTAAAATCAGAGGCTTTAATTTATCTAAAACGGTTCTTACGTTTGGGCATTTAAATCCATAATTCAATTATATCTCTTAAACTATTCTTATGTTGCTTATTATTTCTTGATGCAACTTGCAGCTGTCAAAGCAACACGTATCAGTGGGGGAAGGAGATGAACTATTTGTCGTAATACTAGCTTTTTTGGCATGGAATAGAAACGTTTGTTTGTAATTTTTTAAGAGACCAAGTAGTAAAATGCATTAAACCAGATGTGTAATAACGATCAATTATAGTTTAAAAAAAATGTATATCTACCTTAATGTTACCCAAGACATAATGTTTAAAAAAATGTATACTCATGCTGACACGGGTGATGCAAACTAGTATATATATATATATATATATATATATATATATATATATATATATATATATATATAAAAGATAAAATATTTTCTTGTTAGGACTGAAACACATAATAATGAATTATAAAATTAGCGTGTAATTGTAAAGAAACATGGAGTATCAATTAATAAATTTATTGTAATTAATATCGAGTCAATATTTTATTTTATTTTTTGACAAACGGAATCTAGTTCATTTCATTCAAAACAAGTGCAGAAATACATGCTAGGACATCAAACAAAGTATGAGAAGAGACTGAAAACAATGCTACCCCTGCTAAAGAGTGAGCCACCTTGTTAGTCTCTCTCCTAGAGAACTCCACATGAGAGTTGTTACTAAAAAAAGAAAAGGACTCCTTACAAGAATTCAAAATACAACCATAGTCCGAATGAAAAGAGGAACACTTGTGGAAATCGTCCACCACCACCTTGGCATCTAACTCAAAAATGACGTCTTTGAAATGAAGTTCGCGAACCCATTCCATAGCTAGCAAGAGTCCCAAAGCCTCACCCTTGTAAACTTCGACAATTGGTGCAAAGGAACACAACTTTGCTGCGATAAAGGCTCTGTTTGCGTCCCGAAGACACATTCTGAATCCAACCTTATTACCTCCACTATCAAAAGCTGCATCCACATTACATTTAACAACACCCACAAGAGGTTTTTGCCAAGCAAGCCGCACACCAGTCACAACACTAACCGGAATGTGATGCTGAGTTCCGGTGGAAGATTTACCTGCTTCAAACCAGTCCAAAAGCAATTGGCTGCCACGCAAGATAATAGCCGCCACTGTGTCTCTAGTTTTGTTCCAAACCAATTGATTACGACTAGTCCAAAGGCTACACAAAGTCATGCACCACGGCACCCTATCATCATTGTTCAGCTGTTCCAACACCGAAAAAACGAGCCGGTTGGCTAAAGACACACCCACAGCACAGGCAGCCACCTTAGGTGCTACACCAATCAAACGCCAGCAATCCAGAGCCGTACTGCAGTGTGCAACCAGATGCAATGGTGTTTCTTCAACTGCACTACAAAGAGGACAAACATTTGGCACCGTAATGCCACGATGAGCAAGAATAGAGCGAGTTGGGATACAATTTCTACACAATCTCCACATGAAATTCTTAAACTTCGGAGGCAACTTTAATTTCCAGAGCAGGCTCCAATCTCCTTCAACCTTTAAATACGACGTGTTCATAACAGTTTGCATTATCAACCTGTAGGCCATTCGCACGGAATACATCCCAGACTTCTCACACCGCCAGCTCAAAAAATCTGCAGGAACACACGAATATAGTGGAGTTTTTAGCATGGCTGCAGCTGAATTATCTGCCAACAAGAATTTGATTAAAGCTTCATTCCAAGCTTTACTATCATTGTTGATTAAATAATCAACACGTAATAAAGGATTATAAAGACCATGGTGCCTTGGAATTATAGTGCATCTGTCAACAGCCCATCAATTGTCGAGTCAATATTCAACTGTAAAAAAACCCATCAATTGAAGTTAAGAAAAGATGTAATAAGTGACAATAATAAACCAGTCATTGAAATATGACTCAGTCAACAAAATAACTAAATATCATAATCATAATTAATATACTAAAGCAAATAACCAATTAATAAATAATAATAAATAACTTTAAAATAGTTAATCAAATAATAATATAAACCAATTAATAGACACAAAAAAACCACTCATTGCAACATGACTCAGTAGACAAAATAACTAAACATAATAATTATATTTAAAATAAATATTCAATTAATAAAATTATACCTTGTCAAAAAAATTAGTAAAATTATTCAATAAAAACTTTAAATTTTGGTAAAAAAATAAAAAAAATTAAATAAATAATCATATAATAATAAGACTTAAATATGTTTTTAATCCCTACAAATATTGGGTGTTTTGATTTTAGTCCCTCCAAATTCACAGAAACACTAAGCAAATAGGAAAAAGTTGTTCAACAAAAGCCAAGCTGTGGTGGCGATGGGTGAGGGATGCTGATTAATCACTATCTTCCTCTTGTATTGTTGTTGTGTAATTTGGGGAAGGGGAAAAATATGAGTTGGGATTTCTGTACGAGATGGATGAGAAAAGACAACAATGTACACTACTGTCACCACCAAATAGGAAAAAGTTGAGGGAAGAAACAATTCATTCATTACCAACTAGTGTAATCAGCTAATGTCATCAACGGATTTGGGTTGAAGCCTGGGAAAGGGATGATGGAGGATGAACAATTTTTCAACGCCATGTTCTTGTTGGGTTAGGATTTTTAGTAAAGGTGTTGGAGATCTGTTAGCCACATAGAATTTTTTTGACATTTGGCTAACAGAATGACTTATTTAAAAAAAGTTGATTTTACAAGGACCTTTTTCAAAAAAAAAATTGCAATGACTAAAATCAAAACACTTAATATTTACAGGGACCAAAAACATATTTAAACCTAATAATAAAAATCATTCATTAATTTAAAAAACAAAATAAAAGTTATTTCAACATGACCATCCGTCTGTAACCAAAAAAAAACATGACCTTGCGTCACTATTCCTAAATTAGTATTAGTATCTTTCTGTATATTTAGAAATTGAGAACAGCTTTTCCCAGCTTGATACATCATAGCATAGCCTGTATCTCGGATTCTCTCATGTATCAAATTCTTAGAACTGTTTATGAACTGTAAAGCTAAATCATTCATCTATTATGTGCCATACTCCATCTAATACAGGGGCGGCGAGTTCAAGATATTCCCAAGAACACCCAAAACATCTTAGCTTAGTGATAATATACTCTATACTTTCAACAAAAGGCGCTGGGTTCGAATCCTGTGGAACAAAATTAGTTATTTATTTTTTCTTATAATTCCATTTTATCCCACTACTTACCCTCACTTTTTTCCCTCCCAAATTTAACTTTTTTATTTTTAGAAACCGTTTTACCCTTTCGTTCATATCAAGCTTTTATATACAAATGTTCATATCAAACTAATAATTGTATTTTGTGCTATTAAAATTGTTATTTGTCCTACTGATTAATTATTCGTTTTTATTTATTGATAATAAAATTACGCTCAATTATTGTGAAAAAATTGTTCATTTCATTCTATTATTATCGCTTTTTTTTATAACCTTGTTATTATAGTCAAATAATAAAGTTAAGTTCTGAACTTTTTTAAATGAGCGTATTAAAGGAATAAAAAAGTTATAATTCATTTTATTTCGTTTGTTGTCCAAACAATGGAGTGGAATTTTTATTCGCTCCATCGTAAAATTACCAAACAATGAAATGAGAATTTTATTCCATTCCATTCTGCTCAGTCTCATTCCATTCTGCTCCGCTCACTTTAAGCTATCCAAATATACCCTAAAAAAACACTCTATTTTCAAATCCTGGATCCGCCCCTAATTTTGCTGCTTCTCGTAATTGTGTCACGAGAATAATGAAGATTCTGAATAGTTTGACAATCGATTGAAGGGATCACGTGCATTTCTATTATTTATCACTAGTTAACTCACTAGTATTTTTTTTATTTTAACCAAAAGCAAATTAATTCATATCATTCAAATAACTTAACTTGTCATAGTACAATTAGGAATGTAATTAAAAATCATTGAGCTAACATAAGATCTAGCAGCCCTTTCTAGTGAGTGAACTACTTGATTGACTTGTCTCCGGATAAAGTTTATCCTAAAGCTTGTTGTAGTGTTTAAAAACTCCTTGCATCTCTCTATTACCCCTCCAAAATCTGAGTTGTTTCTATTGACATTCAAGATGACGCTACAACAATCAATCTCGATGCCTACATTGTGAATTAAAGGGACAAATTAGTCCATATGACAAGATGTTCCGGATTGGGCCATGAGGTCCAATCTAGTGGTAAACCATGGATCAGCACAATAACAAGGGTTCTAATTCTATGCAACTAAGCTTACCCAAGCCTATCAAAAGATTAATGGTCAGGATCCAACCTCACGATCCAACGGACCAGAGTCCACTTGATACCTATACATGTGCGCCCAACTCTGCAAAAAGGTACACATATCTCATTCCCTACATCACTTTTATTCTCTAGCACTGACTTGAGCGTCTGAATGTCATTGTAGGTCCTATACCCAGAGTTGACTCTGAGATCCGATCTTGCATAGAAACCCTACCAACTGTACCTTCTGATCTACCCAAGGCGAGACAAGGTACTAGACACAAGGTACGCGACTTAATTAGGTTTCTGATCAGGGACATATCTACGAGTTATGAATTAGGGGCACTTGCCCCACTCTTTTTTATTTTATTGTTAAATTGTTAGGTACTTTAAAGTTTGCCCCTACGTAAAATTGTGTTTTGCTCCGGTAAATCGAAATTTATTAGACTATGAAACAAGTTCTTCTATAAGTTTTGAATTTTGTAAATAATTAAATGCACATTTGTAAGAAAAATGAAATTGAGTGATTGTCTAGTTAGGCCAGGAGTTATGATACTAAGAAATTTTTTAGTAACAATTTACTAAACTTTTCGGTAATCATTATACAACAATCCAATTGTTAGTACATACTAATCACAATTTAGTATTTGTGTGGTTTGTACATACTAACCGTAATTTAGTGTTTGTGTTGTTACTGAATTTTTGCATTGATGGAGAAATGACTATTATTCCCAGTCAATAACAATTACTAAGGAATTCTTTAGTACTCTAAGTCAGACTCGTCTAGTTATATGCATAGATGAGTATTTTTTATAGTGTTGAAAATAAAATAAAATAAAAAAGTTGCTTGAGTTTTTGGTGATTCATTTGAAAAAAGTATAATTATGGCCCCAAATTTTAAGATGTTACGATGGCCCCAAAACTGCTTGAGATGACCCTGATGATACATAGTTTTGTTGGGTATGATATTCATAAGAATTTTGTTGGTTATGATACCTTTTAGGCAAAAGTAGTGTGATATTTAAAATTATTTTAAAATAAATTAATATAAAAAAAATAAGATTTCATTGAGTGATTGGATGTTGGATATCATAGTCAACAAAACTCTATGAGGAGTAATTACAAGCCTAGTATTTATGCACAATAAGTGTCACGTATTGGATATAAAAAAATAAGAGTTTGATTGTCGTGTGTCTAGAAATAATTACAAACCTAGTATTTATACACAATGGTCTCTATTAGGCACAATCACTAGCTTATGACTAAAGATAATCAAAAAGCGGTTACTCGGCTAAGAATAATGTACATAATGACTATCATGCACTAAAACTCTAAGAAACTGCCCACTAACTACCTAAGACGTGAAACACGGGCATTATTCATTATCTCCTAAATTCTCGGCGTCTTGGCGTGATCCTTGATTGTTTCCACATTTCGCCTTTGATCTTCAACACAACTCACCACGTACTTCACTCACTTGCCTTCCTGAATTACTATCACGCCTTCAACGATTACCTCGGCTAATGGACCATCGACTAAATCATGCTTAAGCAATGGCGGACTACTGGTGTATGGAAAATACATACACTTGTGTGCAAGTATACACAGTCCAAAAATAAGTAGTAAAAAGGTCGAACCCACAGAGATTGAAAAACTCACTTTTAAAATCAATATAAAGTAATAAAGTGTAAAGTAACTAAGTAAGAAAATAATTTGGAGTTTAAGTGATGATCACAATTAAGTTAGAAAGAAAGCAAGTAAAGAGTGTTGATAATGCAAATGAGAAAAGCTAGTTGGAATGTCTTCATCAAGTAATTTACTTCTAAGTGTGTGATGCAGTATGTGATGCAAACAGACCGAATGTCATTGTTGCATTAGCTATGTGCCTTTCAGTACTTTCTTCAGAGTTTTATTACCAACTCTTCTGATCCTTGCTTTTGCAGTAAAGAAAGGGTTGTCAATGCCTTTCTTGCCTCCTAGCAATTATCCAAGTTGCTAAAATAAATTCACTCTTGTATTTTAAGTGCCCACAATTTATCCTATGGACTATACTATCCTATCTCTAGGACTTAGCATGGTTTTCACAAAGTTTTCTTTATGTAAAACACTCACCCATATTAGTTATTGATTTCTTAATTGTAAGCCATTTCTGGTCATTTACAAATCTACTTATTCTAAGTGATCAAGTTTAAAATAAGTTTTGAAAAGATTATCAAGCAAGAACTAAAGTACAAACATACATACATGCAACATACTTACTTAAAAGCTCATTAAATGATTAGAACATTCCAACTAAGAGAGGTTTAGCTAACAATAGACATTGCAATATATATATAAACTGAATAGACCATGTTTATATAATAGAAATCACAAAAGAGAAACAACAAGATAAAAGTTACAAATGTTGAAGCCCTTTGTATGAAATCTTCTAGCAATGCACTAGCATTACTCCGTAGCACTATACAAACACTATGAAATCGAGTTAAGGAGGATTTGTCAATTCCTTCCTTTCCCTCTTATAAAATAGAAACTAACTATGTATATTGAAATTTTGCTCTAACTTATGGATTGTGATATATTTCCAAATGAAGATGTGAGGTCCTTTTATAGCCTTCAAGAGAGGCGCTTCCTTCCTTCATGTTGAAGTAATCTTGAGTGGATCATAGCTGTAATTGCTTTTCAGAGGTTGATCCCAAGTTGAAATCTTTGACTAATTACATAGGGCGGTTCTATGATGATAGAACATGTGTCCCTATGTTGGTGACTCTTCAAAGCTATGCCTATAGCCATGTGTGAATGGTAGGCGCCTACTATACAAGGTGGGATGACTTCAGAAGACCAAGCATGAGGTCATCAATTGCAAGTGGATGCATATGAAACAGACTGCTCATTCACCAAGTAGTGCAGATTTGATGCAGGATCAGTGCAGGAGCATTTGATGCAGATAGCATTGGGACTGCACTGAACAAAAACATCAAACATACCACAATATATCAAAAATGACCTATAAATAACTATAACCTTTCAAATCACTCAAGTTATCATATATCACACTAAATACTATATAAACTCTTTATTATTACTTGAAAGAGAGCAATTACTAAGTTTAAACATATGAAATACTCTATATAAAATAGAGTTATCAACTACCAGACAACTTCATCATATATCTTCTCAAAGAAAAGAAATGAGAAACAAGAAGTCCTAAGTGATCTTCTAGAAGCTGCTATCCGTGAAATTAAGCCAATCAACTTATCTTGCCTCAACTGCGCCTCTACTTCGGTTGAGGTCTCAGTCGATTGAGCACTTAACAATTTTTAGGTGTTAATAAGTATAAATAACTTATTTCAAAATTTTCATAGATAAATATCTAATTATAATATAAAGTCAACTTCGTAAAATATACAAATTATTTTTATTGTTCAAATTCAATTATAGAATCATTTGTAGCAACTAATGTGACTCATTCATATGCATATACGACTAGTTTTGTTGGAAGATAAGTCATTTTCTTACACCAGAATTTCTTTAAGTTATTTAATTGTAACAAGTTGATCCTTTAAGTTTCTTTCTTACCACTTAGGTACTTTAAGTTATTTAGTTGTCACAAGTTTGTCACTTAAGTTTTTTTCGTAGCACTTAGGTCCTTTAAGTTACAAAATGTTTACACTGTTAGCCTTTTTTTAATATCAAACATATGTTTGGGGTGTAAACCTTTTGTAGCTTAAAAAACCTAAGTGAAACGGAAAAAACTTAAAGAGCGAACTTGTTATAATTAAATAACTTAAATGACCTAAGTGGTACGAAAAAACTTAAAAGACTAATTAGTTACAATTAAATAACTTAAAATATCGCCGATGTTATTTAGCCGCTAAAAAAAAGTTTACTCTGTTCTAATAACAATAGTCAGATAGGATGGAATGCTTTGTAAAGGGAAAAAGTCAAAGAGGACTAAGCATTTGTTTTGCTTAACTACTTGCTGGAGTATTTGGACGTCTCGAAATGGTATCATTTTCAAGAATGAGGAGACTATTGTGGACTCCACATTTTCTCGTACTAAGTTCATCACATGGAGTTCATTTATTTATAGAATAGATTGTAACTCTAATGCGTTCACTTTGTCTTGGGGGTTAAACTCTCTCTGGTGCCTAAACAATTTGTAATTGCTCCAATTGTTTGGGTTCGAGCATTCCTAATGCCGCGTTAATGAAATTATTGCTTATCAAAAAACAAGAGAAATGCTAGCGTCAGTTGCCTTGACACTCGCTTTCAGACACTCTCGTTGTGATTAGTCCACGTCCCTCTGTTTTATTAATCTCTTACCGGGCTACCGGTTCTCCATGTAGAATTTTGCTCTATTTAAGTGTTTCTTTATTGTAAACTAACAGGGTGTGTTATATGAATTTGCAGGGTGCAAATATAACAGGTCCAGTATTGTTACCACCAGGCCTGGCCCAATAACGAGAGAAGACAGACAAAAGAAGAAAAACCAACGTGAGACCGTTCAGTCTCACTCTCTCTTTCTTTCTGAGCTTCTCCTTCCTTCACTCTGCTAGGGTTTGCTACCCAACCTAGCAGAGCAGCTCCAATCACTAAACAGAAACCACCAATGAACCGATCTCAACCTCCTTTACAAAACCCCTCAAAGAAAACTGCGATTTGGTCACCTTGATCAAACCCTAATTTTCCTCTTTGCTGATTCTGAGTCCCATGAGATAGATTGAAGCTGAAAAGGTAAAGATCTGTTCTTTCTTGTACCTATTCTTTGTTGATTCTGAACTACAACAACAAATACTAACTTGTTGTTGATTTTCTTTGCGTGAACACCTTCTGCACACACTAGATGACTCTGAATCTTCACCACCTTGAAGATTCTCACCAAACCGAGAATACAAACAGGTAAAACTCTTCTTCTTCTCTCTTTTATTTCTCTCTTTCCTTACTCTTTTCTTACTGTGTTTGAATAAACCCTAACTGGTTTATTCTTTCCTTGCGAGGTCTCTCTCTCTCTCTCTCACAACAACACCAAGAACTTGAAGGGCTTAGAGAAAACTAGGACTCAAGAAGAAGAACAGAAAAACTCAGAATTAAAACTGAAATGTAAAAACTCTCTTATTTCTGTATTTGATTGTATCTATGTTATTTACAATTGTTTCTGTACATATATACAAGTGCTAGAAACTAGGTATTTAGAATATAGGAAGTTAAGAGTTAGTTATAGGGCGGTTGTAACTAATTTTTAGTTACAACTGTCATAACTAAATTCTGTTTGGTGTTTGTAATTATCTCAACACCCTCCCATAATTCAAACACTTAGGTTGAGTAAAACATTAGAACAGAGCTAAGCTAATAGGAAACATAAAACCCAAGACAAGCCCTTGGTATAGCCTAAAAAAATAACCTTTGGAACAAGCCTCCAAAGCTGACTTTTAGTGGAGTAATCCTTCATTAGACTTGAATGAAATTACTCCTAATTCCCTCCTTAGCTTAGCAAATGAGTCTCCTTTGAGAGCTTTAGTAAAAATGTATGCCACTTGGTCCTTGGTAGGACAATACTCAACCTGCAACTTTCCTTTTGATACTTGGTCCCTCAAGTAGTGGTACCTAGTTTCGATGTGTTTGGTTCTGCCATGAGCCACAGGATTTTTAGCAAGGCTCAGGGCAGACTTGTTGTCAATTAGGATAGTAGGTGGTTGATTCAACTCAACCAATAGCTCACTTAGCAGTGTTTCAAGCCAAGCAGCTTGGCATGCAAAGATCGCTAGGCTGCTATATACTCGCTTCCTCACAGAGAGACAGAGCCACAACCGCTGCTTTGAACTCCGTGATATAGGTTCCCCAGGAACTTAAACAGAAAAACCTGCAGGTGCTTTTCCTCTCAATTTTATCTCCACACCACTCGAGAATCTGTATCCTAGCAATAGAGTGTTAGTTTCACCATTTCCTTTAGGAAACCAAATACCATAATGCAAAGTACCTTGTAGATACCTAAGTATCCTTTTAGTAGCCCAATAGTGGACCTTGGATGGTTTATTCATAAACCTGCTCACAATTCCCGTAGCATACAGAATATCTGGCCTGCTGTGACATAAGTACCTTAAGGACCCTATCATTTACCTATATTCTGCAGGATTCACTTCACTAGTGTCCTCCTTAGTTGTTTGTGTTAGATTCCCTTCTGCTGGTGTCTTGGCAGGATTACAATCCTCCATTTCAAATCTGGCTAACACTTCCTTAGTGTACTTAGATCGATGCAATATTATCCCATCTGAGTTCTTAGGAATTCCATTCCCGTAGAAAATATGACAACCTTCCAAGGTCTGTCATTTCAAATTTAGTTTCCATAGACTGCTTGAACTTGGCAATTTCTTTTGCACAATTGCCAGTTACAAGCATGTCATCAACATAGAGACATATAATCAGGAAATAGGTTTGTAGAGTACCTTTGGTGTAGACACCATATTCTGAACCACATTTATTAAACCCATTTTCTGTGAAAAACTTGTCAATACATTTATTCCATGCCCTAGGAGCTTGCTTTAACCCGTAGAGAGCCTTGTGTAGATGATAGACATAGTTTTCCTTACCTTTAGTCTCAAAACCTGGGGTCTGCTCAATGTAAACTGTCTCCTCTAGTGGTCCATTAAGGAATGCAGATTTTACATCAAGGTGATACAATTCCCACCCTCTATTACAAGCAATGGCAAAGTGACTAACCCGATAGTCTCATGTCTTGCACTCTGGTGAGAACACTTCTTGCAGTAGTCTAGGCCTTCTTTTTGCTGAAAACCCTTTGCCACAAGTCTGGCCTTATACTTAGTTACCTTGCCATTAGGATCTAGCTTGACTTTGAACCAGTGTTATAAAAACCGGACCGGACCGGCCGGTCGGACCGGTTCGACCGATCCGGTGGCTTCACCCCGCTCGGGCGCATGTTGGACCGGATCTGCAGCTTGGGCCGGTGATGACGTCATCGACCGGGGTCAAACCAGCGCTGACCCGCGCTTTGCCCTTAGAAAATTCGCAATGCTTACTAAAAATGCTAGAAGTGGGATTCGAACCCACTCTCTCTATACTGGGCAACTACTAACTAACCATCGTGGCAACAATGTTATGTTGTTATCTTGTGTATTTCAATATATTTAGACCATTCATTCTTTTATTTCTAACAAATTCCACTCTACCTATTTTATATATCTATTTAACATTTAATGTTTTTTTAATACTAAATAAGTTAGTTAGTTAGTTAGTTAGTTATGTTAATATTTTCTGAGTTTTTAGACATTTTTAAAATATGGTAAAACATTTCATAACTCGTGATGCATGAATTTAATCAATTTATACACATCATGCCTATTTTTATTAGTTAATTTGAATTCAATATTTCTTGTTCAGTTTAACTTTAAGGTTTTTATTTGTTTTCAATGATGAATGAGTAGTGAGTTTTTGGACAATTTTGTTGTATGGTAAAAAAATTCATAGTTCTGCAATATGTGAATATACAACATGCCTAATTTTAACAGGTTTTAGTAGTGTCACGGGTCATGCGGGTCAACTAGTGACCCCTCGGTCCGACCATTGACCCAGTGACCCAATGACTTGCTCGGGTCGACCTCCGGGTCGAGTTTAATAACATTGCTTTGAACACCCATTTTACACTAATGACCTTCTTGCCTTTAGGTAAAGTAGTTAGGGTCCATGTTCCATTTTTTTCTATGGACGTAAGCTCCTCTAGCATAACATCCTTCCACTCTTTAGATTTTAAAGCTTCTAAGTAGCTTACGGTGTTCTCGTGATCGCTAGCATTGCAAAGTGGATGAGGCCACCTTCCTCATTTACCTCATCATCATTTATAATTTCATAGTCTCAGCTAGGGCTCCTTGAGTCCTTCTAGGTCTTTGTGGTCTAACTGCAACTTGACCATTAGGCACTGTAACTGCTTTAGTAGGTTCTTCTTCTTGAGGAACACCTTCCTCATCACCTGAAGTATCCTCTTCAGCTTGCTGAGGTACTTCATTTCTGTCACCAATAGTTTCTGAGTTGCCAATAGGTACTGAGATTACTTGTTGGGGTTCATCCCAAACCCATTGTTCCTCCTCTAGGACTATGACATCCCTAGAGACTTCAATCTTACCACTTGTAGGGTTGTATAATCTGTAGGCACCCGTAGGGTGATATCCAACTAGAATCAAAGGCTTGCTTTTGTCTTCAAGCTTTGTTCTTTTAGGATCAGGTATATGGCTATAGGTTAGGGAGCCAAATACCTTAAAGTGACTGACATTTGGTTTGTCACCTGTCCAAACCTCTTCAGGAACTTTATCTTCAAGTTTCTTTGTTGGACACCTATTGAGAATGTAGGTAGTTGTAGTAATAGCTTCACCCCATAGCTTCTTAGGTAGTCCCTTCTGTTTGAGCATAGATCTGGCCATGTCTAGAACAGTTCTGTTTCTCCTTTCTGCAACACCATTGTGTTGTGGAGTATAAGGGGATGTGACTTCAAGAATGATGCCTTTGCTAGTGCAATACTCCTCAAAGTCTTTTGAGGTGTATTCACCACCTCCATCACCCCTTAGAATTTTTAATTTCTCGTCGCTCTGTCTTTTTCGCCATGTCCTCAAACTTTTGAAAATTGCTGTGGGCCTCTCCTTTAGTCTTTATTAGATAGATCCACATTTTTCTTGAGTACTCATCTACAAAAGAAATAAAGTATTTATTACCACCTAGTGATAAAACATCAAAGGGACCACAAATGTCACTTTACAACATGCAAAGCAGATCCTTTGATCGCCTTGCAACTCTTTTTGAAAACTCTTCCTAGTCAGTCAAGCCATAGAAGACATGTTGTACACAACTCATTTGGGGGCCTCTATTTTAGGCAAACCCATTACTAGACTCTTAGTACTTAGGTTTGTCAAGCTTTTGTAGTTTAGGTGCCCAAGCCTTTTATGCCATAAACAACTTTCGTAACTAGTAATCGCACTCGTGCACCTTGCCTCCAAGAGCAAATACTAGTCTTGAACGCTCTGCTTTTGGCTAAAGGTGTGGTCAATGAAGCTTATTTTCAGGATCATATAACTTTAGTTTTAGGTCCTCATTACAATAGAAAAACTTTTTCAAGTAATTGACCTAAACTAATCGACAGAGCACACACTGTGGGACATAAAAACATTTTGAATCAAAACTGTCTTACCATCCTCTCTTTTAAACATAATGTTGCCCATACCTTCTGCAGTAATTACTTTATTGCTGGCACACCTGATAGTGGTCCTCTTGCTAGGATCAAAATCAACCAGCCACTCCTTGTTACCAATCATGTGATTTGAGCACCACGAGTCTAAATACAAATCTCAAAGTGATGGTTTTTCCATCACTGGTAGTTATAGCAAACACAACAAATTCTGATCCTACTTCTAGTTCAACATTAGTTATGCTAATTTCCTCCTTAGGTTCAATTTTAGACATAGGAATAGGATCATCTGTTATAAAGACTAAATTCTCATCGGGCGAATCAATCTGAGTCTTCTTTGGCCACATTGGCCCTTTCGCTCGCATTCTTTGCCCTTATTATTTTTCTTAGACCAAAGAATCACTTGCATAAGTGACCATACTTTTCACATTTGTAACATTGAATGTGTGATTTATCCTTTTAGAACTGCTAGCATCATTACTAGGCTTATTAGATGAGTTTCCTTTAGAAAACTTACCTCGGGCTTACCTTTAGGCCCATTATTTTTCTTTGGTCATTCTTTGCCACCCTTTCCTCCCTTTCTTACCTTTAGATGGTATGAAGAAAGCTTGAATGTCTTCATCCGAATCTTCATCGTGATTCAACCTTATCTCTTTAGCTTCTAGACGACTCTGTAGTTGCTCAACCTTAAGATCCTCCACCTTGCGGTATCTTCTAGCCCGCTCACCGCAACATAAAACTTTTTGTTAGAGATCTCGGTATTTTTCTCGCAAATATCTTCATCCTTTAAGGTTTCACCATTCGGTTTCATGGCATTAGTGATTTTCTTCACTCTGCCAAAATAGGTGATGATGTTCTCATCACTCCTCATCTTTAAGGCTTCATACCGAGCCTTGAGGGCTGTAGTTTTTCTTTTTTGCTTCGCAAAGACCATTGTAGTAGGAGTCCGTAATGTCCCATGCCTTCTTGCACTTTCCACATCCCTTATCCTATCAAAATTTGAGTCATCTAACTCCATTTGGATAAGATGAAGTGCTTTATAGTCCTTCATCTCATCTTCTTCATATCTTTGCTTCCTTTCTTCTCGCAGCAGCAGCGATGGTGAGGTTCTTTCAACCCTTCCTTCACAATCTTTAATACCCCTCGACACCCAAACACCGATTTCATCCGGTGACTCCATCTGTCCCGGGCTTTGTTCTGTCACAAAAGCAGCACTTGGGTGCCAAAACTAGGGTTCATTTCCTTATGTGCCATCTGCACACACTTCACAAAACTTGTTAGTAACACACAAACTACACAAATCTTGCTACTGTAGTGAAAACAGAATAAAGAAAGCTTAAATAATGTAAATTTAGAAGTTTAGAGTTTAAAGAATTGTCCCTTTTCCTGCACTGTTCTCGAGCTCTGATGATACCATGTAGAATTTTGCTCTATTTAAGTGTTTCTTTATTGTAAACTAACAGGGTGTGTTATATGAATTTGCGAGTGGTGCAAATATAACAGTCCAAGATCTTTGTTACCACCAGTTCGCCCAATAACGAGAGAAGATGCAGACAAAGAAGAAAAACCAACGTGAGACCGCTCACTCTCTCTCTCTTTCTTCTCGAGCTTCGCCTTCTTCACTCTTCTCTCCTTCGCCTCGCTCTGCTGGGTTTGCTACCCAACCTAGCAGAGCAGCTCCAATCACTAAACAGAAACCACCAATGAACCGATCTCAACCTCCTTTACAAAACCCATCAAAGAAAACTGCGATTTGGTCACCTTGATCAAACCCTAATTTTTCCCCTTTGCTGATTCTGAGTCCCAGGAGATAGATTGAAGCTGAAAAGGTAAAGATCTGTTCTTTCTTGTACCTATTCTTTGTTGATTCTGAACTACAACAACAAATACTAACTTGTTGTTGATTTTCTTTGCGTGAACACCTTCTGCACACACTGGATGACTCTGAATCTTCACCACCTTGAAGATTCTCACCAAACCGAGAATACAAACAGGTAAAACTCTTCTTCTTCTCTCTTTTATTTCTCTCTTTCCTTACTCTTTTCTTACTGTGTTTGAATAAACCCTAACTGGTTTATTCTTTCCTTGCGAGGTCTCTCTCTCACAACAACACCAAGAACTTGAAGGGCTTAGAGAAAACTAGGACTCAAGAAGAAGAACAGAAAAACTCAGAATTAAAACTGAAATGTAAAAACTCTCTTATTTCTGTATTTGATTGTATCTATGTTATTTACAATTGTTTCTGTACATATATACAAGTGCTAGAAACTAGGTATTTAAAATATAGGAAGTTAAGAGTTAGTTATAGGGCGGTTGTAACTAATTTTTAGTTACAACTGTCATAACTAAATTATGTTTGGTGTTTGTAATTATCTCAACACTCCAAGTCTAATACTATGACTTTTCAAACACACTTTATTTTATCATTTAACATCTCAAACCAGGCGAATTTCAAAATAGAGAAAAACTTCAATATTTAAAAAAAATTCACAACATTGTGCGAATTTGTTACTTAGATTTTTACTCTCCAAATCTATATACCTTCTTCTCCATGAGAATTTTTGAGGTTCCCAAAACATGGTCCGAGTCTTTCAACGCCTGCCATAAGTCCCTGTTGGTGATACTCAAATATCATCTCAAATGGACACTGTTCTTTTATTTATTTTTTTCTTTCTTTGAAATTTATTTTATTATTTTTCTTTGTTTGAATCATTCCTCGAGCTATTCAATAACCTCCGGAAGGAAACACCTTCGCAAACCTCCTTCTATTCTGCTTTTTGGAACCTCCGCCTGTTGATCATGGACGCTAGCAGCATGAGGAACGCTAATTGCTGTTATCGTAGTAGAATGGAGATCGAAGAAAACGAACATGGTGTGGGTTGTTCTCGTCAACAGTTAAATTTTAATAATAAAATAGTTTTACTAAACCTGTTGATCCGGTTTACAGGTTGCTACTTTTTTAAAAATAGTGACGTGGTCCAATAAATGAGCTAGTGTTTATTATAGCGTTCCTCAAAAAACAATAGCCAGATAGTTTATAGGTCCACTGGCACTGCCAAGAGAAATTGGCAATGCTGTTGAAGTTTCGGGCCTAATCTATCTATTTGAGTATGCATGATACATCCTTTTGCGTGTGGTGGGGGATTCTGTGAATGAACGTTACTTTCATAAAGCTATTAGAGTAATATAGATGCTAGTCTATCTCAAAGACACAATGTCATATGGTCCATACTTCATTAATGTTCTCTAGCATAAAGCTTGATTTATTAACCCCACCTTCCATATGTTATATGCTTTTCAATCACACCCATTCCAAAGTACTCGAGTGATTGAGTTAATCTGTTTCCTTTTTCTTCTACGACTTGCTACTTCTAGATATACACTGTGTTTTCGAGCTACTAGCAGTTCTACTATTTCTTGTTGCCCACGACATCGTACGTGTTGCATTCTGATGATGTGGGCAGAATATGTCAATGTCAATTCAGGGTATGCGTGTGAGAGTGATTGAAATTGCAAAAAATGTTGACAAATAAAGAGAAGCGTTTTAGTAATTAACAGGGCTGACAAGAGATGTTACTTCCTCAACTCATATCCAACAATATATACGATAATAGTAACTGCCACTGGTGTGCACTGTGTATATATATGTTTCTACTTTCTACAGACTTACAGTAAAATTTTCTTCGCCTATTTTTGCTTCATGAATTCTCTAGGCGCTGTTGAAGGGACCTGACTATAAAATATATAGGTAGTTGCAATCCAACTCTAAAATATGATTGTGTTTCTAAGTTGCTGCTGCATAATTATTACAAAGGTCGACCAACAACAAAAGGAGGAAAAAAGATTGGAGGTACCATGTGCATTGTAGGAGCTTAGTTTAGAAAGATGGATAGTTTGGTCCACTAAAACAGCTATCTTAGAGTATTTTTGGCTGTCATTTTAGTTAATATAGACGACTACTTAATTTTGGTTATAACCAAGATATGGCGAATAGTGGGATGAATTAGTGCTTGTTCATGTGGAATGTGGTGGACCACGTGTTTTTGCCTTAAATTCATGTCATCCTCACCTTTATAGTACCATATTTACACCCTTCACACCATATTATCACAATTAGCAGCCAAAAATAAACATGAGAAACCATATACCTTCACAAGTGAAACAAATGACGACAACAACAATCTGAGTCTGATTCGTCGCAGCGGTAAAAATGCCATTTTTAGATGCCCGATTCCTGAGTTTGATCTCCCAGATGTCAAACTTTAGTTTTTCCGTTTGTATGTGTTAGATCCCGACAATTGACAATCCGATCATTAGAAAAAAAAATGACAAGATCAACACTTTCATATATGAGAATTAGTGAACTAGTGAAAAAATAGGAAAATTAATTGCAATTTGAATTCAAATAAATTATCCGTGGAAATGCAAAACGCTAATCAGGTTCATCTCCCATTGGTATTTGGAGGAACTATAAAGACATTAAGCTTTTTTTGAGAGAGAAATTACATTAAATTGATAATGCTCGAGTTTTTAAAACGAAGTGAATGATGTTAAAAAAGATGCATTTGCCAACAGTAGTGGATCTTTGTAAGGGCCGAAAAGGGCACCACCCAACCCAAAAATAATGTGAAATTACTAATATTCAAGATCTCAGGCTGACGCTTCTTTTTATTCTTCCAAAAATGTGTATATATCCTGGGAATAGAACCCAAGACGAAGACAACAATCATCACACACAATACCACTAGGCCGCAATTGCCGATAGTAATAAATTTACAAATTTAAATTTTATATATATATATATATATATATATTTATAAATTACAAGTATGATATTTTTATATTTTTTCGAGTGTAAATTTTATTCAAAATTTTAGTATTATCACATCTCGTATTAAAATTAGAAATTATGAATAAATGATTGATAATTTTCGAAAAAATATCATCTGCATTTTAAAATTAGAATCAAATAAATTTAAAATTACTATTTATAAACAACTTCAATTGAGTCTCTATTTGAATCAAAAATACATTTTTAGTCTTTTAATTTTGTTTATAAATAATTTTGATTTATACTTTTCTATTTTAAATGTATTTGCATTTCTACATCTATGTTCATGCGTGAGTTTTCATATCTCTTTCATTAGCGGCCCACCCTAAACTTTTTATTCAATATCCGCCACTGTTTGCCAACCAATCTAGTCTAGGAGAAATGATGTATTTGATTAGTGTTTTGCAATTCAGGGATCATTTTGGAATTTTGAAAAATGTGGGAGTCTGAGTTGATGTAGTCCTACAATTTCAAGGACAAAAATAAGGTATTTACTTATTCAAAGGTTAGTCTTTTATAAGGGTGCTTTGGGAAAAGATTTAACTCACGGGTGTATTAGGAAAAATGGTGGTGCTAGTAGTAACTACCCTAGCTTGATGTGTTTTTGGTCTGCTAGAGATAGAAGGCCCATGCTTCTTCCAACCCCCTCTACTCACTAAATACCCCTTTATGGGTGAAAAGACTAAAAACCCTTATTGAAAATTGGATTTTATATTTTTTCTAAACATTAAGTACGGTTCGGCACACGCTTGGCCGAACCGGTTTGAATTTCACTACACCGAATGTGTTATTTTCAGAGACACTCCCCCTAAAACTGTTTTTACCCATTCGAAACACGGCCGGCCGAACCAACATTTTCCCTGAATGTCGTATTGTTCTTATTCTTATATATGAAAACACAAAAACAAGTGATAAAGGGTACTTAACGATGATGCAGAGTAGTGGAAATACCCATTAAATAATGCGTTTTTGGATAAAGATAACAATATTCTAAATTTTTTTAGTTTTGCTGACAAGCATCCCTTCAATTAATCACAAGAAACAAGAATACCATTATCCGTTCTTTTTCTGTTTCATTTTTTTTTTGACAAAAGATCTTTATTGCTTAAAGATCTTTTTTAAGAAGAGATCCCCGCATAGAGATCTATTACTTGCACAATTTAGCCATACTGAAAAGAATAAATGAATCATTAAAAATCAGTTAAAATTAAACAACTCAGCATCCAACAATTAAAGAGATTTTGTCTTGTCAAGTGTGAACCGATTCGACGCACACATGGGCGAATCACATTTAACAAGTTTGGCGCACACATAGCTGAACACCCATAATAGTTAAAAAACTGGTTTAAATCCAGAGGTATTTGGAAATAAATGGTGATATGGGGTGTTTAGTGAACAAAGGGGTGTTGGAAGAAATGGGCCAGATAGAATGCGTTAACAGTTGCACAGTGTACCCAAATTCCCTTACTGGGGAGTGCGCGGGAAGTAGTTGATTTTCTCGCTCCTTATTCTTTTTCTGCCGCAACCCCCACGACACTAATCAATTCATTTCATTTTCTCTGCAAATTTCGATACACAGGAACAATGGGTATTAAGGTGTTCAATTTTTCACCATCTCATTCTTCTGATCTTGTTTCAATTTTGTTATTGTTGTTAGTATTATAATTGAGATTGATTTTATCAATGCCGATTAATTTCTAGGGTTTAACGAAGCTTTTAGCTGACAATGCCCCGAAATCCATGAAGGAGAACAAATTCGAGAGTTACTTTGGCCGCAAGATTGCCGTTGACGCCAGCATGAGCATTTACCAGTTTCTTGTTAGTAGTACACAGCTCAGTTTCAACTTTCAACCACGACATTGAAACAGTAATGTTATGTTAACGTCACGTGTGTTGTGTGTCTTTGATTTTTATGTAGATTGTCGTTGGAAGAAGTGGAACTGAAATGCTGACTAATGAAGCTGGCGAAGTTACTAGGTACATGCAGTAATGTAATCTCTTTGTTGATTTTTTAACAGATAACCTTAATTGCGATTAGCTGTTTTTTGTTCAGTTTCCTCTTTATGTGATTATTGTTTAAGTTAATTGATTTTGTATTTTATAGTCATTTGCAAGGGATGTTTTCGCGAACAATCAGACTTCTAGAAGCAGGGATCAAGCCAGTGTAATGTTTTAAATAAACTTTTGTCTTTCCTTCATTAGAGTCATTTGAGAACAAGTCATTCTAAAAACTATGCACTTTCTGATTTTTACTAATGTTCATATCTAGATATGTTTTTGATGGGAAGCCACCGGAAATGAAGAAACAAGAGCTGGCAAAACGGTATTTTATGTGGACTTTCTGTTATTTCTAGAGAGTGAGTGCTATTTACAGATTCGCTTCAAAAGTTCCTAAATTATGTATCTCCTCGTAAAACTTTGTTATAGTCTGTCGAAGAGAGCTGAGGCTACCGATGGCTTGGCGGAAGCCATAGAGGTATCTGCATAGTTTTTTGTGATTTCCGTAATATGGTTCTCTTTGTGTTTGTAATTTCTTGTGTTGTTAAGTCAAGATATTCATCCTTGGGCTGCTTTTTGTTGTTATTTTTCAGGCTGACAATAAGGAAGATATCGAAAAATTCAGTAAACGGACAGTGAAGGTGGGTCTATGTTTCTTAGTCATGGTTATTTGAAAAGTTTTTCGTTTTTCATATTATGGATAAAAGTAAGTTTTTGGTATATACTGTGTTCCATACTCTTGTAGGTGACAAAGCAACATAATGATGACTGCAAAAGACTATTAACACTTATGGGAGTGCCCGTCGTTGAGGTGACATTGTGTTTCTCAAAGTTATTGTACTATGTGCTTGCCATTTGGCTAAGGCTTCAAATTCTGCAGGCACCCTCAGAAGCAGAGGCTCAGTGTGCTGCTCTTTGCAAAGCTGGGAAGGCAAGTTCATATCTGCTGTATCACCTTGTTTAGTGAGCAGGATTCTTGAAAACTAAAACTATTAAGGCTCAATTACTTTCTAAGAACATTTTCTGTTTTCATTTTCCAAAAAATGTATTCGTATTATATATAAAAAGATGGAAGACTGTTGTAGTGAACAATTGTGATAGAGAGAAAAAGGAATACTAGCTAGGAGGATGTATTTTTGGAAACAATAAAAACATTGTTTTTGCATTTTCAAAATTTCTAAAAATACTGGATTTGTTTTTTAATTATTTCTTAGTTTAAGTGGAGGTGTGCGGAAATAGAAACATGAAACAAGAGAAAGAAAGTAAATGGACCCTTACTAATCCTTTTTAAACAGACTTCATGGAAATGAAAGCACTAATAAGTTATAACTGTTTCTTTTATACTTCAACCGGTTTTTATAAAACCATTTAAATTTCAGATATGTTCTCCCTTTCATGTTTTTTCCATTTGATAATTCCAACTTTTGTCATGCCTTCATATCAAATTTTCAATTCATTTCTTCAAACTAATACAATTTTCCTTTGATATAGAGCTTCTGCTGAATTTATGTTGAAATTTTATTTATTATAGGTGTATGCTGTGGCTTCTGAAGACATGGATTCCTTAACGCTTGGAGCTCCTAAATTTCTTCGCCATCTAATGGACCCTAGCTCAAAGAAGATTCCAGTGATGGAATTTGACATTGCAAAGGTCCTTATAGCTTTCAACATGTATGAGTTTTCCGCTGTTTTATCTGCTTATTTTTATATTTGCCATGTTTCAGATATTGGAGGAACTAGATCTAACAATGGACCAATTCATTGACTTGTGCATTCTTTCTCTGGTGTGATTACTGTGATAACATTCGAGGTATTTTCTGTCTCATTTTTATCCATATGATGCTTGGGCCAATTTAAGTTTTATAGGTACTAATTATAAATGATAATTGATGTGCCCCAGGGATTGGAGGGCTAACAGCTTTGAAGCTCATACGTCAACATGGCTCTATTGAAAATATACTTGAGAACTTGAACAAAGAGAGGTTTTTTTCTCATTTTTCCATTTTGGAAATCACTGTTTTCCTGTGTGTGCAATTTAATACTTATCAATTGCTAGATGAAAGCTTGTAAAAGAAGGTTTACTTGCTTCTCTTTGTCATGTTTTCACTGCATTTCCAATCAGATATCTGGCCCGGATATTTGGATCTTGAATGATGAGACCATACTTACTGCAACTGCATGTTTTTTAATGTTTCATACCATGGTTAAATTTTATCAATATATCAATTATGTTTATGAAGTCCGCTCAGATTCTCCCCACACGTGCCCATGTCATGATGAATAGAATCCATTAGGAATTAGGAATTTGGCTACTTTATCTATCGATCAATATCATCAATGCTGTCTCTTGTTACTAGAGAAGCTTAGTACAAACTCAATTATGCTATCTAAACGAACCTCCTTTTGGATGCATGGTTCATAATATTTATTGTGATGTTAATCTTTCATCTTTGGTACAACTTACAGCGAAAAAATTGATTCAGGTACCAGATACCAGATGATTGGCCGTATCAAGAGGCTCGGCGACTTTTTAAAGAACCGATGGTCTCAACTGATGGCGATGAACTTAATCTTAAATGGTCTGCTCCAGATGAACAAGTAATAACTATTTTCTTTAGGAACTTTAAATATCTTTTCTAATGCACAAGGATTTGCATACTGACATGTCTAGGTTTGTTCTATCTATATATCGAGTTCTTTGGCAAGATAACTAAGTCACATTATGTTGCCTTTCTTATAGGGGTTAATAACATTTCTGGTAAATGAGAATGGGTTCAACAGCGATAGGGTGACAAAGGTATGTAGCTATGGACTGTTAGAGTTGGGTTTCAATGGGTTTTTGTTGCTTCTTCATAAAACATTTTTTCATGATTTATGTTTCCATATTAGGCAATAGAAAAAATTAAAGCGGCAAAGAACAAGTCATCACAAGGCCGGTAAGTGATTCATTCATTGGACACGAGTGTTGGATCTTTTTTCTTTTCTTGTCATACTTAACTCTGTTTTTACTTTCTGAAAAAACAGATTGGAATCATTTTTTAAGCCAACTGCAAATCCATCCGTACCTATCAAACGGAAGGTATGTATCTACCACATCTATTATCTGCACCATTTATTGACATTCAAATTTGTTTGAAGGCCTGACAAGTTCTTCCTCACCTGAACATTTATGGTCAGACTTTGGGCCTGCTGTAATTTAGTTTCTTTTTTTGGGTTCATATCCGTCTGCCTGAAACTATATCACGATTTATTGTTTCCTTGCACGATTTTCCTCCTCTTATGATGTCACATGGATGACTGAAAAAACTCAGTCCATGAAAAGTTTCATTAGCTCAAATTGTGTCGAAAAAAAAACTGATTGAGTATAACTTTTGAATGTGTTTGATATAAGACATTTTTTATTGGATTGCTTCTCAAAATGTGATGATGAACATTGTTAGGTACAGAAAAAATAAGCAATTGACCGCCCTGATTTGTGTGGCAAGTAATATATTTAACCTATCATTTCTTCACTAACTGGATTTGGAGCTCTTCACTTCAGTCCCCCCTTTTTTGTTCCTTTATTTTTTAAATAGTAATGTTGGGAATGGGATGATTTTCCTTCCACATCTGAGGAAAAAAATTGAAGTACCCGAAGCAGGAGTTTTTTACCATATTTACTAGAAAATAAATATTAAAGCTGGATTGCTACCATAATTTGGCTACACTTAATGACAGGGAAGCAAATGCATGCTTAGATCTTTCAATCCAGCAATTGATCATAAGATGCTCTCTCTGCAAATATCTAACTCGTCAAGGCCCATGGTTTTTGGCAAGTTGAGCATGCCGATATATAATATGGGTTCCAAGCTCTCTGCCATTGTCTAGAGGTGTCTGCTTTGGTGCCTGAAGCTGAACAGCCCTGGTGAACCTTTAATGCCAATCATAATCTTTTAGTAACCAACATAAACATAAATGTGTTAAAGCTATTCCAGCAACTTTGAATTGTTACTGTGGCTTGATATGATTGATGACTTGATACAGTACAAAATGGTTAAACACCAACCTCAGTTGATGATAGTTGAAGACACTTTAAAACAGTGTTATTAAACCCGGACCGACCCGGTTGGTCGGACCGGTCGGACCGTGAAACGGTGCCTAGGTCGGTTCGAGTCACCTATCGGATCGTGGTTGTTCCAGACCCGGTGCGACCCGTGAGCGGAAGAACTCGACCCGGTGCGACCCGGTGCTAACCCGGGCGGTGTGACCCGGTCGGTGCGACCCGGTGTTGACCCGGTCCGAGTTGCTGATTTGTGCTTGTTTTTATTTTTAAGTAAAACGACACGGTTTTGCTGTTTTTTTTAAAACAAAAGCTAAATTTGAATTCAATCTTTCTTGTTCAGTTTAACTTTAAGGTTTTTATTTAATTTCTGATGCATCTTTTATGAGTTTTATCATTGCTCTAGCTTTCTTCAATCTTTCTTTTTTCTAATTCAGTTTAACTTTCATTTCAGTTTAGAAGCACTGTTTTGATTTATCTTTAAGTTCTTTCATAATTTCAATTTTAAGTTATGTGTAATGTTGAAGTTGTTGAATATAGATGCTGAATCTTTAATCTTGAAGTTTGTTTTCAATGAAGAATGATATTTAGTTGCTGTAGTTTTTGTTGAGCTGAATATTATTCAATTTTAAGTTATGTGTAATGTTGAAGTTTGTTTTCAATGATGAATGAGTAGTGAGTTTTTGGACAATTTTATTGTATGGTAAAATTCATAGCTCTGCGATATGTGAATATACAACATGCCTCGGGTCATGCGGGTTAACTACTAACCCCTCGGTCCGCCCATTGACCCAAATGACCCAAAGCTGACTTGCTTTCGGTCAACCTCCGGTTCGATTTTAATAACATTGCTTTAAAATAAGAAACTAGTCTTATGAGGTAATCCAAGATACTCTAAGATTATATGAAGATATTAAAAGATATTTTCATATCTTCTAAACTAAAAGACTTAATGAAGCAGAAGCACCATCATTTACAAAATATCTGGAAAAAATCGTTTTTATGTTAAAAGAGAGTTACCATTCTGGTTCACAAGGTCCATTGTCTTACATGTTCTATTTTCTTTTGACAGGAAACACCAGAGACTAATGCTAAAGGGACTAACAAAAAAACGAAGGGCGGTGGTGGTAAGAAGAAGAAATAGTTAGCTGTGTCTTAAATTGGCGGAGTCATTTACGTGTTAACCGGGTTAGTGTTCTGGATGCTTGTTTTTTCACCACCTAATTTATGTGACAGTTTCTTTTACACCTATTAACATCCGTGATTGTAACTCTCCTTTCTCTGGTTTCTTGCAGTAGGCATCAAGGGGGTCAATTTGAAACACTGATGCAGTCTTCCAAGTTGTAAAATATTTATGTGAAATAGATTTGTGGAATTTGATCTGTTCAAGTTAGAGAATTCTGCTACTTAACAACTAGGGATATGGGCATATGGCGCTTCATTTGGTAGAGATGCTCATAATTCTCCTCCCCTTTTGGGTTAATTTGACTTGCGTTTTTTACCTGCTTCCTTGCTTAACTATTTCACATTTCACTAGTTGCAATCGTAATTGGAAATTTTAGTTTTGCTAAATTATGATATTGCCAGCCTGTTTGTTTGAGATTTCTCCATCTAAATTTTCGGTTCAAGTGAATTCTTCCGTTTGAGGAAAGCAAGCCTTCAGCTGCTTCAGAAAAAAGTGAAAAAAAAAATACCTTCGGTAACATTTTTATTGATTTTTCGGTCTGAAAAGCCTAACCAAACACGTACCTAGTTTTGTAAACAAAAAAAACACGTACGTAGTATAGTTTTTAAAAACTTCAAATTATAATATGTTTGAAAATTAAATGACACTAGTTTCCATGATTGACCCCTACGGACGAGCTTTTAGTTAATGTTTCTTTTCTAATGAAAGATAGGTTCATAACAGAATGGAGAGGTGTTATCATTTGTGCATAAGTTAATGATGATACGTGGAAAAACTTTGGAGATGTGATTATAAATTAGAAAGGAAACACATTGTTGCAACAATAAACATTAACATTTCTGACGATTTTAGTGAATCTATAAAGACTTGGGGAGTACAATAGCGTAGATGTAGTCTATATAGTTAAAAATTTATGTTGTAGGGAGGACAAATATGGTTACAGTAGGTTAAAAGTGAATACAGCTCGCCAGATTTTTTTCTAGTCTAGATAATAAAGACATACGACATATTGTCTTGGTACAAAACCAAGTAGCTTAGGTCAAGTAAAAATTCTTTCAGTCTAAACTTAGATATGAAACAAATAGGAAGAAGGAATAATAATAAGAAACATGTTTAAAATAGTTCAAAAGCATAAACATTTGTTAATGAATATCCGGCAGTTTGGATATTTAAAGGTCAATGACTATTGTTTCAGTAGAAAGGTAAGTACTACAGTTAATTATTTCTACCAAATTTCCTAATGATATCAACAAAAACAGTCAAAGGAGAGTAACCAATTTCCAATTTCAACAAATCTCCTACTCATGCTTTTTTTTCCCTTAACAAAGGACACCCATGTAGCTCTCAAGTATGTATTTTTCATCCCTTGAATGTTATCTAAGTATTTTTTTTGACTAAACAAATTCTAAATATTAGAAGACATCACATTTAAAGACTAAAGTCACACATATTAGATCAAGTCATAACACAAACAGTTTAAAGTTTGAGCATAAACAACAACAGAATCACACAAATTTAGATGAAGTCATAACAAAATCAGTTTAAAGTTGTAAAATAAACAACCTATAATAACATTATCCATATTCATCAAATGTAATCATAAACTTAACCCATAATACCGTCTTACCGGTTCGATGGATTAGTCTCTAGAGTTGCGGGTAGAGAATACCCAGTTTATACCAAAAAAAAATGTACACATGAAAACTTAACTCATAATTAAAGAGAAAAAAAGACAACATAATTAAAAAGTAAAACACGTACGTAGGTCTCATGCAGAGATTGATTTAAAAGTAAATATCAATTTAAATATGCTTCTAATACTTCTAGATGCGAAATTATCTAAATAAAGAAGAAAATACCAATTTGGATATCTAATTTTTTTTCAATATTCTAAAGTACCCCAAAACACACTGTCTAGTATCACACTTTATGTATTTTGCCACCAAATTATTTTTTCATCAAATAGATTATTGGCAAACGAAGTGTTTTAATAGTTAAAAAATTTATGAATACTAAAGTAACCCAAAATACAGTATCTAACATTTCGGGTTATGCGTTTTGTTACAAAATAATGTTATCCCTATCAAGTACACTAAAACACACTATTTAGCATCCCACTTTAATATATAAAAATATATAAAAATGTAGATTAGTCATCCAGAAAACTCATTTGGGAGGATATAACCACACACGCCGACAAAATCGAGTACTGTGGTCACCAACTTCTCCACAGTGTACATTAGTCATCGATAAAGTCGATGAAAATGACATACTAATAAGATGGTAACAAAAAAAGTAAAAGAAAAAAGAAAAGAAAAAACAAGCTTAAAAAAATGGACCAAAAATTAAAACCCAATTGCCCAAAAATTATTCCCCAAAATTGGATGCCTAACTTGACATTGGAAAATCAATGCCAAGCCAGGAATATGTAGATTACTATCCAGAAAAAGCTATGTTGGAAGGATATAACCACACACGCCGACAAAACCGAGTATTCGTGGCCAACTTCCTTAGGTGTATATTAGTCATCGATAAAACCGGGTAAAACTGCATTAATGAGATCGTAACAAAAAAAATTAAAGAAAAAAAAAACAAAGTGAAAAAAAAAACAATTGGCCAAAAAATTGGAAGCCAATTGACCAAAAAATTATTCCATGCATGCCAAGCCACATACATGTTTTAGATAAAATGCATAGGATTTGTACTACAGTTATGGTACTACCTAGTCTGCAACAACCGGCTCAGACAACCGACTACTCTAAAAAGATGAAACAAAAATCAAAACTAAAGGGATATGATCCAAGTATAAAGGTGACAATGGAACAGATGAGGAACCAATAAAAAAGAAGCAACGTCCAATGGCTCCTTCGAAATATGAGTAGAAAACCTATATTCATCTCAATATTAAGAAAAGCAATCCTCCCAAAATTAGTATACAAACGTGGAGTGTTAGTGTTTTCCCATCAAAAAAATACAAAAACCAAGTGTTTTGTTAAGGATTTTGGTGAGAAATAAAACCTAAAGAACTAAAGCTATTAAATATAAAAGAGTGCTATCTTGCAGTTCTTATTAAATATAGAAGAGCTCTTTCCATCATCAGGTTCATCATCATCTTGAACCATCACAGTATTATCTACCATTCCTAAGTATTGAAGGCACTTTTTTACCTGTAGCAGAGAGTTGTAAATAATAAATTAGACAAAATCATATTAAACACAATGAGGAAAACAACGACTACTGAAAACATGTATCGTTAATTAATAATGAGGTCAACAACTGAATAAAACTCCAGACACACATCAGAACAGCGTTACTTGATGATGTCAGCGACGTCATGATCGTAGTCTTGTTTATTTACTCGAACTACATAAGTTGGAATATCAACATCCTTTGTAAGAGAAGTGACGATAACTTTCCTGGCATCTGCTTGGATGTGTTTCCCAGCACCAGGACCATTAACAAAGACTCATGTTCCCTAATCAAAAAATCATTCATTCTTTTTCAAAGCTCTGTAATTAATAATTTTTTCAAAGCTATGTAATTTATAAACAAAGTTGGGAAATTCTCATGCCATAGCATATCAGCTTTAAAAGTTTCCAATATAGAATCATATTTCAACAGGCGTGAACTGTGAAGCCTGGATATATGTGTGTGTGGGTGTGTGAAGCAGCAACAGGAGGTTACGATGCCATTCAATCTACTGAAACTAATTATTGTGTACTAACAAAACAAACTTGATCAATCTAATTAGAATGAAGGGGAAAAGGTTGTTAAAAACCTACATTCTTGAAACACCACTTTGTCATTTACATAAAGAGGCGAGTCTTTTCAACCGCATACAAAGATTGGAGGAAATTTTTACCAATACTTCCAAAACCATTGATTGCCACCTTCAACTTAGCCACTCTTCCTAGCCTCACAATCACAGGAGTTGATCCAATGGCTCGATTGTAATTTTGCAAATCATAAACAAACGAAATAGAACTTGCACCCAAAATTGAATTTATTTAGTTCCAATGCAGTTATCACAGATGTCTCTCATTTGCTTTGATTTCAATGTTATTCCCTTCATGATCATGACTTAGTATCCAACTTTAAAAGAAAACATCAAACTACACTCACTGATAATTTCCTAACAACTTAAGTAATTATTTTAATTTTTAATAATGTCTCAAATATGACAATTCTTGTAAGTATAAGTATATTGAGTTGTTTGATATTTCCAGAGAAAGAAAACAATAAGGTAGTAACATATTCTTGAGGAAGAATGTCTACTCTTGTGGAGAATTGCCGACCAATTTTGATAAATGTAGGACCTAATCTCAGAATGCTTTCGTTCAGCCATTTGGCAAGGGTCTTTCTCCTTAAGGTTTTCTTTTGCTCAGTCTTTCCTCCCGTAATAATATCTATCAGCCAAATAAAGACACTTTATGATAAACAAATATTTAGTATGTTGAGATTCTTCAAACTTTAATAAAGTCAATTCACGATTTATATGTTAACAGGTTTATTTGTTGTTGCCGTAAATAGGTTTTTAAGCAAACAAAATTGATCAATACTATAATTGTTGTTGCTGTGAATATCTCATTCACGCTAGAACTGCATGATTCCAAAGGTTTGGAACAAAACCAAATTATAATTTACAGGTGTGAAACAGTAAACCTCTATAAGAGAATTTCTGATTACTAAGCCAGGACTTGAAGATAAATGTTATAACAAATCCCCAAATTTCCAACGCTCTGTAACATAGTTTATGCTCTAAATGATGAGTTAAACTCAACTAAGTTTAAGTGCATGCAAATAGCCACATGACATGATCATTGGATCCAACCATAGATCGGTCCCTTTTTTAAGAACATCACAAACTATAATCAGTTCACCATTAACCCAAAGCTTTTGGAAGAAGAACATTATTTCTTGTAAACATCCACTTTGCTTATAAAACAATCAATTATAAGAGACAATACTTACCCTGCAGTCATCATGGACTCATAGTTTTCAATTTTGCTGCATTTTCTAAAGAACATGATACAAATCTTGACCAACTTAATCTACTCCAAACTTGCATGTCTTTTGTTGATTCTACTTCATCACCAATCATAAGGCAAACCTGAAAAAAGAATTAAAATCCAAAAAATTCCTTAAATCTAGATTTGAACCAGCATAGGGCTCATCTATTAGAGATTTTTTCTAATTGAATTGTCGAATAACCCATCGAAGATTCCGCTTCAAATTGAGGAGTTGAACCCAGTGGTGTGAGATGAAGGACGAAGAGGAGAGCAAAAGCGAAATGCCAAGATTAGGAAGGATCTCAATCATTAACATCAAAGACAGAGGGATTGAGAGTGAAATAAAAAATGATACCGTGGATAAGCAAAGCAGCTTCCGCAGCAAGGTTCTTTGCGACATCGTTCCTTGGTTGCGCACCACCGTCACCCCTTCATCTCCTTCTCTACGTGCAGAGCGCCAGATATTCTCTCACGCATCGGAATCTTACTCGTCAACCACCGCCACCGCCGTGTTATCTAGAAGGTGATCCCTCTTCAACGATGGGGTCGCCGATGTCGGCAAAATCCAAGCTTTTCTAAATCACTCAAACTGCGAGACAGAGGGAGAGGATGAATCAAGAGAGTGTATACATTTATTTATTTATGAAAGTGCAAAGAAAGCTACCGAAAAGATGAAATGAAATGGGATGAAAATGGATTAGATAAAGAATAGGGTTTTCTAGTTTGAACGTAGGTTGCGTGTGTAGGTGGACGAAGAGGGAAGTTTGAAGAATCGATTGGTCATGAATTTATGTAGTAATTTTCATGAGAGAAAGACATATAAAATGACGTAGGAAAGAGACCAAAAAAAATGTTATAAAAATAACAAACACCATGAATCCAATTGAACAACAAAAAAATGTGCAATTGAACAAAAAAAAATTCGGCGGCAAAATTACAATCAATTTTCAACTCCTGCCAAGCCGAATAAGAGTCTTAGATTTGTTGGGGCGAGGGTATTGAAAAGAATGAAGGACCAGTGAGCAACCACTTTACATTGGGTTGTTGTGATTCCATTTACAAAAACGCTACCACTGCCTCATGATCAAATATAAGCATGTGCTTCACAATTCCAATAACTATGTAAGTAGGGATGGCAATTGGCAAGGATGAAATTTGAGGTATTTAGGTTATTTAACATTTAATTGAAAGGTGAGAAAATTAAAATAGGAGGTGCTGATAACATAAACCTTGCTTACTATTTGCCTTGGGTTTGGGGTGATCCATAGGGATTGGAAGACTTTACTTTAAGTTGGAGAAATGCATGGTTGGTAAGAGTGTGACAAAAACAAATGAAGAACAGACACGTTTCCTTCTGGTTTTTAAACCCATCCTTAAATACCACTCTGTCTTGCTGCTATAAATACAATAACCAAAACCCCACCTTTTTTCAACCAACTCCTTTATTTGTATCTTCCTATTCCTCTCCATTTTTATAAACTCATTCTCTCTCTCTCTTGCTAGCTTCTTTTAGCATTTTCTCTTCTTTGTTTGCCTACTTGCTGCTATTCATTCATTGTATAAACATTCTTCATTATATAGCTAACTGAACCATGAAGCTGTTTCTTGCGACTCTGGCTCTGCTCTTAGCTTCAGCTTTGTCATCAGATCCTGACTCTCTTCAAGACCTTTGTGTTGCTGACCTTAAATCAGGTAGGTACCCTTTTACATCACTCTCTTTTTTACTACAAAATGAAGTGGCATGACATGCAAAATTTCATGCTAAACTGGAAAATTAGACTTCCATTCCCGCCCCCCTTTTTTAAAATGTATTTTTTTTCTATCTGGATAATAATTAGATTTGATCCTATCCTTTTTTTTACTCTTATTTTTAGTTTTCTTTCAACTATGTTAGCTTAACCCCCACATTACATAAAGACCTACCAAACTACTTTAATTTTACTTTTTCTTAACTCTACTGTTTTTAATTATGTTGATTCTTGTATAATATTTGCTTTTGCTTTACTTGTCTCTTCTTACCTACATTACTCAGAGCATCTCCAACACAAGGCTTTTAAAGTGTCTCTTAATTAATAGTTAATTAATTATTGTCCCTTAAACTTAGTTGATGTATCTTAGATAAATAACCTTATTGAGAGGTTTCTTTCTTATCAATTTTAATTAATTTTATGCATCAAACTAACAAGCCTACCCGACTTTCTCACAGTAGTCGAATATTTGTCACAAGTTTAACGATAATTAGTTATAGTTATTTTTCCCTGAAAATTTTAATTCTTGGAGGCAATGTGATGGAAAACAGGTGTGACAGTAAATGGATTCAGTTGCAAAGAAGCATCAAAGGTAAATGTCACAGATTTCTTCTCCAACATACTAGCCAAACCAGGAGCCACAAACAACACATATGGCTCAGTAGTAACTGGAGCCAATGTTCAAAAAGTTGCAGGACTCAACACTCTTGGTGTCTCTCTATCAAGAATTGACTATGCCCCAGATGGTCTTAACCCACCTCACACTCACCCACGTGCCACTGAGATTGTCTTTGTGCTTGAAGGTGAACTAGACGTGGGGTTTATAACCACGGCCAATGTGTTAATATCAAAAACTATTAAGAAGGGTGAGATATTTGTGTTCCCAAAAGGCTTAGTTCACTTTCAAAAGAACAATGGTAAGGTACCTGCTTCTGTGATTTCAGCATTCAATAGTCAACTTCCTGGTACACAGTCTATTGCTACAACCTTGTTTGCTGCTACACCTTCTGTTCCAGACCATGTGTTGACCAAGACTTTTCAGGTTGGTACAAAGGAAGTTGAGAAAATTAAGTCTAGGCTTGCACCCAAGATATGAAGGTGGTTCGGTTGTTTTGTTACTTTCAATTGTTATTCTTCTCCCTTAATCTTTCTACTTTTAAAAATCATGTATGTGTAACTCATAAAGGAGAAAAGTTGGACAAATGGGGTCTATTCATATTTGTTTAATAATTCAAATTTGAAGCATGATTAAATGCTTGTTAGCTATAATTAAGTGCTTCTCTTCTCTTGTTAATTATTCATGCCTTATATTTATTCACCTAACTAATAGGGTGACCAATATTTGTCTTGTTTTGTTATTTGTAATTTTTGTTTGAATTATGGTTTTCTGTTTTTATTTATCTTTTTTTGATATTTTTTTGTTAACTTAAACAAAATATAAATAAACACTATACACACTATCACATGTTCATATCTCATTTTTAGGTTTGAACCTGAGAGGGAGTCGGCGTCTCTATACCGCTGAAAATTCCTATACAAAACCAACAACAGTAAGGGACATTTTTATGGATGGGTTTCGATACCCACAAGAATTCTTCTCTTTATGGAAAACTAGTAGGATACCCGTGTATACGCACGGGTGTTGCCATATTCTTTTCATGAACGAACTTAGACATAATTTAAATAATGCTGACAAAGACTCTCGTGAAAAAAGACAAATTTAAAGTAGTTAAAAAAGGAGTCTCAAATAAAAAATTTGATAAATATTAAAATCTAAAAATGTAAAAGTATCATTTAAAAATAATCTGTGCATTTATCCTGTGTTCTTTTATATATTAGTGTCAGTGTTGTTATCCCGTATTTTTTTATATATCAGTGCAGCTATCTCGTGTTTTTACATACATCATTGCAATTATCCCGTGTTTTTTTTTTATATATTTCAATAAAGTTATCACATGTTTTTTAATATATCAGTGAAGTTATATCATAGTTTCAACTGATTATTTTAGTTGATTAATAGATTATAGTAGACAGTAACGGATAGATAGTAGATTATCAAATATTTCAGTGAAGTGTTTTTTATATTTCAGTGCAGTTATCTCAAGTTTATTTTTTTTACATATTAGTATAGTTATCCCATGTTTTTTTTATATATCAGTGCAGTTATCTCATAGTTTCAATGATTATTTTAGTTGATTAATACATTATAGTAGAGAGTAAAAGATAGATAGTAGATTATCAAATATATCAGTGCAGTTATCCCGTGTTTTTTTATATATCAGTATAGTTCTCCCGTGTTTTTTATATATCAGTATAGTTATCCCACGTTTTAAATATTAATCAGTAGTTGAAATAGTCATTAAGTTTTCCTTTTTCTTTTGATATAATAATTTAGTTGTTTTTTTATATATCAGTGAAGTTATCCAGTGTTTTTAAATATTAGTGCAGTTATCTCGTAGTTTAGATTGATTATTTTAGTTTATTAGTATATTTGATTTGAATTGAATTTCGAAATTTGAAAAAAAAAGAGGGGAAAGTTAAAAAAAATGGAGTGAGAAGAAAGTGCATTGGGAGAAAAAATTTGAAAAAGAATGTGATAGTAAATTACAACGTTGCCCTTAGTTAGATGAGTAGTCAAATAAATAGGGAAACTTGTTTGAGTAATTTAAGTATGGTTTGTTTGTATAAATAGATATTAGATTAGATTAGTAGATAGTGGGTAAAGAAAGTTGGTGAGTATGATTTGAATTTTGAATTTTGAAAAAAAAAAGGTAAGAGAAAGTAGGAAAAAAGTGGGAGTGAGAAGAAAATGCATTGAGAGAAGAAATTTGATAAAAGTATGATAGTAAATTACAATGTTGTCCTTAGTTAGATGAATTGTCAAGTAAATAGCTTGTTTGAGTAAGTTAAATGTGGTTTGTTTGTATAAATAGGTTAAGTGTGGTTTGTTTGTATAAATAGATATTAGGTTAGATAGTAAATAAGAGTAAATTGTGAATTATTTAATATTAATTTAATTATATTAGATTATATAGTGGATCAAAAAATTGGGAAAAGAAATACTTTTAAATAAAGGGTGTGGGGACCCCTAATAATAGATGTGTAAGAAGTAAGAAATATTGGGAAATGTGAGATTGAAAGAGAGTGAGAGTGAGTGAGAAAGGAAAAGTAGAATTAAAAAATGATAAATAAAACAAAAGTGGTGATGTGTCAAAAAAAGTAAAATGTCTAAAATTGTAATTTTGTAAGTTCTTTGTTTGTATAAATAGATATTAGATAGATTAGATTAGATTAGATTAGCATAGTTATCCCATGTTTTTTTATAAATCAATGCAGTTATCTCATAGTTTCAATTGATTATTTTAGTTGATTAGAAGATTGTTGTAGATAGTAAAAGATAGAAAGAAGATTATCAAATATATTAGTGCAGTTATAGCGTGTTTTTTATATATCAGTATAGTTATCCCGTGTTTTTTATATATTAGTACAGTTATCCTGTGTTTTAAATATTAACCATTAGTTGAAATAGTCATTAAGTTTTCTTTTTTTGATATATTAATATCGTGTTTTTTATATATCAGTGAAGTTATCATGTGTTTTCATATATTAGTGCAGTTATCTCGTAGCTTAGATTGATTATTTTAGTTTATTAGTAGATTTGATTTAATTTGAATTTTGAAAAAAAAAAAGGGGAAACTTAAAAAAAATGGGAGTGAGAAGAAAGTGCATTGGTAGAAGAAATTTGAAAAAGAATGCAATAGTAAATTACAAGGTTGCCTTTAGTTAGATGAGTTGTCAAATAAATAGGAAAACTTGTTTGAGTAATTTAAGTATGGTTTGTTTGTATAAATAGATATTACATTAGATTAGTAGATAGTGGGTAAAGAAAGTTGGTGAGTTTGATTTGAATTTAAAAAAAAAAGTAAGAGAAATTAGGAAAAAAGTGGGAGTGAGAAGAAAATGCATTGAGAGAATAAATTTGGTAAAAATATGATAGTAAATTACAATGTGGTTTGTTTGTATAAATAGATAAATAAATATTAGGTTAGATAGTAAATAAGAGTAAATTATAGATTATTTAATATTAATTTAATTATATTAGATTATATAGTGGAATAAAAATAATTGGGAAAATAAATATTTTTAAATAAAGGGTGTGGGGCCCACTAATAATAGATGTGTAATAAGTAATAAATATTGAGAAATGTGAGATTGAAAGAGAGTGAGTGAGAAAGGAAAAGTAGAATTAAAAAATTAAAAATAAAACAAAAGTGATGAGGTGTCAAAATAAGTAAGATGTCTAAAATTATAATTTTGTAAGTTGTTTGTCTGAATAAATAGATATTAGATAGATAGATTAGATTAGATAGATAGATTATATAGTGGAATAACAATAATTGGGGAAAAAATATTTTTAAATAAAAGGTGTAGGGGCCACTAATAATATATGTGTAAGAAGTAATAAATATTGAAAAATGTGATATTGAAAGAGAGTGAGTGAGAAAGGAAAAGTAGAATTAAAAAATTAAAAATAAAACAAAAGTGATGATGTGTCAAAAAAGTAAAATGTCTAAAATTATAATTTTGTAAGTTGTTTGTTTGAATAAATAAATAAATATTAGATTAGATAGTAAAATTGACTACACCCCGGACCCCTATGACCCCATTTCCTTTTTTTTTTTCCCATGTTTTCTTTTCCATCTGGTAGGTGAGTTTAAAATTATTGAAGCAGAGCCTGAGTTGAATGTCCCAAAGTGTAGGAATTAGGGTGTGGATTGCTTCTTATGTAATCATAGCGCCATTCGATGTGGTTTTTTTCACCAAAAAAAAAAAATCATAGCGCCATTCAGCTGCCTAAATGGATACCACCAAGACTTGCTGGGCCAAATCTAATATCTATCTAATATCTATATATACAAAAATATCACCATTGAACTTCCAAAATTAGCCCTTATCTTTAATTGACACATCTACTAACTAATATAAAGTAAAATAGTGTAATGTCATTTTATCTATATATACAAAAATATCACCATTGAACTTCCAAAATTAGCCATTACCTTTAATTGACACATCTACTAACTAATATAAGGCCAAATGGTACTAATGTCATTTTATAAATCAAACTTTTAACTTTTTCTAACTTTTCACTTTTCCCAATCCCTTCTCTCTCTCTCTCTTTCACTTTTCCCAACTCTCTCACAAATCTATTATTATTATTATTATTAATTATCTAATCTAATATCTATTTATACTAATAAACTACACTTAAAATTCCATCTTTAGCCTTTCACTTTATTTGACACTTAGATAGCTTAATTTAATGAGAAAAGATACAACGGTAATTGGACTAAAATTTAAATATTTTTCACACATATCCATACTCAAATGTTGGTACCACTTTCTTTCACATCCATATTTAATCTAAATATTTGTTCCATATATTTTTAATACTACTATAAATCTATTATATAAAAAGCACGGGATTAATATTTGTTATTGATAAACCTACTACCTATATTTTACTATCTACTATAATCTACTAATCAACTAAAATAATCAATTGAAACTACCCCATAACTGTAATGATATATAAGAAAATCCGGGATAACTGCACTGATATATAAAAAAATACCAGATTTATATTTCTCATTGAAAATTATAATTTTTGAAAACTAATATAAACCTACTATCTAAAAAACAAGAAGATTTAATGAGAATTTAAACAACTGATTAGTATTTAAAATAAATATTTTTATTGATAATCTACTATCTCTCTTTTACTATCTACTGTAATATACTAATAAACTAAAATAATCAATTGAAACTATGAGATAGTAGCACTGATATATAAAAAAACATGGGATAACTGCATTGTTATATAAAAAAACACGAGATTAATATTTGTCATTGATAATTAAAGTTTTTGAATACTACTACAAACCTACTATCTAAATAACAAGAAGACTTATTACTATTTAAACTACTGATTAATATTTAAAACAAATATTTCTTATTGATAATCTACTATCTATCTTTTACTATCTACTATAATCTACTAATCAACAAAATAATCAAATGAAACTACGAGATAACTACACTGATATATAAAATAAACACGGGATAGCTGGACAGATATATAAAAACACGGGATTAATATTTGTCTTTGATAATTATAAGATCCGAAGATTACTATAAACCTACAATAAAAAAAACAAGAAGACTTGATGACTATATAAACTACTGAATAATATTTAAAACACACGTGACAAACATTTGTCACTAATACCTAAGAAAGAACAAATAATTGTCGCTGATATATAAAAAACACAGACAAATATTATTTTTTAATTATAATCTACTATCTATTATAAAAAACACGGGATAACTGCACTGATATATAAAAAATACGAGATAACTGCAATGATGCACTGATATATAAAAAACACGGGATAACAACAATGATATATTAAAAAACACGGGATAACTGCACATATTATTTTTAATTGATACTTTATATTTTTAGATTTTAATATTTATCTATTTTTTATTTGAGATTCCTTTTTTATCTCCTTAAATTTTTCTTTATTTTCACAAGTAATGTTCGATTTATTTAAATTTTATGCTAAGTTCATTCATAAAATGAATATGACAAAGACCGTCGCGTGTATGCACGGGTATACTACTAGTAACTACTGATTTCGCATTGATATTATAAAATAAAATAAAATAAATAAAAATTTATCTTTTTATTTGATAAAAACATATTTTATCTTTATTGTTTGACCCAAAAAATTATTTTATTATTAGTTTTTTCAATCTAGACGGCAAAAAACATCTTTCAACCTAACAATTACATTTGATAAAATTAAACATTTGTAAATACTTGCTCCAGGGACATGATTATATATTATATATTATATTAATAAATACTTGCAGCAAAGAAAGTGTGCATAAAAGGTACGCCAATTCAAAATTTGAAATACAATGTTAATAATTCAGTTTACTACTAATGATTCCATATCACTTAAATTTGAATCATGATTAGACATCCATTTGGTATTCCCGATCATCTAAGCTTTTCTATTAAGAATCTAACAATTTGTCGCAAAAAACATACTCAAGTTGCTAGTCAAGAACCCAATTACAGTGGTTTTCTAATAAACATGATACAGTAGATATGGAAAACAAGAAAACAGTTCCACAAACTTTCAAAAGATCATACTGATAAAAAAAACTTTCAAGATCAAAAGGGATTATTACTTCGAAGATGTCTGCTGCCTGCCATCAGGGATTGCAAGTAACACAATTGGTTTTGAAGGCCTAACGAAGGGTACATCACACCTGAAATATCCCTTTCTTTCCAGCTGCAATACCTCCCCACGCTGAATATTTCGCATATTGGAGTCTCCATATGCTAGAGTCTCCTTCTTTGTACATGGGTTAAGCACATCAACGAAATCTTCCCTTCTTCAAGCTGCAAGCAACGTGAATATAAACTACTCAGTACACTAATTATGTCGGGTCATTGGGCTTGACAGTGAGTGCAAACGAAACCTTGGCCAATGCCAAAACAACTCCTGCTTTGAGTTTCACATGGAAGCAAGCACAAGTAAAGAGATAAAATGAATACTGAGTTAAGGGTTTTGCAGGATAGTATCCGATGAGGTAAGAGGATGGCATAAAGGCAACCTGGTACTAGGAAACTCTTGCCATAACAGCTTCAGGGAAGGCTGGACAATAGGAAAAACTGATAACTTCTTTTTAACATGCGTATATTAAGCCATGGTACAAAACCTTATACTATAGAAAAATATTTTTCCATTTAGACAAAAGTCACATTTTTTCTCTCAATTCTCAATTTAAAGCCTAGTCATGCTATGATTGTTGGAGTGGTGGGGACCAAGAGACTAGGTGGTGGTGGTTGTAACAGTGGTTTTGTAGTGAGTAGTACTGGCAGAGGAGAGTATTGAATGGCGGTGGTCAAGGTAAGGTAGCTCGCTGATGGTAGTTATAGGTCAAGTGCTGGTGGTTGGAGGGGAATGATGTTTAGTTTCTTAATCTATCTAAGCTTTAATCCTTTGACATGATAGTTATATGGTATAAAGAGCATAAAAAGAATCAGCTAACTTATTATTCTGTGTATGCACCAAAAGTTACACAAGCCAAATGGGATAGCTTATCCTTTAAATATACAGTCTATGACAGGCAGACAGCAAAATCAATAGATAGCAATTCTTGCACGAGCACAGTGTCTACACATACAACCAATCAATAGAATGGAATCAAAGCTCGTGCAGAAATTGTTTAATATTATTTTCATTGTTTGCTAATGCTATTCAAAAAAAAGTTATTTTCAACTTTTGATTGGTTTTGTCAAAAAAACTTTTGATTGGTTGTGTCCATAGGAACTGTACACACCCATGTATTGCCCATTAATAGATTTATCTGATTGTGACCACTGTACTGGCTTCAATTAAAGAGAAGATACCAACAATATATAAACAAAATAGAGTTCACATATCATATATTTTCTGATAATTTTATATTTCTCAACGATAGAAATCAAAAGAGGACAAACACGTACCTTTTTCTTTGTAATTAGATAATCAAACTCCACCAATGTCAGGCTAACTAGTTCATCTATGTCAGGTAGCCAAGTGAGCTTCAATTTTGTGGTCTTCACAGATCCTTCAAGATGCAAAACACCATTCAACCCTGCGACATTCCCATCTTGGTCCTTCTCTACTTCCTTTACTATGGCATTTCCCCAATCCATCAGGGTTACTTCCTCACCTGCTGAGATGGACTCTGCATCAGCATAGTCAATCCAGATCCTTTTAGTATATGTGGTAGCTTTATTTCCGGCAGCTTCATATTTCTTGTGCCTAGGTATGATGCGGACAAATTGTTCCTCAGGACCATCAGTGAGGGTCAACAATACGCGTCTGTCTGCAACGACAGCAGTGTGCCTGGGACATACAGGGTCAATGATCTTCTTATTAATGGTCCAGAGCTTGTCCCATTCCATGAGATTGAGATTTTTGGATGCCCCCTGACAATCAACAATTTTAAGCATATAAGTCATAACACAAGAACGCAGAAAGAAGAACAAAGCATGACAATTGATTAACATATTCAACTTTATCAATTCTAATTTGTTAGTGCATCTTTTCTTTTTGATATACAAATGAAAGCAAAACCTTTTTTACGTACTTGTTCAACAATAAATTGTATTAGCGCTTCAATTTTCAAACCTCTACGCACGATTCCTTGCACTGTAGGAAATCTAGGATCATCCCATCCATCAACTTTCCCATTTTGGACAAACCATAGAAGTTTTCGTTTGCTGAGAAGAGTGTAGACCATATTCAACCGGCTGAATTCATAGATGAGAACTTTTCTAACTCCCATGTCCTCTTGAATCCGGTAATACTGAGCATTGCGATCATGGTATTCACTTGACCGAAGGGCATGTGTGATACCTTCCCTAGAATCAACAAATGGACATGCAAAATCATAGGTTGGATACACTTTATACTTGGATCCAATTCTATGATGAGGAAGTGGATTGCAACGATAATAAACAGGATCACGAAGTGACTTGTTTGGGTCTTGCATATCCAACTTCCCACGAACACAACACTGCAAGCCCCTCTCTGTTCCTGCAATCATTTCCTTCCATAATTTCAAATTCTCATCTACACTTTGGTTTCTGCATTTTGATTCTATGCCATCCATTCTCTCTTTTTGCATTTCTTCACGTGGGGTGTCATCGACATATGCTTTACCCTGACGAATTAAATTCTCAGCCATTTCCATCAACTCAGGGAAGTAATCTGATGTATATGTAATTGTTTCATATTTGATACCCAGTGTATCAATATCTTTCACCAAGTTGTCCACAAATTCATTGCTTTCTTTAGCGGGATTGGTATCATCAAAACGCACAATAACCTGGCCTTGGTATCGCTCGGCAAAATACTTGTTCAACAGAGCTGCTTTTGAGTGTCCAATGTGAAGATAGCCACTAGGTTCAGGTGCAAATCGCAGTCGAACTTTTCCAACTTCAGCCTCTGGAAGATCTATTTCTGCTGAAGGTTTGCTTCCTCCTTTAATGTTTTCAGGTACATCCCCATTCACATTCTTCGCTTTACCAGTGACTACTAGCTGGTCTTTTGACTTGGTTGCTGATGGCTCTCCCAATCCCTTTTTGCCTATATATGTTGTTGTCACTTCATTTAAGGCAGTACCATGTTCTGTCACTATTGAATTGAACCATCGTACAAGATTTGGATATTTCTTTGACTTCCTCAGACTTTCCCATCTTTTTCCAGATCCTGAAAAAGCATACCGTACATATGATTTACATAGACTGTGGGTGATAATAACAATGGATCATCAAGATACACAAATTAAAAGTTGAAGAACCTAATGGCTGTGAAGTTATCATAGAACAGAGAAATGAAATACAGTATTTTTGTTGCACACACTACCACAACATTATATGAAGCGATCAGCCACCAGAGTTCTTTTGTCTAAACAACAGAATAAAGCTACCCAGTACCCACTAAACCCAGCATACCCAGCAAAGGTTGCAGTATATTCCAGGTAAGACAAGAAACCCAGTTGTATCAGCAGGGATACAAGAAACAACCACAAAGTGCAATCACAAACTATGTAGCACGGACACCGACGCTGACACTTCAATTACTTGTATTTTAAAAAAAAAAAAAATCAAAATAAAACCGGTGTCCGCAGGTCTGCGTAATCGTGTCCGTGTCTGTGTATCCGTGCTTCATAGATCACAAACAGTGAGTTCCTCTTGCATAGGCAGGTTGTTTAAGAGAGACCTTGCAGCATTGCGAGTGAATTAGAATAGGTATAGTAAAAAACCTTTACCTGCAAGACCTGCCCAGATAGCTACATCTGCAATTGATAATGTATAACCAACGAAAAATGTACGTTTCTCCAAGTACTCATCTATATATTTGCAGCCATTCTCAAAAGCAGGGCCTGATGAGAGTATGGGAGCGTACTCCAGCAATTCATCAATCTGAAAATTGGAATGGAAATGAGGAATGAAAAACAATAATAGAATGAGCTAACAACCAGAAGTAAACCACAACCGATAAAAGAAATATTTTGGAGACAATCAAAACATCCATTCTTAGACATCATTTCAAACATTCATTTCACTAACTAAAACATCTTTGAGGGCTCTACATGAGATATGCAGCATGCATGTTATGTTACATTAGGAAAATCACCTGGCTAGTTTCAAATGCATTTTGCCCATAAAAATTGGGAAGGCTGGCAGCTCTACCAATATAACGTAGAAGAACAAATGCTCCACGCAATTTTGACCTGTAATAAGTAGTGCATTCGTTAACAATTAGCATATAGTACACAAGGTTGCTACACAAACAGGAGAATAGGGGAGAACATATATAAATATACATGCACATAATTTCTTGTCTTTTAGAGGTATCACTACAATACACAGGAATTAAATTGAAAGAACTAGTATAATAAATCTGAAAGGAGTCGAAATGCAGAAATAAAATACATATAAACAAAAAAGTCAATACTCGCATCATATTACAAACATGCTCTTTGTGCAGCTTGATTCTAAAATATCTAATCCTACCGAAATCGGGCTTTAAAAAGTTGAAATTTAAGCACTAAGACAAATCTATTGGAAGGATTCTACGACTGAGAGAAACTTCATTTCGGATATAGCCCTACACTGTCACACACTCTTGGTTTATTTTCAAGTTGTTACAGTGAAAAAAATGGACCTCGAGAAGAAAAGGTCTTTGATAAAGAAAGGAGAAAGGAAATATACCCATTGGAGAAGAGAAACGTGGGAGGGGAATCTGGAGGGAGAGAGGTATCGATCGAGGGAGATAATCCGGCGAGCTTGACGGCGGCGATCACCGCTAATGGCGGCGTAGCTGCGGCGAAGGAAAAGGTTTTGATGTCCATGCTAAGCTAATATACAGCAGAGCTAAACTAAGTCAGACAACAAAGCCTTGGTTTGTGCTCCTCAGCGGAAATGCAATCTAGGTTAAAGATAGGCAAGAAAAATGGTTTTCTCGCTCTTCATCGTCTCTTGCTTTATTTCCTTCCTCCACTTTCACTATGTTTGTTTGGAGAGAAATTTAGAAGACAGAAGCAGAGAAGAGAGGTGTAGAGAGAAAAGATTTAATTCACTTGTTTGGTTGAGAGAGAGAAATAAGAGCTATCCAATAATCAAAACCACCGAACATTGTAGCGGTACAAGGTTCTTGGAGTTCAGTCGGTTGAATCGGGAGTCAAACCAAAATTTATTAGATAGATTATTTAAATTTTTTTTACAATATATAGAGGATAAAAAATATAAAAAATATAATATGACATAATGACATTATAATTATAATATTCAATAACTATAGATACTACAGTGTAAATACTCTCATAATAGTATCACTCTACATATTTATTTTTAATTTTTTTATTTATTTCATTAATTTAATTATAAAATGAACTACTACACGATAGTATTCTAAACACCCTAAGGGTTCGTTTGGTTGTAGAGGGAGAGAAAGGAAAGAGAGAAGAGATAAAGACTTTCTATTGTTTCGTTTAGAAGAATGTGTTTTGCACTAAGAGTGTGTTTGTTTGAGGTGGAAGAGGGAAGATGGAGTAAGGGAAAAGAGAAAGAAAGAATAAAGTATACCAAACAATAGAAAGAAATATTCTCTCTTCTCTCTTTCTATTCAACCAAACAGACTCTAAGAGTGTGTTTGGTAGGAAAGAGAGAGAAAGGAAAGAGAGAAACAGAGAAGAAATAGTATTTTTCTATTGTTTGGTTTAGGAGAGAAATATGATGGAGAGAAAGAGAGAGAATTACTTTATTAATATTTTACAGTAAGAGTGCACAGGCCGAACACAGTGCTGTGAAAATCTAGGAAGCAAACTAGATATTGGATTGCGCTAGAGGTCTACCAAAATGTACTTTCAGGAACGTGGTTCTTGCCACGCTACAACATTCTTCTTATTCTACTTTTATTTTTATTTATTTTTTTAAAAATGAACTTATTCATTCAAATTGCAGATATTACATCAATCATAATACAAATCCAACATCGCTAAAAACACAAAGGATGATTCTGCGAACAAACTCACATCATCTATGTTAATAGCATAAAACGGCAAAATGTCTACAAATGTGACAAAATAAAAGTCACCAGAGTACTCATGCCTCCGGATCTGTAACTTTTAGGTCTTAATCATTGGTTGAATCTGCAATGGGTCGAAGTTGATGTGTCGATCTGAACCAAACGAACATCGCAACAAGACGGAAAATCAAAAACGCCGCAACAAGACGACAGACAACAATAGCACGACACTCAGAATCTGAAGTCAAGAAAAAATACGCAATAAAAACTAGATTTATGTGGTAATCATTTATTTAGATAAAAAAGACAGAAAAAAACAATCGAGAGGGGTGATTTATGGCAAAAAAAAGACCTAAAATACCCCATTTTGTGGGTGAGCAACAAAGAATAGAATACGACTAGGTTTAGAAAGAAGAGAAAAAGAGAAGACATTCTACTTTTATTTTTAACACTATCATCTCAAATAATATTTCCTACAATAATGACAAGTCATATAACCGTTTTTCTAATCAGCATCTGTTTTAACGGCAAGAACTGATATTGCAAACAACTAATATATGTGAGAGACTTAACTTAAAAAACCCAAATTTTATAGGGATCAAAAAACATATTGAAGCCTTCGGTAGTAAGAAAACAACGGCTGACAAAAGAGGCAAGAAGAAAATAGAGTTTTCTAGGTGGAAATCAAAGCCATTAAACGTGTTCTAACGTTTCTTTCATGCTGTGCATCAAATGAACCATAATTGCTGAAACAACAAAACAACGAAAAACTTGACTAAGAATAGGTCAAGGAATGTGAATGAGACAAATACATATCTACAACATACGTTACAATAAAGTTTTTTTTTTTGTTGAAAGGACGTTACAATAAGTTATAGAAACGTGTGAAAGTGAAACAAATCAGAGTTACATTGAACGTGGAAATGCAAAACAGATAATGTAGCATCATGTTATTAAATCTCCAAAATTTTAAGCTTTCATCTTATGTGATGCAGCAAGTTCAGCAGATAGAATAAAAGACGATTTGCCTGCTTCCTTTAGATAACGAACATCTCCATTCATTAGCTTTAGCAACTTTCTGCTTATGTGTAGGCTAACACCTTCCTCAGATTCGAACCCATTATCTCCGAACATCTGATTCAGCAATGCTTCTGGCACCCCACTTCCACCATGTGTTATCCTATACAAAATCACAAAATTAATAAATTATTAGTGTAAGCTAAAACTAGTTGTTAATCAAGGTTATAATAAAGTTTCTTTTGTTACTGATGTAGTGTCCTAGTCCTAGCACACTAGAACAAGGTGTTCATGTCACATTTTGTATATGCAGGAATACACATTGCTAATCCAGATAATCTAATTAGAGAGTTTCAAATGAATGAACATTGAATCATTACCTGAGCTTCAAATTAACAAGGTGGACAGATTTCCCCAACTGTTCTTTAGTTAGAGAGGCTGATATAACAACCTGACCATCATTTGGTGTGAAATTTATGGAAATTAGTAAAAAGTCTGCCAAAACCTGCTGAAGCCTAAGACTATCACCATATAATGTTTCCATCGCGACCTGCTCCGCGACATCATTGACTAATCGGATACCCCTAGCATTACTCCTTGTCATCACTTGACTAATGGAGACAACCAGTACCTCATTCAGAGTGAATTCAGCCATCTCAAGATCCAAGTAGCTGTTCAACATACAGAGAAAAAAAAAAGGAATATAAAGCTCTAACTAATAAATGCTTCATACCACATGAATGCAAGGAAAAAAAACAATATTTACTGATATCAATCATACCCATCGATGATGCTGTCGAGATCCGAGTCATCGAGAATTTTGTTAAGCTGGCGCTGGCACTGAGCACTAGTGTGCAAAAGTCGTTTCTGTTCTGTTCCCAAGTCAGTAGCTTCCAACATCTTCCTGGAAAACACAATCCCAGACAAAGGATTCCTGATCTGCCTTTTCATATAAGTCAATGCTGTCAATCTCTTGAGAGCGGTTTGTTCGGATAGGCGCTGAATATGTAATGCTTGTTGCAGCTCTGGGCTAGCTAGCTGCAAGAAGCAGAAGACCCCAGTAACCACGCCCTCCGCATCCAATTTTTTACTCACAGAAAGTAGGCATTCTACATACTTGCCATTCCTAGCGAAGAAACCAAAAGTAACCTTCTGTGTTTCCAAACCAGTCATGGCTTTGTTAAGTACAATGCCAAGATTAACAAAAGCTTCTTGATTCTTCAGTCGACAACAAGCCATTTGGGTTCCGAAAACCTCTCCTAGAAGCATTTTATCCATGACCTCCTCTCGCTTCCACCCGGTTAACTTTATCATAGCTGGATTCCATTCACAACACCAGCCAAATTCATCTGAACCAAATATTGGCGGGATTAATGGATTGCGGTTCTGTACAATTGCCTTGTAATCACCCTCAATTCGTGTGAATTTGTCCATGACAGTCTTCTGCGCAGTTATATCTTGGGCCACAAAACAAACCCCCACTACATTTTCCCGAAGATCCCTGCTTGCACAAGCATTAACTACCAAACTAATAGGACCGGAATCTGTCTTAAACCCATGCGTTTTGATCTCGAATTGGACATTCTTCTCTTCATCGCCTAATTACATTGTAACAGAAGAAAACCAAAAATAAGAAATATGGAAAGCAGGTTTGTCAAGAATGCTAAAGCTTGATCAATAAAAAAATGAAAAGAGCGCACATAAGAATAAGATGGAGAGAGAAAAAAGGCATACCTTGCAGTGCCAAGTTGAGCATCTTCTTGACCCTGTCAGTTGAAGAATCCTCAACAAGTGTAAGTAAGTGCTTTCCAATAGCTTCACCAACTGGAAGACCTGTCAATTCAGCAATTTTTATATTCCAGCCATTGACCAGCCCATCAACATCCACTGCCAAAATAGGCACTGTTGCTGTTTCAATTAACCTAACCATCTCACTTGTAACTGCTTCCAATTCCTGCATCCCTTCAATCTTCAAATCATGTAGTTTTGTATTGATTGCAGTTGTGTTTAAATCCATAGTTTTTGTATCTTTGGAAGCATTTCTCAGTATTAACTGCAATGAATGAATAGCATCCATTTCATAGTCCTTCCATGGTATGCTCCTAGCCCTCACAACTTCAAGGAAAGCTTTGAATGATGATCTTGGATGCATCCTCCTAACATCATCCTGTTCACCAGGTTCATGCTTTGCACCACCCCATCGGATTTCTGCAGCAGTGTGTGATCTAAACCAGAAAACTGTGTCTTTCGAAGTTATTCTAACAGCTGCCATTCCACATACATCTCCACCAAGAGAAAGAGCCCTGGGAACCCTGCATCAGACAAGCTATCTGTACTCAAACCTGTGGAATCAGTGATGATACTCGGACAGCCATAAAGCTATCTCTCGTATCTGGGGTTCACTCAAGCGCCACTCCTAATATCCATAACTTGTTTTTATACAAGAGGGCAGCACCATCACATTTCACTAGATCCATTATATTAGGGCTTTGTGATACAATGCCTAAGGGTGCATCTCGCATCAGCATATCACACAAGAGTGTCTGTGTGCGCAGGATATTCTTCTCAAGAATCTGATATTCTAACTCAATTTCTTTGTTCACATGGATGGCAAATACTTGAGCCAGAAATTCACAAGCATACCTTAGAGGAAAGGGAACAAACCTTGGAGAAGTGTTATGACAAACTACCAAACCCCAAAGTCTCTTTTTCTTTTGTGGTTGAACTGCATCAGAGCTATTATCCCCATCTTCATCACTGTCATTGACTACAACAGCCATAACCAGGGAAGCAATTGAATTCATGTTTGCCATGTACTGCAAATGGCAACTATGGGGAGCCCTTAAGGTTGAACCACACAAAGTCAAATCAAATGGGAGTTTTTCATCTTGAAGAACCTTCACATGTTTTGCATGACAATCAACTATCATACGAACCTTGTTCTTCATAAATAAAAAGCGCGAAGCCTGAGGAATATCTGTGGCTGGATAGTGCAAACCGAGATACGGGTCTAGGCCCGGCTTTGCTATCTCAGCAATCACCTCGCCATGATCATCCTCATGAAATTTATAAGCCATCACCCTGTCATAACCTGTGAGCTCAAAAACTTTTGAACCATTGTATCACAAAGCCTATCCATGCTCCCACTAGGCAAAGATTGCAATCTGGTAATTGCTTTAGCAGCAAGCTTGTAAGATTGCAAGGCACCTGCTGCAGTCATCGGAACTTCATAAGGCTTAACTGGCTCAAAATCAATTATCAAACTACCTGTGACGCGATGGATAATCGCATAAAATGGCTTCCCAGAAGTCTTGCAATGAACCAGGATTGGGTTGAGAAGTGAAACCTCAGCAAATCCTAGTGCCTTGTGTAATGCAGAAGCACTAGGGGCAGTGAAGATAGTTCTTATGTCAGTTCCAATGCCAAGGGCAGGATGGTCACCCACACTAGGGACAGCATGACTCACCATGGTGAGCATTTCAGGTGCATTCTCACTGTATGCAATAACCTTGCATGTTTTCTCATCTAAAGCTAGTAAACACCCAAAAGGCTGGATCAGCTTGCCTCTTTGTATGTGATTGAGGTAAGCTGCTGTTACTTTGCTGGACGTTGGTTGATGATCTCCATCAACTGATCCGGAGACACGAACCGAACTGGAGTAGTCAAAAGAACTACCAGACTCCTCAAAAGTTGCATGGATTTTTGCATCTACAGTGGTCTGAGCAATAACTCTAGCACTATGTCTTGATCTCCCTGAATTGTTGGACGATTGGCTAGGCCTTGCGGACGACATTTTCACACTAACTGCATTTAGAAAGTGAATGAGACCGCCATCATAAAAGAGAGTGTTGCTAACAATTCTCTTGATAAAAATAAGACGACCGAGCAAATCCAAATCATATAAGAATCACTGAGTACATGTTCTGCTACAAAACTATTCAAATCTATTATTATTAATTAACTTGAACGGCAGTTTAAAGTAAACCTGTTCATGAGACTATAAATTCAAGAAGAGAGGACAAAAATTTCCAAAACTGATCAAAGATGACAAAATTATGAAAGGCTTTAAATAAGTAGTAATAATTTATAACTTATGTATCCATATCACTACTACTCTTCTGTTAACGGAAGCATGCGTAAATTCTGAATAAGGATGTTATTCTTAGCTTACATGAAAATTGATTGGTGAGTACTTTAATACTATAAATAAGGCCCCTAGACAAGACAAGACAGAGAGAGAATCAAGTAACAGTAGTATCATGAACCAACAAGAAAGTTTCCTTTAAAAAAACAAATACACATCCAAGCATTGAAAGCAGCAAATTCATTAAGACAACAAGCTGAAGAAGCCATACATACAACAAAAACAGATAAGTAACTAACCTACCTAGATTCCCAAAAGATAAAGGGAGAGGGGAAAAAAGAGAGAGTGAATAATAAATAGAAGAAAAGGCTTACCAAAGTTGAAAGAGAAAAGCAATGAAGAAGAGAAATTGAGCAGAAGGTAGGTAGTGGTATTAGGTAAGGGTTAAAATAATCAGGTGAGTGTAGCGACCATACCCTGCAACTACAGCAATCTCATGAAAGGGAAAAAGAAGGTGAATCTGGATGATCACCGCCCCTGTTGTCTCCCTGAGAGCCCCCACAGCAACTCTAAGCTCAGAATTGTGATGAAGAGGGACCGCCATGCCATAAAGATATCAATTTTATAGTGGTCACTGCAAGCACAGCATGTGAAGAAGTGGGAAGGGAATGAATTGAATAAGATAAGAATAAAATTAGAAAAATTATTTAAAAATACAAAGTCGGAATCATCATCATCTACATCATCATCATTCAAGATTAAGCACATAGATAGATTCACTGTTGTTCTGTCATCTACTTTTATTATAAAAATAAATATAAATAAAAAAGAAAACAAATTAGGCAAGTGGGTTTGGCTTTACTTCCTGAAATAGACAATAAGGACAGTTTTTTGATCAATGATAAAACATACCCATAATATAATATATTAATAATAATAATTAAATAGCAAGATGGGATTGGGAGGGAGATAGAGTTACTGTCTCCTTCCTTCACTTCAGCTTTTATGTCGGCTCCGAAGACCAAGAAAATTTCCATACTTTTTTCACCTGATTAACTGTTCTTTTACCTTTAAAATTCACTTATGGGTTGTTTTAGACTTTACTTAGGTAGTAATCAATAATTGATGATGGGAATAAAGACTTAAAAAAAAGAAAGGAAGTGGAAAGAAAGAAAGAAGAAAACTTTTTGATTATTTTATATTATTTCTGTTGTTGATTGGTTAATTTTGATTGGATAGGCGTCCGTCCATCCCATGCGTTGGATATGGGGTGAATAATAACAACAAGAAAGTGAGTTATGGGTGTCACGTGCAAGCAGGTCTCAAAGCCTGCGGCTATGTTTCTGTTAGTAAACAACAACAAGTTGCCATATCAACATTCAAAGCCATATATTCGTGCTAGCTACTGTCTTTTTTTTTAGATCACAGCTCATAACTGACATAAACCATCAAATTAGCCCATGCCGCGTAGCACAGTAACATTATTACAGCACTCACACTCTCTGTCTCTCAGCTCAGGGAAAGACGGTTTCGGGTTTCCTTCCTCTCCTTTGAGGTTTCTTATTATTGCTAGTATTTTTTTATCAAAAAGAAAGACGGTTTCTTGTTATTTTATTGATTACTAGTCGAATACCCGTGCATCCGCACGGGTTCTGTCGTGTTGTAGTTGTATTGGTTGAAGTTGTAAATTTGGATATTGTTGCTATTAACCAATAGTTAGTTCAGCAGATAAGTGTTTGAAGATTTGAATAGGTAGTTACTTAAATATTACAGACAGAAGTTGCAAGTAAGATTAGAAAGTAAAGAAAATTAGCATTAAGTAAGTAGCAAAAATGAAGATAAAATTGAAAATGTTTGCTTGTAGTGTCGAGAGGAGAAATCTTCATTACTCCGCATCTGGTTGGGACCTATGATATTATACATTGGGGGAGATAAGTTAAAAGTCTACATACAAAATGAATTGGTAATGATAGAGTGAAATAGTGTAATATACTTACAATGGTTATAGATTTTGGAAGACCTCCTTGAAGACAACATTTGTAGTTGATGTAAGTGGTTTCATTTGGCCATCATGAATGAGGACTTTTAATCCTTCTTTGGTTTGAACCCTTGAAAGTGCGACATATAATTGACCATGGCTAAAAACGGGTCTAGGCAAGTATAATCCAACATTTTGTAATGATTGCCCTTGAGACTTGTTAATAGTCATAGCATAAGATACAACAATAGGAAATTGTCTTCTCATTAATTTAAATGGCCATGGTGATTGTGAAGGAGACATTCTCATTCTTGGGATATAAATAATGTTTCCTATGTTTTTCCCCGACATGATCTTAGCCTCTATGACATGTGTTGCAAGTCTTGTGACAATCAATCTAGTTCCATTGCACAATCCTTCGATTGGTCTAGATTCCTAAGAAGCATGATGGGTGTGCCTATTTTCAATGTAATTCTATGATTTGGAAGGCCGATGTTCTCAAAGAATTTAAGAATTGAGGAGTCAACAATTGGTATGCTTGACTTTCAAAACCTCCCGAATCATCAATAGAATCAACTTAAATACTCTCTTTCATCACCTAGTTTTAAAAATATTGTAAGTTTAATGATGAAGAATGAAATAAATTGATGTTGAATACTTAATTTAAAGGAAAGATAATAAGAAGAAATGATAAAGTTAGGTAAGTAACTGAATGGACTTCAACATGAAATCATTTATTTGATCCACAACTTCTATGGTAGATGCTAAAATAGCTCTTGCTTTCAAGAAATCTTCATTTTTGTACTGTTGTATCAAATTTGGATAGATTGATTTGACAATGGCCTCAATAGGATCAAGAAAATCAGAATTAGAAGTTCCTTTGGTATGTCAATCTCAAAGATATCCATCATTTGGTTGATTTATCTTGCCGCCTCCGACATCGAGGATCCATTGACTAAAGTTTCTAAGTTCTTCTGAATTAGAATAGTTTGAACCACGTTGCAAGCGAAGGTTTTGAGTCAAAGTCAAAACTTGCAACGATCCCAAATATATGATGAATTAAGTGAAGCATGAACAATATCGAAACGACTTCCCATAGGGACAACAGTAAAATCGCATCTAAAGTCGCCTCCAAAATAACTATCTTGCCTCCAAAAAGAGAGGAATCATCATCTGTTAGACCCATGATGTCTCGCATTGTCCTATCTAGTGCTTCGAAACAATTTTTGTGAGTCATTGGAGCCTCATCCCAAATGATTAACTTTGTAGCCTTCAATAGTTCAAAAAGTTCACTCCTTGGTTAATATTACATGTGGAGTCCTCCATAGCAGCACAGTATTTTTTAAATTTGGAGTGAGTGCTTTCCTCCCGCAACAATAAAGATGCAATACCACTGGATGCTACAGTTAGTACAATATGACCTTGAGAACGTAATGCTGTAGCAAGAGTATTCCACATGAATGTCTTCCCAGTCCCTCCATAACCGTAAAGGAAGAATACAATGGCTAAGTTGTTGTTTACTGCATGCATGATTCTGTTAAATATTCCTCTTTGTTCATCTGTTATTTTACATGAGAGATTGAGTCATCATATAGTGAATAAAATGCATTGTTAAGAAAGTGATTTGAATATAAATTTTAAGAAAAGATATATTAACCTGTTAATGAGCTGAATAGTTCCTGAAAATGGGAATTTAATTCTTCTCTATTGTAGCTCAGCTCTTCAAGGATAAGTCGGTTGCCTGTGTGATTATTTACAAACCCCTTTGGATATGGCATCGAGACATAATCCTCGAGACTTTTCTCTCTTTGCTTGTAGAATCTTTTCAATCTCAATCAGAGTAAGATTTTCAATTATATCTTCAGGTAGATGCAAATCTATATAGGAAAGATGCAAGTTAGTTGAAATATAGATCAGATGTAAACTTATGTGTTATAGATGAAATAACCTAAATGCGAAAGTGTAGTAAAAGTGATTATGAATGATAGGAAGATGTATTTCTACATGAAGTTAATAATCTACTGGGAAAATGTTGTAATTTATGAAGTTGATAACAATTAAAGACATAAAGAATGACAATAATTGAAAACATATATGTTAATAGTAATAGTTATGTAGTTACATATTAAACAGATATAAAATGGGAATGTGATTGCGTAAATTAAAGTTTACCTTTGTTATTTGTTAGTCTTCTTTGTTCATAGAGAATTCCATCTGATAACCAATGTTTTGTTTTATTCCAAACTTCAACTGGTCTGTTAAGAGTATTGCATAAAAGCATGGTGACAAATAACTTTCTCAAAAAGTGTCCTAACCCCAATCAAAAGCTTCTTTAATAGCTTTGAATGTATTCTTTGTCATCTTCAAGCAATCCAAGAGCTTGCAAGTTTCGCCAAAAAGTATCCCATATCTTGTCTCCAACTGTCCTTATATCTTGATAGCTAGTAGGACCTTTGACAACGGTAAGGAGCAACCGTAAATAAAAAGCTCTCCAAAGGCTTTGGAGGAACCCAAATAAGACGACCAATAGTGTAACCACCGAACGTGGTTTCCAACTCCTTTTGCTCTTGACATATGTGAATTTAGAGACAAATTTGCTATATGTTAAGTTTTTTGCCTCTGGATATATTGAATTAGCTACCATCCAAGAGGTAAACATTGACTCCGCGACGCTTGGTCTTAATAGGACATCGTCAATTGTTTGATTCTCATTCCAATAAATGTTATGTTCTCCTTCTAAATGGAAAAACATCCTTTCTACAGCTGGTTTTCTTCCGTGTATTGGAAATGAGAATATCCTCCATACGGCTTCACATGGGGATACATACCTACAGTCGAGGTATTGTTTGATCTCATCATGCTCTCTTTCCTGATTATTTCCTTCAAAGTGCTTCTAGCCTCAATTGCACCAAGTATGCGATCATACCCTTTGTTGATATATTTGAATAAGTACTTTATTGAATCACTTTGATTGCACCACTCCATGTTGATGTGTGCTCTGTACTTCAAGAGCAACATTGGGTTGTATGGAACAACATGGCGGTTATCTAGATGAACACCGCTTCTGACTACAGTCCTTCCATCATTTCTTCTTCTATAAGCAGGATAACCATCTTTGTCAATGATTGTTGACGGCTGGAATTTTTTTGGAAAGAATTTTGAACAATTCTGACCCTTCATGCAAGGAGAAGAAGGGAAAGCTCTACCACATGGACCATGGAGCATGTGTGTTTTAACTAACTTGTACAACTCTGGATGAGTTTGACGATTTGGAATCTCTGCTGAAATTATTTTGTCTATATCTTCTGTTCTAGGATATTTGCTACCTGGGTGGAGGAATATCAGTAAGTGTGCATGTGGTAGTCCCCTTTTCTGAAATTCAATTGTGTACATATCTGGACAAAGAAAAAAATTGATGAATTGTAATTGTTAAACAGAAATTTATAAAGGAATTGAAATATGTAGTTAAAGTCATGAAATATGGATAGAAACATTACATGCAAGTACTTTCCCAAGAACGTGCTTCTTCCTCAAATCATTTAGAAGCTCATCAAACTTCATTTTGAAAACCCTTGAAATGATGTCAGGCCGATCATGTGGTTTCAACTTCAGAGGACGTAATAGTCTTTGGATTTCGGGCCAATTAGGATTGCATGTGAAAGTTATAAAAAGATCAGGAAAACCAACATGACTACATATAGCCATTCCATCAAAGTACAACTGGTTCATATATCTTTGACTGCCAACAAAACTTGATGGCAATATGACTCTTTTCCCTTTGCTAGAAGGTTGCATGTTTTGTTGCCCGGAGGAGTTTAAACTCATTATATTTATCAACTCTAAGTTTACTTTGGTTTCTCCGTATAAATGATAATCTTTCGCACTCCAACATGCTATAACCATCAACCAAAATCGCCGGAAGAGTCTCCGTGATCTCAAGATTGTTTGTGCTTCTTGAACTCTAGATTGAATTCTAAAAGATAACCATTCTCGATTGAAACTCTATTCCTCTTTGCACCTTGACGACCACCTCTATTTACATGGCGTACATCATGTCTATATCCATCTTCACCATAAGGGAATAACAATGGATATTGATATCCTAAGTAGCTTGTATGCAGCTTCATCAATTCTTTTGAGATATCCGCCTGTACTCAAGAATAATATCTCTTGGTGAAGCAAATTCACATCACCAACAATTAATGCCGCAACTTCGATATACTTGGCATATTATAAATCCTTCCATCCGTATTTCTCTCTGAAATTAGCCTTAATCTCATGTTTTGAACATTTCCTTCTCTAACTCTTTCCCTTGCCATTCTAAAAGATTTTGCATGCGTATTGTGTTGATCAAGCATTACAATAAGTTTTTTTACAATCTCCTTGTCAATCTTTGTGCTCTTTGCCGCAAAGTATTAATTATGTTGTAAATTTATTTATAAACCAAATTGAATTGTTAATATAGAAAGATATTAATGTAATCCTAAAATTTGTTTACTCAGAATGCATTGATTCGATTTTCCACTTCATTTTCTATCAAAGATGTAAAGTTGTGCATATTTTGGTGATTGATCTGATCGAGGTAACAAACTACCAATCCGGTGGCATGTTTGACCTTGAATTCTGATGCATGGTGGACCTCGACCATTATTGATTGAATGATCAAGTTTTGCTCCTGGTGAGGTAAATGAAAACATCATATTATAGAGACGGATGTTCTCTTGATAGTTCTTGCAATCTGCAGAGTCACTATGGAAAAGAAGATGTTGAAGGTATGTAGCGGTTCTTTTTAAAAGAGGCAATACTATCTTTCCATTTCCGCAATGTAGGTGATACTTTGGCATTGCTGCATGTCTGTATTTATCAACTCTTTCTTGGTACCACATCAATGCATTACAATATTGGCATTCAATCAAAGGATCGCCAATGTCAGAATAACCTAGTTGGTGTTGGATAACAAATTATATTAGATGTGCGAACCTCTAAGTAGCTATATATATTAATATGGCATTGAATAGCTCATACCTTCATTGAGATTTGCTCTTTGTGTCCATAAAAGGGTAAGTCCTCTGTATCATCATCCGAGCTCCAGCTTAGTATCGCCTCTCTATCTAGATATAGTAGTTAAACATGTCATGAATGAGGAGGTTGTAGACATTTATTAGCTTCAATGAAAGGAAATATAAACAAAAGTATTGTACCTTCGTTAATATCATCATCAAGATCACCAAGACCCGTGACCTATGAGTTTCTCGTATTTTGTCGACATTGTAACCGCAAGGGAAATGTGTGTCTTGAAGTAGAAGGCAAACTTATGTTGTCGGTGTTGACATCTCAGATTGGTGTTATCAAACCTATTGATCAAATTTACCCCCTATAGCACCAAAATGAGTGGCTCGCCTCTTTCTAACATGTTGTTCAGTTGGCTGAGTAAACTTATTAGAGCTACTATATGAGAAGGCAGGAGTTGGAACATCATGTTGATAGGTTTGAGCTAAATTTGTATTAGTAATATCGATAAAGTGGAGTGCCACGGGTATATTGAATTTGTTGATTTGTTTGTGAAGTTGATGGGGTAGAATTCTCTCCAATTTTGTTTGTAGAAGTGTTGTTCTTGGAAGTTAATCGATATTTCCTTATTTGAGGACATTTGGCTCACGTGATCTTTGCCTCCTTTCCCATTTCTCGCCCATTCTAGAATAACTTGCAATTTCTGAAATCAGAAAAAAAAAGCTCTATCATCTATCTCTATTTTATGGAATTATTGGCATTTAATAAGGGATTGACACATTAGAAGTTAAACATATATGACATTGATTTAAATTTGATATATATGTATTAGAGAACAGCGACTTTACGTTCCACATGAAGTTAATATTTAAGGTGGTTGAAAATGAAGAGGAGCATATTGTCCAGTTTGCTTTATTATTTCTAATGATGGAAAAATCACTAAGATTTAAAGTTGCTAATGTTAAATGCATAAAGGCAGTTGTTTTGAGAGCCTCAAGTAATGAGAAAATCCTTTTTGGTGAGAATCTTAAAACCACCAAGATTAGATGCATTTTCATTTGTCATAATGGATTGTATGCAAATATAAATAGGGACTTCCGTAATACTTATATTTGTTTTTGAAAAGTATCAGATATATTTAATGACTTCTATTTAATGTTAACATTGAGTTTAGGGAAGTTACCTGTTAGAAATGATGGGCAGGTTGTGTTGAGTAAATGTGCAGGTTGAAGATAACTACATAGTATCCAATAGATTTGAGTTAAATGTGGAGGTTGTTGAAGATAAAAATGGTGGTGTTGCTGCTGGCCTTAAAGTCGTCCCCTGTCTGTTCTTAATTGTAGTGGCAGATTTTTGACATTGAACTATTTGGTTTGATTGTTTTTATTGGTTAAGGATAAAAAAGCCAAAAGTTTTTCCATTGCAACAGGTTGGTGATGGGGCAAAGTGTGTGTTAGGTTTGCTAGTGTAGTTTGTTAGAGTAATAGCTGTTGTTTGCTTTTTGGCCAAAACGACGGATGAATGAGGCAGCAGGCCAGTAGTAGCTGTGATGCAGATTTGCAATAAATGCAGCTCATTTTTCAATGTCTGGTTTAGTTAGAATAGGTCTACTTGGGTTGAGTTCAAATTAGAAACCATAGTGTATCTAGCAATTTGTCTTGTATGTTATTAAGTTTTATAGTTGAAGTTGATAAAGTTGTATTTTTTACTATTTGAAATTACTATATCAGAATATTTTTTGCGTATGGTATAATTAGGTTCTTTAGAAAAAGGGATTATTATTTATAGGAATTGAAATCAACGATTATAATTATTATTAGAGAAAGATGATGGTATTAGAAAAAAGGCATTATTTAGTTTTGGCGGTTGTAAAAACATAATATCATCTTTATATTAGCTGGTTTGGGTTAGTTATAATTAGGGGTGTTCGCGGTGCGGTTTGGTTCGGTTTTGAAACAAAAAGTGAACCGAATCGTAAGGTAAAATTATATGTGGTTTGGTTTAGTTCGGTTGGCTTCCTAAAGTAAAACCGAACCAAACCAAACCAAACCAATGCGGTTTGGATTGATTCGGTTGGTTCGGTTTGCGGTTTCCCTATTAGTTTGATTCGGTTTTGAACACCGCTGATTATAATAGGTGATCTGGTTTAGTTAATTTTTTTACAATATCAGATTCTATTTAGTCAAACTTATCTAGTTCCTTTAATTATTAACAAATTTATCAAACTTGCTTTTCTTACTGGGCACGTTCTCTCTGTATGATATTACTCTTTTTAACTAATAATTATCTTGCTTCACAAAGGCATTATTTAGCTTTGCCCAAATAACATCTGCATATGTTTATGCAGACAGATGTAATAAAGTGTGAGTATAAAGGAATTCATTTTGAGAAGATGATACAGGTGTCCGAATATAAAGAAATTCGTCATAAAAAGAGATGTGCATCTAGGAATAATTAGATTTATCTAGGACTGCAATATATTTACGCATTCTTCATAATACTATTAATTATGTTTTGACATGCATGATACTGCAATAATAAATAACAGGTGAGATATTAGATATCAAGCAGAGTAAGTAGTTAATATTTTGGATTTCAAGTAGCCATGGAGCAAGTCTTGGCAATTAAGTTACATACAAAACATTAAGCTGATAATAAAATGACCACCAACATTCATGTACAGAAAGATTTGTTGAAACTCTAACCCATTGTTTAAAGGTTACAGTACAAAAGCCAAAATGTGTTGCTGAGGATCAGAGGGGGAACTCAATGTTTCTCAGTTTTGACCCTTTTGGTCAGCTTTGTTGAGGATTGTTGGGTTGTTTTAAATGTTGGACTCGTTAAATCTTCTAAACCTCCATCGAGTGGCACCCTTTTCGCGGGAGTTAGTGTAAGGGGAATTTGCGGATCATGGTCGGCCATAGCAGACTGAGATTGCTGTACGAAATGAGAGATATGAGTTAGTACCAATAAAGAAGTAGTGGAGGAAATGTTGGACTGAAAATATAAGAGCAGAAAGGTTGCAAAAGATGTACAACAATTATACTTACTGAATCAACATCTATGTCTGCATTGGTTTTCACATTGCCCTTCAGTGATTCGGATGTTTCCTACAATATGATTTGTTGATTGTGAAGACGAAAAAAAGGTGAAGCAGGATGTGAAACAGGACTGATAATATAATGCATGATTGTATGAAAGAGAATGTGATCGATGATTAGACTTACAGAAGTAGACATAAGCGCTTTAGGGTGATGTCCTTTCCCCACGTCCAATTGAGATGTAGGCTGAAAATGAAAATATTGTTTAATGTCAAGTTTGGGAAATATGTGTGAGATTTAAATAAAATTATTGTGATCATATACCTCTTGGCTTTCAATTTGGTCCAGTACAGTTCTCACATATTTGGGATTGTCCCAAGCTTTCATGACAGAGCATTGTTGGGATCTAGGTTGCACCTTCACTCTTAAAGCTAATGTTCTGGATATCATCTCATCAAGCAGTTGTGGATATGAATTTGATTCGTCCTCACCATCCTATTGAGTGTAAGAGGTCTCTTTAGAAGAGTAACAATAAAAAAATATAAATAATAAAGGATGGAAATAAAATTTAAGAAGAATAAACCTGATGCAACTTGTTTATTAGGTCTCAATAGAGTGTCCTATAATATCCTGACAGTCGTTATCCCAAAAGATAAAGTTATAGGTGTGTTGATTATGACCGGCTTCAATTTCCAACTTGTATCTACGGAGGAGTGATATTGAGGAATTAGTATTTAATTAATCGTAGTTGTTGGTAGTATAGTTAACGCTGGATAAGTTACATACCTTGGGACAGTATTCTCATGGAATTTGAGACATTTACAAATGAACCCAAGACTCCACTGCGGTTTGGTCTCTTTGGGCAGCTTGCACACCCAGGAAAGCACCAGCCAATATCATTCACTACAATCTTTGCGGTAGTTGCCACTGTGATACAGTAAGTGTCCTATGATGAGACATGAAATGGTTAGATGTTTAGAAAAATATAAGGCAAATCAGAATGAGGATAGGTAAAGTGAAGTTGGTATTAGATAAGCTTATGTGTTGAGAAAACCTGGTTTAGTTGTTTTATTTGTTGGAGGCTTTTGACTGGATCCCTTTGCATAGCTATCTCAAAATCACTGAGTTGAGACCCTGCACTCAGTTGGGATTGAGATTGTGTTGATAGCGCAATCATCTGGTCATTTGTGAAGCTGTAAAAATAAATTTGGAAGGGTTTGTTAGTCGACATGGCTCGGAATGGTTGATTGTATGTGAAAGATGGGTTATTGAATGAACTCGCTTTTGAAATCGTAGAGATAGGAGGAATTTGTTGATTCATGAGGAGTTTAGAGGTAGTCCAGTGGCTGGTAATTTGGAGAGGGTACTTTCCTATGAAAGCAATTGAAGGAAAAAGTGCAAACAGTTAGTGTGACGTTTATTCTTTTAATTGTGAAGTGAAACGGAAGGTGAAAAATAACCTTTATTCTTTGGGTCAGATTTTGTGCATGAGTCAAAATGATAACGAATGGAGTAGTATCAGATCTTTGATCAAACGCGGCAGAGAAGGACAATGCGTACTCTCCCCAAAGAGTGCAATGGAGAAGGTTAGAGCTAGCATTGAATTACAATGATTGTTACCATGTTGGCATTATTGGAATTAAAAATAATCGAACTTCAAAGTTGAAGAACAATTTATACCTTGCATCGCTTAGAGTAAAGCCCATCCTCTTATGGGTGATATGACCCTGAACATGTTTATGTTGAATTTGATGAACGGCACCAATAATATCTATGTAAAAAACATGAAAATAATGAGTTTAGTAAAATGTGAGATTTAAACAAACAGGTAGGTACATTTGAGATATTTACCTACTAACAGATCAGGTTTATAGTTTCCATTCAGAATGTCTCCAAAAGGATGAAAGTGAAATTCATATGGAGCGATACCGGGTAGTTCAACCTGTTTTAAAGTAGTACGTAAATTGAAGACCAATTTATAACGGTATGTTGAAACCTTATATTGGAAGTCATTTGTCTGCAGAGAGCCATTTTGGAGGATGCCAGTCATGTTTTGTTGTATCGATGTCTTCCAGGAAGGCATTTCTTTTGTAGGAATGACAAAATGAATTGTATCACCCTAGTAGGAACAATATTTAATTAGAGATTTGCAGTTATATAAAGGAAATAAATGAAAGTGTAAGTTGAGATAAACCAAACCTTTTCATCCCTTAAAATGCCTTCGAAATGCTCGGTGCCGGCATGGATAACAGTCCATAAATCAATGACTCGAACATTGACTCTCCAGAAATCGCACTTTGGATTAAGGTCTTTAAGAGTCTGAAGCGGACGTGCCATGGCTGACAGACAAACAGAAATGCAGTCATACAGTTAAAGAAGTGATGAAATGTTAGTATGAACACTACTAACATGCTTGTTTGGCTGCAACGATGGCAAAGAATTCCTAAATAAAGCGTAAGTGAAAAATGTATGTAATATCAAAATGAATCAACAACTAATTTGTAAATCTGTAATATCAAAATGAATCAACAACTCATATTCTTAATATTTCTTATGTGAACCTTAAATCTGTAAACATGAATCAACAACTAATTTGTCAACAACTAATTTGTAAACATGAATCAACTACCTACATATTTACGATTTTCTCCCTCAGATTTTTGCCTCTCACTTACAAAATTTTTACTCTTTTCTGTCTTCATTTCAAATCCCCCTCTCCAAACAAAAAATGGATAATCAGGTGGGAAAAGTACACACAGATCAAACACTGCTCTTTTTCTCTCCTTATTTTTACACTTTTATCTTCTCTCTTCGATTCAAAATCGCTATTCTCTTCTTTCATCTTCTCAAACCCGTGTTTCTTCCTTTTCCTTTTTCTCCTCTTTATTTTTTTCTACAATCTTATCGATACCCATCGTTATTCTTTCATGCTTTTTAATATTTCCTTCGACTTTTAAAATCTTTGAAGCACCACGAGCTTTGGGATTTGGATGGATGGGAACTTCATCATTCATGTCGATCTCATAAGGAGAAGGAAGAGGAAGAGTTACCCGTGAAGAAGACGAAATCGGGAATGAAATAGAGAGAAGAAAGGATGATGGTGGCGGCTTGACCGCCGTTGTCGCGGTGTATCCTCTTCACGTTCCTCTGCCGTTGGCCTTTCTCTCTCTGCTTATGCGCGTTCTGCCTTCCGCCTCTCTCGCTTATGCTTCTTTGCGAAATGGTCGGACTCTCTTTGCCGCTTTCTCGCTAAATGGTTGGACTCTCTGCCGCCGGCCCTCTGGTTTGCTAACATTTTCAATTTTCTTCTTTTTGTATTATTTGATTTTCCTCTGCTGTACTGCTGTAAGAGTGAGGTGAGATGGTGATTGAAAAGAGAGGGCAAAGCAGAGGGGAAGAGATAGGGGTTGTAGGAATAGGTAGTAGGTACACGGCTACTATGAGAGGAATTTGAAATTTATGACCAAAAAGGGCATATGAAATGAACTATTGGATGGAGGATAGTTTAGTCATTTTCATGGTGGGTTAATTGCAACTTATGATAGTAGATTTGCTGAAACACAGTTTCATCTGTCAATGCAATAATTCATTTTCTCTAATAATGTACTCCATCATATACAACAACCACAACTTGTAATAATTGATTGAAATTTAAGACGCTTGTAGTATGTGAGTGATATACAACAAAGTTGAGATCATAACTTTGCAGTTACAAGCACTTATAATCAGTAGGGATTTAGTTCTCTGACTAGCATCGAAAGTTAGTTTAATTAAGAGCTTTGTGATTTTTTATAACTTATTAAGTGATTAACTATATAATGTTTGGCGTGCAAAATTAGTTTAATATTGCTAAGTAACTTTTTTTATCTAAAAAATGACCTTGTTATGACTTGATTCTGTAAAGCCAAGAAGCGAGCTTTTAGTTTTTTTTTGTTCAACTGAACAGTTTCATTAAATTGGGCCAAGCCACCCTACAAGACTCTCAAACGGCCCAAGCAAATAATCCAAAATAGGTTTTTTTTGTACCCCTACCCTTTATCCTCCTACCCCACATACCACTAAAAACCCCAAAATACCCTTAAAAAACGTTTTTTTTATACAAAATTTCAATCATATATACATACTTTTAAAGTATATACGATCTCCTTTTTCTCTCCAATCGTATATACATGTATATGCGATGGCTTTTTGATGTCCAATCGTATACTCCAAACGTATATACCATGGTTTTTTTTTAATGATTTGTTTTAATTTTTTTAATAATCCGTTAAAGAGTCAAAACTAACAAAAAAATTATAAAAACACCACTAAAAATCTAACAAAACCAAATAAGGCTATGCAAATTTTTTAGATTTTTTGGAGACTATGAAAAATCAAAAAAAATTAATAAAAAATAGTATAACATCGTCACGTGTTAACGAACTACACACTAAACATATTTTTAGGCCTAAATTATTCATGTCTAATTTATCTTTATTAAAAATATATAATTTTAAATTTTTAAATAATTTAATTAATTTTTATTTGACTAGAAAAAACATTAGAGGGATCGTATATACACCCCCAAATTGTATATACTCCCTCGCGTATATACCATTTGGGGGTGTATATACGACCCCCCCTAATTTTACACATCGTATATACACCCCCAAATGGTATATACGATGGTGTATATACGATTTGGGGGTGTATATATGATCCCTATAACTTTTTTTTTGGAGCTGTGTGGATATTTGGGGTTTTTAAATTTTGTTAAGGGTATTTTGATATTTTTGTAGGCTATGTGGGGGTAGATGGGTATAAGGTGGGTGTATAAAACCATCCAAAATTTGGACACCCAAAAAGAAACAGGCTAGGAATACTAGCCCAACGAACGCAAGATAGGCCCAGTACATCCAATGATCGAGCCAATTTAGAGACATTAGTGGGTGTCTACGCTAAAGGATACAGGTGGCAACGACGTTCTTGCTTGGTGAGAGAGAGGGCAGACTCGGAGCTCTGCAATGGCGCCACATAAGCCGACAACAACACAACAACCACCAAAGTCTAAGGGTAAGGCGGTGGAGGTGAGCATGTTCAATCAAATCGCTCAACGAGTAGTGGAGTTGAGAATCCCCCAACCCCTAAACCCCCAAATATCAATGCAGAGCAATCTCAACCAATGCAAGTTGAAGATGAAGGAAAGTTTGTTTCATAAAAATATAAAAGAGATTCTATATCAACAGAGGCGCCGATTTCAGCGCATGACAGCTGTCAGCAAGGACTGACACGACTTTGGTGGGACCAACACCTTTATTTCAGAAAATCTTCTGTTTGCTTGGGCACATGGTACTTTTAGGCACATATAGGACAAAGGGCGTCTCTCTTTTAGGGTTTTCTTGGATCATGTACCCTAGCCCTATTTAAGGAAGCTCTTCCTCTTCATTTAAAGGGCTGGTCAGAAGGAAGAAAAGTATAGAAATAGATTTTCCTCCATTTTTGTACCAAACTACCTTTACACACCAAAGTGGAAATACTGTTGCTGAGAGTATTGCGGCAGCATCACAATTAGAGCTGACATATTTGGAGAAATGCATGGTTTTGGAAGTTGTTTCGTACGTCCAAGATACTGTTATTGGAGTCTATCCTTAGTTTACCTCTTCTTAGTATTTTCTTATCTCGTATTTTCGGTTTTATGACTTTAACATTTATGTTTAGGTTATGATTATCGTGTCATTTTCTCATTATGAGCTAATCACTCTTAGTTGGAATGTTTTGATCTATGTAATGAAGTCTTAGTGTATTTAGTGAAGTGTATTTGATGTTTTAGCATTTTACCCCATTGCATAATAATATTTTCATCTTGATTTAGAAATGGCTAGCTAAATTTGAGTAGTATTTATGAATTTTGAAGAGGTTTATAAATTAATCTCAAGGGACAATATGGATAATGAGTGTTAAAGGACACTTTAACATTCATTGCTTAAACCCTAGACATAGGAGGAGAAATTCCATAGGGCGAACCATGTGGGTGCATAATAGCCTAGGGTGAACCTATTTAGAGTTTAGACATAAGCCCTTGTAACGAAACCCTAGAGAACGTATCTGAAAAATACACACTAGATGATACAACACCCAATGCTGCAGCATCAGATACAACATTAAAGCACTTAGATGATGGTCTCAAAACTTGTTGTTTTTATTTTATTTGCGCTTCACTAATTTGTTAGCAGCATTAAGCATATATTAAACTTCAATCCTCGTGGGAACGATCTTTATTTCTCATTGTACTGCTTGTTGGACTGTGTATACTGGCACATCATTTCGCACAATTGTTATCTGAGTCCCTATGGGGAAAAATTACATGCTTTTATATAGTTTCATGGTATTTGACAGCATATTAATTTTTCGAATTTCATTATAAGTGAATATTTTGATCAGTATATTTCGAGTCTTATAACGAAGAAACAATACGTGTTGTGAACTAATTTCAAATACTATATGTTTTGAATAGAATTTCATTTTTTATGAGTCCTGGCTGGAAAATATTTTATGTTGTCGATAATTAATGAATTTGTATTACCTATTTTTAGTTTAATTATTTTTTCATTTTGTACTGTATCTATATTTTGTAAATAACTGTTTTGCTTTTAAGGCTAAACGAGAAAAAATTACATGTTATTTCTATATATAAATTTGTATTTCTACTTTATAAATACCTTTTATAAATAAACATTTTGCTTTTACGTAAAATGAAATATTTTGCGTAAATCTTTACTTTTAATATGCAAATTTCAATTTCTGAATCATTCGTACCAAGCAAAAATGAAATATTTTGCGTAAATCTTTGCTTTTACGTGTACTTTTCCGTCCTTGCCTTAATAGAAATAAACAAAAATATGAATCTCAAAAAAAAAAAAAGATAACTGCCAAGAAGGTTACAAAAAATTCTAAAGTGAGAAGATAAAAGTTTGAGCTTAATCTTGAATCAAGATTACATATATAGTTTAATATTCTTTTTTTTATTTGACATAGTTTTATATGAGAGAAATGTTAATTTGACACAATAAGACAGCAAAATTGGACAAAATAGTTTAGATAGTTAATGCAAATTGTACTATGTGATTAATTACATTTAGTGAATGATTAATAAATATGACAATGTTGTAACTTATTAATCATTCACTCAACATAATTAACCATTTTTTCCAGATTTTAAAATATACAAATATTCATTAATCATGAAAATTGTGTTCGAATATTAGTACATAATTTATTGATAAAAAAATTATATATACATGATTTTCAGTTATTCAAATTAATATACCTGATATTCATTAACCATGATTTGTGTTTAAATAGTTAAATGAAAATTGTGGTTAACAATGTTCAAAATCGTGATCAATTGCATTCGGTGGATTATTAATGGCTTATGACACCTTATTAGTTATATATATTAACCATCCACTAAACACAATTAACCCCTTTTTAAACTGTGTTAATCATCCAAATTGTTATTTTTATTTTTATTTTATTGTTGAATTATTGTGTTCAAATAGTGTGGCTGTTTTATTATATTCGGATAGGATGATATGTATTTTGATCGAATATATTCTAATCAAATTTCTTATCCAGACTTTTTGGCATGTACCCTTTTTATATAGCTATCATGAACCTCAATATTTTTTGAAAAGATGATGCATATGAATTATTGAAACTTTATGCACAACCCAAATTCTTTCTCAAGATATTATTATGATATCAAAGCATGAGGACGGGTATATTTTAGAATCTCATATTTTGAAATGTGGTGTCGAAAAAAGTGGAAAATTAATACTCCATAGTTTATACAATTATGGAGCTTTGATTTTTGAAAATTAAATAAAATCCGAGTTATCCTTGAGTAACTAGATGTGTTATACTAGGCAATGGAACTTCAAAAAGTTTTGAAGACCATGTTATTAGAAGCTTAGAGAAGAGAATAAGTGATTCGAGATTTAAATCTAATATTAGAAGTTTTGAAGAGCATGTTATTAGAAGCTTAGAGAAGAGAAGAGCATGTTATTAGAAGTTTTGAAGAGCATGTTAATAGCTAATAAACCTAACTAACTAAGTGAATAATATAACAACTTAATTTAAATCTAATATTCCCCCTCAAGTTGGAAGAGAGATTTGAGAACTTCCAACTTGGAGATGAGATACTAAAGCAAATGTTTCATGTATATTGCACTATTCACTCAACAAAAAATCCAAATACACAAACCACGTGAATATGAACTCCGTTCAACGACCATCGTAGACATAATGGGAAAGTTAAGAAAATGAACTCTCATTTTGTAAGGCCAAATAACTATGCTACTATATTGACGGTAGCTGAATACTTGTAAGAAAGTACATATCGACGAAAGAACATAGGATAGTCTTCGGAAACCCCAAAATGGACTTTCTCTCCTGCAGAAAATACTCTTTTTTGCTGTTTTTTTTGTTCTTCCATAGCTACATAGTTGGACAAGGTGGAAACAAGAGACAAAAAGCGCAACAAATATGATGAAGTTGGCTCGAGGGATGATCGAGGAAGAAACTTCAATGAACTTTTTGAGCACACGCAAGAAGGGATTTATCCTTAGAATGGAGGTAGAATGCGTCATCGTGATTCTATGCATGATTTGCCATGGCAGATATGAGTTGAACAACAACCAAGCAGAGCAAAGAATGAAAGAATATGAACACGGAGAATCTCAGAAAATGCGAAAGAAAAATCAAGAAATTTCATGTGATACCACAATAAGCACCATTATTCATGAATCGCAAAGCAAAAAGCAAGAAATTCGCAAAGAAAAAATGGAGGAATCACCGAGGTGAGAGAGGAATGCGTGGAATAACACTTCGATACCATATCAAGAACTTAACATAGAGAATTTGTGGAAAAATAAATTTCCATTTTCTCATTATCTTCATATAACTATACATAAACAAGGAGTATTTATAATGCTTGATAACAAGCCTAACTAACTAAGTGAATAATATAACAACTTAACTAAGATAGCAAAAATGGAAATTTACTTTTCTCCAAATTCTCTTTGTTACATTCTTAAAAATAGCTCGATGGAGAGATGCATACTCTCGAAAGCTTGCCATGCGCAGATGTCTCTCACAATAAATACTCGCCGAACGTCAAAGTTTAGGATCCGCACCATCACCACCAAAGGATCGTTTTCATGAGGCGCTATCCTCGAAATAGGCGAAAAAGCTTATGTTTGGATACTCGTTCGAGTATGATCGGCTATGCCTTCCAACACGTGCATGATTTGTCAAGCATATCGTTTCCTAGTCGAATTTGTTTCCCCTCCTCCGGCAAAACCCCAGCAATGGTGAAGAGGGTATCGTCGACAGGGGAAATGGGAGTTTGACTAATATCGATAACTTCTAGAATAGACGTGCCACTGACGACCGTTGTGATTGTCGTAGAAGTGAGTATGTGTGGCCACTTACCGGGTCCCATGGTGGGCTCCAATGTACTTGGATAAAATTTTATTGATATGTCAGATGATGACAATGATGGCCGGATTGCTTTTTGTCTCTTCGGCGTACTTAGTTCTAATGTCTTTTGTACTGAAAAAATGCCCTCCTCCCTGGTAACCATCTGGCGGTTACTCAGGAAGTTCTCCTCTTTCCTGCTCAATCGTCGGTTTCTTTCCTTTCTCTCCTCATCGGCCAACCCGCCTTAGTAAGTTCATATCCCGGGCCTTTCTACGCCTAAAGATGTCCGAATCGAGTTGGAGTGATCCGGCCCAAAACTATAAGACGGTCCAATTATATGAGTCGAGTATTGATTTGGAGCATCATAACCTGTTTTTATGTTAGTTTTTTAGCATCCAGTCCAGGAAGTAATATGGTTACGAAGGATTTCCTAGTTGTGGGCTTCGTGGGCTTAATAGGCCCAATATCAACATTTGAACTCTGTTTTAATCGCAAAAATCTCGTATAACACATACAGCATGGAGCAATGATTGAAGAAGACCGTGTCTGTGTACAGATTATTATTATTATTATGGAAGGTACCTTTGGCATTTGAATTTCCTCTTTATTTGAGTGTTCAAAATTCAAATATAAATGTTAAAGCAACTCAAGGCAATAGACCCCGCAACCAAGCATTGATAATATTGCAGCAATAAGCTAGCTAGCATGCAATTCCTGCTTTGGTTAACGTTCGAGTTGAAAATTTGTTGGACCTGGGACATAAAAGTACTACTAATAATTACTACCTACTCATAAGATAAGGTATGTAATCTAAACTTAATCCCGCGCATAATTTCTAATGAATACTAGTTTGGTTGGCAGAAAATTATAACTCATTTATATATATAATTAAAAAACATCGCTGTAAAGGAATGAACATGATAGCCTTTGTAGGGAAGTCACAACTTTTTGTGGCCCCTTTCAAACAGCTCTTAGCTTTCCAACTAATCTGAAATATTACTAATGGAAATTTTCCTTCATCACAAAATAACCTCTCTCTCTCTATTTCTCAGCAATATATAGATAAGAATAAGTAACATCTAGCACTAAAATGTGACAACTCATAGATGTCATATATATGTGGAAGAGGAAGGTCACTACTCAAGGCATCAATATGTTATCTGGCTGGCATAGTTATATAGAGGAGAGGAGAGGTGCATTGGTGTGAAGATTGAAATCATAAGCAAGAATATGAGGAGGGCATGCAGGAAAATATGGAGGGCAGTGCCTTGCACAAGTAGGAAAAGCTTGAGAACAGATTCTAGGAAGGATATGGAGGAGATTTTAAGGGCTAAGCTTTCAACTATTAATGAAGAGCCAGAATTGTGTGAAGAGAATGTAGCACCACCAACTCCAAGACACATGAGGATGATGTCAACAAAGAAAGGAAAAGATCATAAGATACCCCATGTCAATCTGAAGCAGTCTTATGTCTTATTTATTAATGGCTTCTCCTCCAAAAGCACCTTTGCTGGCTTTCTTCAACGCTAACCAGCTTCAACCAACCTCCTCACGTACTCTCTCAATAAAATAATCTTGGAAAAAACCAGAAGATCATAATGTTTGCTCGTGGGGTAATTTCAATTTATGATGGTTTGTATTCCTATATATATTTAACTATCTTATGTATGTAACCTGTGCAGTATAATATTGTTTCAGTTTTTGTTCCATGAATGGCTTAATTAACTTTGTGTGCCAGCTGAGTAGAGTGATTCAATGTAATTGACTATTGACGGAATCAAGATAACTATATATCAATCTTTTTCTTAATAGTATCTAAGATAAGATAACTATCAATCATAATACTATATATGTAGCAAATCTAGTTACTAGGTCACTTTTCTCTGGAAGAGGGACGAAGACACTTACATACAATACAACATATATAGGGATGAGATTGAACAAGAAGACCCCATTGGGTACCTCATATAACACATGGCAGCAGCTAATGTACATCAAAATAATTTAACGTGCCTAGAGGCAGATAAAGATAAGATCACCCCAATTTTTCACTTTTTAACACATTGCTGCAAATCATTTTCATTACTGCTTCAGAATCTGGTTTCCTGCATCGGGGCACTAACCACTTGGCGAATGCTTGTTGTTTTTTAGAGTTCGTAAAATGGGCCGGCTCAAAAAAGCATAGGATTTGAGTTACTAAAATTGAGCATGTTTTTACAGTTGACGGTTTTTAGCTGGTTGGCCACGAGTCGGCGTTGTTTGCCCGTGTAGTTCTCCCCTCTTAATAGAATTTTAGCTCGATCAAATAAAACCTGATCCAATAATCAAAGAGAATTTTTTTAGACCCAGAGCATACATAAACATTTCCTCTTATTAGAATCCTAACCTTAAAGTGATTTTTTGCGGCATGCTGAAGAGATGTGCAGCTAGATGACAATTTGAATGTTGGGGATTCTATTGCTAAAATGGTTTCATCCATGGTCATCAAAGTTGGGATAACTTTAATTGTAGTATGAGTTTATATTCTTTTGGGAAGAAGTCAAATTTACTCAATAAAAACTTGTTAATAATAGTTGCTTTGATCAAGAAGATTGTATAACTTTGATCTAATAATTGTTGCTTTGGATATGTCAAATTTAGGCTAGCTATTGTGTATAGGTTTCTTTCATTTATCCATAAATAACAGTACACAAATTTTATTAAGTGTTTATGTATTTTAGGTTTACTTGTTGATTTTTTGTAATTAATTGACTTGTCACTAACTTTGAGTAGCACCAAGTCAAACATTAGACTGCAAATATTTTTTTTTAAATTTTTATTATCTACGACAACGGTTTTAAAGCGTTTTCTATGATTGAATAGGCAACGGTTTAATATTAGGCAACAGTGCAAAACTGTTTCCAATGACTACAACGGTTTTAAACTGTTGTAATAGAGCATATCAAAAACCGTTGTCTATGGCATTTCAACGGCAACGGTTTTGTGGCAGCGTTGCCTTTTCTTATGAAAAACCGTTGCCAAAAGCATAGGCAACGCCTGCGAATACATTGGTTTCAAAACCGTTGCCAAAAACTACAGGAACGATTTTTTGTGTTTAGGCAACACTTTTCAGCCGTTGCCATAGCCTAAAAATGTTGTAGTGATATAAATGATAATTCGTAAAAATCTAAACTTATATATAAGTAGAAAGGTACACATATAATGTATTTGATCAAAATTTAGACTACATACACGTATCTTATTGTTTATGTTTATTTCTGGACATATTTTATAGTTTTTGAAAACATCTATTTGCACTAAATTACAGGGTCACTAAGAAACTTAAAGGCATAATTTAGCGTTTAGTTTACTACTTTTGAGTGATATGATTCAAAATAGTCCGAAAAGCTCGTGACCCGCATAAGATTAGGTTTGGGCCGTTAAACATAAGCCTGATTTTCACTCCTGACTTTTTGGTTAGGCCTGGTAAAACCCGAATGCAATTCAATCTCGATAGTCCATTTTACCGGTTGTAGTGTTTTTTTTGATTGTGTTTTCATGCAGTTAGAATCTCCATGCTGTTACACAGTCACCAACATCCCGTACGTTCGATCTTTAATCAGATGGTACAGATTCCAAAGTCGAATTTCAAATTAAACAAAAATAAAAAATAGTTCTTAAAATCTGGACTATGCGATCTTAATTAATCAAACGACTTCTAACTCGCCGCCTGCATAATTGCACCCAACTTCAAATGCACCTAATTTGAATTCATTTTTTGCCTACCACGTCATGTCTTTTAGTTTTTTTTTGAAAGTCATGTCTTTTAGTTAGTGTTGTTAGATTTTTGTTATTTTGGAAAACCATTAATGTCACGTGAATTTTCCGTCAAGATGCTCCATGTTTATTTTCTTAAGCGAAATTATTCCGGAGCATTCATTTTCCTCTACTAGACTAGAAGCATATTACTCCATTGCAATTGTGTTCCATCTATTTGATGCTATAGTCAACTTAGTGATAAGGTATCATTAATTAGCTGTATTTTACAGCAAATACTGGTATATTTAATGAGTTCCTCTGTAATTTTATGTCAATGATGGATTTGCCAAGATTGAAAAATGGAAAATCCTTTTCAAACATAGGTTTTACATTTCTTAGCTAGAATAGTAGGTGATAAATTTATTATTTATCAATCAGATTGATGTAGCTTGGATTCAATTCGACCACTAGAAGATTGTCATCTGGTTTTGAAGCCACATCCCAAAGGGTGAAAAATGTAGTTTAATCTCAAAATGGATCTTGACCAAAATATCTCAATACGTATTGACAATGAAATATTGATCACCGGTTTTTTTTTTTTCTGAAGGATCTGATCTGAGGATTAACATTGCTCTAACATGGGAAAGTCAATTCCACCTTAATAATTGTTTATTTCTAGCTGGTTGGTACTATTCCAAAACTTATTTGGTTGACCGAAGGCACGCTCTGTTTTCAGGGGTTTTTTTTCCACCCCCTCCTTGTCACTCCCACCCCCATAATTACATAAACGGACGAAAATACCTTTTAAAACTTACAAAAATGACATTTTTAAAAAATGGGGAATTTCGAATTTTATAGGTAAATCCGAAAAGAATTTCGAAATTACCTCATAAGAATTCCCCCCCTCCCCCCTGTTTTTCTTTTTTTAATTTTTAATTTTTTTTATTTACATTTTCCTTTTTTTTTTAACGGTGGTGAGTAGAGACGACCAGAGACAGAGATGTAAGCGAAGCAAAGACCCCACACTCGATTTACGACCACAACATGCTGGGGAGTCCAGACGATCCCTTCTCCACCCATTTTGGGTAAAGCTCCATCTGCGAACATGATCATACGGGGGTTGCTGAGGTATCATATTCGGGCGCAGACTTTTGGCGAGCTAGTAGAGAGACGCACCTACCACTTGCGAAGTCGCGATCCTGACACTACCCTTGGTACGATCAGTATCCGAGTCCGTCTTACTCCGGTGCCAATTGCTTAGATCATATATGATGTCTCTTTACTCGTATATCGCAACACTTTCGTATAGTTATTTAAATCGTAAACCGTTCGTATCGTATTTTAAAAATAAAACGCGCGTAATCACAATTTAGTATACAAATTTTTTAAAAACAATTTTTTTTTGGTCCAATAAAAAAAAAATCGGATTTACCTCATATATGAGGTAAATCCGAAATTCCCAAAATCAAACCCCCTTTTTTGAACCGAATTTACCTTAAATTGAGATAATTCTGAAATTCTTCAATTTTTTTTTTAATTTAAGGGCATTTCTGGGTTTAACGGGGTTATGGGGTGAGAGTGACGAGGAGGGGGTGGAAAAAAACCCTGTTTTCAGCCATAGAGATTTGATAACTTTGTCCTTAAAATTAATAAAACTCTAAAGTAGTTTTTTTTTACTAAAATTCAACAGCTTTGTTAGGTTTTATTTTGATGAAACTTTAAAGTAGTTTATAAAAGGGAAAATTCTCAAATATATTAGTATTTATTATACAATTTTCTTAGACTAAATTGACCGCTCTAAAAGGATTAACTTGATTTATTTTTTAGAATTTTTATGACTATTTTAAAATATTAATAATTTCATGGTTTGATATCTTTTTAGTCCCTACAAATAGAGTTTTCATTTTTAGTTTCTAATTTATTTATTTTAACTTTTCAGTCCTTATATTTGTTTTTGCACTTTTGGTCTTTGATGTTAAGTTGATGCTCAACTAATTAACAAATGACCACAAAGGCCATACTATGTTAAAGTGTGACAGTCTATTAGAGATCAAAATTGCAATTCAGCATCAAAATTAAAATATTTAAGAATTTTTTTTTATATAAAAATAATAAGAAAGAATAAAAAGTGTCATTTAATGTGGATAGTTGGGACTAACAGAAGCAACGACCAAATACAGAGTTGCCACTTGCCCGTGAATCTTAAAGTTAATGAAATCACATGGTGGTGAAGAATCAGGTATGGCTCAGAAACACCTTAAATTGGAAACCAACAAAGTAGAAATTATAGCAATTCCAACTGTTTATGATATTGGCAATCAGAAGTAAAACTAAAAGAAAGGGTGTGGTTCTTCGAACCCCATTTTAATGGCAAACACAGCTGGGAAGGTCGAGGTAAAGTACTACTATACTAGTAGTACAAAAAAATTGAGAAAACACCTCTGTTCCCACTAATCAATTATTCAAACCTGGAACTTTGAACTAGTTGACTCTATGTGCTTCGTTGATCTTGAGAAAACCAACTTTGGACTGGGAAGTTGCAATCACATTTCTGTTCCCACTTTCTCTTGAACATGCAAAAAAGGGTCCCCACCAAAAACCCCTAACCCTTGCAGCTTTGCCGGGAAAAAACGACCACGTATTTTGCACTAGTAGCAGTACTCCCACTATACTTCCCACGGAACACGGTGTTATTTGATTGGTGTTTGTTTGTGTATTATCTTGGGATTCTGAAATTTCTAACTCTAATAATACGCATGAAATCCTGCTTCTGAATTGACTAACTTTGTTTTTTCCCCTATGAAATATCTTGGTTTGTCAAATACTAGGAGTACTGAATTTAGGTGAAAATGCTAAATTTAATATTTAATACTTATTATATTTGACTACCTTAGAGCTGCACGGCAACCACTATAGAATCAAATTTCTGAATTGATTCTACATTTCTACTCTGCTAACGCAATTAAGGAAAAAGACAAGAAGGGGTAGTTAAAGATAATGATGCTATCATCAAAACGATTAGGCAAACAAACGAAGGCAAATTAAGCTACGTACGCTACTGAGAATAAAGAACTACAACCAGAAACTCATATAGAAAGACCGTAACTGACTAATAACAAAAAGAAAAAAACGAATGATGCCATGACATGACTATAGTAGTACTATGTTTCTATTTACCAGAAACACGTGGAAGAATTGGTTTTGCGGTTGTGGGTGTTTAAAAGCGGCGAAAACCTTCTTCTGCGGTAATAGAAGGCGCATTTAAATCTGGGAAAAAAGACAAATCTCCTAAGTCGACGAGCATATGTTAGCCTTAGCCATACAACTTTCTTGGCACGAACTAGAGACCCTTTGATTTTCTCTGTTAGACTTTTCTTTCGACAGAATTGGTAGCTTCTTAAGAACAGTTGTCTCTTTTCCAGCATGGTGTAGTTATGATCAGGGTAGTAGTAATACTCAAAAGATTCACTCCTAAACAGTGGGTTCATAGTTCCCATATCTTGATTCTCAGCTAGAGTTTAAACCAAAGAGAAGGGGTGTTGGCGCCTGGTTAAGAACATTAAGACAGGGAAAACATAAATAAATATATAGGAAAAAAGATTGTTACAGTCAAATATATAAAGAATTCAGTATTCTTCAAAGATAAAGACAATACGTGGTAGATGAGGAAGAAGGATGAAAAAAGGGGGGTATGAACTCTTATAAGTCTTACCTAATTAGATTTGTTGTGCTTGCGCAGCGTTCAGACCAGGCGCCACCTCAGTGTATCTAAAGAGTGTTAGAAACGAAACCCAAAGGAGATTATTTTTTGTTTCTTCTTCTCTCTTAAGTCTTCGGGTGTCCTGTGACCTTGCTTACTTTAAGAACTTTAACACGTGGACAACCGGATAAGTCCTCCTGCTTTTAGATGGATGGTACTCATGTGCCTTTTGTGTTCTTCGTTACTCTTGCAGTTTTATTTGCTAGCATGCTTGGGCATCCGCTATTAGGGGCAGGGGAGTTCGCGGTGTGGGTTGATTCGATTTTGAGTAAAAAAGTGAATCAAATTACAAGGTAAAAATAGATGTGGTTTGGTTTGGTTCGGTTCGGTTAACATCCAAAACAAAATCAAACCAATGCGGTTTGGATTTGTTCTGTTGGATTAGTTTTTGACGAGACAAAACACAATTTAAAAGGTTGTAGATTGACTTACCCAATGTGGCATAGGAAACATTGATGACTCTTATTTGGGTTGGAAAATAAAATATGTAGATGAAGATGTATTTGTGAGTATAGATAGCCAGCTATGGAGTCCAATGTACATACATCGAAGTAAGATGGGAATGAGAGGGATGAAAAACCTTGGCTTGACGGTGAGCGGAACAGAGATCCTTGAGGAGAGAGATGTGTGTGGCTGTGTGCATGTCTTTGATGGCAAAATGAGTTTGTTTCGTTTGTTTAACCTGGTCTTTGTACGACCCAAACTTATGCATCTATCTTGAATTCACCTTTATTATATATTTGTATAAAATCACTGTATCAAATGGTGGCTTTGGTGGATTAATTAGATGCAATTTCTGAAACATAAATAGTCCATAATATTAACAAAATTGCACCAAATAATTACCTAAATAAGATCTTACTATTTTATCAAGTAACCAAATAAGTCTCTCACTAATTTTTTAAATATCCAACTAAGTCCCTATCAAATTCACCGTGATCCAAATAAGTAGCTATACCATTATGCAAATATGAACCAATGAACCATTATGCAGAAACCAATTGCACCAAACATACCCTTATGCAACAGAATACACCAAATTGCACCAAAATAACAACAGAGAATAAACGATAAACCATTATGCAAGAACCAAATCGCACAAAATCTACATTTTTTTTATCCAAACACAAAATCTACAATTATGTAGGATATACCAAAAAATGCACCAAATTGCACAAAACATGTCATTTTCAATAAAAATGTTTTGTCTGATTTCTTTATTTTATTATTATATAATAATTATATTTATTCTACTAATGATCATAATATTTTTTCTCTATAAATTGTGAAAGAATCAAAGATGGTTTTTTTTTTTGTACCCCACCCCATCCCCATAAACCCCACCCACACCGAAAACCCCAAAACGTCCTTCCACAAAACGTATTTTTCTTACAAATTTTTGACCAATCGTATATACACACAGGGGGTATATATACGACTTTATGCATTTAGGCATCGTATATACACCCCAAGACGTATATACGATTGGAAAACTCCTCATGTCGTCGTATATACGCCTTGGGAGGTGTATATACGATGCCTAAAAAATAGGTCGTATATATACCCCCTCGGTGTATATCGACCCCATTGTATTTTTTTAAATTTTTTTAAGTCAAATAAAAATTATATAAGTCCTGAAAATAGGTTTTGTGTGTAGTTCGTTAAAATGTGACGATGTTATACGTCGAACGAATAATTTAGGCTAAAAAATCGGTTTTCGGGCAACATACTCCAATCGTAATGAAACCACAACTATTAAATCCGAAAAAAATCAAGAATCAAGACTCCCTAGAAGGAACTTCTTACGGGACTACTACCTCAAAATCCCAAATTCCATCAAGCATACTATTTTTTACGATTTTTTTAATTTTTCATAGTCTCCAAAAAATCTAAAAAAATTTGTATAGCCTTATTTTGGTTTTGTTAGATTTTTAGTGGTGTTTTTATAATTTTTTGGAGTAGTTTTGACTATTTAACGAATTTTTAGTAGCCTTTTAGTAATAAAAATTAAAACAAATTATTAAAAAAAATAAAAAAAAGTGCATCGTATATACTCCTTTGAAAGACGTATATACGATTGGACAAAAAATAGCCATCGTATATACGTGCACTCCAAAGGGTATATATACGATTTATTTATTTTTTTAAAAAATTAAGTTTTCAAAAGCGTTTTGGGGTTTTTGGTATTTGGTGGGGATGGGAAGGGATGGGGTGGGAGTCCAAAAAAAAAACCATCAAAGATTCATTATGGCAGAGATGAAATAGGCAAAGTCCAACCCACTAAAAATAGGAGCAGAGACCAAGGAGAAGAAAAACCCCCATCTCATTGTCATACCTAAACATATAGTTCCACACTTTCACTCATATATCCACATAGATTTTTTCCACCTCTCGTTTCTAGAGTACTCTAAGGATGAAAATACTCGATTGTTACCCCAATTTTGTTCATCTTAATTATCAAATACACGTTTCTCATTCTACATGTGAGTTTTCTGAATATTCCAATATTTAGGCCAAAAGTTGTGACAGAGAAAATAATCTAATTGTTATGCATTATCGCTCCAATTAGAAATCATGGTCAGTGGCGGATCTTTATAGGAGTCGGGGGAGCCACAGTACCCTCAGCTCTCATTAAGTTAATATATACATAGATATATTTTATACTCAAAGTTAGAATATATAGAATCAAATGAACACTAAGCAACAAAGGTATCAGTAGTCAAACAGTTAAGAGTATTATTTGTGTATTTAAGGTCCCCAGTTCAATTCTTGTGATGGTCAAACCTCTTTTTTGTAGTTATTTGTATATTTTTCTCAAAAATTAATATAAAAAACTGCACTAAACAATATTTGAACTTAGGACATTAAAATTGACATAGATAATTTTGACCACTAAACCAAACAAACTATTATAAATACACCATTAATTTTGTTTTATATATTTGTTACTATTTTGACTCCCTCCAATATTTTTGGCAAGATCCGCCACTGATCATGGTACAACTTTTCATATAGTTGGAAGAAGACTTAACTATTTTTAATAACGTGCCAAATCCTAATTAGTTGTTACATCAATAATGTATATAAATTAGGTCCTAGAAAAAATAGTGTATTTTTTTAGGTGCAATAATAAAGAGAAAGACACATTCACGGAGCACAACCTAGTGATGAATGCAACTATCACCGTTGGGCCAGTAGTTTGAGCTACCTTGGGACACATGGAAGTCAAGCTGGTGCTCCTATATTCGATTCTCGTAGTGAGGACTCAGTGTTGGCGAGTGAGATTTATTTCTAAGCACGAGCCAAAATTAGTCTTTCGTTAAAAACGTTAGAACGCTCCTTAAGTAGGCAGTAATTGTCCGAAAAAAACTAATAATGAACACGTAATCGAATCAACAACTCACTATTTTCCCTATTTCCACCCATTGCCCTTATAAAACTCCAAACATAAATTAGTTTTTTTTAAATTGTAGTTTTCCTAGGGTTCACATGCAATAAAACTACATAAATAGGATATTAGATTTATGGTTCTCACATATTAAGAAACACTAACATTTATCCGGGGTAATGTTTTTCTTCAATATTTGATGACTTCAATGGCAATGAAAATTCTTTTCTATATTTTTTTTGTGAGAAATTTTTTTCTATCTCATTTCCTTTCTTTTTTATGACTCTCTTTATTGTTGGGGTGATAGAATCATACTATCATAAGTAGAGATAATAAATGTTTAATTATTTCCTTATATATATTGTTTCCATCAAACAATATACCTCTTCACCAAACAAAATATACCCCTTCATTCGAACGTTGCATGCGCTAACCTCGAGCGCTTTTCGAATGGCATCGTTCACGTGAGTTAAATATTGACTTCACACCCTCTTGTGAGTAATTTCACCTGTTCGAACGAGGTTATTCGAACGTGTTGAACAGTCGCCGCTTGAACTTGTCGTTAAATCGTCGCCGAGTGTTTCACTTTAGGTTATTTTGGAATAAAATTTGTTAATGGAGTGCGAAAGAGTAAGAGAAGAGGAGGGGGAAAAGCAAAGCTTAGGACACACTAACAGGGACGTGGATGGTGGAGGTTTAAAAGGCCACCATTAGCGGGGTTAGAGCTAGAGCATAGGGTGCTTGCAACCTTATCTCCTTGCCGCTTTCTCTACTTTTGCTACTCATTTCATTTCATTTCATTTCAGCTGCCAACACAAAATGGCTTCCATTCCAGGTGGTGCTTCTTCCATATACAAAACCTCCTCTCTACAACTTCTTAAAAGACCAACTCCCACTACTACAGCCTCCGTTTCACTTTCATTGGACAACAACAGGTTGTCCCGTCTTAATACCTTTCTCCGAGCCAACCACAATAGACCCGCAGTTTCTTTCGTTATCTCCGCCATTGCCACCCCCAACTCTTCCATCCTCTTCAAGGGTTTTGCTTCCGACGATAACGACCAAATCGATACCCCTGTTTCCATCAGCAAGGACGAACTCGACATTTCCAAGCTCCGTTTTCCTTCCAAACTCGTGGAGTCTCTCCAGAAGCGTGGAATCACTAATCTTTTCCCCATTCAGGTTTCCACCATATTTTTGTTTTAAATTTCACTTTCAACAACAAATTTATGAATATTGAGGATAATTGAAGATACCTAGTTAGCTACATGCTTCTGATACCTTTATATTTTTTCACATATATGCTCTATGCCTTAACCCTAGTTTTATCCCCTTGCAAATTTACCCTTATCTTGTCGATTAGAGAGCTGTGCTGCTGCCAGCAATTGAAGGAAGGGATATCATTGCTCGTGCGAAGACTGGGACTGGGAAGACATTGGCATTTGGAATTCCAATTATTAAAGGCCTAATTGATACTGAACAAAGCACCCAGAGGTGACCCACTATTCCTGCATCATACACTCTGTTAATTGTAGGTCTGTGTTATCTATAATTCTATATTGATGCATTTGTGTGTTTCTTTATCACAGGCGGTCTGGTCGGCTTCCTAAAGTACTTGTACTCGCACCTACTAGGGAGTTAGCAAAGCAAGTAGATAAGGAGATAAAAGAATCTGCACCTTATCTGAATACAATTTGTGTTTATGGTGGTGTTTCTTATGAAACTCAAAAGAGTGCGCTTTTACGCGGTGTTGATGTGGTGGTTGGAACACCTGGCAGATTAATTGACCTAATAAATGGGAACTGCCTTAAACTGAGTGAAATTCAGTATTTGGTCCTTGATGAAGCTGATCAGATGCTTGCTGTTGGGTTTGAGGAGGACGTGGAAATGATTTTAGAAAGGATCCCGTCTCAGCGGCAGATCATGCTTTTTTCTGCAACCATGCCGGGTTGGGTGAAGAAATTGTCAAGAAAACACTTGAGTAATCCACTGACAATTGATTTGGTAAAATTTTTGCTACTTTTTGACTTCCCTTCTCTCCAAATATAAATGAATTTATGAAGTATAAAGTTGACTGAATATTTGATAGTTTATATAGGTCAAGCTTTAGATTACAGCACATTATCTTGTTGCCAATTTTCTCTGTCTAGCATGTGATAATTTTGTGGATAATGCGGTCATCATATATATCTCATTAGCTAGAAGTGGTGCTGTGGTGTGGAATAGTCTCTGTATGATATATTAGATTGTGGCTGAAAGGTGTATGGCCATAACACAGTGTCATCCTTGGCAATGAGCATGTGAGGAAACTTTTTGCGTAAAGGAGTCAAAATATTGTTCAAACTTCAAAGTGAATACAGGCATTGGATTCCCGATTAGATGCGTCATTGATTTGGTTTTTACTTATTGAATTTCCATTATGTGTTGACTGCTGAGTGTAGACCATAGAGTCCAACAGATCTAGCCTACCCCAACTATTTGAGTCTTATTGAATATTGATGTAAAACTAACCTTAATGGAGCAAAATGTTTTTTGTTGACTGTGTGTCATAGTATAATCATTGGCTTGTTTATAGTTGATGTAAATAGCTAATCGTTATGTGGTCATTGCAAACGTGCATTCCCTTTTCATCTTTGACGCATCATATGATATGTATGGTATAATGAATTTGGAGAGAAAAGAAGACAAGCATTGATGAATTTGGACTAGAACTAAATCTATTTTGCATTTTGTTCTATTTCTTTCTGTCAAACAGCCAGAATTATGCTCACTAATGTTTAAGTTATTGTAATTATGATGTGTTTTTAATCCGCACAAAATGGCTTCTGCTTTTCTTTTTAATTAGGTTGGTGAAAATGAAGAAAAGCTTGCTGAAGGGATCAAACTTTATGCTATATCAGCACCTGCAGCATCAAAGAGAGGAATTCTTTCTGAGCTTATAACCGTAAGTTTGCTGTTATTTTGCAGTCTTAGCTTGATGTCTGATAATAACTGAAAGTTTGTAGTTTTCTTTTCTGTGGGTTCTTTTAGTAGGTATGGTGAGTAATATTAATATATTATCTAACTGTTATCGCTAGGTGCAGAAACCAGACCTTTTTTTAAAATAAAATTGTTCAGAAACAGGTTACCTACTGTTTAAAGAAACTCCATGGTTCGGCTGTCATGCATATTGAGCACTTTTTTTTTATCATTATTCTCATATTTAGACGTAGTTCGTGTTGAATAACTTTAAACAAACTTTTGACCGTCTATTCTCTAAGACTCATTTTTCTGTTGCAAATTTAAAAATATACACTAATTTGTTAATTGCATATTTCCAAATGTACTTCAAGTTACTCTTGAATATAAGCGAAGGAAGTTCAATAATTTGCTGTATGTTATTGTCTTCTAGACCTATGCAAAGGGTGGGAAGACTATTGTTTTCACTCGGACAAAAAGGGATGCTGATGAAGTATCATTCTCATTAAAAAATGCTTCTGAAGCACTGCATGGTGATATCCCTCAGCATCAGAGGGAGAGAACATTGAATGGTTTTCGGCAAGGAAGATTCAAGGTGCTTGTCGCTACTGATGTTGCCGCTCGTGGACTAGATATTCCCAATGTTGATTTGGTAAGTTCAAAGAGATGTGTTTTTGGTCCATGTCCAAAAATGTTACCTTCGGTCTCCGTTCTATGAAAATCTTCTATAATTCTAGCAGTTTTTAAATTTTTATTAAGCATTTTTATATATAATGCCAATAATGTCAACTGAGGCTTTAGTAATAAACCCAACCATGTGGATTATTATTATTTGGAATTAGGGTTTTTAATTGAAGATTTTGGTTTTAACTCAGTTGGTGGAAATTTAGTGTGTAGAAATTTGGGTCTTGAGAGAATGTTATCTCTAGGTATGATTAAGAATGTAAGTGTATTCTGGATTGGGATTTCTCAACTCTTAGTTTAGGTTTCCTGTTGTAATATACAGACACAATCTGACATTATTATTCACTATATTATTCTCATTTGGCACTTACGTGTCATAAAATGTGTCTGTGTACTGTAAACAGTTCCTTGGTTAATTCTTTTGTACCAATTTCAATTTTGTTTACCATCAGAAAAGTTTAAGGTCTATATTTGAATTAAAAGGCTTTTATGCTTTGGTCTAATATTGAATAGCTGTCTGTCCTCAACATGTTGAAAACCTAGGCATTACATTTTTTTTTCAGGTTATACATTTTGAACTTCCCAATGACCCCGAGACTTTTGTACATCGCTCTGGTCGCACTGGGCGAGCAGGAAATGAGGGCACTGTTGTTCTAATGTACACCTCAAGCCAGAAAAGTAATGTTAGCTCCATTGAGCGTGACATAGGCTCCAAATTTGAATTTATTAGGCTACCAGCTACGGAAGGGATTTTGGAATCATCTGACGATGATGAACCTGCCAGTGATTACTATAGGAGGTCTCCGAGTAATTACTATGGGAAGTCTAGTGATTACAATAGGAAGTCTCTCAGTGGTTACAATGGGAAGTCTAGTAATTACAATAGGAATTCTCCCAGTGATTACTATGAGAAGTCCAGTGATTACAATAGGAAGTCTCCCAGTGATTACTATGGGAAGTTTTCCGGCAGAGATCAAAGTAGCCGTAGAGATTCCGGGGACAGGAGAGGCTTTAAAACAGGTGGGGATGACTGGCTAATTGGAGGTAGCCGATCAAGCAGGTATCATCATCAAACATTATAGGACATAAATTATAGTAACTTTTTACTCTTTTTTGGTAATTTTCTTCCTATGCAAAATGATGTAAGATTTGTTTGCGTAATATTTGGGTCTATGTATAGCTCATGGCATCTGAATGTGCATTGCAGAGGCAGCAGCTATGGAGGAGGAGCTTGTTTTAATTGTGGACAATCGGGGCATCGGACAGCAGTTTGTCCCCAAAAAAGAATATTTGGGTCTATGTAAGATTTCTTTAGTTTTAATTGAAAATGCTTCGCCTAACGAATTGCAGAAACAATGCTACTTTACAACACTTCTAGTTGGTAGTCTCCACATTTGGTCCCAGATTTTTTTCATTACCCTTATTGTTAAGTTATTCACCATTTGGGTTGCGGCAGTGATTTTGGTGACATTAACTTTATGGTGCTCCATACTTAGCAGAAGTAGCCTTGTGCTAAGGCCCTTCTCAAACAATATTTGATGTACCAGCATGTATTTTTAATATTGTTATGAATGAAATGCTTTAGATTTTTTGCGTCAAAAAAAAAACTTTATGTGCAGATTTGTCTGCCCAACCTTCATGTTTATCCTCCACTTGAACCTCCATAAGTTTCAGAAATATACAGAAATAGCTTTATAGGCAGACTATGTTTCCAATCACTCTAGTAAATAGTAAATAGCATTCGAGTTAGTCCTTTGTTATCATTTTCTCTCAAAAGTGCTCCTCTAAAATTCCAAAAGAAATTTGCTGTTTGATACGAAACGAAATGTAAGAATCAGTCATATATCATGCAGAGTGATTATTTTATATTTTTTAAGTTGAATAAAATTAAAACAAAAAACAAGCAAATATGATCAAATGGTTATAGTATATTCGTGCCTTTTCTATAACACTCTCTCGTACTATTTATCTAATCCATTCCAAAATTTATCTTCAATTCCAAAATGCTTTCTAAATTTGTGATTTGTGTTGATCATCTCTTTCACTTGATCAACAAAAATCACACTTGATCATCTCTTTCACTCTCAACATCAATCTCCCTACATTCTTTTATGAATGTGCAAAAACACCATACATGTAAACCTAAAGAAATAGACTTATGCGATTGTGTATTTTAACGAGTATTTGACACATGAACTTTATTTAGTCAATTAAAAAGTGAGTTTAAAGTAAAATAATTTATGTTTAAATTAAGTAATTCTATTCTAAAAAAAACTTGACGTCACTCCAAAATGACATGTTCCAAACAATTCACACTACTAGAACTATAGTGAGAGTTGGGAAGCTTTAGTTGGCTACTTGCCAAAAAAAATGTTCACGACAGTTCGAAAAACAGGGCCTCTTTTATTGTTGAGAACCTCCCGAACAGCTTTCTCATCAGGAACAAATCCCTTGGCCTTCATTTGCTTCAGCAACTCCGCAGCCTCATCCAGCTTCTCCTCCTTGACCAATGCCTCAAACACTACGGTATAAGTCTGAGCATTGGGTTTCATCCCTTTGTCCATCATTTCCAAAACCTACTTTTTAGCATCCCTCAAAAACTTCACGTCAACAGCAAGTCCCTTAATGAGGACAACATAGGTATAAGCATTCGGAGATACCCCAGAAGCAAGCATGCACATGTAAACCTTGAGAACTTCCTTTGGTTGACCTGCATTAGCATAGGCTTCAATAATGGCCGTGTGGGCCACCACGTCGGGCATCTGACCCTTGTCTTTGATCTGACCGAACAGTTCCAACGCTTCGTGGGTCAAACCCTCTTTGGACAATGCGTCGAACATCTTCACTGCATGGTTGAATAACCCGTCACCGCTCCTCATGTTGTGGAATATCTCTTGCAAGTCTTTTGGGTCGTTGGGTTCTTCTATCGCTGGTTTCTTGCAAAAGGGGTCATAAGGGGGTGGTAGCTTCTTAGTGCTGTTGATTTGTTTCTGGGTATTTTCTTCATCGCTCTCGGAATCGGAATCGGAGAGAGAGAGAAATTGACCTTGGTGTCGATGTTCTTCTTGGTTGTACTGAAACGCCATTTGATGTTGCTGAGAGAATCGCAAGAAGGGTATCTGGAAATGGGTGTAGATGAAAGAGGTAACAGTGATGTGGAAAATCACTACAAGAAAATCGGTGTTTTGCCACGGACATTCCCGTCGCAAATGTACAAATTCCCGCCGCAAACATGAATTTGCCACGGATTTGCGACAGACAAATAATGGTGGCAAAAACGCTCGTCGCAAACGGTTTGCCACGGAATTACCCGTGGCAAATATGTCTGTGGCAAACTCGTCGCAAGTCCGCCGTAAAATTCCGTGGCAAAGCGATCATAAAATCTCGCCATAAAGCGTGGCAAATAATTTTGAATTTTTTTTAAAATTTCGTCGCAAATTGTTAAAAATTCCGTGGCAAATACAATAACTACCAAAAAAACTCCGTCGCAAATTCCGTCGCTACGCAAAAAATAATAATTCAATCGTTATTCCCTACCAATTCAATCCATACTCTCTAATACAATAACTACATTGTCATTCATATTCGCAATACTTCCTGCCAATTCAATTCAGACTCCAAAACTACATTTAGACTCCAATAACTACATTGTCATTCATATTTGCAATACTTCTTGCCAATTCAATTCAGACTCCAATCCACCAATTCAAACATACATAAACTACACTAATGTTAAAAGTGTCAAACATACAAAATATCAAATACCAAAACATATCAGTAATGTTCAAAGTGTCAATCCAAACCACAAACTTAGTTAAACATAAACTAGACTAATATTAAAAGTGTCAAACATACCAAATATCAAAATATATCAAAACATACCACTAGTTTATGTCAAACATATATAAATTACACTAATGTCCAGTAAACTCAAAAAATTCTGACAAAACATCTTCAACTCCAACTCTGAACAATATACCTAACAAAACAAAAACAATAATGATTACTATTTAATTCATAAAACTAAGAAAATTTACACCTTAATTAAAACATAGATTACCTAGATGTCGTCAATAACCCTCCCCATAAGGGCGGTCTCCATGATCTCCACCGTCTCCATCATCTGCATCTTCGTTCTCGTCCTGCTGGGCGGGTTGGTCCTGCTCGGGCAGCTGCCAATCAGGTGGAGGTACTGGAATCCCAGAATGGTTAAATACGTATTCAAGTAGAACATTGACTTCACAGGAATTGGTTTATTCTTACTACTAGTCCCAATTTTTGGAGCATGATACCTCGGCGCATTACAAAATTTGCATTCAAGTAGCGCAACATCCTTTTTCCCAAACTCATTGTCATAATACAACATGTGACCTTCCGGACAACAATCAATCCTTCTAGCTTCCAATCCCAACTTAGAAACTAACCTCTTAGCCTCGTAAAAATTCTTTTGGAAAATTTTCATTCATAGGTGTCACCCCCGACATCATATCACATATCAAGTCCATTCCCACCTCAGATGTATTACTCAACGATTTGAGAGCTAAAAGCTTCGCACAAATCGATAACTTTGAGTTAGATGACCCTTCAAACAATGGTTTGTTTGCATCTAACAACAGATTATAAAATCTCAGTGCTTGCTCATTCGGAAGCTCTTCCATGTTATCATATTACTGCTCCTCGAATGACACATTCAACGTGAATGCAAGACATAATATTAATGAGTGCATGAACATTTAGGAATGAATTCAAGACGTAGCACTATTGAATGCATGACATACTTAGTTATGAATGCATGAATGGCATACAAAGATGCATAAACATGTGAGAGAATAAAAGAATCCAAGATGCATAAGCATGCAAGAATGCATGAACATGTGAGCATATGGGAGTATGCAAGTATTAGTGTGCAAGCATGAGAGTGTGTCGCATGGATGATGCAAATAAATGAAATGCAAAGTTTGAAAATGTTTTGGTAAGAAGTGGTAAGAAGTTAGAGTAAGAATGTGGTGAAAATGTTTGAGTAAAAGGTAAATAAAAAGCAAAAATGTTTTTTATGTTTTTTTTTGGTAAAATGTTAATGAAATGGTAAAAGTAAAGTGGTAAAAAGTGGACAAACACAATGACACAATTTATATTTACAAAAACACAATCAAATGACACTTTCCAAGCAAACAAGAGGCAAAAACATGGGCTCATCGCCAAATGCTATGCAAGCCATCATTATCATTTTATTTCATGCAAATCTTGACAATTAACACATAGAACAACACAAGATAAAAAGACCTAAATTATCATGCATATCCCTAAGGTAAAACATCAAATAAATCATGCATACTCACACAAGAATCAAAGATTGCAAGAGAGGAATATGAACCCAAATTTTGATGTTAAAACCTAGGAACATACATACCCTAAATCAACTATTATTCATCCCCAAATCATGAAATAAACAAAAGCATTCAAGAACCCTAAACCTAGGCCCATGGCCGAATGTTTATCAAGCTTGAAATGGATTTCTTATTTTGTGAAAATTATGCAAACAAGGGTGAATATGCAAGGAAATATGAGAAAACACAAGAACAACCCCTTCAAAGCCAAGGAGCCACCTCAAACACCCAAACCTCCCTAAGTGTTTGTCATAATGTTTGAGATGGCTCCTCAAAACAACAACAACAAGATATGAAGAAGTTGAAGTGAGGAGAAGAGAGTTTATGCAAGAAATTTAAAGATGATGCAAAAGTTAAAGGCTTACCTCAAATCCAAGCTAGGAAATGCAATGAGATGAAGAAACTAGAACCCAAATCAACAAGAACCTCCAAGGAACCTCAACTCCAACCCATGAGAACTTGATGAATCTTCCTTGATGATGATGTTTGAACTTGAATGAAGAAGATATGTGAAAGAGGTATGAAAATGAGGTGAAATGGTGTTGTTTGGGTGAAGAGAAAATCCAAAATGGATGAAGGAGAGGGAGGTGATGGCTACGGTTTTGAGTGAAGGAGAGGGAGAGGTTTTTGTGTGCTAGGGTTTTTGTGTAAGAGAATGAGAAGCCAAAGATCCTTAGGTGTGAAAATGAGAGGGTATTTATAGAGTTGTTTTAGGTCTAGGGGTAATTATGTCATTGTTCCTTACTAGGTGCTCTAGGATTGAGTTTTGAATTTGAATGAAGGGCTAGGATTAGAGATCACTTGGATTGTGGGTAGTGAGAAAACACAAAAATGAGAGTGAAAGGGAGAGTTTGTGTGAAAAACTTGTCTTATTTTGGGGTCAAGGGTATAATTGAGATGAAATGTTACCAAAGAGGAAATTTTGTGTTTTCTTGTGAAGAGGTGAGTGTAAATGGGTGGGGTAATTTACAAAGAGGGCATAACTCTATGAGGAAGAGAGAGAATTCGAAAATGGGGAAAAATGGGGAAAATTGCTTCTCTTTTTGGTATTTTGTGCTTATTGAGGACACACTTTGTCTTTTTATTTGAATTTTGAATTTTTGAGCATGCAAATGAGAGTGCACATATTGAAAATGTGTCCCATATTTTTGGGCCATGTCTTAGGAATCAATGATTGGGCCCAAAATTCCATGATATCACCGTCCCCAAAATTGATTTGATACCTCACCTTGAAGGAAATTCCCATTTTGCCCTCTCCTTTAAATTTGAATTTTTATGCAAATAATTGGCATTCATGCGCATAAAAATAAATTAAGCACATTCTTCCTCAAATAATTCCCTAATAATTGTCCAGTGATTTGTGATGGAAAATCGTTTTTCTTTGTGAAATGACCAAAATACCATTTTTGACCCTAAAACCCTAATTTGCCCAAAAAGTGCATTTCAACCTTAAAAATGATTTCAAGAACTTTGGAATGACCTCTAGGACCCAAAATGCAATGCATAATGCTCTCCACTCTTCAATTTATTTATTTTTTGTGGAAAATTAGGGTTTTGACCTAAGCCGGACAAAATTGGGGTATGACATGCCCTTATAAACTCCAAACAGAAATTCGTTTTTTTAAATTGTAGTTTTCTTAGGGTTCACATGCAAAACTACATAAATAGGATATTAGAATTTATTGTTCTCACATATTAAGAAATACTAATATTTATCCATGGTACTGTTATTCTTCAATCTTTGATGACTTCAATGGCAATGGAAATTCTTTTATATTTTTTTTTTGTGAGAAATTATTTTCTATCTCATTTCCTTTCTTTCTTATGACTCTCTTTATTGATGGGGTGATAGAATCATACTATCATAAGTAGAGATAAAATATTGACTTCACACCCTCTTGTGAGTAATTTCACATGTTCGAACGAGGTCATTCGAATGTGTTCGCATAACCTTGTTCGAACCCGTTCGAATGACATCGTTCGCGTGAGTTAAATATTGACTTCACACCCTCTTGTGAGTAATTTCACCTGTTCGAACGAGGTTATTGAACGCGTGTTCAACAGTCGTTTGAGCTGTCGTTAAATACGTCGCCGGGCGTTTGCGGAGGTTATTTTTGGAATAAAATTTATTGAGGGGTGTGAAAGAGTAAGAGGGGGAGTGGGAAAAGCAAAGCTTAGGACACACTAACAGGGACGTGGATGGTGGAGGTTTAAAAGGCCACCATTAGCGGGGTTAGAGCTAGAGCATAGGGTGCTTGCAACCTTATCTCCTTGCCGCTTTCTCTACTTTTGCTACTCATTTCATTTCATTTCATTTCATTTCAGCTGCCAACACAAAATGGCTTCCATTCCAGGTGGTGCTTCTTCCATATACAAAACCTCCTCTCTACAACTTCTTAAAAGACCAACTCCCACTACTACAGCCTCCGTTTCACTTTCATTGGACAACAACAGGTTGTCCCGTCTTAATACCTTTCTCCGAGCCAACCACAATAGACCCGCAGTTTCTTTCGTTATCTCCGCCATTGCCACCCCCAACTCTTCCATCCTCTTCAAGGGTTTTGCTTCCGACGATAACGACCAAATCGATACCCCTGTTTCCATCAGCAAGGACGAACTCGACATTTCCAAGCTCCGTTTTCCTTCCAAACTCGTGGAGTCTCTCCAGAAGCGTGGAATCACTAATCTTTTCCCCATTCAGGTTTCCACCATATTTTTTGTTTTAAATTTCACTTTCAACAACAAATTTATGAATATTGAGGATAATTGAAGATACCTAGTTAGCTACATGCTTCTGATACCTTTATATTTTTTCACATATATGCTCTATGCCTTAACCTAGTTTTATCCCCTTGCAAATTTACCCTTATCTTGTCGATTAGAGAGCTGTGCTGCTGCCAGCAATTGAAGGAAGGGATATCATTGCTCGTGCGAAGACTGGGACTGGGAAGACATTGGCATTTGGAATTCCAATTATTAAAGGCCTAATTGATGCTGAACAAAGCACCCAGAGGTGACCCACTATTCCTGCATCATACACTCTGTTAATTGTAGGTCTGTGTTATCTATAATTCTATATTGATGCATTTGTGTGTTTCTTTATCACAGGCGGTCTGGTCGGCTTCCTAAAGTACTTGTACTCGCACCTACTAGGGAGTTAGCAAAGCAAGTAAATAAGGAGATAAAAGAATCTGCACCTTATCTGAATACAATTTGTGTTTATGGTGGTGTTTCTTATGAAACTCAAAAGAGTGCGCTTTTACGCGGTGTTGATGTGGTGGTTGGAACACCTGGCAGATTAATTGACCTAATAAATGGGAACTGCCTTAAACTGAGTGAAATTCAGTATTTGGTCCTTGATGAAGCTGATCAGATGCTTGCTGTTGGGTTTGAGGAGGACGTGGAAATGATTTTAGAAAGGATCCCGTCTCAGCGGCAGAGCATGCTTTTTTCTGCAACCATGCCGGGTTGGGTGCAGAAATTGTCAAGAAAACACTTGAGTAATCCACTGACAATTGATTTGGTAAAAATTTTTGCTACTTTTTGACTTCCCTTCTCTCCAAATATAAATGAATTTATGAAGTATAAAGTTGACTGAATATTTGATAGTTTATATAGGTCAAGCTTTAGATTACAGCACATAATCTTGTTGCCAATTTTCTCTGTCTAGCATGTGATAATTTTGTGGATAATGCGGTCATCATATATATCTCATTAGCTAGAAGTGGTGCTGTGGTGTGGAACAGTCTCTGTATGATATATTAGATTGTGGCTGAAAGGTGTATGGCCATAACACAGTGTCATCCTTGGCAATGAGCATGTGAGGAAACTTTTGCGGAAAGGAGTCAAAATATTGTTCAAACTTCAAAGTGAATACAGGCATTGGATTCCCGATTAGATGCGTCATTGATTTGGTTTTTACTTATTGAATTTCCATTATGTGTTGACTGTTGAGTGTAGACCATGGAGTCCAACAGATCTAGCCTACCCCAACTATTTGAGTCTTATTGAATATTGATGTAAAACTAACCTTAATGGAGCAAAATGTTTTTTGTTGACTGTGTGTCATAGTACAATCATTGGCTTGTTTATTGTTGATGTAAATAGCTAATCGTTATGTGGTCATTGCAAACATGCATTCCCTTTTCATCTTTGACGCATCATATGATATGTATGGTATAATGAATTTGGAGAGAAAAGAAGACAAGCATTGATGAATTTGGACTAGAACTAAATCTATTTTGCATTTTGTTCTATTTCTTTCTGTCAAACAGCCAGAATTATGCTCACTAATGTTTAAGTTATTATAATTATGATGTGTTTTAATCCCCACAAAATGGCTTCTGCTTTTCTTTTTAATTAGGTTGGTGAAAATGAAGAAAAGCTTGCTGAAGGGATCAAACTTTATGCTATATCAGCACCTGCAGCATCAAAGAGAGGAATTCTTTCTGAGCTTATAACCGTAAGTTTGCTGTTATTTTTCAGTCTTAGCTTGATGTCTGGTAATAGCTGAAAGTTTGCAGTTTGCTTTTCTGTGGGTTCTTTTAGTAGGTATGGTGAGTAATATTAATATATTATCTAACTGTTATCGCTAGGTGCAGAAACCAGACCTTTTTTTTAAAATAAAATTGTTCAGAAACAGGTTACCTACATGGTTCGGCTGTCATGCATATTGAGCACATTTTTTTTATCATTATTCTCATATTGAGACGTAGTTCGTGTTGAATAACTTGAAACAAACTTTTGACCGTCTATTCTCTAAGACTCATTTTTCTGTTGCAAATTTAAAAATATACACTAATTTGTTAATTGCATATTTCCAAATGTACTTCAAGTTACTCTTGAATATAAGCGAAGGAAGTTCAATAGTTTGCTGTATGTTATTGTCTTCTAGACCTATGCAAAGGGTGGGAAGACTATTGTTTTCACTCGGACAAAAAGGGATGCTGATGAAGTATCATTCTCATTAAAAAATGCTTCTGAAGCACTGCATGGTGATATCCCTCAGCATCAGAGGGAGAGAACATTGAATGGTTTTCGGCAAGGAAGATTCAAGGTGCTTGTCGCTACTGATGTTGCCGCTCGTGGACTAGATATTCCCAATGTTGATTTGGTAAGTTCAAAGAGATGTGTTTTTGGTCCATGTCCAAAAATGTTACCTTCAGTCTCCGTTCTATGGAAATCTTCTATAATTCTAGCAGTTTTTAAATTTTTATTAAGCATTTTTATATATAATGCCAATAATGTCAACTGAGGCTTTAGTAATAAACCCAACCATGTGGATTATTGTTATTTGGAATTAGTGTTTTTAATTGAAGATTTTGGTTTTAAGTTTTAACTCAGTTGGTGGAAATTTAGTGTGTAGAAATTTGGGTCTTGAGAGAATGTTATCTCTAGGTATGATTAAGAATGTAAGTGTATTCTGGATTGGGATTTCTCAACTTTTAGTTTAGGTTTCCTGTTGTAGTATACAGACACAATCTGACATTATTATTCAATCTCTGCCACTATATTATTCTCATTTGGCACTTACGTGTCATAAAATGTGTCTGTGTACTGTAAACAGTTCCTTGGTTAATTCTTTTGTACCAATTTCAATTTTGTTTACCATCAGAAAAGTTTAAGGTCTATATTTGAATTAAAAGGCTTTTATGCTTTGGTCTAATATTGAATAGCTGTCCGTCCTCAACATGTTGAAAACCTAGGCATTACATTGTTTTTTCAGGTTATACATTTTGAACTTCCCAATGGCGCCGAGACTTTTGTACATCGCTCTGGTCGCACTGGGCGAGCAGGAAATGAGGGCACTGTTGTTCTAATGTACACCTCAAGCCAGAAAAGACATGTTAGCTCCATTGAGCGTGACATAGGCTCCAAATTTGAATTTATTACGCTACCAGCTACGGAAGGGATTTTGGAATCATCTGACAATGATGAACCTGCCAGTGATTACTATAGGAGGTCTCCGAGTAATTACTATGGGAAGTCTAGTGATTACAATAGGAAGTCTCCCAGTGATTACAATAGGAAGTTTTCCAGTGATTACTATGAGAAGTCCAGTGATTACAATAGGAAGTCTCCCAGTGATTACTATGAGAAGTCCAGTGATTACAATAGGAGGTCTTCCAGTAATTACTATGGGAAGTCTAGTGATTACAATAGGAAGTCTCCCAGTGGTTACAATGGGAAGTCTAGTAATTACAATAGGAATTCTCCCAGTGATTACTATGAGAAGTCTCCCAGTGATTACAATACGATGTCTCCCAGTGATTACTATGAGAAGTCCAGTGATTACAATAGGAAGTCTCCCAGTGATTACAATAGGAAGTCTCCCAGTGATTACTATGGGAAGTCTTCCGGCAGAGATCAAAGTAGCCGTAGAGATTCCATGGACAGGAGAGGCTTTAAAACCGGTGGGGATGACTGGCTAATTGTAGGCAGACCAATCAGGTATCATCATCAAACATTATAGGACATAAATTATAGTAACTTTTTACTCTTTTTTGGTAATTTTCTTCCTATGCAAAATGATGTAAGATTTGTTTGCGTAATATTTGGGTCTATGTATAGCTCATGGCATCTGAATGTGCATTGCAGAGGCAGCAGCTTTAGAGGAGGAGCTTGTTATAATTGTGGACGATTGGGGCATCGGGCAGATGTTTGTACCCAACGGTGATGGCCTAATTGGTTCAAGAAATTGAAAGATGCTTTGCCCAACGAGTTACAGAAACAATGCTACTTTATCAGTTACCACTTACCGCACTTCTCCTATTTGGTAGTCTCCATAGAGGTCTCCACATTTGGTCCCAGATTTTTTTCATTCTCCCTTTTCATTAACTTTATGGTGCTTATTTGTCTGCCCAACCTTCATGTTTATCCTCCACTTGAACCTCCATAAGTTTCAGGAATATACAGAAATAGCTTTATAGGCAGACTATGTATCCAATCACTCTTGTAAATAGTAAATAGCATTCGAGTTAGTCCTTTGTTATCATTTTCTCTCAAAAGTGCTTCTCTAAAATTCCAAAAGAAATTTGCTGTTTGATACGAAACGAAATGTAAGAATCAGTCATATATCATGCAGAGTGATTATTTTATATTTTTAAGTTGAATAAAATTAAAACAAAAAACAAGCAAATATGATCAAATGGTTATAGTATATTCGTGCGTTTTCTATAACACTCTCTCGTACTATTTATCTAATCCATTCCAAAATGCTTTCTAAATTTGTGATGTGCTGATCATCTCTTTCACTTGATCAACAAAAATCACACTTGATCATCTCTTTCACTCTCAACATCAATCTCCCTACATTCTTTTATGAATGTGCAAAAACACCATACATGTAAACCTAAAGAAATAGACTTATGCGATTGTCTATTTTAACGAGTATTTGACACATGAACTTTATTTAGTCAATTAAAAAGTGAGTTTAAAGTAAAATAATTTATGTTTAAATTAAATACTTCTATTCTAAAAAAAGTTGACTTCGCTCCAAAATGACATGTTCTAAACAATTCACACTACCAGAACTATAGTGAGAGTTGCCAAAAAGAATGTTCATGACAGTACGAAAAACAGGGCCTTTTTTATTGTTGAGAACCTCCCGAACAACCTTCTCATCAGGAACAAACCCCTTGGCCTTCATTTGCTCCTGCAACTCTGCAGCCTCATCCAGCTTCTTCTCCTTGACCAATGCCTCAAACACTACGGTATAAGTCTGAGCATTGGGTTTCATCTCTTTGTCCATCATTTCCAAAACATACTTTTTCGCATCCCTCAAAAACTTGACATCAACAGCAAGTCCCCTAATGAGGACGGCATAGGTATAAGCATTCAGAGATACCCCAGAAGCAAGCATGCGCATGTAAACTTTGAGAACCTCGTTTGGTTGACCAGCGTTAGCATAGGCCTCAATAATAGCTGTGTGGGCCACCACGTCGGGCATTTGACCCTTGTCTTTTATTTGACTGAACAGTTCCAACGCTTCATGGGTTAGACCCTCCTTGGACAAATGCGTCGAACATCTTCACTGCATGGTTGAATAACCCATCACCGCTCCTCATGTTCTGGAATATCTCTTGCAAGTCTTTTGGGTCGTTGGGTTCTTCTATCGACGTCTTGCTAAAGGGGTCATAAGGGGTGGTAGCTTCTTAGTCTTTGTTGATTTGTTTACAGGTATTTTCTTCATCGCTCTCGGAATCGGAGAGAGAGAAATTGACCTTGGTGTCGATGCTCTTCTTGGTTGTACTAAAATGTCGTTTGATGTTGCTGAGAGAATCGCAAGAAGGGTATCTGGAAATGGGTGTAGATGAAAGAGGTAACAGTGATGTGGAAAATCTACAACTGAGGATGGTGCGGAAGAAGGGTGAAGTGAAACTTGTAGAGTTGGAGGCGAAAATTAAAGCGCGAGATATTGCTACTATCGTGCCTCTTCCATACAAAGCCATTGTTACTCTTTAGCTCTGTGTGCATTGAGGTCTGTTATGTACTAAAATTGTGGGCATTGCTTTTACCACACCCCTCCTAGTCAAAAAATACTCCATAACTCTGCGAAAAGACCAAAGTCTATTAATGAAATGCATATTTTTCACCGATTCGGTTATGGTCAACCGAAATTATTCGGTTAGGCACAACCGAAGGGAAATTTTATGGCACACACCCCTCTTTTCATTATTTTGGGAATTCGGCTAACCCCAACCGAATATATTCGGGTTAGGGCAGTCGAATAGGTGTTATTTTTTTTAAACTTAGGAATAAAACTTAACAAACTAAACCTGCGTTATTAACTTAAAAATTAAAGCTGGAACAACCAAAATATAGATAACTAAGTAAACATAAATGTCATACATAAGTCTACAAAATAAATCTGTACAATAAGTCCATAAATGTCATATAGATAACTACTGAGTGTTGCGGCTCCTCCTACTATACATACAACCATACTTCCTAAGCCTACGGAATGGCCTCACTAGGAGTTTGAAGCCCTCGAGTACTCGCCATGGCTGTGTGTCATGTGGAACGGTTCCCTCCATTGCTCGCTCCATATCATTCACCATTTGAGCCACATCTGGCATGACCTGTGAAGCAACAAATTTTAATTAAATAACAATATTTAAAAACAACAAATTTAAAATACACGTACCTGTCTACAATTGGGCTCATCCTCCAGCTACACATAATTAACCTTATCAACGAAAGGGTGTGAGACCCTCCCAAACCAATATGGTGTGAAACCCTCCCAAATAGAGACCCCATAATTTGTTCTAAACAGATTCAGACTTTAAGCACCGAACCGATTCGAAACTAATCTATCAAACCATACAGATTTCAGAAAAATAAAAAGAGGGCATTTAGGGGATATTAGAGTGTTGGGGTGTGCACCGAGTAGCAGAGGGTAGGTAAGAAGTATGAGCCCAAAAAATAGCATTTTTGTGTTGTGCATCTGTTATGCGAAAGCGCGCGTACTTCAAAACCGGGAATACGAAGTGGTTCCATTTCAAAAGTGAAATAAAGCATTTCATCCCTGATAGTGAAAAGTTCTATTAGATCGCTCACTGTGCTGCAATTCTTCTTTAGCAAGTTTGAGATCAGAACGAACGAGCACCGCGATCATTCAACTTCAATCGTTGCACCTAGAACGGTAAAATATCTCGACTGATTTTCCCCTTCTTCCCTCTTACTAGCGTAATGTGAATCCATCAGAAAATCTAATTCGTTCGCCTTCGTTTTTCTTTTCTATTAACACTTTGGTGATTAATCGATGCTTGCTTACTACTCAATCAAACATCTACAAGAGCATACTGTTTCCTTTAGTGTTTGATGTCTTCGATTTGGTTTTTGCGTCGGTTTTGCGTTCTCATTCAGTTCAATATTGTGGTATTTATTGTGCCTCTATCTGGAATGATTTTTCCCTGTCTTTCTACTTTTGAATCTTCAGATTTACTTGCTAATGCTATGCTAGGGTTCCGCACAAGCTTATTGCAATTCAATCTTGTACATGCTGATTTTTGTTCCCGTTTTAGTCCTTAGATGAGTTTTCCAAATTTTTGGTCACGTCCGTAAAATTGCTTTTAGTTTCAGAGTAAAATTGTTTTTAGTTTATCATAAAATTGTTGATGATAAACTTCCAGTATGATTTGAAATTCTCTACAGCATCTCAATTTTTCCAAAAGTTCTGTCGCTCGATTTAATCATCTACAATTACAAGCTTACAATGACTTTAGTGAATGAACTTATTTTAGTTGAGAAATTTGTGTTCGAAACTATTCCAAGCTAAGATTTATAATGCTAACATTAATACGTCATATATATTTCTGTAAATGTAGGCTTAACCAATGTCAACTCAAAGGGGAAGCACGGAGAGCGGAAGTTCAAGGAAACGAATGAAACCTGAGGTAATTGATTTCCCCTTCCAACTTTTTTTCTTGCACCAATTGCTATTCCATTTAGTTTTAATTTTTGTTTTATGTTTTTCACAATAAACAGGTGGAGGGAAAGACGGGAGATGAAGCTGAATCACAGATTGTACTGGCCGAAGAATTTGAGACGAGTGTTACTGGATCCGAGGAAATGGAACTCAATATCTCTCTTGTTCTCGAGAGGATTGAGAATTTCACTCAGAGGGTAGCTTAATATAATTGCACACTGTGTGAAGCTTGAAATCATATTCTAGATAAATGACTCTTTGTCATGGTGATTGCATGTAGGTATCTGAACTCTTAGAATCAGGGAAAACAATGTTGAAGGAGATAACCAATGAATTTGAAGAGAAACTGATAATGTGAGTTATGAAGTTGTCACTGACATTCAGAGCAGAGAACTCTTTTTCACTTTAAATATCGTGATTGTTTGAATTTTTGTGGTATGATCTTTTTAACTTCCAATTATGCAGGATTCACAAGGAGCATGTTGAAAAATGGCAGGAAGAAATCAAAGATTTGCGCGCACTTGATGCCTCAAATGAAGAAGCCAATGCTCTTTTGCATAATGCTCGATATGTTCTTCAGCTCACTCGTAATGATTAGTTAAGGTAATTTGGCTAATAATGTTTATGTACATGTGTTAACATAGTAGCTCACCCCAAACATTATTAATCAGGAAAATGTATACCTTGATAGAGGGGTGTGAATGTGCTACCCCAGGGAATACTCGGACAAATTTGGAGCATTAGGATTAGATTCATTTGTATTGAACTGTGTTGAACTGTTTTTTATCTTTAGATTAAACCTTATATGGGATATATACTCATGACATTTGGTTAATCTTGTTGGAGGTAGAGTAGATCGTTTAATAGTAACTACAGATAAATCTGCAGCATCTTAATTTGAGGAATGAAATTTCAACAGGAGGAATGGTGTTTCTTGAATTTTGCAAGTGCAACATGGTGAAAGGATGCACGTGTCCAGCCTCTTTCCTCCCTAAATGCTTTTCTATTTTGAACTTGCCTTTGCTCGAATTCCATTTGCCTTGACAATGTGTTGATGATGATTTTAGCTTTGCTACAGCCTAATATTGTTGAAAGGGTTGATATTGAGATTTTCACAAGCAGGTTTTCCAACGTCTACTGATTGACTGAAAATTCATGAGGTTTATAATATGTCTTGACCTATACCAACGGGGAGGCTGGAACCAATTTGTGCGTTGTTAGAAATAATCTCTTATGTTGGTGAGGATAGACATAATTATGTAGGTTAAATGATAAGAAAAATGTTCCACATTTCCAATTTAGTGTTCCTTTGCCTTGTGGCAAAAACTAGAACATTTCATGGTTGGTTATCAAACGGGAACACCGTTAGGTAAATGTCGATAACAACACTGCTTCTTACAAGGAGGGATCGTGAAAGAAAACCATTCAATAAGAATCTGAGCGATTCCTTGAGTAGATGAGTGAGATGTTATGTAGTGTAAATTTATGCTGTTCAAATGTATCAGTTTGCATTTTACTCGTGTGGGTTTGTTTTGGATTTTAGTTTGACAGTAATTGGTTGAGGAACATAATATACATCGAATAGGACAGGAAGAAAAGAAACTACTGTGAGTATATCACATGACATCCCATATATATGAACCAGCACCATATTAGTTTGGAATTTTTTTTCCCCAAATACTGGACAGAGAAGAAAATAAAACTATAATAATCTTACAATAACCATAATTATTCTAGCTAATAACTTCTCGTATCAGTTGAAATCAACTTATATACCTCAACATTTTCAGTAACTTATTTAATTTTTTAAAAAATTACATTCCTCTAAATTCTGCACACCTCCCCTTTTATATCAAAATATACATTCCCCTCCCCTCTTATGTAATATATATTTGAGAAATTTACACTTCTTTCCATGAAAGATATTTGAATTGCATTCTCCTCTCATCTTATAATGTTAAAATCTGCGTTCCTTCTCTTGAGACATAAACATATATTATGCTTCTGTCTATTTTAATGTTATCAAATGCATATTTTTTCACTATTTTCGATTCATCATCATCATCTCATTAACATTTAGTTTTAAAATTTTTCCCATTTGTAACTGTTACGGGGTAAATATACCCATGTTATTTACAACCCCTTTTTCTCAAAACAAAGTTATTGGGCCACCAACCAACCAAGGCCCAGGTCCATTCATCAATGGCTCACAATGCACCTCCTAATTGGACGGATCAAATCACTTCAATCATCACCCCTTTACTCTATAAATACAACCATCAATGTAGAGAGAAGGTACACATTTATTACCCACTAATACTTGCAATTAACTGTCAAACTCCTGACTTTTGCATTGGAGTGACTTTGCAGGTACACCCCAACTCGGATCGGATCATCCACATCGGACACAACTATTATTGATCAAACCTTATCTCCTACCTACTGTCTAGGATCGACTGACCCATAGACACGGTACAAAACATTGGCGACCACAGTGGGAGTATCTTGAATTCAATTACTTTCACCTTCTCTTTTGATCGATAATGGCCCCTCTGGTTGAGGTCTGGTTTACGTCTGGCAAGTGTAGTTGAACCGGTCGAACCTCGGCCGACCCGCAATCAACCCCGTCTAGGGGGAACTCCTGAAGGAATATCAGTAACTCAACCTGCTTCGGATCGGAATGCTTTTCATGGAAGTTCAGCTAGGTCTCGACTTCCCCACCTCGGCCAGTACCAGGTTCCTATGGGCGTTGTCTGCAAAGAATCGGTCCGAATTTTGACTCAACACAATGAAGTTGCACAGGCTCGGAGCCTCCGTATTTCCGAGCTTGAAGCCGAGATTGCGGTATACCGGGCTCGGGATATACCAGATCGGAATTATCCACGACGTTACATTCCCGGTGCCTCGGCACCTCGCGAGCCCAGAGAGTACCCGGCGGTGAAGATGTCATCGCACCCTCTCGAGACGACGTCCACTATCATCGCTCTCCCCACGAAGGCATGGAAGGAGAACCTCGAACACCTTCAAAACAATGGATGACACTTATGAGGAATACTCGTCTTTTGCTTCATCCTCACCGCAAATGTGACGTTCTAAAAGCGGGAGGCACTCCGAGGCAAGAACATCGTCGACACCGTTCTAGGAGAACTCCGGAGCGGGCGGCGCCACTCTGAGGATCAACCTCAACAACCTTCGATCCGAGCGACGGCTCCAACCCCAGAAGAGGCCATTTATGACGAAATAGATTATTTTCCCATCCCTCGCGAATTGGAGAAACCCCTAGAGCATTTGAAAATCTACGACGGACTCGGAGATCCGGATGTTCTCTTAGAATACTACGAGACAATGATGCAATACCGGAACGCCCCAGGTGAGATAATGTGTAGACTTTTCTCTCTCACCCTTGATAAATCCGCAGGTATATGGTTTAGGGACATCCCGTGAATTCAATCTCATCCTCGGAGCAACTCTCCAAATTATTTTCCACAAGTTTTGCACATTCCATAGTGAGGCCGAAGTCATGGATGGTGTTGCATGCAGTACACCAAGCAGAAGATGAATCTATCCGATCTTTTATTGCAATATTCAACACTGAAGCAGGAAAGGTGCACGGTTTGAATGAGGATTTTCGTTTATATTTCCTATCCCAGGGTTTGCACAAAGGCACTTTGTTTCAAACCGATGTAAGCATAAACCAACCCTCGACTTTGGGGGAATTCCTCCGACTTTCTGAGAAATACATAGATCATGAAGAAGGAGATGAAGCTAGTAAGTTCTTTGTTAGACACGGAGCTAACCAATCCAAAGATGTTAAACCTCTTATAGATAAGGGAGTCCCAAACGCAGAAAATAACCGGAGGTTCCAGACCGGTGGCTTGTCTAGGGAATTCAAACCTAGGCTCGGAAGACATCAGGTCTATGCCGAACTCATATGTGGTAGGGAAAGAATACTGCACGAATGCCAGAACAATGAGTTTAAACAGGTAAGATATCCCGATCCTATCGCTCCGAGGCCGGGATTGAGAGGTAACAAGTATTGTCGTTATCATCAAAGTGCTGGCCATGATACAAATCATTGCAACGCTTTGAAAGACGACATTGAAGACCTCATCAAAAAAGGAAAACTCGGACAATATGTCAAAAATCCATATCAACAAAACAGAGACGTCAAAACTGAAAAGAACAATGACGAAGTAAAAGGCAAAAATATCATGGAAGATTACAAGGAAGAGCCTGATACCCAGAAATCCAGAGGACGACCGGTAGTAATGGTAATCTCGGGAGGAGAAATTGAGGGAGCAACAGCTAGGACAATTAAAAGAAAATTGAAGGAAATTCAATGTGTGGCTTCCACATCGTCAACCCCGTTTTTAGCGACTCATCCTCCTTTGTTTTTTGGAGACGGAGACCTTCTGAACGAAAAGGTGAATGAAGATATACCGCTTTTAATCTCTACCGTGATGGTGGCACCGAGATTAGGAGGATCTGATTGACCAAGCGACTCTCTGTGACATTTTGTTTTTTGATGTTTTAGAAAGAATTGGATCTCGGGGAGTTCCTAGAGGAGGATCTACAGGAATGTCGACGTTGTTGCAGCCGGAATCGGCATACCCATACAAAAGCTCAAAACTTCCATCCACATTCTCCTGAGCAGCTTCCTCCTCATCACTAATTTCCAACTCAGATTCTTCCCCAGCCGAGACATCTCCCTGATCGTCAATTTGATCATCACCATTTCTTCCATCGGATTCTGTTTCCGAGTCAGTCTCGTCTGATGAACTCGAATCCGAGTCTACCGGGATAACATCATAAACAGGCGTATTGTGCATAGAAGTTGGAGCTGTCGACTCCCCATCCGAGGCCTTTTTGCTATCACCCTCTCGGTCCGGAATGCTCTTCCTCGTGAATCTCTGGAGCATCCCCCTCTTCACGATCAGTTGGATGAGAGTCAGTCTGTGATCTCGCCGCCATTAGTTTTCCGATATCGGGATGATGAGCTTGTTCGGCTTGATCGATAAGTCTGAGCGTCTCTGCACGGGTTGTTTGCTTGGTTCTCGCCAGTTTTTGGACCTGCAGGTATGGGGGCAGAATATCAGGATAGTTCAACGTGATGGGTTCTCGACGGGGTTGGAACCCGACCTGACAACCCCCACCCTTATAAGGAAAGTTGCAGGTTGGGGGCACGATCCTAGACCGAAGAAAATCAGAAACTGAAGAAATAAGTTGGGAAGAAATTACTAACCTCAAAAGAAGCTTCAAAATAAACGTCGAAAGGAAATCTTGGAACAAGAAAACAAGACCGGAGCGCAGAGAAATATAACAGATCGGTATCCAGAGCAATCGAGGTACCAAAAAAGTAGAAATTGAACCATCTTCACCTTTATTTATAGTAGTCCTGAGAAGGCCAACTGCTCTCTCTTGGAACGACACGCACAATCAATTGGCTTGACACACAAATCGAAGCGTCATCATTATGAAACGCCTCGAGCTCCTCAATAGTCACATCACTCAAATCAAAATTATTTATTACTCTGTTAAAAAATCATCAACGGTTCCAAAAATCGAAGCGCCACCATTTTTGAAATCAGTCCCAAAAACTAGTGAATCTCGTTCTGAACGAAGACAAACTCGACCATCTTGATCTCGGCAGTTTGATCTTATCGGCAGGATTCAAGTCTAGATCGACCCAATAGGTCAAACCGACTTGGGGGGCAACTGTTACGAGGTAAATATACCCATGTTATTTACACCCAACCTTTTTCTCAAAACAAAGTTATTGGGCCACCAACCAACCAAGGCCCAGGTCCATTCATCAATGGCTCACAATGCACCTCCTAATTGGACGGATCAGATCACTTTGATCATCACCCATTTACTCTATACAACCATTAATGTAGAGAGAAGGTGCGCATTTATTACCCACTAATACTTGCAATTAAGCGTCCAACGCTTTGACTTTAGCATTGGAGTGACTTTGCGCGTCTGCACCCCAACCTCGGTTCGGATCATCCACATCGGACACAACTATTATTGATCAAATCTTATCTCATACCTACTGCCTGCAGGATCGATCGACCCACAATAACAAAAAGGAGTTTAAACCCTACCATCAAATATGGAGAAATACTTGTCAAAAAGAACTATGGAGAAATAGATAAAATAAGGGTGAAGGAGTTGTTTCTTCGATAAGAAAGTTGTTCTTTAGTCACATTTGGATATTCGTCGCATTATGTTCAATTAATTTTTCAAAAATTTAGATATTATTATTTATTGTTTTATTATTTTGATTGACCTTATTGCAAGTTGATTTGAAATGCATAACCTTTTGAATCTTAGTTGTCACTCATAAAGAAGAGAATGGTAACATACTGAAAAGAAGAATCACCATGCAATTAATTTTTTGCAGTGCTTGGAAGAGAACAAAGGGGGAGTATGTGAAATGGCTGTCTCAAAATTCTATATGTAATTCAACAATATTTTGGGTCCTCATGTGTGAACTATGAAATTGGGGTTAGTTGAACATGGCAGGGGGTGCCATCAGCCATGTGCCATATGGGTAGAAGTTCCATGAGATATGGCATTTATTAATGATCGTTTTATGGCTGACTTATTCATGTTTGGTAATATTCTTTGATAGTTGCTACTTGCTACTATATAAAATTTTTTCGTTTCTTGATAAACAAGGTGAGGTCATTGCACATTGCATGTTACTACTCTACTATTATTAAAGCGAACATATGTACAATATTTTCTTCAATTCTCTTACGTGTACGGATTGACTTATAATATAAGTACAATAATACAAATAACGGCTTCAAGCATTTTAGCATTTAAATTTGTGTTTATAAGTTTTATCTCAAACTCAGCTTTTGCATGAGAAAATTTATTTTAGTTTATATTAAAAATTTAATGTTTTAAAAACTAAATGAAATATTAAACTGTTAAACTTTCATGTTATGGCTCGAATAGTTAAATTATGGTTGAAGTAGATAATACAGTTAAAAACAAACCTAGCTACTTCACATTTATTTGGTTAGTTTCACTCAAATTTTGAAATAATTATTTAAAATTGTATCATTTAAAATGGTCCATTTTTTTGGTGGTGAAAAATAGTACATTTTAATAGTACAACCATTTTAATTAGTCTGTCATTAAAACTTAAAATAGTATTATTTTGACAAAGACAATTTATCTGTCAAAAAGATAATTTATCATGCATGTCACAATTTTGTCCAAAAAGAAAAGAAGCATTCACATTTACATATATTGAACCTTACGTGCCACGGATCATTTGACCGACGTACAAAGCATGTTCTTTTTCTGCTAATGAGACTTATTGTACCACTTGGAAACCCTATCTATGGCCTATATATGGGGAATATTAATCTGATTACGTTTCAGGATGGCATGTTGACAATCAGAAAAATGTATTATAACTACAAATAAGAGGATAAATTTGTGGTCAACAACACATTTTTTATTCGACAATTTGTATTTCAGTTAGCTGTTTCTACCTATCATCATCTTAAACAGCAAAGCAAGATAAAGTCCTTTTAGTTAAGAGTCAGAAAAATTGAGAGATAGAGGAGAATATGGAAAAGCTAATTTTCAGTGGAATAATAGTGCTAGTGCTTATAGGGTTTTTCACCTCAGAACTAAGAGTAGCATCCGCAGTTTGGCAGCGAGCTCATGAAACTTTCTATGGTGGAAGTGATGCCTCAGGAACTAAGGGTACGTAAAATGCACCTAGCTACATTTTGATCACTTCATCTCGTGTTTCATATTTCTGATGTCCATTTGCAATAAGAACTAAGAAGTACAAATTTTGATTTCCCATATTAACTTGTTTTATTCACAAATGGAAAGACTCGCACAGCTATTAATGTGGTACCGTCTAGTTGGAGATTTGGCCAGTCTTTCATCAGCTTGGCTTAGTTCTGATGAATATTGTTCGGTATATGCTTTTATTTTATAAATATGTAACCATGTTCATGTGTTATATTTCTTGCCAAACAAGAGAAGAAGCTAATTAAAGACATCGTGGAAGGTTTTTTACCATTGTATTGTCATGTATATTGTAAATTACAGCAAGAGTACAAACATAGATTTCTTTTACTGTAAGAATACAAAACATGGATAGTAATGGTATTTTAGATAGGTGATTTTATGAAAACATTAAAAACAACATTAAATACTTGCTACTAATCATAATTGTACTTGCTTAGAGGGTTGTATAAATAATCGTTTGTCTGGTATCATTGAAGCCATTGGCCTGTGATTTAATGTGTCTGTCTGTTAAATCAGTAAGAGCTCTTATCAGTGACTTGGGGTCAAATGCCATACCCACGTTGGCATGCTCCACGAACGGAGTCAACAGCTATCCATAAAAACAAGAACTGTAGGATGATCGCAAAAACTTACAATTCTTCCTGAAACGGCTTTTTCAAAATTTACACTACTTGCAATCCAAATTGCATTACAAACAGTTTAATTCCCAGAATAAAATGTAACACAATCTAAGCATCTCGTAGTATATTTTATCTTATCTTCCACAAATGAAGCTACTTATTCAATACAAACACCACCTAAAAGGCTTCTAAGTCGGATACACCAGTAATAAATCCAAACCAACCTTTGTTAACAGAAATCCCTAAACAAGCAATTTTCAATGGAAAAGGAAAAGTATTACTAATATCAGTAATTCAGTATAGTACATGCAGATCGCCTAAAAAGGCACCTAAACTGTTTAGCACCATGACCATTCTAGTCAGTAGCCATTGCCAGAAGTTCATCCCTTTTGCCATATCTTACAGCCTAACAGAAAGTTATTGATGACCAAACAAAGATGGCCTAAATAATACAATTCTTTTGTTGCCTCAGCACAGGCCACAGTCAAACCACATTCTTGTTAATTCTTCACTTTTCTGGAGAGAGAGAGAGAACCGACAAAAAAATAAAGGAGAAAACTTAAGTATTATTCCGAAGGTACTGTTTTTTAATCACAACATGACAAGTGGAGTTTATTCTTAAAAAAATAACCAAAAGGGAATATTTATGAATAAACAGAACACGTGTCATCTTGTAATTGAAAAACAGCACAAACAATATCCAAGTTTTCGCCAAAAATAAAGGACAAGCAGCTGTAAATTCTACTGCTCTTTTTTTAAACAATGAACTAGCACATATTAATGGCATTACACAGGAGTTTAACTTCTACCGATCCTCAATGTAAAGTATGCAACTAATATCACATTCACGTTATCTCCTCATTACACGGTGACGTTCTCGTTTCCTGAAACGCTCTAACATTAATTCATCTGTTGCTGCTTGCCTTTGCACTGCTCCACCAGCATCACTGCCAGTATCATTTTGTTTGGATCCTGAACTATCATCCTGAGGATTTTTATTTTTGTACAATTCCGGATGATCTGCAAAGTAGTTGCTTTTCGTGTTAGTAATTGGAATGGTTTAAGATAATAGTAAAGAAATTAAAAAAAAAAAAAAAAAAAAAAGACTCTATTTATGAGAGGCAAATGTAGCAAGATGAATTCCTTGATACCTAAATCAAGGGTGACAACGACACAGCAATCTAACAGCGTATAAGTAAACATACATATGAAATCTAAAATGAAAGAATCAAGATAATGCTACCTCTTCTAAGTTTTTCAGCATAATCCCTGCCACGCTGGAAATAATCCGCACTATAACTCGATGGGATGCTGAAATCTGATTTTGGCCGACCCATAAGCCTCTTTTCCTGAAGGAGTTTTTTGGCAGCCTCTGTTTCTTCAATATTTTTCAATTTATATCTGCATACACAAAAGCAAACCCATTAAGCCACATCACCTAGTTTTTTCCTCAACAAACAGACTCGTAATAAAGAAACATTAATCAAGTATTAGCAGCACTTAAAGCAATGAACCAAGTCCAAGAACAAGATGAATCATCTTGGACTGTATTAGTGATAAAAGCAATTTGTAACCGAAAAGCCCAAGTAATATGTATTTCATTCATACTACAGAGACCTGAGTATACACATTACACATACATATCAACTTAACAGCCTGACTAATCAAACACTTGAAAGAAAAATGCACAAATATTGCAAGATTTACTATTCAAATGCTTCTTCAACAAATAACTCAAACTACAAATACGTCCATGGCAAATAGATGTGAGAAAACATACTCGATTGGAAGCTGAATCTCAGCAATACCAGTAGTCCACTGAGTAGAGCTTTCTTCTGAATTTCGCCTTTTTACCTAACAAGACACATTATTTTAAAACAAGAAAAATAAAACGTAAATGAAGCTGAAAAAAAGCATCGAATATCAGAACACAGAAGTGTATAATGAAAAGCCAATATGGAGCACCGACACACGGTACACAAATGACAAATATTGTTAATGTTCAAAATCTTGGACACCAACACACACACACACCTCTAGTCTTGTATATAAGCAATGGAAAAATCTAGAAATGGTTGTCCAAAATATAAACAATTTTTAACTGCTTTTACCCAATTAAATGAATTTTTCCAAAAGTATCCTTAAATTAAATTGAGATTGTCTTTTCTAATAAAGACCATCTAATCATTAGAGGAAAATTAGGTATTGCAACTTTTTTTGTGAACATGTCTTGGCCGTGTTGTATCTTGTTTTTTTAAGAATTTCCTATATCCATGTATCCGTGTCGTACCGTATCCTTATCACACTATGTATTTGGACTTCTTAGGTTCAGGGATCCACCTCTGGTGCTCCCTCCGGCAGAATTGCGGCAATGTCGCAGAGGTTTCCACTCCGGTTGAAATCCTCCTTACCCGGGCCAACGACGTCGTCTGACGGAGGAGAGGGTCGTGTGAGAGGGAGTTGCGGGCAAAGGGAAATTATATCCCGTGGTAGGACCACTCTAAAATCTGGTGAAACTTATCTATCCAATGGTTTAAAAAACATCGAGATGTGAGCTTCAAATTTTTTTGAAACTTTTGCATGCCACACCACCTACCGGTGTTGTGTACCTTAACCAAAGCCTAAGCTGAAATTAGCTTTTTTACATATCAAAGTCATCAGAAGCTCTTCATTTAACATCTACATAAACATGTAAGCTGACTCATTTAGCTTTTGCAAATCAATTCTTTCAGAAGCTCTTTCATTTCAAACCATTAACTTCCCAAAAGTAAATGAAGAACGAAAAAATTCAGAATTGAAAAATAAAAGGAAAGCTACTCACTTTAAGATGCTCGGGGATTTTATATAGTTCATCTTCGGCACGTTTCAACTCAGTCTCAACTTGATCTTCCGCATCAACATTTCTGCCCCTCTTCTTCGCTAGTTCCTGCTCAATATACTTAACCCTATTCAAGTAACAAGATTAAAAATCAACAACTGACATCAAAATTCAGATTCTATAATCTCAGCACAAACACAACATATATACATACATATTGGGGTCTTCATCCATAACAGCGGTTTCTTGAGCGAAGGTGTCTTGAAGAACAAGGTCGTCCTTGTCACCGCCATCGCCGCCTTCATTCTTTTCGGCTGGTTTAGCAGCTACACCGCCGGCAATTGGAGTCGGCGTTGGTAAAGTTAGGGTTGCCGGAATTCCCGATTTCCTTTCCCTTTGCTTCTGGAGGAGCTTGATCTCTTCCAATGCCAATCTGTTCCGTCAAATTATCATTAGTGAAAACGAAAACCCTAACATAAAATTAGCGAACGACGTGAAGTGAAATGAAAAGTGAAACCTTCTCTCTCGTTCGTCATCGGATTCAGCGTTGTCTTGAGATTGTGAGGGTTGGTCGTGTTCGGTTGGATTTGGAGGAGTTCTCTTTCGGTAGTTTTTCTTGCGCTCTTTTTGTTTCGAATTTTCCATTGCTCCTCTTCTTACTGCTAAGCTAATGCGATGCGGTAGTTAAACTTCTCATGTGGAGTTTGACTAATATGGACCACGGTCATAGGTGGTCTATTGTAGACTTTTTTTAATTAATAATAAAATTTCAGGACACAATTTGTTGGATATAAATCTTATTTGGCCGGTGCGTATGGAAAAATACCTGGTGGAAGAGGTCAACCCCTTAAAAGAATCTCGGTACCGCAAAGGATTAGTCTCTACAGTTGCATGCGCAGGAGATACTTTGGTTTAAACAAAAAAATCCTATTAGCTAATTTCTTGGGATTTATGGACCTCCACTGAGTGCTTGTATTTTTAATATTTTTTCTCAATAAAGAAGTTTATTTGGTGTTTATCACTTTCGAAATGAGATCCACCAAAATAGTCGGTGGTGCTCAATACCCAACCACTAAACTTGGAATTTTTCCTACTAAGTTAAGGTCTCCTTAAGATCGAGTTGAGGTCATTCGGTGACCAAAGTGAGGCCTTCTTAAGACTGGGCTAAGGTCGACCTATGACTGAATCTAGGTCATCAAGTGATCGAATTGGAGTCTCCTTAAGACTGAGCTGAGGTCGACCTGTGACTGAGTTAAAGTCACCAAGTGACCGAGTTGAGGTTAGTATGGTGATCGAGTTGTGGTCAGTATGGTGCTCGACAATGGATTTCGACGTGACAACTTGGCACCATAACAAGATATATTAATGACTGCACTAATTATGACCGCACCAAATATACTTCAATTCTCCTTCTTTTGATAATCATCCACATAAGGAATGCGATTGTTTATAGTCACCTATTTTAGTGATTGTAGCCATTGCGGACTGCAATGAATCACGATCCTCCGAAGTCTCTCTAGTGGAATTTATCCTCATTGTCAGTCATACTTTCATGACCCCTATCAACAATGAAGTCATCATAGAAACACCTAACAAAATCAAACAATTAATTAGAGAAAGAAAAAACCAACAATAACCAAGAGAGATGGGAGATACATCGACACCAACCAAATTTTGCCTCCACTACTTCACCACCACCATTAAACCCAAAATGGTGGCCTGCATGATCATTGAAACATAACAAAACCCAAACTAGTACATTCAGAGATTCATTTCAGAAGATTAGCCAGAGAAACCAACACTTTAGAGAGGACTCTAGAGCCCAAATGTGTGCAAAACACGAATGGAATGAGGCCCATTTGGCCTTGAAAAATATTCCGCTCCCTTTTTTAGGAAATAATTAACTTGAGGGCATCCATTTTTAGATGTCTACATCTTACCATACTGATTTAACAACTAACCATTATGAAAGAGAAACAAAGGTGCAATTCTTTTTCAGTACTTACCAAAAACAGTGAACCACACACAAAAAAATATCAAGGTGACAACTTCCACTTTATAGAATTTACATTATTCTCAAAACACACCATATCTAACCATCGATACAATTATTTCATACTCAATTCAATATCCAGAAGCAAAATGCAACATCAAAAGTAATACAACTTCAAGCATTATTAGCAAAAATAATACTATAATAGTAAGACCAAAATATACTTCCTCACTTGAACATCATATCATATACTTAAATTAATTAAGCCTTCTTAGGAGCAAGCTTGGTCTTGATTGTGCCAACCTGTTTAGTATCAATCTGGAAGGCCTGAGCAAGAACATCATCAGGCACAATTGGTGTTGAAGCAAAGAGAGCAGAAGCTAAAGACAATGTACCAGGTAGTTGACTACTAAAAGCAGAAATAACAGAAGCAGGTTTATCCCCATTATTCTTCTGATAATGCACCAAACCTTTTGGAAACACAAATATTTCACCATTCTTAATGGACTTAGAGATGAGTTTATTAGCTGTAGTGATAAAACCCACATCCAATTCACCTTCCAACACAAACACAATCTCAGTTGCACGTGGATGTGTGTGAGGTGGGTTAAGACCCCCAGGTTTGTAATCTATCCTTGAAAATGATACCCCTAATGTGTTAAGCCCTGGAATTTTTTCCACATTGGCTGCTGTTACTAAAGAACCTAATGTGTTGTTTATAACTCCAGGTTTGGCTAGACCATCATAAAAGAAATCAGCTGCTGTTACATTTGCCTCAGCCTTGCAAGCAAATCCATTCACTTTAACACCTGAAGAGGGAAGAGCTGCACAAAGGTCTTGAAGTGTGTCGGGATCGGAAGAGAAGGTAAAGGAGATGGCACAAGAAAATATGACCAAAATTGTCCAAGTGTTTGTTGGTGACATGGTTATTAATGAATGGGAATAGAAAAGGTGTTTGTTTATTGTGTTGCTAGAGAGAAGAGAGGAAAGTTGAGTTGGGTGGTGAGAAATGTGGTGATAAGCTTCTTCTGTTTATATATGGCATGGATCAATTGTTACGGGCAAAGTAGATGAATCTGATGTGATGGTAAAGCTAATAGTAAAGTACTTCAACTTAAATTCAAAGCAAATGGGTAAAATATCTTAACTAGAAAGGTAATTATTATACATACGTGTGAATTGTGCATAGAATTAGAAATCAACGTACAGGTTAGTAATTGTTGGTTGCTGGGAAAATGTGAACATTGACAGTCCAATGAAGAGAGGTTTGGTGAGTGATGTAATGTAAGGTGATAAGCAGGTCCAAACTTGACGGTACCCATGCATTGTAGTTGTAATTAACTTAACGTTGGGCCCTTTAAATCAAATTAGTATTTAATTATGGGTTTTTTCTTTTGGACCCCCACCCATTCCCCTAACACCCCCACCCACCGTGTGAAAATACCAAAATACCCCTGACTCTTTACAAAATCACCATTTCTTCACACAATTGGTCATACCTACGTTTGACCACCTTCACTCGCATATATACGCCAAATTTTCGACGTATATCACGATCGGCCAGAAATCAACCAATCGTATATACCCCACCACACTATATATCGACGAGCAAAAATTTACTCACCGTATATACCCTCTATTCAGCGTATATACGATTAGCGTAAAAATTCATCCACTCGTAAATACGCCAAAGCAGACCCTATATCGACGAAGAAAAAGTAAGCATCGTATATACACTGCTTTTGATGTAAATACGATGAGCAATTTTTTTTTTTTTTTTACTAATTTTTTTTCTTCGCTGCGGTGTCCTGTAGGCATAGAGGAGGCGTGAGGTCTCTCCGATCGAGAGAGATAGGGAGTCATCTCACCGCTCCGAGCACGAGGACTCGGAGGCATAATCGACTCCATGCTTGGTAGCGAGATAATGCGAGCACGGCTGAGCCACCGAGTATGAGCACGAGGCACTGAGTATCGGCTGAGCCACCAAGATGTCGGCCCGTGGAGCTTTCTATCTCGGGGATTACTGCGCAGAGCAGACGCAGCAGGAGGATTGGCATAGAGGAGGTCGGTTTCTCGATGTCATTCCCACTACTCCTCGATATCATCCACAGTATCCCGAAAGACGATCCTCAACCTCTTCATTACCATCCCCACCTCCCGAGTATCAAAGCAGCAGCGGCCAGTCGTGATGCTTATTACTCGAACCACCCATGTCCGAGTATCATGAGGTGCCTCGCCAGCATCGGGAGGAGTCTCGGAGGAGCCTCGACTCTCTCTTTTCACCGACTTGGCGGATCATGTCTGCAGCTTCTATACTCACGCCGACCGGTAAGTTTTGCATTTTTGCTTAAATAATTTATTTAAGTCACATGATAGTCTGCACTTTTTGCTTACATTATTTATTTATTTTTATTTCGGGAGTATCGTGTTGTCAAAGTATGGGCTCATGGCAACAAAGTCCATACTAGACTCCATCTTCACTACTCCCGACCTACTTGAACGCACCACCGTGGTCGGGGACTCCAGATTGGCCCCACTTCGCAGATCGCCACGCCACAAGAGACCATGAGTTCTTTGTCGGCTTTTATCGAGAGGTGGCACTCGGACACTTCGTCATTTCACTTGCCATTTGGTGAGATGGCGATCACTGCGATGATGTCTCTTATCTGCTGCACGCTTCCCATCCGGGGAACTATGCCACACCTCCCGCCTCACCGTTAGCTCGGAGTTTGCCACACGGCTTCTTTGAGACATATTTGGGTGTGTCACGGGTTGAGGTCGCTAACAACACCACGTGGGGTCCATATTACTGACTTCAAATGGTCGAGCGGGTTTATGAGCGTAACTTGGAGGAGGGGTGACATCACGATTCTTTGTCGGGGCTTATCTCGCCGCGCCCCGACTCTACAGATATCTTCACTACGAAGACCGGAGACAGGGCCGAGGCTAAGTGGTTGATCTACCCGATGATCCGAGTCCGAGAGGTTCTTGGAGGCTATGCATGGGGTGCAGTGCACTAGCCGCCATGTATGAGTCCTTGAACACGCTGCGTCTTTGAGGACTACGCAGGCGGTGTGGAGGTGTTACTTCAAAAGTTCGACAAAGACATTAAATGAAGCTTTAAATGGGGACTTCACATTTAATATTGTTACGTGGGCCATAGGTCAATATTCAAGTCAATGCACCATGAGTTCGACGAGGAAGGCGGATAAGAGCAAGGAGTGCGGCGGTCTTTTTCGACAAGTTAGGCTCTCAAAGCCATGAAGCAAAGGATCTTCGACAAGCGAGACACAACACTTGGCGAGTTGGGCTCAACATTTCGTCAGCGATGCGACAATGGGTCACTCGAAGGTGCGGAGCAAAGAAAGTAGTGGGCGGTTACTCCGTAGTTTTTAGGAGGCGATTACCGCCCCACGATTGTTCTAGGAGTATAAATACCCCTTTGTAATAGGAAACAGGGGTCACCACATTTTACAAAAACGCTGGGAAACTCAACTTCCAAGTCAACGAGAAACACGAGTGAAACAGATCATTGTATGTGTTGGTGCACCACTTTTATTTCTTCATTTAATGCAAAGTCTTTACTTTCTTTTTACGTTGTTGCCTTTATTGCTTTTACTTCGCTCTCAAATCACTTCTTTCTACCATTCTCTGTTCTTACGTACTTCAAAAAACACAAACTCGATGGCAATTGTCAAAGAGATTTTCTAGTTTGATCTCACAGTCTTAATATTGAAAACTAGTGATTGTTTGCTAAAAACACCAGCAAACAAATTGGCACGCCCGGTGGGACCTTTGCCATTAATTTTGTGTCTTTTCCGTTAATATACGTGTTTGTATGCACTTGAGGAGTGGTAGGATGGTACGCACCAATTCTAACAACGCCTCTGTTCCGTACCGTGATATCACAAGTGCAAGGAACAACGGTGGATTCTCGCCAATGTCAGCGTTGGAAATGTTGCGGGGACTACGGCCCGAGTGACATCAATAACCGCTCCCACGATGTCAATGACCAATGTTGGTTCGACATCGTCTATGGCCTTGCCACAAAGCATAGGACTTCCTTCTAGTCCTTATGTGGCAACAGAAATAGTTTGGAGACACGCTTCCAAAACATGAGTCTACCACCATACCTCTTTTGGGTATATGGCATGCCCACTTTGGAATGCCACATGTCTCGACCTTTTCTCCTTCACACGTCTCTTACGAGGCGTCCTCGGTCGAAATCCTACAGCATTAACCAACGTGTCCTTGTTGGCGTTAAGACAACAAGTAGACGAAAGCAATCATGATATGGTTAATATCTTGACTCAACAGATTGATGCTTGTGTTCAATCCTTTGATTGAAATACAAATACCGATTACCAAATGTTAGCAAACCAAATGGGTAGGATTGCGATTTTCTTTGGGGCTCCTACAGAAACAATAGGCGCTTACCCAATGGTGGGAATAATGCGCCTAATACCCCACGAGAGATCGATTCTTCGCCGAAGCCCGTGCGATTATGGGCGAACAACAGGGGTGGAAACCACGTCCCCTGAAGTGGTCATGGTAAATCGAAACCAAAATGCCGACGAAGTTGTTCGACAAGTGCAACGAAATAACGTTTGTGCTCAAGACAACATAGCCACCTTGGTAGAAACCATAATGGCGCGAGAACGGCCTTAACGTAGGTTTACATAGGCCTAATTTCATATCGCCCACAGTGAGTATATCTTACACAGCGACTGCCGAGGGTTGGAAAATCCCTAAATTCACTAAGTTTGGGGTGACACCAATGAGTCCATCTGTCGAACATATTGCCCTACATGACCAGAGGCAGGGAGACATAGCTCAAAATGAGAGTTTGAAAATGAAATATTTTCCAAATTCTCTAACTAAAAATGCCTTTACGTGGTTTACCACTCTACCCCTCCGGTTCCATATATACATGGGGGCAATTAGAAAAGGCTTTTCATGAGCGCTTTCTACATGGGCGACTCGAAAATTAGTCTTAAAGAATTGGCTAGTGTTCGACGTAAAGTGCACAAGCCATTGATGACTATCTGAATAGGTTTAGGTCATTAAAGGCTAGGTGTTTCACACAAGTGCACGAGCATGAGCTTGTCGAAATGGCTGCGACTTTGATTATTCAATTAGAAAGAAGTTGGATACCTCTCATTTGAGAGACATGGCCCAGTTAGCCGATAGAGTTCGACAAGTCGAAAGGCTTAAAGAGGAAAAGGCTAGAGTGAGTAAATACAATAGAAAAGAAAACTCAGTTGGCTTTCACAAGAAAGAAAAGATAGCCTATGTCGATGAGCAATTCGACTTTGCGTTTAGTGATGTCGAATGCGAGGAGATAGACGTGGGTGAACTTAAGCCCGGGTCCTCCTATGCACGTAAATTATTAAGGCCTGCAAATGGGAATAATCCCGTGGAGCCAAAGAATGATAGATTTGTGCCTAAGACATACACTTTTGATGTTACTAAATGCGATGAAATCTTTGATTTATTAGTAACTGATGGCCAAATCATAGTGCCAAATGGCCTGAAAGTTCCTCCTCTCGAACAGAGGAAGAAAAAGGGTTATTGTAAGTTTCATAATTTTTTGGGACATACAACTGACCGTTGTGTTCTTTTCAGGATATGGTTTAGGAAAGCAATCGAAGAAGGAAGGCTCAAATTTGGAGACAAGAAAAATAAAGCACCTATGCAAATCGACGCTGACCCACTTCATCAAGTGGAGGCTATGTGTACGTGAAACCGGTGGAGATGAATATCAATATGGTGGATGCTAAAATGGTGGATTCTCCAAAGCCTATCAAACCCTCTGTTGACAAAATCAAAAGTGTAGTGCAGAAGGATGTTAGCGTACAACATGTCACTCAGGAAGAGTATAATGAGAAGGTGCAATCTGTGTACCCCAAAGCTGAGGAAGAGTTGATAGACTTCTGAGCAGTGTAAACCGAACTCAAGAAGTCATGTTGTGCCCAAGATGCGATCTTTGTGTTCGATAAGGAGGCAACTAAAAGTGTCGAATCTTTGTGAGGTTCGACAACCTCTGAAAAGAAATGGCCGGACAAGAGGCCAAACTTTAGCTTTAAAAGAGGACACGCCTTACAAGGTCAAAAGTTCGAACAAGGCTTGACAAGCAAACCACGCTTTCTTTGGCAAGAGCGCAGGCAAGAAGGAATTCGTGTTGTCTGCCTCTGCTAAGCCATTTATTCCAAGAACAGATCTCTCCAACGAAAAGTGGATACACGCTGGGTGTCGACACTATAGGAATGCTGCTCAGAATGCTGAAACGGTCAAGCCACGTACAGGTGAGGCCGCAAAATATAATTATAAGAATAATTATAAAGGGAAGAATCCCATGACTAAGACCCAATGGCGGCGTTATCGGTCATTTCGAAGAAGAAGCGACAACTTTTGTCGCTTTACGACGAGAAAACGCCAGGAGGTCCAAAAACGGCTAAGAGTGTGACATCTAAAGCCGTGGGAACGACGAAAGTAAACATCGTTGCTGCCAATCAGGTAAAGGTTGGAAATAAGGCTAAAGGAAAATCTATTGTGATAGAGGAACCTAGAAGGCCTGCATTGGAGAAATTTTCCTCCATTAACATCTTTGAAGAAGGAAAGCGCTTGTTCGACATGGATGAGGGCGTTACTTCCGGTTTTCAAGACTCGAAGCCGATCTCGACATCATCTGCAACGTGGTGTCCATTCTGCCTAGTGAGTATGACGCTGTTATGCAAATGATGTCAAAGAAGACTTCATTGGAGATATGGCTAATCACAAGCCAATGTGCTATTATGTCATGAACAATGGCTGCGTTGAAGAAGCGGATGGCAACTTTTGAAAGGCGGATGGAAGCATGCAACATCATCCAAGCCTTTATACGTCCAAGCCAAAGTTAACGGCGTGGGTGTCAATAAAATCTTGGTCGATGGAGGTGCTTTGCTTTGTCAATCGATGCCTCGAAGCCATGCCGCATACAATAGGGATGTATGATACAGACCTTAGGCCCCATAATATAGTGTTGACTAATTATGAGGGTAAATCGCCGGTCTTTGGGGCCGTTGAAGTGGAAGTGGTGGTAGGAACTGCCGGAAGGACTACCATGTTCTTTGTCATTGCTTCGAAAGCAAGCTATAATCTGCTCCTTGGGAGAGAGTGGATACATGGGGTAGGAGCTGTCCCTTCAAGCCTACACCAGAAGCTGGTAATGTGGAAGGAAGATGGTCTTGTGGAATATGTTGAAGCGGACCAAAGTTATTTCCTTGCTGACGTAAATAATGTCACCAAGGAAAATTTCGAAAAACAAATGGCGAACATTGCGCCATGTTCATCTTCGAGCCAAGCATATATCTCTTCGATTAATGTGCTTTCCTCTGTTACTTTATACCCAACACATGGCTTTGTGTGGGAAAGAGAGGTGATAGAAGGTGCAAATGTCTATCCCGAGGTGTGTTACCTCCAACGGATGGGACACCGACTTCTTAAAAAGTTTTAGATGTCGATGCCCAATGCTTGATAAATTACGGCTTACATGGCCGAAAATAAAGTAAAACGGCTTTGGGCGAGATAAATCAACAAACAATGGTCGCCGAAGCCATAACTTCATCTGAAGAAAATGGTGAAGCCATAGATGGCAAGCTTGATTGCATTTATGATGACGAACCATTAGGTTTTGAAAAAGACCCTAAAGATTCGACAAAGCGCATGCAAGCTCAAGATCCAAAGGAGGAAGTGGATTTGGGAGATGGCCTAGTCAAAAGGCCAACATACATTAGTGCACACCTCGATCTTTGCCTTCAAAACCCAAGTTGTTTCACTTCACAGGAGTTCAAAGATTGTTTTGCTTGGGAGTACAATGAAATGCTTGGTCTAAGTCGAAGTGGTGGAACTTCAAATACCTATTCGACCAGGAAGGAAACCAGTAAAGCAAACACCAAGAAGATTTGCTCCTCCAATATTGGCTAAGATCAAGGAAGAAATAGAGAGGCTGTTCAAAAGCAAATTCATCAGAACTGCCAGGTATGTAGATTGGCTAGCTAATATTGTTCCCGTAATGAAGAAAAACGGAAAACTTAGAGTTTGCGTAGACTTTAGGGATCTAAATAATGCAACACCTAAGGATGAATACGCAATGCCCATGCGCAGAAATGCTAATAGATTCAGCGCGGCAGGATTTGATTATCTCAAAGATGCTAGATGGCTACTCAGGGTATAATCAAATTTTTATTGCTGAAGAGGACGTGTCGAAAACAGCTTTTCGATGTCCAGGGGCATTGGGTGTTTATGAATGGGTAGTAATGCCCTTTGGGTTAAAAAATGCTGGTGCCACTTATCAAAGAGCAATGAATTCTATGTTTCATGATTTTATTGATGATTTTATGCAAGTATACATAGATGATGTGGTGGTTAAGTCATCCTCGAAAATTGGTCATTTAGACCATCTTCGACGTTCTTTCGAGCGAATGAGGAAATATGGATTGAAAATGAATCCAACCAAATGTGCTTTACGTATGCGTGCGGTGAATTCTTGGGTTTTGTAGTGCACAAGAAAGGCATTGAGATCAACCAAAATAAGACTAGAGCAATTATGGAAACGAAGGCTCCTTCAACCAAGAAAGAACTTCATCCTCTTTTCTGAAAAATCAATTTCCTTCGCAGATTTATTTCAAATCTAAGTGGCAAAACGCAAAGCTTTTTCGCCATTCTTTGAGACGAAGAAAGAAGATGCATTCAAGTGGGAGCAGAGTTCACCAAGATGCTTTCGACGCCATCAAGTCTTATTTGGTCAAACCACCGATTTTATTGCTCATTATTGGAAACAAATTGCTAAAGTTGTATATAGCGACTTCCGATAACACAATAGGTAGCATGTTAGCGCAAGAGGATGATATTGGTGTCGAAAGACCCATTTATTACCTTAGTAGGGTTTTGATTGATCTTTGAAACTAGGTATAGTCCAATAGAAAAACTATGCCTTTGCTTGTATTTCTCTTGTACAAAATTGAAGCAATATATAAAGTCAGCAGATGTTTATGTTTATTCGCATTTTGATGTAATTAAACATATGTTGTCAAAACCAATGTTACATAGTCGAATTGGAAAGTGGGCTTTGGCTTTGCTAGAATACAACTTAACGTGTCGACCCTTAAATCAATCAAAGGACAAGTGGTTCTTGATTTCATAGTGGACCACTCGTTGTCGAACATGAAATACATTCGTTAGACATACGTCCTTGGAGATTATACTTCGACGGCTCAAGCCATAAAAATGGAGTGGGTATTGGAATATTAATTATTTCCCCAGAAAACATTCCAACAAAATATAAATTTAAAATTCGAGACTCTTGCTCCAATAATGAGGTGAGTATGAGGCCCTAATTGTAGGCCTTCAAATTTTACTCGAATTGGGGCAAAGCCATGTCGAAGTAAAAGGTGATTCACAACTAGTTGTCAAACAATTGACAAAAGAATACAAGTGCATCAGTGAGCACCTTATTAAATATTTCGTCATTGTCAACACGTTGCTAAAAAGGTTTACATTTGTACACCTAGAACATTTACCACGAATTGAAAATCACGTGGCGAATGAGTTGGCACAAATTGCCTCAGGCTACAAGGTATCAAAACGAAGCCTAGAAGAGTTAATTGAGATAAAAGATAAACTAATCTCGTAAGACTCTCTTTATAATGCTACTACTTCGACGCTATTGTCAACACCAAAAATTGGGGCAATAAGTGCAAATGAAATACTGGCGTCGAAAAACGCCACATTTTCGACAATGTTGACTTAGCAGAAATTTTTGCTATTGACAACATGGCTGATGATGATTGGCGCAAGCCCATTGTAGAGTATTTGCAAAACCCTACGAGGGGCACTAATAAAAAAGTAAAGTATAGAGCTCTAAAGCTACGTGTTAATTGGAAACGAATTGTACAAGCAAACTCCGAAGGGTACTATTAAAATGTCTTAGTGAAAATGAGGCATATTTAGCGCTTTACGATACACACAATGAGCATGTGGCTCACATCAAGTAGGCCACAAAATGAAATGGTTGTTATTTCGACAAGGAATGTATTGGCCAACCATTTTAAAAGATTGCATAGAATTTGCTAAAGGCTGCCAAGAATGCCAAAAGCATGTTGGAATCCAGCATGTGCCTGCAAATGAATTGCATTCTATAGTGAAACCTTGGCCATTTAGAGGTTGGGCTCTAGATGTAATTGGAGAAATAAAACCAACGTCGTCGAAAGGCCACAGGTACATCTTGGTAGGGATTGATTACTTCACTAAGTGGGTAGAGGCAGTACCTTTAGCCAATGTTGATCAACAAGCAGTGATAAAGTTCATTCAAAACCATATCATTTACAGATATGGAATACCAGAAACCATTACTACAGACCAATGTACTGTTTTTACTGGTCGAAAAATGGTAGATTTCATTCTTTGAAATTGGCTTCAAGTTGTTGACTTCGACACCATACTATCGCGCAGCCAACGGTCAAGTAGAGGCTGCAAATAAAATCATTATTAACTTGATAAAAAGCACGCTTGGGCGTAAGCCTAAAAGTTGCACACGATTCTCTTGACCAAGTGTTATGGGCTTGTCGAACGTCGCCTAAAGAGTCTATAAACACTACTCCTTACAGGTTAACATTTGGGCATGATGCAGTGTTACCTGTTGAAATTTGTTTACAATCAACAAGGATTCAGAAACAATGTGAAATCCCCTTTGACCATTATTGGGATATGATGATTGATGAATTAGTTGATTTAGACGAAGAAAGGTTGTTAGCTTTAGAGATGCTTATTCGACAGAAAGAAAGAGTAGCTAAAGCCTACAATAAAAAGGTTAAGTTAAAAACCTTCGAGGAAGGAGAGTTAGTGTGGAAAGTCCTATTACCTATGGATAAAAAAGATAGAGTTTTAGGCAAATGGTCACCAGGGTGGGAAGGCCCATTTCGCGTGTTGCGATGCTTTTCGAATGGCGCTTATGAAATCGAAGAGCTAGGTGACGAAAATAGAATCTTTAGGATAAATGGCAAGTATTTAAAGCGATACAAGTCAACGTTAACTGAGATAAAAATTGAGCAATTATAAATAAACGAAAATTGTTCATAAATGACAATGTATAAAGAAACGTCAAAATTACACAGCCATTTTTAGAATTCTAAACTATTACAGTCTCAGAAGTTCGACAGAGTAGCCTTATGCCTCTCCATAATGCTAACACTCAAAGAGATAGAGGTGTCGAGAAGGTGTAGCTCTTTGTCGAGGTCGGCGACAATGGCTTGATGCTTGTCAATCTTCTCCAAGTGCTCTATAGTCGCCAATGCTTTGGTGGTTTTGGTGGACGAAGAAAGCGACTCATTCTTTCGACGATCGGGCCTTCCGATGCTTCGCGTTTGACAATTGGAGTTGAAGTGTCTTTATCTCTTCGTTAATACGCGCAATCTCTGCATCCCATTCAGCGATTGCTTTCTCATCGTTAGCTGCTTGGGTTTCGAGAGCCTCGATGTCGTCTTGATCGGCCTTGAGAGAAGCGAGCTCTACCTCGCAGAGTTGGTTCTCTTGAACTTTGCGCTTGGAGGTGGTCGACCGTTGGTTGATTAGAAGAAAGTTGCTCAAAAATGGGGCCAAATTCCATGAAGAACGAAAGGATGTTTTGAGGAGGGTCCAATTTGGTGATCTTGTGAATGAGGATTTTACCTCAAGATACACGCGGATGGGTCATTCTCAATGGTTGCCACCAAGTCCCTTCCAACACCTTCGTCTTGGTGGTGAAGCGGGCTTTCGGCCGTCTCTGGTTGATAGAACTTAGAGAGTTGTTCGAGGAACCGCAAAATCAAACGGCTCGACGAGCTCTTAAGACTCAACATGATCTTCAAGGTCGCCAAGAGGATTCGTCTTCTTTAGCTCGGCCAACTCTTGATCGCTAACAAATACTGTTGGATGACTCTTTGCGCGTACACTTTGATCTGCGGTGCTCCTCTACTCTCTGGCGCCTCTTGTTCTTGATCGATCATATTTTCTTCAGGAATTTCGACGAGGTAGCCATGCTTTGCTTGTCTTTCGACTTCGGAATGTTAGGCTCGGAACTTGAACGTTCTCTTCGACAACCGCTTCTACGCCCACATTGGGAACAAGCTCTTCGAAAGGAGGAATTCCGAGTCGTGAGGGGCACGAAAAACCTCTTTTCACCAATCACGCCTTGAGGCGAAGAAGGAAAGGAAGCATTGGGCCGACAATTCCCGTTCGGCAACCTCAACCAAAGATTCAACGCCAGATTCTCGACGAGCAATCCGCTGCACATTCTCACGATGAAGTAATAACACTCAGTTAAAACGGAAAGGTGAGATCAAAGAGTTTCAAATGACGTCGAAAGGAAAGTTACCTCATGTACCTTAAGCCTCTTGATGGCAGGGGAAGAAGGTGATTCAGAAGGCTCAACGATTGTAATGCCTTGAGATGCCCTTTGGGGTTCAGGTAAAGCCCTTTTCTTCGACCTCTGAGTGAGAGGAGTGTTGTCTTCACTTTCAGTGTCCTGCAAAAGAGATCAAGTTATGGTACAGGTGATGCCACAAGAAAGTAAATGATAACATCGAAGAGAAAGTTCGACGTGTAGTAAGGTATCACGGTACCTCGAGTGGAGGGATAACCAATTTCTTCTTGGCTTTAGGCTTTTGAGGAGGCTTAGTTGTTTGGGTTGTCACCTGGAGGGGATATCTAAACATGAGTAAAAGCCATAGTCAACAGACAACTTAAGATGAGTGGAAAGTGCCATACCTTCTTTGGAATGTTGTCTGAGATGGGATTGGCTGCTACTTTCTTCGTAGCTTGGGGAGAGGATGTTGATGTGGTAGTTCTGCCCACCTTAACCTTCGACTTGGTTGCAGGTTTCTCTGAAATTGTCGAAAAATTGGTAAGCAATTGGAAATGAAGCCAAGTTATAAGTAGTCAAAACTTATAAAAAAAAAAAAAAAAAAAAAAAGCTTTGAGTGTCGAAAAACGTTTACCAGTGTTGTTCGAAGGGAAGGCTGCTACCACTTTCTTCACAATGTTGCCAGTAAAGGCATCAATGGTTTCCCAAACCAACGTGGTATAATAACCGGTCCACCATTCATGAAACTTCACAAGACAGAGAGAACTTGGATTGAATTTGAGAGGTTCAAAGTTCAAGGCTTTGTAGTGAAATTTCTTGAAGGCTTGTTTGTAAGCAACTTCCGATTCTGGACTCAAAACTCTCGCTTTGTGAAAACATACACTGTGCGGGCGAATTTGACAAAGCCAAAATCGCTTAGCAAGATAACTTGGGAAATATCTAGTAATTCCCAAACTATTCTTTGTCTTGCAGGGGGTAAGCCTAGTGGAGAGGACAAGAGAGAGGTAAGCTTGCCAAATACTACGGTTGACTTCCTCAGTGAGAATCGACGGTGGAAGAGGGAAATGGTTGTTTAAACCATGTCCGGACCACAAGACCTTTGAGAAAGGGAGCCATTGAATCGGTGAAGGTGGTACAGTTCAGAAAATTTCAAAATAGGCCGAAAGGACACCTCGGCGAGGGAGAGTTGCTTGTTTAGGCCTAAAGCGAGCTAATCGAATCCCCTCGGTCTTTCTTTGTTCTCCACAGCTTAGTCGAGCGGACTTGGGGATATACTGAGTTTAGTCGAGACTCGAAAGTGGCCAATGACACACAATTGCAATGACCATAGTGGGCACGAGGCCAAGAACTTGGTAGCCGGTTCATTTTCCTTCAACTCTATAACAAAGATTATCAAGTCACGATGAGAGAGCCTAAAATCAACTTGCCAAGTTGATGTCTTCTCGGCCATGGAGTTGACATGCCAAGGGGACGTAAGTTTTGGAGACTTGGAGGAACGTGTGCGAAAAACGAAAATAGAAAGCCACAAAGTTAGAAAGGCTACATGTTCCATAGCGACACTTCCTCGGTGTCCCCATGGTGCTCAAGAATGTAGGGAAAAAGTGGCATTGTTAAATGGAACCTGTATGAATAGTCGGGGTGTGTGGGATTGAAGGTCTCTCCTAAAGGTTTCAGACACAGAATGGCAACCACATCTAGTAGAGTGGGAGATAACATACCACATTTCAGTGAAGGCTATGGGTGGAATACAGTCCAGAATCGCATAGCGACCAAAAGTAGGGTGCTATCGTACTTGGGTCCATACCTAGACAATTGGATCAGTCGAAGATGCCTTGTTTTTTCCAAACTTTGGCCTTCTTAGCTTCTACCCCGCTCAAGCCGCCGCTAGGTAGTTTCTTTGGTCGAGCCTAGGAGCAGCACTCTAAAGACCACTAGAAGGGTTAGCCGAAACTCTAAATGAAAAGGGGTTTCAGCAAAAAGTCTAGGTTGGAGACGAACATGGCTGGGAAAAATCTCAGAAACCTCAGTAGTTTCTAGCAAGATGTCAGGAAGAGGACCCAAATAGGCATGAGTGTAAATCTCAGTGAGGCGGATTAATACCTGGGTTTGCCATTGAGTAGATCGTTCGTCGTTGATGTCAGGTTCATCAACGAAGCCATCTAGGGTTTGGGTGTTTCTGGATTCATCGTTCTTCTTTGAGCTCTCAGGTCGCGTCATTGCAGCGGATGATGAAGCCATGAGTTAAGAAAAGTGAATACAAGGTGGAATCTGGGTGTAGACTAAAGAGAAGAGACGAAAGTTTGAAACTTTAGTGATTTTGGAATCTTTTGCAAAACGCAGAGAATGGAGAGTGCAGAAAAACTTCACAAAGGTTCAAACTGGGTAAAGAGGAATTTGAAGGGTTGTAGCCGTTTATATATGTTTGGAAGTAAACAGTTATTGGCACGTTCGCCATAACTCGCACGTTTGCGACGTTTGAGAGCCGTGATGGCCCACCAACCATGCGACGTGTACCAATAGAACGGTTCGCTTTACCTGCGCAAGTAATGATGACCGCTTTTCGACCATCTTTGTTGAAGTGCAAAAGGCGGTAAAAGTGACCATTGCACATATTCAAAAAATGCCTTTTCTTGACTCCTTTCCTTGTTCCGTCGAAAAAGCATTTTTTGGGGGGCAATCTGTTACCTCAAAAGTTCGACAGCACATTAAATGAAGCTTTAAATGGGGCTGACTTCACATTTAATATTGTTCTCGTGGGCCATAGGTCAATATTCAAGTCAATGCACCATGAGTTCGACGGGAAAGGCGGATATAAGAGCAAGAGAGCGAGCGGTCTTCGACAAGTTAGGCTCTCAAAGCCATGAAGCAAAGGATCTTCGACAAGCGAGGACCAACACTTCGACAGAGTTAGGCTCAACATTTCGTCAAGCGATGCGACAATGGGTCACGATCGAAGGTGCGGGCGCGCAAAGTAGTGGCGGTTACTCCCGTAGTTTTAGGAGGCGATTACCGCTTTCCCCACGATTGTTCCTAGGAGTATAAATACCCCTTTGTAATAGGAAACGGGGTCACCACATTTTACAAAAACGCTGGAAACTCAACTTCCAAGTCAACGAGAAACACGAGTGAAACAGATCATTGTATGTGTTGGTGCACCACTTTTATTTCTTCATTTAATGCAAAGTCTTTACTTTCTTTTTACGTTGTTGCCTTTATTGCTTTTACTTCGCTCTCAAATCACTTCTTTCTACCATTCTCTGTTCTTACGTACTTCAAAAAACACAAACTCGATGGCAATTGTCAAAGAGATTTTCTAGTTTGATCTCACAGTCTTAATATTGAAAACTAGTGATTGTTTGCTAAAAACACCAGCAAACAGGAGGGTATGCCAGCCTATTTCAGGTATACATTTTAACTTCTTGTATTTTTGTTAAATCGCACTGACTTTTGGTAAATTTTTGTGAATTAAATATGTTCTTTATTTTTGCATTTCAGGCTTGGATTATGTGGTATTTCCCCCGGATGGTGGATAGGTTGCCCGGTCATATCCCGGATGGTGGATAACGACCAATCGTATATACTTCTTCAGGGCATATATACGATGAGTTAAAACTACTCATCGTATATATGTCCCAATTGACATATATACGATGCGCCTTTTTTAAAAAAAAAAATAGATGACAAAGGACATTTTGGGGATTGCGTTTTGGGTGGGGGTGTTAGAGAAATGGGCGGGGGTTCAAAAGAAAAAACCCTTTAATTATTACCCTCCAAACTGATGTATACATGATATGTAAATTTCTCAAACATTAATAGTTAGGCAATCAGTAAAGAGAATTTGACTTTGAAGATTGGCATAAAATACTGAATCTGAACAACCTTGACGAATGCATTCGGCCTTCTGGATGGATGCAACAGTACACCCACCGCTTCAGTTCTACTATTCCTTTCAATGTTATGCTTCTGTATTGATTTTATTAGTGTAAATCGAGTTTGTTTGGGCGTCTGTGATGAGAGATACTCCATCGAATTGAGTTGAGTAGAATAACCACAATGAACGAAAAATCTCTCCTCAAGAGTTTTAACACGCATTTCCAACGTTGAATTCAAACCCAATATCTTAGTTAAGCTAAAAGACACGTAAATCATCTCATCCAATCACTCTTAGATTGCTTCTAGATGTATAAAGAAGTTTTCATTCTTTTTTTTCTTCACTAAAAGATTAAATAACATGTATCTTTTCATTCTTTGAGCAGGGATGGATTTATTAGTTAAGGGATTTAATTGGATCCGTTGTTGCCTCTTAGTCCTCCATCTTAAATTATTTTTCATTTTAGTACTATATATTCTCTTTTGTCAAGTTAGACTTTTATATTTCTAAACGTTTAGACCGTTAGACCTAGTCTCATTTTCAATGTAGTTTGTCATATATTTTTCAAATTTTGCCATGACTTTTTGTTATCCTATATTTCGAGAACAATATATTGAATTTTCATGTTATTTCAGGAACTTGATTAAGATAATTCGTGTTTAATTTCAAAAGGCACTAAAATGAATTAAACTCACATACACACTCTTTAAGATAATTTCGAGGTGTTTTTGTTTAAAGTAAAGATCAGCACGGTCCTGTTCAGAACTTGAATATAATTCTAGGGGCAGAATAAGGGCAAGCTTGCAGCCTTAACAAGTAAAAATTGACCAAATGAACTTCATTTGTATTTATTCTTCTATGATATTTACAACTCATTTGAATTGTTGTGCATGCACGGTTATGTTTGTAGCTTTTTGAGCTTCGTCCCTGATGGATATAAGGTTCTTTTTTACCTCACTGCGAAGTCTTCCCTCTATGAGACGAACAGGCAACCACGGCTTCGGCTTAACATCAACAATGTACGAGAGAGTCGTATTAACTTCTCCAAACTGAGACTCCTCACTACTTCCGCCGCTGAACAGCTGCAAAACCATCATTGTCTAAGAAGTTAGTATTGTATTTGTAGGTCAGCCAACCTTGTTGAATAAAGGGTATCAACACCTCAAACTTAGCATATTTTGTAAGCTAAGGCAATGCTTGATTGAAGAAAATGTTTTTTTTTTGTGGTTTCATTTCCTATTTTTACTTCAGAGAAATTGCACACACCTCCTATGAGTTTGCTTAAATGACACATACACCCCTTTTATTTTTAAGACAAGCACTCATGACTCATCCCTTATTTGATGGGAAAATTGCACTCACCTCCCTGGAGTTTTGTTAAAATGAAACTCACCCCTTCTATTTTTACGGAGTAGAGGGGAAGTATGTAATTGAGGGGAGGTTGGTGTTTTTACAAAAGAGAAGGTGCATCTGTCATTTAAGCATATATCCGGAGAGGTAGGTCACTGCAATTTTCCCTTTTGTTTTTAATTACAAAAGTGGCAAATTATTTTCATTTTGTTTTATGTTTTCCAAGTGCATTGTAAATAATAAATTGATTTTATGATTATTTATACAAATTCTTTTTGATACACGAAAAAAAACAAGGTACCAATTTTAATAATTAAAAATGAATACAGAAAACGAAAAACAGAAAAGTTTTCTCAAGCCAATCAATCCTAAAAAATTCATATTTGAAAAATATGAGTGTGCAAGTTTGTATGATATTTATGCTGGATCCAGAGAATTCTAACAAGAGGGGAAGAAGCAAAAATCCTACCTGCAAAATAGACCATTTTCCTTCAAAGAGTTGAAAATCTCCTTCAACCATCTTGAATTCGATTTCACGCTTCAAACCAGAAGGAAGAGTCTCCAAATCCTTCTCAAAACAATCTACAACTCCTTTAGCACCAAATTTTATCCCAAATGCCAAGCTCTGCTCTGCAACCTGTTAATATAATGTAACAACAATAAATATATTTCAAGCCAAATTCATGAACAAGGAAACAAAACATAAAAAAGATATCAACTTATAGTTCAGGTCAGGGGAAAATAAAACCACATAAAAGCTTGCCTTGTTTATGACGTAACCCCACATAAAAGTTTGATTTTAGCCTAATATTCAAAATCATTTATTGTCGATTTGTCACAAAAACTAAGCATAACATAACTCCGACTCATATTTTGAAAGTAAAATGCTGCACCAACTATTGCGTATTGTGTGCACAGTGCAAAACTGCATACATCATTCACTAACATTGGTACCCCATACTTTGAAGGTCATAAGTATGATATGCACCAAACTATATAGCATGAAAAAATTTCTGAGCTTTGAAAGCCTCTAAATTATTGTGCCTTCTGTTTATATTGCAATTTCAGCAGCAATGTCATAAGGTCCGTAATAGAAACGCAAAACCAAACTATAAAGTACTGCACATACTAAGCATAACATTTGTATGCCTCATTTCACTTGTTTGGTGTTAAGCAGACTCCTTGGTAATGTAACTAAACTTCTACACATTATAGCACATCGTGAAAGCCGTGTCCAAGTCCAATACAAATAATCTCAAATATGGACTCTAACTTTCTAAATTTACCTCCTCCAATTAATGAAGATTTAAGAGGAATCAGGCTCAAAAGAACCCTAATAACAGTACTACAGTATTTTGTAAGTTATAAAATTGACGAAATGCACTGGGAGACATAATTCCAGAAAAATGTGAATATGTTGATAAAAAAAAACTTACTTTAAGACCCCTAGTTGAAGCATAAGACAAGACTACCATAAGAGTGAAAGAAAGGAACCTGCAAAAGGCGAGCAAATTTGTCCCCTTTTGTGACCAATTTGCTGCTAAGAAGACCAGGAATGAAATCAGCCAAGCCATCATAATCGGTCAAGAGTCTCCAAATAGCTTCAAGAGGAGCGTCAATGGAAATTCTGGATTCGATTCTCCGTGAATTCTTCTCCCGCTTCATTACTTCTATGTACACCCCATCCTCAGCCAGCGATTCCGACTCTTCAATTCCATCATCCTCTGAAGTGGTAGGGTCAGGTTTGGAAGCGCGAAAGAAGAAAGGTGAGAGTGATTTGGGTTTGGAAGAAGGTGGGGTGCAAATGGAAAAACGGTGGGTGTTGAAATGAAAAGGGTGAGAGAAAAAGAGAGAGGAATGGGTTAGAGAAATTGAATTGGAAGAAGAAGAGGAAGGGGCTGGTTGAGGAAGTTGTGGTGACACTGAGGAGGCTGGAATCGCGCGCATTGTTGTCTTCCTGTCATCTCTTGCGTGGTCTTTTGGTACACTTAACTACTACTACTAATTCCTCTCTTCTTTGTAAAACCACACCACACATTGTAATTGTCGCCAAACATTATTTTTGTTTGGTTTAGTTACATTTGTAACCCTCCAATTTTCTTAATTTCCTCTTTTGGTCCCTATTTTATCTTTGACAACTTTAATCATATAATTTTTTCAAGGAAAAATTAGGCCATGTGTTTGGGTGGTTTTTTGTTTTGAAATTTTCAAAAACTAAAACTAGTTTCTGTGTTGAGTTTTAAAAATTTTAGAAACCAAAATCAAATTCAGTTTTGATTTTAGCAATTTAAAAATCAAAACAAGTTTAAAACATGAACATAAAAGTGGTAGTCAAAGTGATAGTCAGCGGTGGGCGGAGTGGTGGTCGGCGGTGGCGGGAGCGATGGTCGATGGTGGTCAGCGGTGGTCAAAATGGTAGTTGACGGTGATCAGAGTGGTGATTGTCGGTGGTCGGAGCGATAGACGACAGTGGTCAGAGTGGTGGTCGATGATCAAAATGGTGGTCAGTGGTTGTCAAAGTGGTAGTTGACAGCGGTGGAGGTGCCCGGCGGTGGTCAGAGTGGTGATCGATGGTCAAATTAGTGGTCTATGGTGGTCAAAGTGGTAGTTGACAGTGGTCGAAGGTGACCGGAGTGGTGTTCGATGGTGGTCAGAGTGGTGGTCAATAGTGGCCGGAGCGATAGTCGGTGGTGGCCAGAGTGGTGGTCAGCAGAGGTCACAGTGGTGGTCGGTGGTCGACAATCGCCAGAGCAGTAGTCGGTGGTGGTCGGAGTGGTGGTCAAAGTGGTTGTCGGTGATTGTTGAAGTGATGGTTGGTGATAACATGTTAGTGTTGAAACAAAAACTGAAAATGGAAAACCTATTATTTTGGTTTTGTGTTTTGAGTGAAAATTGTTTTGAAAATAAGGAAAAAACGAATTCAACTCCATTTTATCCAAACACTTTTGGTTTTGAAATTGACTTTCAAAACCAAAAAACTCATAACCACCCCAAACGGTAGCTTAGGTGTTGGTGGTGTTGTCTTCAAAGAAAAAATGTAGGAAAATTGTTAATAACCAAAGGAGTTGTTGGGTTATTAATGCACTTTTTTTTATCTTAATTTTTTTTGTGTGTCTACACTAATACAACCCATACTTATAGTACTGCACATAAGTATTGTTCTTTTTTAATACGACAACTTTGAGGATCCTAGTCCTCAATGTTATGGACTTTTTGCACTTTTGATCTACAAACATCTTGAATTTTGGAAAAGTAAGGAATTAATAATACACAATTCAACATTTTAAAATAATAAAAAATGTAATTAAAGAAACACAAAAATAAAAATTGGTAGAAAGACCAAAATTACTAAAAGAAATATTCTTTGACATACAAAATTACTACTAAATTAAAAATGTATTTAAACCTTTAAATCTCTCATTTCTCTCTGTTTTTTTGTTACCCATTGTTAGTACGCAGTATCTATCGATTTCGACTAATCTACGTTTGGGAACTTAACTGATAAAAAAAAGTAAGAATTAGTAGTTTTGAAAAAAAAATAGTGAGAATCGCTAGTATGAAATTTTTGTTATTTGCAATGAATTAATTAATTTTATTTTTGAGGAATACAATTATTAATTAGTTAATTTTCTTTATATAATCGTTTTCCAAAAAAAATTGATTTATATTTCTATCAAACTATTTTGATTATGATAGTACTATAAAATAAGTCAAATTTAAATTATTTATTGGAAGGAAAAAAGTTAAAAAAGTTTATCCTTTTAAGTGCCGCTGTGTGTCTTCAATTCACTTCAGGCTTCAGCTAAACTCAAGTGTGAAGTAGAGAGAGGATGGCGTCTTCATTCTCAACGCAGTTGGTGCAGAGTCAGAACCTACTTTCTCGTTTCCATCGCCTCCAGGTTACTACCATTTTTCATTTCATATTAATCATCTTCATCCTCAAGTGGGATGGTGAATGGTGGCTCTACTAAAGGTTGCTGTCACTCTATATTATTAATGTGAAGTTTTTTCTTTTTTGTTTTGTTCCTTTTTAGGGGAGTTTTAGTCAAGATGTATCAACGGTTCGAAGGTCGTCTCATGTGGTCTGTAGCACCGCCAAATCGCAACTTGGATACAATAAATTGGCATCCAAATATCTTTATGCAGCAGGGTTTTCTGTCACACAACAATCTAAACCCAAATCAATCACTTCTAGGAGAATAGCTTGTACTAGTGCTCAGGAAAGTGTAAGTGTCTCTCATTTAAAATTTGTGGTTTGGAATTTTGTTCTGCAGAAGAATTCTAGGCCAAAATCAAATTGGTATTTTCAGGATAAGAGTGAACAACAATTCTTGAAATATCGAGTTTTTTTTTTTTATCACAGAATCTTTTAGAATGAATAGTGTACGAACTGTTCCATCACCAAGTTTAAATTGTATTGCTTTATCTAGAAAAGTTCTTGGCAATCTTGGATAGCTAATTCTGCTGTGATTCACAATATTGGTTCATCATCTTACATGGTTCTATTACTTTTAGGTTCAAGAGCTGCAAGCCAAAGTTACAAACAAAGTTTTCTTTGATATAGAAATTGGGGGAGAACCTGTTGGAAGGATTGTTTTTGGCCTATTTGGAGATGTTGTTCCCAAAACAACTGAGAATTTCCGAGCATTGTGCACAGGCAAGCTATCAATTTTTTCTACAGCAATGTTCTTGTTGTAGTCATGTGATTTTATCCTGGTGAAATGGGTTGTGTGATATTCCATTTATGCATCAAATTTAATCGTCTACGTGCAGGAGAGAAAGGATACGGTTACAAAGGAAGCTACTTCCATCGTATAATCAAAGATTTCATGATTCAGGGAGGGGACTTCACTGAAGGAAACGTGAGCACTGTTATTTTTTGTTAATATGCTTGGATGCATATATATATAATTGTATGTATGTATGTATCCATGCTAATGTCTGCATGCAGTTTCACACTGCAATGTGTGTGCATTGTGAAAGGGTGATACTGTTTCCTTTACTTCAAATATGTTTTAATTTGTTGCAGGGAACTGGTGGAGTCAGTATCTACGGCACTAAATTTGAAGATGAGAATTTTGATTGTATGTCTCTGTTTGTGCTTGATCAGTAATATTGAGTTTTAAATTTTTAATTAGTAATTGGTGTTCCAAAATATTTTTCTGCCTGTTATTCCCATTTAAACTTGATAAGTTAACCTTCTTCAGATTGAACTTTCAATGGATAACTGATATCTAGCTAACATGTGTGGGGAAAAAATCCTTGCAGTGAAACATGTTGGTCCTGGAGTTTTGAGCATGGCAAATGCTGGTCCTAATACCAATGGTAGCCAATTTTTTATTTGCACTGTAAAGGTGAGAGACATGTGCTAGCCTTCTATTCTATCACTTTAAGTATCAGATAAAGCGTTTATGCTATTATGCATGTGTTTTCTGAATTGAACTTTCCAACCCGCACCCCTTTTACAAACAAGGAAGTTTCAGAAGTAATATTACTTCAAAGGATAACTGAAAACATGAAAACAGTGAAAGCAGATAGAAGGAGACAATATCTGTTTTAGTTATGTGACGAAGTCACCAAAATAAAGCATGCACTAATTCAGGCTAAGTAAAACTATTATAGACTTGGATATTGAGAGAAAAAACACTATTTTAGAGTTTGGTCAAAGATCTCGATGTCGGTGTTTAAAACATTGGCAACACAATTCTAGATGCCATTGTTTAAATTGTCTTGACCTACGTATCTCATGTCCATTGCTACAATATGTTATCCTGGTAGTTTTCAAACTTGATTCAGCCAAGCCTTAACAGTTTGATACAACAGGGTACTATCTTTTGCTGGCAGGGAAACGCCTTTTATTGACTTTGCTTACATGGAAATGCTTTCCTTCATACTACCAGCAATGTTGATTCGCGTGTTTTAATGCTGAGCCATTTTACTAAACAATCCTAATGCTTAGCATTTCAACCAGCACATTTACACATTGTTTAAAGTTTGCTGAAGTTTCGGCTTTGTTACTAAGTAAATTATGTGACTTTCATGATGCAGACTCCATGGTTAGACAACCGTCATGTTGTGTTTGGACATGTCATTGATGGACTGGATGTTGTGAGGACACTTGAATCACTGGAGACAAGCAAGTTAAATGATAGCCCCAAAAAGGCCAGCAAAATTTATAATTCTGGAGAGCTGCCGATAGATGGTTGAGTTTTATTCTGAAGTGCACTACATTCTTCTGATTGTCGATTACAATTCAGTTAAGGAGCGTGTTCGGGAAGGAGAGGGTGTTAATATCTTCATTTTTCCTGTTTGAAATGTAATTGATCTCTGCTAAAGGAAAAATTAGATGTCACTAAGGGAGCATTTAGTGAACTATTATTTCGAGAGATACAATATCCATGTTTTGCAGTACTAGACTCGTACCGAAGTCTTTTTTAAGTACGGAAAAAGTATTTTCTCCTATAATTTATGCTTCTTTAATTTGCATTTACAAGCCTTCCATCCATTTTGTGATGCAATTTGCAAGATTAATACATTTAAGCACCATGTTGTGGAGACAATTGCAAAATTATTGTGAATTTAGATAGACAAAACTCTGCTGAGGTAGAAAATCTTGATTTGCTTGATAAGTTTACTAAAATATTTTATCCAAGCAAAACCTATGCAAGGACTGTAGCTTCAACTGCTAAGGCTTGGATCATTTGCTGTTGGTTTGCTTCTTCAACCTCCCATATTTCTGGCAGTGCTTCTCTAATATTGTGAATGCTGTTCAGTGCAAAGTCAGCACCGGGCACTAAATCTGATCGGCCCACCTGCCATCGGTACGTTGTTACTTTGTTAGATTGCATTACACATGAACACAGATTATGGAGTTAATAGTAGCTTAGATGTCCACATAATATGCATAGATACTTAGATAGTAAATTATTGCTTACTATAACAGTGTGAAGTCCAGCTACTTTTCCACTAGCAACATTCCTAACACTGTCATCAAAGAAAATCTGCAGAAAATATAAGAGAGCTATTATTCATTGATTCCAATAGTTTCAGAACTAAGGGTAAAAATGTATACAAATAACCACATATTGTCACATTTTAGGTAAGTAACCAATCTTAACTGTTTTCTTTCGATCCACGTCGGCAATTCGAATAGCAGCCTCAAAGGCTTCCACAGATGGTTTGCAGAGGATTTGTGAGTGGGAGTTGAAACATCCACTCTCTGTTAAATCACACGCAATACTAGACGGACTACTTTACTGTGAGTACATTATTATCATCCATGTGATCAATATGTTTGGGAGGATTAAGTGTTTCAAAGCATATGATGCCCTCAAAACAATCTTCCAAGCCCAATCTGCTAAGAACTTCAACTGCATGTGCATGATCTGCGTTGGTGAAAATCTGCAAATAATGTTTCAAGTATTTGGAGTATTATGGAATGCTCTTCAATGAACAAACTAGTATAAAATGTTGAATATTTTTCTGACATACTATTTTATGCTGAGGCATGGAAAGCAGAAGGTTCCTTAACACAAAATCTGGCTTCAGTTTCTCGTATGGTAATCTTCCATGCACGTAAGCATGAAACTCATCATTGTCGAACTCATAACCAAGGGCCTGATAGGAAATTAAGACTAAAATTACTAGAACTCATTGATATTATATTATTGATAGTGAATCAGTATTTCAGAAGAAAGTATAACCAAGAGAAAACTGAGGACAATCCCAAATCTTTATACCTTTAATCCTGCCATAGTTGTCCCATGTTCTAGATACAAATCCAGGCACATCTTTGGTACTTCACTTTCTTCAATATGCAAGTGTTCCAACATATACTCTGTAAACAAGATTGGTCAACTATATATACTTCTATTATACATATGAAATAACCTGAACACTGGAATATTATATGTTCCAAAAATAAATTATTTATGTCTGTACCTTGTATGTTCTTGCGACATGCCAAATTGAGCCCTAAGCTCAATGGGTAGAGAGTGTCATCCATATCTGTCACCAACATTTTTTTCCTCATTATTGAAGTAAAAGAACAGTTTTACGGTGTGGTTGATGAGAGAAGGAAAGGATCAAATTTATTCTCTCCTTTGTTTATTACAAGTACAACACAGCACATAACCACTTCAACTCCCACTTATTTAAGTTCTTTCCATATGAAAATTTATGGAGGAACTACATCCTCATTACTTCTTTTTTTTCATTTGAATTATCCTTTTACTTTTCATAATTTGTTTTGAACATCTAAACAGTGAAGAAGAAAACAAAAAGTAATCTTCTTTCTGTTTCTCTCATTTCATTTGCCCTCTAACTCCCAAACAGTTCCATACAGAACTGAGCCAAGATACAAAATAAGTAGTAACTTTGTAGCAGGCATATGCAGAGAGTTGAACCAATACTCTAAAAGGCAGAAAGGTAAATAGTATAATCTTGCTAAACATGAAAGAGATCACTACTTGAGTTGTTCAAACCATACCAAAAAGCAAGTACTCGTACTTCACTCCAGAAATCCTGTTAGTTTCCATCTTTCGAATCTGCAACAAATTCAGTATATAAATTTATTACTAATGTCCGGTCCTTTACCTAAAGATTATGTCTTGAAATCTTTCGAGTGAATGCAGTTTCATTAACGTAAGAATATGCTAAATTAGAAATCAGAAAACTAATACTAAAACTCACCTAACAAACTAGTTCCTAAGCAAGACTACCAAAATCTAAAACATAAACACACCAAATTTGATCATAAGAAAAACGTACCTGATGATAACAGAATTCACCAATCAAGTAGATTAAAGGAGCAAGTGTACTGTGATCTCAAGGCCAATCTTCCTGATTTAAAACCACAAGAAAAGTAAGTAGCAGTCCTTTTATGGGTTGTGATAAATTCAATACAAGAAACGTTGTGGACCATATAATAAAATAATATCAAGACTTTATGCACACTAACAGGACCTTAGTGAATGAATAGTGGAAAGGATAGAAAAGAAACTAAATGAAACAAAGACAATAACTGGACCTTAAACTAGGGTGTTTAATTGTAATGCCTCTGAAGCACGAACTGGTTGTGGCTCACAGAACTCTATTTATACGTGTGTATGAATTTGAGGGAGGACCCACCACTAAGCTGAATGTGCGAGCTGACACAATTTCTGAGGTGGTGAGCATCGTTGTTTTTCATTAATTGTTGGAACTTGTCACCTAATCTTTGAAATTTTCAGTCACTTTCTGTGCCATAATTGCTCTCTTTTTTGTATGATATTATGCCAATGCCAATGCCAATTCCACAAATTAGTGATATTAGTATTTTTAGTATTTAATTACATCAACTTTATGCTCTCAAAGTGCAATGCATGTCACAAATGCTGGGTGCGCAATCCTATCTCCCATCATCAAATATAAATTGGTTCAAAGTAATGAGAACAGTTTATGCTGCTTTGAGAACTTTGTACAAAGGTAAAGAGAGGAATATTCTATAGAAGGGATTATGAAGATGAGGTTTATTCTTCAAATATGATGGTATATAACTATATAGCATCATTGTAAGCATCTATTCTCTATTTTATATTATATTATAAAATAATTAAGCACATGACTTTCGAAATGCTTGTTATCTAATGTCCTTTGCGTCCAATTCAGATGCCACCATCCTGCCATGCTGCTGCTGGTGGAAGCCAAACCATCACAAAAGGAGAATGGAGGAATTTAATAGAGGGATCGCAGGGGATGGAATTTTTCATATAATATTATGCTTAATTACAGTTTTGGTCATCCTATTATGATCCACTCACGATTTTGGTTCCAAAACTTTTTTCCACGAATTTAACCCATTTATTTTATCAATTTCTAAAATCATTGCACCTCCTTAATTTGGTCAAACATATGGATGAGTTGTCGGTCACTAATTATACGCGACATTCCATGCTATCATGCCATGGTGAATATTTAATAAAAAAGATTATTTATTAAAAGAAAAAAAGCATCATTGTTCCCATTTCTCTCATTGTTTCTACGAGTTGCAAACCCAGAAACCTAATTCCAAACCCAGAACCCCACCTTCAAATTGCGACCAGGAACATCGTTTCCACCCGTTTCCGCTTCCATTCCCGTCACATTAGGATCGTTGAGCTCCTATGTATCATTTTTCCTCTGTTTTGTCTCATGGGTTTTCTCTGAGAAGAAGACCAGTTCGTTGCTGTTGTGGAATGACAAGTCCATTGAAGACTGCTTCGACAGACGAGAATCTTGGGCGTAGGATTTATGGATGTGCATTATTTAGGTATTGCTCTTCTATATCATGCATTTAGGGTTTAGTTTTTGATTAAGTTTTGTGTTGACCGAGGTTAAAATCATACTTTTTCTGGAATATGATACAAAACAATTTACTTTCTTTGACTGGTATGATGAGGAGATGAATACTAGAGCCAATGAGGTTGTTTTGTATTTGAAGAAAAATGCTGGCGATTTGAAGGACCATGTTGCTCAATTGAAGAACAATGTTGCTCAATTGAAGACCAATGAATTTGAATTGAAGCAAGCAAAGAGAGCTCAAGAGGAAATGAAGACAAAAATGAATATAATGTGGGGAATTTTAGCAACTTCTTGGGTGATTATTATTGTTATTGTGTTTGCATTGGTGGCAACACACGTGATAAAGTAGTTATGTTTTAGGGGGAGGAATCCAGATGTAATGGTTTAGAGTTTATTAGATTAGTTTGTGTAATGGTTCAGGTATTAGGGCTTATGTTGTATTTAGATTGTAATCTTTAAGGGTAATTAGTAAGTGTGTAATGTCCATATAGGACATGTGGTCCACATCCTAATCTCAATTCATCTCAACCATTTCACCTAAGGGTAATTAGTAAGTGCGTAATGTCCATATAGTACATACACTTTTGTAGGGTAATAGACAAAGATACCCCCATCGTGTATTTGGAATCTAAGACATGTGACTTCCACAAGGCTGTAAAAAACAAATACTCTTAAAAAATACACTAAGAGTCAAACACACACATAAAAATAGGGGACCACATGCGACGTTATAACTCTCAGAGCGAGAGTCTTGTAGGGTGATTACCCATATTGAATTGAGTTGCAAATTGTTGTAATATTATTTGAGACGATGAATGAAATATGATGGGGTTTTATTTTCGGTACCCCCCTCATTCCCTCCCACACCCCCATAATGTCCCAAATGGACAAAAATACCCCTGAAAATTTACAAAAATTACATGGTTTTGTTAAAAAAAAAAAAAAACACAAATTTAAATTACCTCTAAAATTTGAATTACCTCAAAAAATAATGGAATTTCGGATTTACCTGTAATTAGAAAATTTAATTTTTTTTTCGAACGAATAATTTAGGCTAAAAATCGGTTTTCGGACAACATACTCGGATCGTAATGAAACCACACGACCATTAGAAGCGAAATAAATCAAGAATCAAGACTCCGTAGAAGGGACTTCTTACGGGACAACAAATTCAAAATCCCAAATTCCATCAAGCATTATTTTTTACGATTTTTTTAATTTTTCATAGTCTCCAAAAATCTTAAAAATTTGTATAGCCTTATTTTGGTTTTGTTAGATTTTTAGTGGTGTTTTTATATTTTTTTTAGAGTAGTTTTGACTATTTTTAGTAGCCTTTTAGTAATAAAAATTAAAACAAATCGTATATATACGCATCCAAGGCGTCTGGATTGGCCCGGATGCCTAGATGTCGCCCATTCACCTACTTCACGTGCTTATTTTCATCATTTTTAGACATTTTGGACCCATAGTTGTATTTGTACTCTCTATTTTATGTTGGTCATTTTATATATTTTGACGTATTGTTATTAAATCGTAAATCGTTCAGATCATATTTCCAATAAAACGCGCTTTAAATCTTAAGACCAAAATACAAACTTTTTTTAAAAAAAATTACAAATTTCGAATTACCTTTTTAGAGTAATTCAAAAATTTTTTATTTTTGAATCTAATTACCTTATTTTGAGGTAATTAGAAAATTTAATTTTTTTTTTTTTTTTTAAAAACGCAGGGGTATTATTGGCATTTTTGGTATTATGGGGGTGTGGGTGATAATGAGGGGGGTACGAAAATTAAGGTCCAATATGATGAGATGTTTTTATGAGTGCAGGGAAGAGGTGTCGAATCACACAAATAATTGTGTCTTCCCTATTGTTTTTTGTGATTTGTTTGTGTATATTCTATTCAAAATGGTTTAGCGTGTGGGTTAATCTTTTGAAGTGTGCGTTTTTCTACTGTGAAAGCTTCCCCAAAGAAAATAGAAGTAGAAAAATTTGTACAAATGAGAGAAAGTTTTCTTCCAATTTCCACCCACCTTCCTCTTTCAAAAAGTTAATAACTAAATCAAATCAAATAGTAATAAAATTCAGTCAATTTGATTCGTTACTAGCTAGTTTAATGGAAGGGACACAGGCCACGTAAGTACACATGAATTCAAAACGAACCACCAAAATTTGCAGGCAGCGCCGTCGGTAAGAAAATACAAATAGAAGGAGCAAGAAGATGATTTTGAATCTAAACGCGCGATCAGTCTCTGTATATTTCCACACTATCTTTCCAATTCACAGATAATGTCGTCGATGAGGGACCTCACTAGGCTTTTCAATGGCCTCTCCTTAATCGCCAACGAATTCGCGAAGCGCTCTTTACCCGCCAGAACAGCTGATTTCGAAACCCTAATCAAGACTGCTCTTATCTCCGCCACCGACCTCTCCGGCATCACCAAAGGAAAGGTTCGCCAAGTCTCCAACCCTCAACCTTCCTCTTCTAACACTACACACGCTTCTTCTGCTTCTGATTCCGTTGTTTTTTTCTCCGACAAACCTTCTTCTCCATCCGATTCAATAATACCACCGCTGCCGCCACTTCCACCACTGCCGCCAACACCAACAATATCTTACAGTGAGAATCTTACTGATTTTTCTTCTGAATCAAATCACCGGGAGGAACCTTCCGATGCAAATGTCTGTGCCGTGGGGGCAAAGGAAAGTGAGATTCCGAGGTCTGCTGAAACGCCTAAGCAAAATGCAACTACTAGCAGTGGGGAACTGCCGCTGAGGAAACGAAGGCCCAGGGAGAGGAAGGTTCCTGCAACTCCGTTTACTAGAGCTCTTGGGTTAGTGTTCTTTAATTTAATCTAAATTTTATCTTTAATCTTCTTGAATTCATTTCCATGACTACAATTAGAGGAACCTTCATAATCAATCAATTATACAAGTATTCGTAAGATATGCTTATAAGTTGATTTTAGTCTATTTTCTTATGTTATATGCAAAACTTATCCTTATTTCTCATCAATTATACAAACAGCTTCTATATAAGCTCTTAATTTATAAATGCTTATTATATAACTGCGTAGTAAGATTTTTATCCTAACACCAATGATGCTTTGAGTTGTGATGATTGGTGTCTGCTTCTCGCTATCTCTAAGGGAAGTGTGCGTTGTCACTGTCAAATTGTAGGTTTGCTGGGCTAGGAGCTGGTCTTGCGTGGGGAACAGTTCAGGAATCTGTCAAGAGGCTTGCCTTTGGTACACCTCCTTCACAAGGCAATCAATCTGCACTTTCCCCATTCTTGTCTGAACAAAATGCCGAACGTTTAGCTCTTGCACTTTGCAGAATGCGTGGAGCTGCACTCAAGATTGGGCAGATGTTGAGCATACAAGATGAATCTCTTGTTCCTGCTCCGGTATTGTGATCTGTCTTTTATGCTAGTTATTTGATTGGTCTAGAAAAACCTCATCTAATGTAAAATTGTTGTTTTAATCCACCCTTGAATTTTAATAGGATTACAGTGGATTTCAAATAAAATGAAGGTGGGTAGATCATTACTTCCTCACTTTTAAGAGAAGCTTACTTTAGAGGAATATTGTTCAACTCGTACGATGCACGTGTATTTATCGTGAATATGTTTGTTTCTCAAGAAGAGGCATGATAGTAAGTAGGCTTATTAGCTGATGCTGTGCAATTTCAGCTGGAGCTGAGTGCCCGAGATACTATTGTTATGTTTAATTAATTTAAAAAAAGAAATAGTACATATTTTGAAAACAAATAAACTAGGATACTTAGTGGATAAAGGACCTCTTACATGATAATTACCATGAACATGTGAAACATGTTATAAATGATTACCATCTATTACTGATTAACTTACTAAGGTTGCAACTCTATTGCTTTCTCTTCAGTCTTTTATTCCGTTTATGGAGTCTGATGAGAAAAGGTTGTAATGATTTCCTTATTTACTGCTTCTATTACTTTTGCTTTATGTGACTCAAAAAATAAACTCTCACTCTTTTATCTGTAGATCTTGGCAGCATTAGAAATTGTACGTCAGGGTGCAGATGTGATGCCAAAGAGCCAGCTTAATCAAGTTTTAAGTGCTGAGTTAGGTCCTGATTGGTCATCAAATTTGCAGAGTTTTGATTATGAACCTATAGCTGCTGCAAGTATTGGCCAGGTATGTATGCCTGTTTGTCTGTTGCTTCAAATCTTTCCTTTGCTGGTTTTGAGCCCTAGAATTTTGTAGCCGTCACCACTTTCCATCATTTCAATTTTAGTAATCAAACCTGCCAACACTTTTCTTCTTTTTGTATTAATTTAGATGTCAAGGAGTCATTTCTTTATGTTCACCTTATCTTTTAAGTTCCTTAACTTTGTGCTTTTGGGACATAATTTTTCCTAAAAGAACATTAATTATTGATCATCAGACAAACTGATGTTTTTACTTGTTAGAGTGTATGAAAACCACTCACGAGTCCTTATACTTCTAAATAAAAAGTTTGATCATTGCTATCCCTATACTTCTAATAAAAAGTTGAATTATGGTAGATGAGTTTAGGCACTGTCCATGCTTCACATCCAAAAAGTTGTGCGAGGAGCATGCTAGAGATAAATAAAAACCATTTACTTAGACTTTACCTTACAGCTTGAGCTTTAGGAGAGTTGGTACAACTGATTTATATCTTCAATACAGTTCTAGTAATCATGTTTCCAACTTTCAAACCATCACATGTAAATATATGAAAATATGATGAGCTTTGAAAACTCAAAAAATTGCTCTATACTTTTTTCGTAAAGCACTGAGGTGATTGTGAACTATCTAATTTATTTTGAATTCCTATTAACATAAAAGTTTTTTTATAAAAATGCAAGACATTGCTATTGTTCTTTTACTTGTATATACGATCCTATGTTCCATATAATTCCTGTGGACAATTTACATTGTCTTAACAGCAAAATCATGCAACTTTATATTGTGGCATTTCTGCTTAGTATGGTAGTATTGCCTAACAATGTTCATCATAAGAAATTAGGTGCACCGCGCTGTCATGAAGGATGGCATGAAAGTTGCAATGAAAATTCAATACCCTGGTGTTGCAGATAGCATTGAGAGCGACATTGAGAATGTGAAACTTCTTTTAAACTACACCAATCTAATTCCTGAAGGACTTTATCTTGACAGGGCAATTAAGGTGCGTGTTTATTAATAGAATTAGTGTATGCTTTTGGATTGTTTACTTCAATGGTCTCTCTTCACAGTCTTCAAGTTTTTCTCTCTTGCTCTCCTTTGCCTTCTTTCACTGAATGATTTACCCTCAAAGTTGTCATTTAGATCCTAAAGCCATATTCAATTTATAAGACTGCATACAAACCTGTGCAACTGATAGGAACCTCTATAAGAGTCGAGTAACTATGATTTTCATTAATTGATGAAAAATGACAATAACAAGGAGAAAGGATTCTCCTCCAAGGGTTTTCTTGTTTCTTATAACTGGGCATTTGCTCAAATCTCTATGGATATAATTCCTGAATGCGTCCTTTCTTCTGTTTCCCCTATTTATCTAGAATTTGGCACCTCTCTAGAGGGGGGGGGGGGGGGAACTGAGTAGTTATATTCGTTGATTAGAACTGGGACTTCAGCAACTTCATAATTTGTTTTGCATATTCATGCATGTCATCACAATCTCGCTGGACCATTGCAGCTCTTTCATTACTACCTCTTTCCCTTTTCTTCTTCAGCTATAGACCCATCCATCTAATGTTTCCATGTTTTCTATTCTAAGTTGGGACTTCCAGGATTGTATATATCTGTGGTGGACATTAATCTAGAATCACCTGCCTATCATATAAAAAGACATTTCTTCACAATTTGACAAATATATCTGTTCATATGTTAAAATTTATGTCGTTGCGTTCTTCCTGTATTTTTTTCTAGGTTGCCAAAGAAGAATTATCACGCGAGTGTGATTACAACTTGGAGTCAGCAAACCAGAAGCGATTCCGAGATCTTCTTGCTGGCACAGAAGGATTTTATGTTCCAATAGTTATGGATAGTATTTCAAGCAAAAGAGTATTAACTACAGAACTTGTTTATGGTAATTATAATAAATTTCACAAGTTCCCGTGTTACAATTTTTTCATATATCTGTGCTTAAGTGAAGGTTTCTGGGATAACAGCTTGCATAACATACATTACTTGAGTATTTCAAAAGAAAAAAATAAGTACTTGGTGTTTGCAGCTTCATTTGAGACTCTGGATGGCTGAGCTCTCAATACACAGTATCAGTCGCGCCAAATATATAATTTTCCAAATTCTATAAATGATGTTTCCTGTAAAACTCTACATTATATATCTCATTTGTGAGTTTTTTACTCCGTTATTTCATCTTGCATGTTCTTAATTCATTAAAAATCGAAGATGAAAAGAACTACATGCTAATAATAAGCAACATTACCACATACATTGTATATTTATGCATTTATAATGTTACATGGAGAAAGAGTATTAATGTGATTTTACAATAAAACAGTTAAATGGACTATGGATGGAGGAAAATCCTCCTTGAAGAAACGGAAAAGAAGAGAAACAAATGAAAGATGCTCCCACTGTGGGAATACTCCCCTACTAAAATGAGAATGATTCTCAGTCCTCAGTTCCAATTTTCATTCCAAAACCGGGCGCCTTCCCTCCTCCGTAACTTCCTTTTTATGCATCTCTCTCTGTACTTATTCCCTCAATCCTCCTCACTACTCCTAAGCTGCCACCTGTAGATTTAGTTATTTTCCTCCTCAACCCATCATTGCTCCAGTCATCTGTCCTGTCTGTAACTTCCCCTCCTCTGCTCCTTTCCCCATTTCCCCCTTTCTCTTGTATACATGTTTATGAGGCCTATCAGATAGTTAATGCTTGCTTTAATACATAAATTTAATCATTGCTCATTTTTTTATTTTGCAATACAAAAACTTAAAAATTGGCTATGGCTTTGGAGTGAGAACCAATGTATAATAAAACGATGTACAAGTGATAGGATGCCAAAGCATACAGGAAGGCCCCCTTTCATCAAGTTATATCCACGATTGATGAAAATATCTTTATCTAATTATTTGTTTTCTGATTATTAAACAAGCACTTTCTTGAAATTGTTGAATAGCTGAGCTGAATTAATTTCAGTATATCTTAATGTCAAATTGTCAGTGAGTTGTTTTGAGAATTGCTGTCACTTCTAACGAGATTGTTTTACGAACAAGCAAAGATTTTTTTTGATGTTTGTATTCATTTCTTGCTCAAGTATGTCTGAGCTTTCCATGAGTGTGGTGCTAGACAAGGGCTGCTATTCTTTTCATTACTATCTTGTCATTCTGTTGGGGAAAAAAAATTATATACAGAAAACAAGATTGGAGATTGTTTATTCAATTTAAATGAATTACTTACATTATTTAGATTAAATAATTGTTTAGATCAAATACTTAGAATGGTATTCTAGTGGATTATTCTATTGCATTCAATTTTTAGCTTGTTTCTGAACATGGGATGGTTTTCTCTTGCTACAGGAATTCCAGTTGACAAAGTGGCATTACTGGATCAGGAAACTCGTAATTATATTGGGAAAAAGTTGTTAGAACTCACATTGATGGAGTTATTTGTATTCCGATTTATGCAGGCATGTTATTCCACCCTATGTTTATATATATCTGCAAATGTGTACTGATCAAAAAATATGTGCAAGTGTTGTCAAAAAAATGTGCAAATGTGTAAAACTATTAAATGCCATTGTTGAGACAGTAACTGAAGCATCAGTAATAATAGAATTCAGGTTCAATGGAATGTTTTTCAGTGCACCTGCTGGTATCTTGAATGATGAATTTTGGTTAGTTATGTAGTTCTGGTGTTGTTTAAGATGAGTAAATATATTTACTGGTGCTGCATGTTTTTCATGTTAAGTTTTGCTTTGAATCACGCATCTCAAACCCTGGTTTTTTGACATTCTCTAACCTTGGAGGTGTTCTTTAATGCTGCAGACTGATCCTAATTGGGGAAATTTCTTATATGATGAAGCTACAAAGACGATCAATCTTATTGATTTTGGAGCAGCACGGGATTACCCAAAAAAATTTGTTGATGATTATTTAAGGATGGTTGGTTCTCTTCCTTTCTAACTTGGTTGCTTATACTTTTTCCATCGACTTGGTATTTTACCTTTTTCTTGAGATAAATTGCGATTTCCTTGGAACTCTAATTATTGTTATTTTATTTTTCTATGATGCATAATTGGTCAGGTTCTAGCTTGTGCAAATAGTGATAGTGATGGGGTCATTGAGATGTCTAGGAGACTTGGGTTCCTCACTGGAATGGAACCTGATGTGATGCTAGATGCCCACGTACAAGCTGGTTTTATTGTGGGGTTGCCATTCTCAAAACCCGGTGCGTTTGACTTCCGGTCAACCAACATTACTCAAAGCCTTAGTCACCTTGGGTCGACAATGTTGAGGCACAGGCTCACTCCTCCACCCGATGAAGTCTACAGTCTGCACAGAAAGCTTTCCGGTGCTTTTTTGGCATGCATTAAGATCGGGGCTGTTGTCCCGTGTAGGGAACTATTGCTTGAAGTGTACAAACACCACAAGTTTGGTGAAGTAAATGAGTTATTATCCAGTGGCTCAGTGTCTATGTAGGTTATTTATTTTTCATCCAATTAATTTTTGCCAATTATAATAAGCTAATGCTTGTTTGCGTACAACCTACAAGCTCCTTAGCAAATTATACTTCAACTTGCTCCGTAAATGGAGTCCTTTATGGGGACATTTTCCCTTCTCCCCATTTGTACCTTTAACAGTTTCCCTTTCTCCTCATTTGGTACCTAAAACAGTAAATTTCTGTTGTAAACGTATGCTTGCACCGCCTCAAGGAACTCTGTACATGCAAATCTTCAAATACAAACCAAACATATACTAAACACACTATTTTTAGAAGAAAAAGTTGTGCGTTAGATGTGCCTTAAGGTAGAAGTATATCTGAACTGTTCATAATGCTTTTATGTTGATAGTGATAGATGTGCCTTACGGTTGAAGCAAGCAATGCACTTTTATGAAGAATCGATTCTCGAAATAAAGTGGACACAGCAAACTTAAGCACTTGACTATTCTCCCCGACCACAGATTGAAAAAATAATGTTAATTAGCACTTTAGGACCAATATCCATCTGCAATTTTTTCATTTTGCTATGATCTCACAAGCCTCAAAATTAATTTTAAACTAGGTACAGATTGATATAAATAAAAGTAGTTAGTTAATTTTAAGTGGTAAGATGTTGCGTCAAAAAAAAGTGGTAAGATGTTAAAATTCATTCCTTGCCGTTGCAGCCTTGCAGGGTTATCCACATCCGTTGCCCTTAAAATGATGTTAGCTGTGTAACGAAAAAAAATAACAATGAATTAATGCCCTCACGCAGGATCGAACTACGGACCTTCAGTTTACAAGACTGACGCTCTACCACTGAGCTATAAGGGCCATTGATGGCTTTCAATAACCTTTAAATAAAAAATTGATACAGTAGAAGAAGTTCTTTGTTTTAATCATAAAGATTATGAAGTTTTTCATCAAGAGACTTGCGAATTACATAAAGATCCTTAAAAATATTTTTCTCCTCAATTTAATTATAAAGATTATCCTCTCAAAAGAAATTATACAGATTATCAAGATCTTTCCTCGAGAGATTGTTATTAATAAGATTGTTATTAATGTGAGAGTAAATTAATTGATGGGTCCTCTCTGGCTAGCAACTTAACCTAAGAGTCCAAACTAAGGTGGAGTGACGGATGAGGTTTTCTTCTGGTTGAAAAAAAAGGTACCAAACATGTCTTATAAAACAAAACAAAAAATTCCAAAAAGAAAAGTGCAACTTATAGATGTGATGATAATAGTGAGCAGGGTAAAAGCACAATTTAACGTGATTGGCTCCGTCAATATCTCCAATTAGTCATGACAATCACGGTAACCCTTCAAAAAGATAAAGGGCTCAAAAAAACTATGAGAATACCCTAAAATCTATGAGACATAGTTTGTACGTGGGACCTACATCAATAATTCCCTCTAAAATTCTTTCCTCCACTCTCTTTTGGTGCCAAACCCTCTATCCCCCACCCCCCTTTTACTCTCTCTACCCCTCTTTTTTTTTCCCTTCATATTTTATTCCCCTTTTCTCTTCTCTCTCTCTCTCTCTCTCTCTCTCTCTCTCTCTCTCTCTCCCTCCTTTCATGTTTTATATTTTAGTGGTACTTTACGATTAAATAGAAAATTTAATTATTTATATAGGCAAAATTTGCACCTCCATAATCAAAATTTTGGAATCGAACATTAATTTAAATAACAAGTTATATAAAGTATAACACTATCTGATTATCAGCCTTTTAGATGCTTTAATATGTCTCGAATAAATTTAATTGTTCAAATATGCGAAGTTTATTCCTTAATGTGAAATCGAACATTAATTTCAGAATAAATTATATAAAGTGTAATACTATGCAAAGATACTTTTTGGATACTTTAATGTCTCAAAAAATTTAATTGTTTAAATATCTGAAGTTTATTCCTTAATAACGAATTTTATTTTTAAAAGTTAATTTTGTAACAAAATATAAAATTAATTTTGTGCCAAAAATGTATAGTGTGACGCTAAGTAGTGTTTTTAGGTTGACTTAGGATTCGAAAATAAATTTAGATTGTACAAATATACGAGTTTGTTTCTAAGTACTTGGTTTGGTCGACTAAAAAATAATTTATCACAAAAACGTAAAGTCGACATTAGATAGTGTCTTGAGATTTACTTTGGCGTTCGAAAATATTGTTTAATATGAAATTTAACCATTTACTCTAACTTTAAAGACAAATTATTTTTTGTTCTCGACAATTTGTTGTTCATTGTCCTACTACTAAAACACTTTCATTTTTGCAAATATATGCTCATATTTTTTTTACAGCCTGACTTAAACAACATCTCAATATATAACTTTTATCCCGTTCTAAAATTTTTCATAAAATAACAAAACTATTACAATCTTTATAGTCTATAACTATTTTTACATGTATGCCATTTGTAAGTTTAATTTTAATTTCATAATAATCATGTCACATAACTTAAGCTTTGTCTTTAATATAACCTAAACCATCATTCTCATACTCTCCATGTAACTTGCAGCGACGGGCTCATCCATCTGGACAAGTCGCACCGCACTAGTTGGAATCAAAGACTCCTTTTTTTTTACAAGAAATAAATACTATATTAAGATTTGTATTTGATGGCCTGCAGATGATAGTAATGTAAAAAAAAGGCAGACAAAAAATGAATGGATTTATACGATTGGTAGGTGGCTTTATCGAAGGGTTGGTTCCAGCAAAATAGCTAAATGAGAAAAGAAAGAAAGCACATTATAAAGATTTTGCGTAGTTTATACGACATCATATTCATAGGTTAAACTTTAATGTCGTGATTGTATGATAAAAAAACACCATCATAAAACACAACAAAATAACAACTAGGGAGTAGTAGTATGTGTATATGTCTGTCTGTGTGTCACTCACTATTAGATATCCTCCTTTCGTTTCCTTCACAGGAGAAGAGCATTAGAGCAACGAAACGACCAATGGTTCTTATTTAAAACAAAACAAAAGCCAAATACAGAGAAACCAATACAAATAATTTGTTTCTTTGAGCCACTAGAGAGAGGAGTTGCAGCGGTGGAGAGAATTACTACTATTCAAAATGACATTGAAGCTGATTTTGGTAGCAGTTGAATTTGCATTCTTAGTTTCTGGGATTGTCTCCTCTGGATCTGATGATGAGACACTCTCTATGCTTTCTCTCTTAGAAAACGATGCACTCTCCGCAACGCCTTCCTCACTACCCCAACCTTTTATGGTTAACCTTACTCTCATTCAAGGAGCTGATTCTAAAGGAGCTGGTCTCTCTCTCTCTCTCTCTCTCTCATTTGTGTGATTCTTTGTGATTGGTGTTACTCAGTACTCTGCATTATCTGTATGTAGTGGATTTCTTTCCTCAAATGAGAACCTTACGTATAATACCCTTTTGACCTATGTATGACATGAAATGCCACATTTTGAAGCTAACCCATTTCTTGTTTCTTATGTACTGTTTGCACAACTTTTGAGGCTTGCTATTCATATATTTCTAATTAATGGGATACTATAGTGGAGGAATTCAAGAAGATAAATTAATTTCTTACCTCCTCCTCATCTCAAATTCTTCTTATTATAGCTCCACATGTAGCAAACATCCCTTGATTGTCCCTCTTGTAATGGATTTTGTTTTGATTGAATACTACTGTTTGAATATGCCTGATGCCTCATATCTCTATGGAGCTAGTATACTCATTAATTAATATAATGCTGAAGGATAGATATCATGATGTATGCTTGTTTGAGTTGGTTGAGTTTTCATACTGATAGCAGAACCTATTGAGTTTTGAAATCTGACAATTTTATACTTTGGTCCTATAATAACAGTCTGTTTGGATGGAACATTGCCTGGTTACCATTTGGACCGTGGATTTGATTCTGGAGCAAATAGTTGGCTTGTTCATCTGGAGGTATGTAAAACAATATCTCAAGGTTTAATAATCTCCCCATGATAGAGAAAATTAATATTTGAGTTGTCTTCAACAGTTTATTCAACTATGCTATTGCTAACTTTTAGTCATGCTATATTGTTGATACTTTATGAATACCTGCAGGGGGGAGGATGGTGTGATACTATCAGAAATTGTGTCTATAGAAAAAAATCTCGCCGTGGTTCCTCAATATACATGGAAAGTCAAATACCATTCACAGGAATATTGAGCAATAAACCTGAAGAAAACCCTGGTTTTTCCCTTTACCCTACACATGCATGCATGCATTTGTTGCTCCTAGTTCAATTAAATAGGCTGCAACTTATGTATAGTTAACTATTTTTTTTTTGTCACTTTTCTGAACATAATTTTCTTCTGTGCACAGATTTCTTTAACTGGAACAGAGTTAAATTAAGGTACTGTGATGGAGCATCTTTCAGTGGAGATAGTGAAAATGAGGTGAGCACATTTTTTGATCTTTTACCTAATAGTTCCTATAAAAGCCCTTTGCATTTCTATGGAAGGCTGTTACATGAAAAAAGATGTTTTATTATTGTTTTAATGTGTGAATTTGGTTCTTTTTTCAGGATGCAGGGCTTCAATTCCGAGGACAAAAAATATGGCTAGCTGCAATGGAGGAATTAATGTCACAAGGAATGCAGAATGCCGACCAGGTATCCCGTATTTTCTTTAAATTGTTTATCTGTCTTAATATGTAGTATGGGTGCTAATTGATAAATGTGAATCAGGCCCTTCTCTCTGGATGCTCTGCAGGCGGTTTGGCATCGATAATACATTGTGATGAGTTCCAGAGCATGTTTCCAAAATCTTCCAAAGTGAAATGTTTTAGTGATGCAGGATTTTTTATCGATGCGTAAGTTTTATATTTTCTGTAGATGACTTCTCATAACCTATTATTCCCTTGCCTAGAAACTTAAGATATAGTTAATTTCTGCTCGATCATGTAGAGTTGATATATCTGGGGGACGGACACTGAGGAAACTGTTTGGAGGTGTAGTTCAGTTACAGGTAACAATTAATGTAGTTCTGTTGTTAAAAAAGTACTTCTTTACTGGAATATTGCATTAGTAGATTTATGTGGTTATGCTTATCACTAGTAGATTAGCAATAAACTCTTGCATTAGTTGATTTACTTCTTTGATGTAAGATTAAGAAAACCTGTACAAGTATGTCATGTGGCTGTTGTTTTGACATTGTAGGAAGTTCAGAAAAATCTGCCAGAACGTTGTCTCAGCAAAATGGATCCAACTTCGGTAATTCTTATTCTAGATGCCATGTTGTTCATGACTTTAAATTACTCTAGATATCCAAATTTTAAACATATGGAGTCTCGTTTTTTCAGTGCTTCTTTCCTCAAAATAGTGTCGAACATATCGAGACCCCGTTGTTTCTACTCAATGCGACTTATGATGTGTGGCAGGTAAAATGAATTAATACACACTATTTCATACCTAGTTGCCACTATTTTTCTATTTATTTAATGTGGACTATGTTTCGATCAGGTCCAAGCGAGTTTGGCCCCGCCATCAGCAGACCCTCTTGGTTATTGGAATGAATGCAGATCAAACCATGCAAATTGTAACACATCACAAATCCAGTTCCTCCAAGGTGTTTCCAATCTCTACTATTGTGAATGATATGATGCACTACATATGTACTAATGTGGTTTCCTTGTAACATATTATATGACTTGTTTGAAACAGATTTCAGAAATGAAATGCTAAATGACGTGAAAGACTTCTCAGAGTATTCTCAAACTGGACTTTTCATAAACTCTTGTTTTGCTCATTGCCAATCTGAGAGACAGGAGACATGGTTTGCTGATAACTCTCCCCTTATTGGAGACAGGGTATGCTCAATTCAGAATTCCATTCAAGCTTCTACCCTTTTGTGTTTATTGTTCTAAGAAAATTATAATCATTTTTGATTATGCAGCCAATTGCAATAGCTGTTGGAGATTGGTATTTTGATAGAGAAGTTGTCAAAGCTATTGACTGTGCTTACCCCTGTGGCAACAACTGCCATAATTTAGTGTTTAAGTGAGTACAATTTGTTCTCTCTTTATATGCTATTATGATATGATTGTGAGAAACTTTCACTTGTGTTAAGTTGTGTATTTAACATTCATTGATTATTATCATCTGATCTGATCTGATGATGCAATTGATTATATAACATATTTTTCACAGATAAGTCAAGTCAGTACTTCTGATTAGAATGTCCAAAGATGAAAAGTGAATTCGTGCATTAGTTACCACCTTTTTATCATTGATAACATTATTGTTTTCCACTTAAAGAATGTTTCCAAAATCATGCTTCAATGGTGCTGGCATTTTTTAATAGCTCATGCTTCTCATGTTTGCCAGAAAATAGATGATTCATATAAAAAACGACAAAAATTTGGAAGCCTAATTCAACGAACGATCATAAAGAAAAGAAAGTGGCACCACGTGAAGTGCTCCTCCTGGTTTGTTCCACCACTTTAGATGTCCAATACACTTAACTTTGTTTCAGTCAAAACTAGTGGGAACTTTGCACTCCCCTAAATTTTAACTCCATTTCCGGGGGCATTTTAGTCTTTGTACCAAAAATATTTAGAACATTGATTAGGAATGACCTAGTGATCCTTTCAATAAACTAAGTAAACATTTATTCTACACAAGTGCTCAATATGTTAAGATATTTTTATAATACAAGAAAAATAGGAATAAATTCTGCACAAACTAAAGAAAAAAAGCCCGTGACAATAAGATATTTGTGAGAACTGATAAAAATGAGAAATTTTATACAATTTTCCAAAAACTTAATAAAATGTTTATGTTATGAGAAAAAAATTTAAGTTTTGAAATTCGTTCAAATTTTGTTTGTTACACTGACTAATGAAACGAATTTAACAATACTTTAAAACTACTTATAAAATATATTTAGTTTTTTATATATTTTTGATCAAATTGTCTAGAATAATAATTCAGTTCAATACAATTTTATTGGTCAATTATTTATTCAGTTATTTTATTTAATTATGAAACAAAAAAAAAACATCTTTAAGAAAACTATAAAAAAAACAAAGTATTCAATAAAAACCATATAAAAAAATGCAAGATCAAATAGTAGTGCATGTTATACCAAAAAAAAAAGGTGATGCGTGTTAGTAATCATCATGCAGAATTGATGGATATATTATATCCACATACAATATTTCATTGCAAAATAAAGTTTTTTGGTGAAACAATATTAGCATTACAAAATGCTTATCAAAAAAAGTTTAGCATTACAAAATAGTTTAGAGACATATATTTAGGTTAAAATTTAAAATGTAAAAAAATTCAGTTGATTGATTTTAGTTAAAAATGATAACAAAATTTTTTTAGGAAAAAAATAAAGTTATTATTTGGAATCTCCCAATTATTTTAAATTCAACTTTTTAATTACTTTTTTAACTAAGTGTCTAGCGTCTTCCCTGTCTCAATTGATTGTATAGAATTTTTAGACTAAATTAAAAGTCATTTAATTTCATTTCCATTTTCTAAATTGTGTACCCCACCCTCTTTTCAAAATCAACTTGCTTCATCTCCCTTTTTTTTTATGAAACTCTCTCATCTCTCAAAGGCTCTTGCTCTCAAGATGTGTTATCTTCCCCTTTTGCGGTCTCATCTCACAAAGTGTGACGACAATCCGTTCCTCACGAAGACGACCAACAACTACAAAATGTCACACAAATGTGTCCAACTATTCAACAGTAATCGCACGATTTTCATCTCCTCACGCTCATTTTTCCATTCTTCAATCCTTTCTTGCCTAATCCTCTTTATCTCATTCTCTTTATCTCATTCATCATCATTCATACCTATATTTTCTTTCACCACTAATAAAACCGATTACTAAGGAACAAACTTTGCATATTTGAATATTTATATTTTTTCTGAACCCTATAGTAACTCAAAACACATTGTTTAGCATCACACTTCATGTATTTTGTCACAAAAATAGTTTTAATTTTTTTCACCAATCGGTCATTGAGAAACGAACTTCGCATAGTTAAACATCTATTTTTTTTTAGCTCTAAGAACTTTAAAACACACAGCTTAGCATCACACTTTGTGTATTCTATTACGAAGTTATTTGTTTTTTAACCAAGTAGGTTATTGAGGAATACACACATCCCAATCAAGAGATAAAAAGCTCTTAGTCTTTGCATCAATCGCCAAGCCAAATGACTAGAAGTGTTTTGGTCAAGTAAACACCACATTACACTTTGAAAGCCAACATTAAGCTCCGAATTAGCAACGTCTAAGTTTCTAGCCAACTACAAATCTTCAAACACACCCCACATCTCAACTATAAAAGCATTGCAAAGACCTAAGTTCTTGGAGAAACCCACTATCTACCTACCATCACACCCACGAATAACCCTACCACACCTAGCTCACTGAATGTCTTTCTTGAAGGCTCATCTGTAGTTAATTTAAGCCAGCCCGTATCAGGAGGAGTCCAACAAATATGTCGCAACACCTTATTCTTACCTACAACAATGTGCACTTGTGGACTCTAAGATATTTCATGCAATGACGAATAACCACATGCAAAGGGGCATAAGGCCTCACAAAATGTAGAGTTTAGTTTATAAAAATAAAAAAAGGGGTTTACTATATAAAAGCAAGTTGATGTTACACAATGATTCCCCCGATGATTTGGGGAGATATTAACATTACTAAATAGGAAGGTAGCCCAACCACACTATACTTTAATTGAGAAAGGTGCAACTAAGATGATAAAGTAAGATGGATGACTATTTTTTTGTTTCTTGCAAATAGGTATTTATTCCGAATGAGAGATTCCATTACGACTATTTGCAGTCGACTACAATTATGTATCCAATGTAGTAGTAGTAGTAGACATGAAGGGGTAAACAGAGGGAATTGTGGGAGAAGGGGAATCTAGATGTCCATTTAGTAAAGGATAAAAGTGATTTTTAGTCATCGCATTCACAAAATAATTCGGTTTAGTCCTCGCACTTTCAAAATTTTAAAATAGTCCCCTCGCAATTACTAAACGCGTTACAACGTTAGTCCCTGCTGTTAGTTTAGTGTTAACACTGTTAAAAATTGATGACGTGACAACATTTGTAGGTGATGTGTCATTACACGTATGCAGACACGTGTTTCATTATCCCCAAATCTGCAATTTCCCCATTATCCCCAATCTTTCTTCTTCTTCAACAACAACAACACAATCTTCTTCAACAACTCTTTCTTCTTGTTGATTTTTCATTATCCCCAAATCCCAAGCCCACTATCCCCATTATCCCCAAATCTTAAAACCTAATATGACTTTAAGATCTTTCCCACTATCCCCATTATCCCCTATTATTTCTGTTTTACAACCAGTGTGAACTTCTTTTAGATGTCTGTTTTTTTTGTTTAAGATGTTAAATCGATTGGATGATTGCAATATTCGCATTTTCTGTGCGCAATGGATTTTGTGCTACATCGTGATTTTTGACCTTCAATTACTGCTTTTGTGGTTTCCAGGAGATGCTGCGAGACAGGATGCATAAAATAATGATATGAGATTTGTGATTTTTGACCTTCAATTACTATTTTTTGTTTAACCCCATCATCTTCAATAAAATCTTCAGATCTGAACCCATAAACGATTTTTTGTTTAAAACAAAAGAAATCAATGTTTGACATGTTTTACTTAGAAATCAATGTATTGTAAAACAACAAATAGCGTTTCTGGGTAGATCAAGAAGATTGAAAAGGAAGAGTGAATATGGAAGAACAAGAAAGAAGATGGAAGAAGAAGAGAGAAGGTGGAATAGAGAACAACGTTTATGGAAATAAGAACGAGATGGAAGAAGAGATGAAGATGATATGGAACAGCAGGGACTAAACTAATTGGCTGAGTAATCCTTGTTGGCATCCTAATTGGCTGCCACATCATCAAAACATAACAGTGTTAACACTAAAGTAACAACAGAGACTAAACTAATAGCGTTTGGTAATTGCAATGACTATTTTAAAAAAATTGAAATTACAGAGACTAAACTGGATTATTTTGACATCGCGAGGACTAAAAGTGCGACTTTTTAAATTTTTAGTAAATAGGCAAAGCAATAATAGCATTACATTATTACTTTAGTGACCGGCCGGCCGATCGATATTTTTTAATCTATGGATCCAACTACCCTGCCCACTATGTTGATGGTGCGCACTCTCTTTTCAGTTCAATCATCATTGCCTTCAAATCACTGGTGGTCGACAGACATTACTACTTATGTTGGACATGAAAACCAACCAAACACGGATCCAAGGATTTGGGTAAATAGGTTAGGTTAGTTGGATGTTGATGCTGCTGCCACCGCATGCGCCCACATTTTGAGCCGAGCCTTTACATCTCTCGGATCATCACCTTAATATTTACAAAGTTTGTCGAAAATGAGTTCATTAATGTAAATAAAATGAATGTAGAGAGAGAGAGAGAAAGGTAGGTACCAGGGCTAGAGATGCGCCAATTTGAGATAGGTGAAGAAGCGCCACTGCTGGTTTCAAAAGAGAGGGAAAGACGAGAGGGAATATTGTCTAACTCCAAATCAAAGCCAAGATCTCTACAACCTTTCATTTCATCAAAGTCCATACTCCTCCTTCCAACCAGATCAACCACATGATCTTCTTCATTCTTTGATCTCATCCTCCTACACTTCCTCCTCCACGTTTCCTGTCTAGTCAACACCCCTCTTTCCCCTTCTTATCACTCTCACACTCTTTCACTCCCGCTATTATCGCTATCCCATTCGACTCCTTTTCAGACTCGGAAAGTTCCAAACTCTCTATGGACAAGCCTGACATGTACCTAGTCAATCCATAACCAACAACATCATCGTCGTCGTTGTTACAAACAGAAAGCCTCGAGAAGCTGTGGGGAATCGGATTATGATGTCGATCGTCATGATCGATGTCGTTTTGCAAGGAAGACTGAAACTGAAGGCCCACTGGGTCTTCGGAAGACATGCTATAGTAATATCAGAGAGGCCAGGTGTCTTATTTGGTTGAAGTTAGATGAAGTGAAGAAAGCATGGTGAGTTTAGTAAGTGAGTGAGGCGGTGTTGGTGTTGTAGAGAGAGAGAGTGAAAAAAGAACATGGTGCCAAAATAAAGAGGGAAGGAAATAAAGCAAGCAGTGTTTACTATGGTGTGGTGTGGGATATTCTCAATCATACGTTTCTCATTTCGCGATAAGGTAGACAGACAAGTGATGTGTGAACGGAAGAGAAGGCAAGTGATATACATCTGCTAATATTAGTGGTGTGATTAATGGTTATTGTTTTTCTCACACCCCCTCCTACTCAAACACACCCCCGAACTTTTTAAATCCCCAAAATACCTTTAATTCAAAAAACATAAAATTCCTTCACTCCCCCAATCCCTCCACACCCCTTCACTCCCCTCATTCCCCACACTCCACCCCCTTCACTCCCCTCATTCTCCAATCTCTCATTCATCCATCAACACCCTCTGATCTGCTCTGCGTTCTGGTTTTTTTCCACTGCAAAACTGCTTTGTTCGAACGCACGCCTTCGAACAACTGAGGAAGAAGGTGTTCGAACGAGAGCATGCGTACCTATTCGCGTGAGGCTGTTCGAACATGGTTAGCATGGTGTTGTTCGAACCGTTGTTTGACAACACATTTTATGTGTTTTGTTGGGAGTTTAATTGGTTGGTTGATTTTATTAAATTGGTTTAGTCTAATTGGGTATATACTTGTACTTGTTGTTTTAGGAGGAGGAGGATGCGGATGATGCTCCTCAGGAGGTGAATATTCATGACTTATTTAGTACTGACTAATCTATGTTATAGTGGTGTTTAAGTTAGACAAATAGTTTATTATTAAAAACCATAATCGTACATCAAATACGAAAGACATGAAATACGAAAGACAACAAATACGAAAGACATAAAAGCAACAGAAGCAAACAACTAACTAAGAAACTAGTGTTTCGGTAGTCCCTGTTCCAGAAGATAAATGACCTCTTCAGGAGTGCGTATTGTGTCAACGTACAGCTCTAATATTTGTCGCCCCATCGAAAGTGTAGCATGATATTCCATCATGGCTCCAACGTCGTCGTCGTTGCGGATCTTATTGTAAGGTAGACAAACAAGTGATGTGTGAACGAAAGAGAAGGCAAGCCGACGCAAGCTGTCAATGGGTCGGGTTTGGCGGCCGCCCGACCCCATCGGCCAAATCTGTATATGGGTAGGTTCGCACGCCAAATTTCAATATTCGGATGGGTCAGCAAAATGTAAGCCCAAACTCCGCCAACACCAAATTTCCATGGGTCGCCTTAATGGACCCGCCCAACGCCACAAATCATTGACTTTTTAAAATTTTGTATAAATCAAAATTAAAATTTCCAACCACTATGTTTAAACTTCAAACACAAATGCATGAACTTCACTGTTACTCTCAAAATTCGACAAGGGCATTAAATTAAGCTTTAAATGGTATTGATCGCACATTTAATAAGTATTCTCGTGCCACGCAGTCAATGTTCAAGTCAATGTACCATAAATTCGACAATGAAGTTGTATGCAGTCTTGATAATGCAAGCAAACTTCGACGGACTTGGGGTCTTCAAGCTACGAAACAACGATGTAAACCTTCGACGGAGAGAGGCCCAATTGTTCGACAAAATCGGGTCCAATACTTGCCAAATCCTTCGACAACAAGTCGGTCGAGCGCGCAAGCAGCAGCGATTAGTGGGCGGTTATTTTCCTAGTTTTTAGAAGTAGTTATCGTGGCTTGCCCACAATTGTATCCGAGGGTATAAATACTCCTTTGTAATAGGAAAACGAGGTCACCACATCTTTACAAAAACTCGTGAAACTCAACTTCCAAGCCAAAGCGAAACAAGAGTGAATCGGATTATATTGTACGTGTTGGTGTACCACCTTTCTTCTTTCTATCATTTTAATGCAATTTTTACTTGTTTTTACGTTTGTTGCTTTCTTACTTTCATTCTCGCTTTCAAACTATCTCTTCCTACTATTTTCTCGCTCTTACGCACGCTAAAAGACACAAAACACAAAGGCAATTGTCAAAGAGATTTTCTAGTTTGATCTCACGCCTTAATATTGAAAACTAGTGATTGTTTGCTAAAAACACCAAAGAAACAAATTGGCACGCCTGCCGGGACCTTTGCGATTATTTTGTGTCGTTTCGCTAAGTGTATAAATTTGTATGCACTTGAGGAGTGGTAGAATGGTACGCACCAATTCTAACAACGCCTCTGGTTCCACACTGTGATATCACAAGTGCAAGGAACAACGGTGAGATTCTCGCCAATATCGGCGGTGGGAATGTTGCGGGGACTACGCCCCGGTGACATCAATAACCGCTCCTACGATGTCAATGACCAATGTTGGTTCGACATCGTCTATGGCCTTGCCACAAAGCGTAGGACTTCCTTCTAGTCCTTATGTGGCAACAGGGAATAGTTTGGAAACACGCTTTCCAAAATACGAGTCTACCACCATACCTTTTTGGGGTATATGGCATGCCTCACCGGAATGCCACATGTCTCGACCTTTTCTCCTTCACACGCCTCTTCCGAGGGCGCATTTGGTCGAAATCCTACCAGCATTAACCAATGCGTCCTTGTTGGCGTTAAGACAACAAGTAGACGCAAAGCAATCATGATATGGTTAATATGCCGACTCAACAAATTGGTACCGTGTTCAATCCTTTTGATTCGTAACACAAATACCGCTTATCGATGTTAGCGCACCAAATGGGTAGGATTGCGATTTCTTTGGGGCTCCTACGGAAACATTAGGCGCTTACCAAATTGTGGGAACAATATGCCTAATACCCGAGAGATCGCTGGATCACAAAGCCCAAAGCGGTTATGGCGAACAACAAATGGGAAATCACATCCCCGAGGTGGTTATGGTAAATCGAAACCAAAACGCCGATGAAGTTGTTCGACAAGTGCAACGAAACAACGCTTATGCGCCAAGACAACATAGCCACTTTGGTCGAAACCATAATGGCGCAAAATGGCCTTAACATAGGTTTACATAGGCCTAATTTCATATCGCCCGTGTGAGTATATCTTGCAGTGCACTGCCAAGAGGTTGGAAAATCCCCAAATTCACTAAGTTTGGGGTGACACCAATGAGTCCATCGTCGAACATATTGCCCTGGTGACATGATCGAGGCAGAGACATAGCTCAAAATGAGAGTTTGAAAATGAAGTATTTTCCAAATTCTCTAACTAAAAATGCCTTTACGTGGTTTACCACTCTTCCCCGGTTCCATATATACATGGGGCGCTAGAAAAGGCTTTTCATGAGCAATTCTACATGGGCGACCGAAGATTAGCCTTAAAGAATTGGCGGTGTTCGACGTAAAGTACCGAGGCTATTGATGATTATTTGAATAGATTCAGTTCTCAAGGCAAGGTGTTTTACACAAGTGCCCGAACATGAGCTTGTCGAAAATGGTCGCAGTGGCCTTGACTATTCAATTCGAAAGAAATTGGATACGCCTCATTTGAGAGACATGGCCCAACTAGTGATAGAGTTCGACAAGTCGAAAGGCTTAAAGAGGAAAAGGCTAGAGTGAATAAGTACAATAAAAAAAGAAAACTCGCTGGGTTTTCACAAGAAAGAAAAGATAGCCTATGTAGACGAACAATTCGACTTCGCATTCGGTGATGTCGAATCTGAGGAAATAGACGTGGTGAACTTAAGCCCGGTCCTCCTTATGCTTGCAAATTATTAAGGCCTCGCAAATGGGAATAATCTCAGAGCCTAAGAATGATAAATTTGTGCCTAAAACGCATACACCTTTGATGTTACTAAATGTGACGAGATCTTTGATTTGCTAGTGGATCGATGGCCAAATAATAGTGCCAAATGGCTCGAAAATTCCTCCTCTCGAGCGCAGGAAGAAAAAGGGTTATTGTAAGTTTCATAATTTTTTGGGACATACAACCGACCGCTGTGTTCTTTTCGTGACATGGTTCGTAAGGCGATCGAGGAAGGGAGGCTCAAATTTGGAGATAAAAAGAATAAAGCACCGATGCAAATCGATCGTCGACCTCCATCAAGTGGAGGCGATGTATGCGAACCAATTGAGATGAGTATCAATATGGTAGACGTAAAAATGGTGGACTCTCCTAAGTCCGCCAAACCTCCCGCCAAAAAATCAAAAGTGTTGTGCAAAAGAGTAATCTTTGTGCAACACGTTACTCAAGAAGAATATGAGGAGAAGGTGCAATCAGGTGTACCCCAAGGCCGAGGAAGATTTGATAGACTTCCGAATCGGTGTAAATTGAGCTCGAGGTCATGTTATGTCCAAGGTGCAATCTTCGTGTTTGATAAAGAAGCGCTAAGAGTGTCGAGTCTTTGCGAAGTTCGAACACCCCTAAAGAGGAAATGGCCGGATAAGAGGCCAAACTTCACTTTCAAAAGAGGGACCTTCCTTACAAGGTAAAGAATTCAAGCAAGGCTTCGACAAGCAAGCCGCAGCCACGGCAAGCGGTGTAGCCAAGAAGGAGTTTGTGCTATCCGCCCTCCAAACCATTTGTTCCAAGGACGATCCATCCAATGAGAAGTGGATACATGCCGGATGTAGACACTTACAAGAATGCCGCTCAACAGCCGAACGGCTAGCCAAGCCAATCACAAAGCGAGGCCTCAAAGTATAATTATAAAAACAATTATAAAGGAAAGAATCCCATGACGAAGACCCAATGGCGCGTTACGGTAGCCAAAAAAAAGAAGGCAACACCGGTTGCTAACGAGCAACGCGCCAAAACTAAGGTTAAGGTGTGACTCCTAAAACCGTGGGGGAACACAAAGATAAGTATAAAGCCGCCAATCAAGTGAGGTTGGAAATAAGGCTAAAGGGAAATCTATTGTGATAGAGGAACCAAGAGGCTCGCTATGGAGAGGATTTTCCTCCATTAACATCTTTAAAGAAGAAAAGTGCTTCATTCGACATGGATGAAGACGCTACTTCAGATTTCGACGACTCGAGGCTAGCTTCGACGCCATCTGTAACGTGGTGTCTATCCCGCCGAGTGAGTATGATGTCATTACGGTCCCAAACGACGTCGAAGAGGACTTCATTGGGGATATGGCTAACCATAAGCCGCATGCTACTATGTCATGAACAATGGCTGCGTAGAAGAACAGATGGCCACTTTTGAGAGGCCGCACGAGGGCATGCAACACCATTTGAAGCCCTCAGACGTGAAAGCCAAAGTTAATGGCGTAGGCATTAATAAGATACCGGGTCGATGGAGGGGTCTTTGTTAACTTAATGCCTCGTGCCATGCCAAAGACAATAGAAATTGCTTTGATACAGACCTTTACCCTCATAATATTATGTTAACCAATTATGAGGGGAAATCGCCTGGCCGTTGGGAGTCACGAGGTGGGAAGTGGTGGTAGGAACTGCTAGAAGAACCACCACGCTTCTTTGTTATAGCATCAAAAGCAAGCTACAATCTACTCCTCGGGAGAGAGTGGATACATGGCGTAGGAGCCGCTCCTCAAGCCTACACCGTAAATTGGTAATGTGGAGGATGATGGTCCGTGGAGTACGTCGAAGCGCACTGCAGTTATTTCCTCACGACGTGAATAATGTCACTAGGAGAATTTTGAGAAGCAAATGGCGAATATCGCGCCATGTTCATCTTCTAGCCAAGCATATATCTCTTCGATAATGTGCTTTCCTCCATTCACCTATACCCAACACATGGTTTTGTGTGGGAAGAGAGGAAATAGAAGGTGCAAATGTCTATCCCGATGGTGTGCTACCTCCAACGGGATGGGACACCGACTTTAGAAGGTTTAGATGTCGCACTCGGTGCTTTGATAGAATTACGCTTACATGGCCGAAAAAAAAAATAAAACGGCTTTGGAGGCCGAAGTTAAATCAACAAACAATGGTCGCCGGCTTATAACTTCATCTCAAGAAAATGGTGAAGTCATAAATGACAAACGGATTGCATTTATGACGACGAACCATTGGGTTTTGAAAAAGACCTCAGAGATTCTACAAAGCGCATGCAAGCTCAAGATCCAAATAAAGAGGTGGATTTGGGAGATGGCTTGATCAAAAGGCCAACTTATATTAGTGCACATCTTGATGCCGCCTTCGTAACCCAAGTCATTTCACTTCGCAGAGTTCAAGGATTGCTTTGCTTGGGAGTACAAATGAAATGCCCGGTTTGAGTCGAGAGTGGTGGAATTACAAATACCCATTCGACTGTGGAAGAAACCAAGAAAGCAAACGCCAAGAAGATTTGCTCCTCGATATTGGCTAAGATCAAGGAAGAAATAGAGAGGTCGTTCAAAAGCAAATTCATCGAATCGCTGTATGTTGATTGGTTAGCTAATATAGTTCCAAAGAATGAAGAAAAATGGAAAACTTAGAGTTTGCGTAGACTTTAGGGATCTAAATAATGCAACACCTAAAGATGAATACGCTATGCCCGTAGCAGAAATGCTAATAGATTCGGCAGCAGGATTCGATTATCTCAGTTTGCTAGATGGCTACTCAGGGTATAATCAAATCTTTATTGCCGAAGAGGACGTGTCGAAAATGACTTTTTTTCGATGTCCAGGGCATTAGGTGTTTATGAATGGGTAGTCATGCCTTTTGGTTTAAAAATGCCGGCGCCACTTATCGAGAGGCAATGAATTCTATGTTTCACGATTTTATTGATGATTTTATGCAAGTATACATAGATGATGTGGTGGTTAAGTCATCCTCAGAAAGTGGTCATTTAGACCATCTTCGACGTTCTTTTGAACGAATGAGGAAATATGGATTGAAAATGAATCCAACCAAATGTGCTTTCTACGTATGCGTGCGGTGAATTCTTGGGTTTGTAGTAGTACAAGAAAGGCATAGAGATCAACGAAAATAATACTAAAGCAATTATGGAAACGGGCGGCTCCTTCGACCAAAAAAGAATCATAGTCCTACTAGGGGAAAATCAATTTCCTTCAAGATTCATCTCAAATCTAAGTGGCAAAACACAAGTTTTTTCGCCATTATCGAGATTGAAGAAAGAAGATGAATTCAAGTGGGAGCAAGTTCACCAAGATGCTTTCGACGCAATCAAGTCTTATCTCGTCAAGCCACCAATTTTATTGCTCGTTATTGGAAACAAATTGCTAAAATTGTATATAGCACTTTCCGATAACACAATAGGTAGCATGTTAGCGCAAGAGGATGATAGTGGTGTCGAAAGACCCATTTATTACCTTAGTAGGGTTTTGATTGATGTCTTTGAAACTAGGTATAGTCCAATTGAGAAACTATGCCTTTGCTTGTATTTTTCTTGTACAAAATTGAAGCAATATATAAAATCAAAGAGATGTTTATGTTTATTCGCATTTTGACGTTATTAAACATATGTTGTCAAAACCAATGTTGCATAGTCGAATTGGCAAATGGGCTTTAGCTTTGCTAGAGTACAACTTAACTTACCAACCCCTTAAATCAATTAAAGGACAAGTGGTTGCTGATTTTATAGTGGACCATTCTGTTGTCGAATGTGAAATACATTCGTTAGACGTGCGCCCTGGAGATTATACTTGATGGCTCAAGCCATAAAAATGGAGCAGGTATTGGAATCTTGATTATCTCGCCGGAAAATACTCCAACGAAGTATAAATTTAAAATTCGAGACTCTTGCTCAAATAATGAAGCTGAATATGAGGCTTTAATAGTAGGCCTTAAAATTTTACTCGAATTGGGGGCAAATTATGTCGAAATAAAAGGTGATTCTCAACTAGTGGTCAAACAATTGACAAAAGAATACAAATGTATTAATGAACACCTTATTAAATATTTCGTTATTGCCAATACGTTGCTAAAAAGGTTTACATTCGTTTCACTGGAACATTTACCACGAATTGAAAATCACGTGGCAAATGAACCGCACAAATTGCTTCCTGCTACAAAGTATCGAAGCAAAGCCTAGAAGAGTTAATTGAGATAAAAGATAAATTAATCTCGTAAGACTCTCTATAATACTCCTTCGACGTTATTGTCAACACCAAAAATCGGGGGCAATAAATACAAATGAAGTGAGCGCCAAAAACGCCACATTTTTGACGATATTGACTTGGCGAAAATTTTTGCTATTGACAATATGGTTGATGATGATTGGCGAAAACCCATTGTAGAATATTTGCAAAATCCTACAGGAACACTAACAAAAAGTAAAGTACTGAGCTCTAAGCTATGTGTTAATTGGAAACGAATTGTACAAACAAACTCCTGAAGGGTACTACTAAAATGCCTTAGTGAAAACGAGGCATATTTGGCGCTTCGATACACATAGTGGGGCATGTGGCTCACATCAAGTAGGCCACAAAATGAAATGGTTGTTATTTCGACAAGGAATGTATTGGCCAACTATGCTAAAAGATCAGATAGAATTTGCCAAAGGTTGCCAAGAATGCCAAAAGCATGCCGAATACAACATGTGCCTCGCAAATGAGTTGCATTCTATAGTGAAACCTTGGCCATTCAGGGGTTGGGCTTTAGATGTGATTGGAGAAATAAAACCAACCTCGCCGAAAGGCCACGATACATTCTTGTAGGATTGATTACTTTACTAAATGGGTGGAGGCAATACCCTTAGCCAATGTAGATCAAGAAGCGTTGATAAGGTTTATTCAAAATCATATCATTTATAGATATGGAATTCCGTAAACCATTACTACAGACCAAGGTACCGTTTTCACTGGTCGAAAAATGGTAGATTTCGCTGCTGAAATTGGTTTCAAGTTATTGACTTCGACACCATACTACGCACAAGCCAATGGTCAAGTAGAGGCTGCCAATAAAATCATTATTAACTTGATTAAAAAGCACGCTGGACGCAAGCCTAGAAGTTGGCACGCCTTCTCTTGACCAAGTGTTATGGGCTTGTCGAACTTCACCTAAAGAGTCTATAAACACCACTCCCTACAGGTTAACATTTGGGGCATGATGCGTTGTTACCTGTCGAGATTTGTTTACAATCAACAAGGATTCAGAAACAATGTGAAATTCCTTTTGATCATTATTGGAATATGATGATTGATGAATTAGTTGATTTAGACGAAGAGAGGTTGTTAGCTTTAGAGATGCTTATTCGACAGAAAGAAAGAGTAGCTAAAGCTTACAATAAAAAGGTTAAGTTAAAAACCTTTGAGGAAGGGGAGTTAGTGTGGAAAGTCCTATTACCTATGGATAAAAAAGATAGAGTTTTAGGCAAATGGTCACTGGTGGGAAGGCCCATTTCGCGTGTTGCGCTGCTTTTCGAATGGCGCTTATGAAGTCGAAGAGTTAGGTGACGAAAATAGAATCTTTAGAATAAATGGCAAGTATTTAAAACGATACAAGCCAACATTAACTGAGATAAAGATTGAGCAATTATAAGTGAATGAAAGTTGTTCATAAATGGCAATGTATAAAGAAATTGTTAAAGTTACACACCATTTTCGAATGCTAAACTATTACAAATTTCCTCGTATGTCGACAAGGTAGCCTTATGCCTCTCCATAATGCTAACACTTAGAGAAATAGAGGTGTCGAGAAGGTACACTCTTTGTCGAGGTCGCGAGAATGTACTTGATGCTTGTCAATCTTCTCCAAGTGCTCTATAGCTGCCAATGCTTTGGTGGTTTTGGTGGACGAAGAAGTAGCACTCATGCGTTCAACGATCAGGCCCTTCTGATGTTTAGCGTTTGACAGTTGGAGTTGAAGGGTCTTTATCTCTTCATCAATGCGCGCAATCTCCGTATCCCATTCAAATGAGTGCTTTCTCATCATTAGTCGCTTGGGTTTCAAGAGCCTTGATGGCGCCTTGATCGGCCTTAAGAGAGGCGAGTTCTACCTCACGAGTTGAGTCTCTTGAACCTTGCGCTTAGAGGTGGTCGACCGTTGGTTGATTAAAAGAGAAAGTTGCTCAAAAATAGGGCCAAATTCCATGAAGAACGAAAGGACATTTTGAGGAGGGCCTAATCTGGTGATCTTCTGAATGAGGGATTTTACCTCAAGATACACAGATGAGTCATTCTCAATGGTTGCCACCAAGTCCCCTTCTAACACCTTCGCCTTCAATCGCAAAGTAAGCTTTCGACCGCCTCTTGGTTGATAGAACTTAGAGAGTTGTTCGAGGAATCTGCAAACCAAGCTGCTCGACGAGCTCTTGAGGCTTAACATAATCTTAAAAGTCGCCAAGGATCCGCCTTCTTTAGCTCACCAATTCTTGATCGCCGATGGTGTTGTTGATGACTCTTTGGCGAAGCACCTTGATCTGCAGATACCCCCACTCTAAGCTCCTCCTGCTTCTTGATCGACCATATTTGCTTCAGAATTTCGACGAGTAGCCAGCTACTACTTCTCGTCCTTCATTGTTGGAATGGTAGGTTCGAACTTGGCGATTTCTCCAACAACGCCTCCTCCTGCTCGACGCTACCAAAGAATTGGGAAAGCCTCCTCCGTAATCAGAGCATTTTCTTCGACGACATCGCTCTTGTTCGACATTTCAAAGACTTGGCGCAAACTCCTCGAAAATAGGAACTTCGTGGTTTTCCAACGCTTGAAAATTTCTTCAATGTTGCACCACTCGAGGAGATGAAGGAAAAGGGAGCATAGGACCGATGACTCTAGATCGCCAAGAAATTTCAACCATAGATCGAACTTCGTGATTGTTCACGAGCACCCACCCACCTATACACAACAAGGTGTATCATTTAAGTTAAGAATTGGAAAGGTGAGATCGAAGAAGTCTAAACTAATGTCGAAAGGGAATTTACCTCTTGTACCTTAAGCCTCTTGATTGGAGGGGAAGAAGGTGGTTCAGGAGCCTCATCAATAATGATGCCTTGAGCTGCCCTTTGAATCTCAGGAAGGTTTCTTTTCCTCGACCTCTGTGTGCGGGGTATGTTGTCATCACTTTCCGTGTCCTGCAAAAAAAAAAAAAAAAAAAAAAAAAAAAAAAGAATTTGGGTTATGACAAGAAAGTGAATGACAAAGGGAAGGAAAATTTCGACGGATTAACAAGGCAATAGTATAGTACCTCATCTTCGTGAAGGACCATTTTCCTTTTAGCTTTGGTCCACGAGAGGGATTTTGCCTGGTTGTTTTCTGAAAGAAGGTTTTTCGACATAAGTAAAAGTCGTAATCAAAAATAACTTGAGCGAATAAATGGCAACATACCTTCTTTAGGACAAGTGCCGAGTAGATCTCGCGTCCCATCGCTTTCTTGGTTGCTTTGGAGGAGATTTTGCTTGTGGTAGCCTTGCCTACTTTGGTCTTCACTTGGGTGCGAGTTGACTGACGTCGAAAACATTGGTAAGAAAACGTAAATAAAACTAAGTTACGAGATGTTTAAGACTCGAAAAGATGTGGATATCAAGAAGTAAATACCGGTTGTTTGAAGGGAAGGCGTCGCCACCAATCTCTTCATAATGTTTTCTCGCAAAGGCATCACTAACCTCCCAAAGAAGAAGTGGTATAGTAACTAGTCCACCATTCATGAAATTCCTTAGTGCATGAGAATCGGGGTTGAATCGAGAGGTTCAAATTCAAGGCCCTATAGTGGAATTTCTTGAAGGCATGTTTGTGAGGCTACCACCGCTTCGGATTCGAAAATTCTCGCCTATGAAAACACACCGCCAGTCGAATCGACAAAGGCCAAACTGTCTCGCGAATAACTTGGGAAGTATCTCTTAATTCCGGCTATTTTTAGCTTTGCGGTGGTAAGTCGGTAGAAAGAATAGCGAGGAGAGAGGTAGGCTTGCGATTGGGGTAATCTCCTCACTTTGTTCGACAAAAGAAGAAGGAAATGGTTGCCAAACCAAGTTGGACCGAAAGGCCTTTGCACAAAAGGAGCCATAGAGTCTACGAAACTTGTGCACTTCAGAACATGTCGAAGTGAATTTCAAAGACTCTTCTTCGGAGGAATATTTATCCACTGGGTTTCAAATGAGCTAGTCGAATCCCTTCATCCCTCCTAGGCTTTAAGGTTGGGTGAACAGACTTAGGGATATACTGCACCTAGTCGAGACTCAAAAGTGGCTAGCGACCACAATTGCAATAGCCACAATGGGCGAGAGGCCAAGAACTTGTTGGTGGGTTCGCCTTCTTTCGCTTCTAGAACAAAGATTGTCAAGCTCTGATAGAGAGAACCCAACAACGGTTTAACAAGGTTAATGTCTTCTTTCTCGTGGAGTTGGGCTGCCAAAGTGGAATATAAGTTTTAGAAACACGGGTGAACGGGTGCGTAAAACAAAAGGGATAACCAAAGGGTTAAGAAGGCTACGTGTTCTTTAGCGATTAATCGTGTCATTGTCACGGTTATGGTGTTCTCGTGATGTAAGGAGCAAAAGTGGCATTATTGAAAGTGAATGGGTATACATAATCGATTAGCAGGGTCAAAAGTCTCACCTAGGGGTTTCAGACCTGTGATGGCAGCGACATCTAGTAAAGTGGGAGTCGCATGCCACATCTCAAGTGAAGACTATGAGTGGCACAATCCGAATCGCATAGCAACCAATATCAAGGTGTCACATACTTAGGCCCATACCTAGACAATCGGATGAGATCGAAAATACCTTGTTTTTTCCAGACGTCGGCCTTTTTAGCCTCTACCTTGTCGAGCCAATCTATGTAAATCTGTTGGTCGAGCCTAGGAGCGCACCTAAAGACCACGGAAGGACTATTCGTAAATTCTAAATGAAAAGGGGGTCTTAGCGAAAATTTCAGGTTGAAGACAGGCATGACTGGGGAAAATTTCAGAAACCTCAGTATTTTCTAATAAGATATCAGGTAGAGGGCCTAGATATGCATGAGTATAAACCCTAGTAGAGGGAATCAATACCTGGGTTTGCCATTGAACCGCTTTCGACTATCGTGAATGTCGCTCATCAACAAAGCCATCAAGGGTTTTAGGTCTCATTTGGTTTCGCTGTTCTTCGTTGAACATTCAAAGAAGAGATGAAGAAGCCATGAGGATAAAAAGCAAATGCGAGACGAAATTCGAGCGTAGATTGAAGAAAAGGAATGAAAGTTTGAAACTTTAGTGATTTTGGGATTTTTGCAAAAACGCAGAGAATGAAGAATGCAGAGAGACTTCACAAAAGTTCAAACCGAGTAAAGAGGAATATGAAGGGTTGTAGCCGCTTATATATGTTGGGAAGCTACGCTTATTGGCACGTTCGCCATAACTCGCACGTTCGCGACGTTTGAGAGACGTGATGGCCCACCAACTATGCAACGTGTGCCAATAAGACGGTTCGCTTTTACCCGCAAGTAATGATAGTTGTCTTTTCGACCACCGTTGAAATGCAAAAGGCGGTAGAAATGACCATTGCACATATTCAAAAATACCTTTTCTTCCTCCCATTCCTTATTCCGCCGAAAAAAAGCATTTTTGGGGGCAATCTGTTACCTCAAAATTCGACAAGGGGCATTAAATTAAGCTTTAAATGGTATTGACCGCACATTTAATAAGTATTCTCAGGCCACAGTCAATGTTCAAGTCAATGTACCATAAATTCGACAAAGAAGTTGTACAAGTCTTGATAATGCAAGCAAACTTCGACAGACTTGGGTCTTCAAGCTACGAAACAACGACAGAAACCTTCGACAGGAGAGGGCCCAATTGTTCGACAAAACTGGGTCCAATATTTCGCCAAATCCTTCGACAACAAGTCGGTCGAGCGCAAGGCAAGCGGCAGCTAGTGGGCGGTTATTTTCCTAGTTTTTAGGAAGTAGTTATCGTGGCTTGCCCACGATTGTATCCGAGGGTATAAATACTCCTCAGAATAGGAAAACGAGGTCACCACATCTTTACAAAAACTCAGAAACTCAACTTCCAAGCCAAAGCGAAACAAGAGTGAATCAGATTATATTGTACGTGTTGGTGTACCACCTTCTTCTTTCTATCATTTTAATGCAATTTTTACTTGTTTTTACGTTTGTTGCTTTCTTACTTTCATTCTGCTTTCAAACTATCTCTTCCTACTATTTTCTGTTCTTACGCACGCTAAAAGACACAAAACACAAAGGCAATTGTCAAAGAGATTTTCTAGTTTGATCTCACAGTCTTAATATTGAAAACTAGTTATTGTTTGCTAAAAACACCAGCAAACACTTGCATATCAAGTTGATTTCATATATATGAAAAAAAGGTGGAAAGTTGATATACTGTGATTAAATTCTCATGATATTACCGACTCAAAATTTAAGTTACCAAATCTCATTCGCTTTGCCTCTAATTTATTTGTTTCTTGAGTGTGATTCATTAGGATTAGGATGTTGGTTGCCTTTATACCTGTCATACCCCAATTTTGTCCGGCTTAGGTCAAAATCCTAATTTTCCACAAAAAATAAATAAATTGAAGAGTGAAGAGCATTATGCATTGCATTTTGGGTCCTAGAAGTCATTCCAAGGTTCTTGAAATCATTTTTAGGGTTGAAATACACTTTTTAGGCAAATTAGGGTTTTAGGGTCAAAAAGGGTATTTTGGTCATTTCACAGCAAAAAACGATTTTCCATCACAAATCACTGGACAATTGTCAGGGGAATTATTTGAGGAAAAATGTGCTTAATTATAATTTTTTATGCGCATGAATGTTAATTGTTTGCATAAAAATTCAAATTTCAAGGAAAGGGTAAAATGGGAATTTCCTTCAAGGAGAGGTATCAAATCAATTTTAGGAGTGGTGATATCATGGAATTTTGGGCCCATTGATTGATTCCTAAGATGAAGCCCAAAAGTTTTATGGAATAATCAAGAAAAAATAATCAAAAAGGAAGAGATAATGTTGTGCAAATGGGACAATAAGTACAATTGCCAACTTGCAAAAGTTGGCAAATTTTCCCCTTCTCCATTTGAATTTGGTCAGCCCTCTCTCCCATTCCCTCTCCATTTTGTGTTTTCTCTCACCCTCAATCCATGTGATAAGTGATCTCAACCCTTCATTCAAAATCAAAGTGCAATCCTAGAGCCCCTCCCAAGAACAATGACCAAAATAACCCTTTTGCTTGGTGCCCAAGTTCAATTATTCATTTCATTTTATTTTCAGCTGAATATTAGTTCTCTTTTATTGCTTGATTACCATTTTAACCCTAGCCCTTCACCAATTCTATAAATACCCTCTCATTTTCACACACCACACCTTTTTGCTCATTCTCTCCTACACTAAACCTAACACACAACTCTCTCCTTTCCTTCCCTTTCCTTGGGCTGAACACCCCTCTCCTCCTCCTCCATCCATCTTTTTATTTTCCTCCACCCAAACACCATCAATCCATCTCCTTTCCATTCCTCTTTCACATACTACCTCCATCCTTCACTAAAACTAAAGAATCATCATCACTGGGCATCTTCTTCATTTGTGTTCTTGGTTTCCCTTTCTTGCATAATCTAGCTTGGATCCAAGGTATACTCTAAAACCCTTGCATCATCCTCAACTTTTTTGCATTAAAACCCACTTTTCTTCATCATATTTTTGCATATCATCATCACTTTTCTATAATGTAGTTTGTTGTTGTTGGTGAGAGGAGCCTTAAACATTTTGACAAACACCTTGGGAGGTTTGGGTGTTTAAGGTGCCTCTCACCCTTAAATAAATGGATCTATGTTGCTTTGTGTTAATTTTTTGTGTGGACCTATGTTTCCTTTGGTTCACATATTTATGATTAAAATATTTTCAAGTTGATTTTATTGTTGTTCTTTGCTTGATGATGTTTAATATTCTTGTTAGTATTTCGTTTTAGTGTTAAATGTTATTTTTGTTGTTGGTTGATGATCTAGCAATATGATTCCCACTAGTGCCTAGTGTACATTGATCTAAGTGGTGAAGATTGCTAGAAAGGACTCAACTTTGTTTATGTGTTCTTGTTCTACTTTAGTTATTGTTAGTTGTTGATGATAGGCAAGTTGATTCTCACTAGTGCCTAGTGCATTTTCTCAAAGTGAGATGATTGCTCTATGTGATTCAACCTAGTTTTTGTGTTTATTTAAATCTTGTTTTAGTTTGCTTATTGTTAGTTGTTGATGATAGGCAAGTTGATTCTCACTAGTGCTTAGTGCACTTTTCTCAAAGTGAGAGGATTGCTCTATGTGATTCAACCTAGTTTTTGTGTTTATTTAAATCTTGTTTTAGTTTGCTTATTGTTAGTTGTTGATGATAGACAAGTTGATTCTCACTAGTGCTTAGTGCACTTTTCTCAAAGTGAGAGGATTGCTCTATGTGATTCAACCTAGTTTTGTGTTTATTTAAATTTTGTTTTAGTTTGCTTATTGTTAGTTGTTGATGATAGGCAAATTGATTCTCACTAGTGCCTAGTGCACTTTTCTCAAAGTGAGAGGATTGCTCTATGTGATTCAACTTGTTTTTAGTGTTTACTTACTTGCTCTTGTATTCTAGTTTTATTATTGTCCATTGTTGATGATAAATCATATGATTCCCACTTATGCCTAGTGCATCATGTTTTAAAGTGGTGAAGATGATTTTAGATGATTCAACCTTCCCCTTTTAATTTCTTAGTGAATAATAAATGAGATTGTATGTTTAGGGTTTAGGGTTCGTGAGGTATCGCAAAGGATAGGCTTACTTTAGCCTTGATGCAATTCCTCTTTGTTCATGTTATTAAGAAGTCGTTGCTCACATGTTCATTAGTTTAACTAAGATCATTCTATGCCTATGATCAATTGTTTACTTGTTTTTTATGCTACTTAAATTGTCTTGATTTAATTGTGCGCCCTTCCCTCCATGTGTATGACCTCCTAATGAAGACGTAAGCCTACTTGCTTGTTGTAGCATAGAGTCATTAGGGTAAATGCACTCTTCCTCACACACGCACAATTGTTTTGAGAACTTTATCTTGCATCTTTGACAATTAAATCTCTTGATTGTATTGGCATGCTTAATCTTAGTTGATGATCAACATGTTCATGATTACTTGATTGTTGAATGTGTTTGAATTTTGTAACCAATCATTGATAATAACTTCACCCTTTTCCCAAAAATCTTTCAAACTCTTTTCTAATTAATGCAAGTTATTAGTGACTATCACCCAAAGCCTTGGCTTGTTTGATTGTCATGAACACTATCAAGAGTTATTAGTAATGATCACTCAAAGCCTTTGCTTGCTTGGTCATTATGAAAGCTCTTCCCCTTTCCAAAACCCTTTCAAAACATTTTCATCTTCAAGGCTCGTTAGAACTACGTCGCTTTGATTCCCATTTGGGATACGTAGGAGCGAGCCACGTTCTCGTCAAGCGCAATAAATAAAAGTCATTTTCATAAAACAAACAAAAAGAATCATTTTCAAACCCATTGTTGCTAGTGGCTAATCAGAACCTTTGTTCGTCTAGCCATTGGTGACAATGTCTTTTCCCAAAAGAACAATAAAGCGGTGATCACCCATAACCTCTCATTAGTTTGATCATTCGTGCCAATCAATCTTTTTCAAAACCATTTTCAAAAGAACAAATAAAAACGAGTTGCTACTAATACCAATCGTAACCTTTGTTCGTCTCGACCGATGGTAGTGACTCTCATTTTCAAGAGTACTTAGCGGTGGTTACCCATAACCTCTGTTAGTTTAATCATTCGCTGAATACTCGTCCTATTTCGAAAACTCACTAAAAAGATAAAAAACAAAAACCCTTTTTTCATAACAACCAAGAACTACGTAGCTTTGAATCTCCATCGCACCAGGAGATACGTAGGAGCGAGAGGCCAACTCTCGTCAAGCGCCAAAAATAAAAATTTTCATTAAGTTTTCCCATTCGTCTTCAAACAAGGAATAAATAGGCAAATCTAGGTATTTTTCAAATCAAACGTTAAAACCACACATTTAGTTAGAGGTTCCCTTTCGGTAGAAAGGACGTGTGCGGTGCTAATACCTTCCTCACACGTAATCGACCCCCGAACCTATATCTCTAGTTTTCAAAAGATCATCTGCCTTGGTCAAAAGACCTTTTTTCAATGTTTTGGTCTTAAAATTAAAATGTTGGTGGCGGCTTCAAATTTTTTCCACATTGTACATTGAGAAACCCAAACCGGATTTTTCGGGGTGCAACAATACCAAATTGGTATTTTTTTGAAATAGGACTATTTCAATAGAGAAGAAGACAAAGACATCTCGAACAGTTATGGATCAGTATTTGGTGGTGGTGTTTTTTTTTTTGAGTCGAATCGCTTCAAGAATTTATGAATGGAGTTGAAGAACGGTTTGAAGAGAAGACGAAGGACGATCCGTTAAGCTCCAAAATCGAAGGCGTGGAATAAATAATTGACTTGTCATATTTTGATTAGATAGCAGTAAAAACAGCATGTATAGCACTTGTCATATTTTAAAATTAAAAAACAAAAAACAAACCCAATAACATCATTGGGCCAATCGGGCCGGGCCAAAAAACATATCGTTGATTTTGGGCTACTATTTTTAGAGCCCAGACCCGCCCAAAAAATCGGGTCATTGGGCCGGACCCAAATTGACAGCTCTACGCACACACCACCACACTACCCTATTTATGCCTAACCTGTCCATCAGACGAGGCCAATACTTTACATATTTTGGCTCAAAATTAATTTTTAAATTTTGTTACAAAATTAACTTTTTTTTTAAATAAAATTCGTTATTAAGGAAAAAACTTCGCATATTTATACAATTAAATTTTTTCACACACTAAAGTACCCAAAAAGTATACTGCATAGTGTTACACTTTATATAATTTGTTACGAAATTAATGTTCGATTCCGTTACTAAGAAATAGACTTTGCATATTTAAACAATTAAATTTTTTCGAATAAGATCTTAAAAAGTACAATCAGATAAGCGTTACACTCTTTATAATTTGTTACGAAATTAATGTTCGATTCCAAAAATTTGATTATGGAGGTACATTTTCTATTTAATCGTAAAGTACCACTAAAATATAAAATATGAAAGAAGAGAGTGAGAGAGGAGAAAATGGACATAAAAATATGAAGGGGAAAAAAGGAAGAAAAAAAGGGGGAGAGAAAGTTTGGAGAACCAAAAAAAGGGGGGGTAGGGGGAGAGGGAGAGGGGAGAGGGGTGGGGGGGAGAGAACGGGGTTTGGAGGGAAAGGACGGGAAGAAGAATTTTGGAGGGAATTGATGTAGGTCCCACAAGTGGGAGACTCATTAGGATGTATATTCTTAGATGCTCTAGATAGTGCATAATGCATAAGTTAGTAGATTAAATTTAAAGTGTTTGATAAAATTAACGGTTGAGGTAGTTTATAAAAATAAAATGACGTAAATAGAATTTTGTAGTTAATGTTTAAAAATGAGAGACAAATTCTTTTAATTGAGGATAAATGGAGAATTTAATTAAAGAAATAATGGTAAAATTGAGAAAAAAAATGAAACACTATAAGTTATACTCCATTCGGTCCCTATTACAAGAAGAAAATATAAAAATCATCACTACCAATGGGCTCATTTAATTATTGTATTTTTTAAGTTAAGTCTCTAAAATACTCTCCACTAAAATAACTCTACTCAAGTCAAATTTATGTGGATACTCTCACTCACATTGAAAATTGAAAAGACAAAACATTCAATGAGGGTAAAATTGATAATTAAACAATAAATATACACTAAAAAACCAGAATAGTTTCTTATATTTGGAACTAAAATTAACCCCAAAAACCCTCTTATAATACTAGGGACCGGAGGGAGTAAGCTCAAGAAACACTATTGTAGAAATGAAAATCTCTTTCCATGTTTTGATGATACAAACTTAAAGGAATGAGTTAAGTTTTCTAAACACTTATTATGATTAACAAGTTTCAATCATGTGTGTAAAAGTACAGGAAACAAGAATCATAGCAAGAATCTTGGCATTACAAATAAACCAAGTATTTTTCAAAGTTAAAATATGCCATTAGAAGGTTGCCTTCAAAAGGGTACCTTACAGAAGGTTGAATACAGAAGGTTAAACCATCAGAAGGTTGACTACAGAAGCTTAAAAGATAAAGTAACTTTCTTCAGAAGGTTGACTGAAAGTCAAACAGAAGGTTGACTAAAAGTCAACACGAGGTTGACCAATAGTCAACAGAAAGTTTGATTGAAGTCAACAGAAGGTTGATTTACTCCTTAAAGAGGTTCAGAAGGTTAAGTGTTCAAGAAGGTTAAAAGAGAATTGAAGATTTCAAGCTTCATTTCGGGAAACATATTCATATTCGAAATCTTAATCAAAATGCATCAAATGAAGTTTCAAGGAATTAAAGTTTCGAAAATATTATCTTATATGATAAAGAACTCCTTGATTTTTGTTTGTAAATTAAAAGCATGTTTGTTCATGTTAAAGGAGCTTGAAGCTTCAAAATAAAGCATGTAAAAATTGTGTAGTACATGAATAGGAACCGAATTGACAGAATGATGTAAAGTCTTGACATGAAAAGATGTTAGCACAAGACAAAGCAAAAATGTTGCTTGTAAGGTTGAAGGCTACTACCTAAAGTTCAAAATTCATCATTACCTACCTACAAAGCTACAACAACTTCCAACGGCTCTTTCCTTCTTTCCAACAACCATATTTCAGATTCAAAGTCTATATAGAGGGTCGCTTCTACTCAAATGCGAGACCATGAGTTGATATTGGAACCTTCAAGTCAAGCTTCTAAACGAAATCCAACCTTCTCATCCACACTTCAAGCTACCACAAGTTCGAACTGGGAAATACTATCTTGAGTGTGTGCTTGCTTGTTATGCTCTTTGAAATACATTGTATTTATCTATCAACAAGCTCTTAAATCATCCCAAACCCCATCAGTAAGAAATATTGTGTAAGTTTCTCAACAAACTACCTAGTGAGAGGTGAGTGTTGTTGGTGATTCTAGTTGTAAGGTTCTCAACAAACTACCTAGTAAGAGGTGAGTGGTGTTGGTGATCCTAGTTGAAAGGTTCTCAACAAACTACCTAGTGAAAAGTGAGTGTTGTTGGTGATCCTAAGGAAATACCTTTAGGAAACTAGAAGAGAGTTTTCTAGTAGGTTGAGACAACTTAGTGAAGCTCATGTAAGTTAGCACTTGTCTTTTGTGTGTGATCAAAAGTGAGTGGAGGTGAAAAGTCTTTGGCGCTTGAAGCTAAAGCAAGTGTAAATCTATTTGGAGAATAGTGGAAACTCTCACGTGGACGTGGGGAGAGAGAGTAGCCACGGTTTGGTGAATCTCTATAACTCTACCGTGTGTCATTATCCGCTTTTCTTATTAATCGCTTTAAACTGTCTTACAATCACCAAAGTTTTCAACTACTTGAAGGTTAAAAACACCAACCTTCTGTAGTCAAGATCAGAATTTTAAATGAGACTTACTTTGATTATCTTTTGAAAACAACACTCTTTACGAAATCAAAGACATCTAAATTCATCAAAGTTAATTATCTTTCACTACTTGCATACTTGACTATTGTTTGTGTTACTAACATTCAACCTTCTGATATCCAAGTAATCTTGAGAAACAATACAGAAGGTTGCAGGTATTAAAAATTAAAAAGAGTGCACAATTCAATCCCCCCCTTTCTTGTGCAAATTAATCACTTCAACTATAAACTAGTAAAAAAACGTTAAAAGCTAACTGTGTCAAACACTTATAACTAATGAATCCATTATAAGCTAACGAACCAACATTACCAAGCAGAGCTAAATAAATTGCATACACTTATAGCGCTGACAAAACCATAGTTCTTTATTATTTCACCATTTCTGGAGTGGTTAGTTACTAACCTTATCTTAATTGCCTCCATTAATCACATGTATGTAATTATGTATACGCCGACAAAACTGTTACTATATTTGAGCTATGCTAGCCAGTTGGCAAAGGTTTAGGGTACTAAGCAATTTGCTTAGGAGTATATCTTACTAGATTAATTATAGTCATTGAATCTTTTTTTTTTATTAATTCAATTTGATCTAATGGTTGATAATGAAAATAGTGTTGTTAACTTGTTATCATTTTAAAAATAATGGTGTTGTATTTTTTTAAAAAATAAGAATGTTGTTGGATATATATATATATATATATTAAGATAAATAACACCACCACCATCGCTGGTCGGTCGTCGCATTACTGACAAACAAGTTGGAGACATCAAGACAGAAACCTTCCAAAGACTTCGTGATGAACTTGGTGTATGCAAGGAGGTCTGATGCATATATACCAGTTTGCAAATAGCAAATCTGGGGAGGATATTGTTAGTAATTTTTCAGTTTGGGCCTTTGCTCATAAGCCCTTTTATGTGGGCTATTGCTTTTCCCACCCCCCCTCCTACTCTTTCACACCCCTTAACAAATTTTATTCCAAAAATAACCTCGCGTGAAACGTTGAGTTCACGTGTTTAAAGACTGTTCGAACGACCTTGTTCGAACACGTTCGAATGACCTCGTTCGAACAGGTGAAATTACGCACAAGAGGGTGTGAAGTCAATATTTAACACACCCGAACGATGTCGTTCGAACGGGTTCGAACAGTCATGCGCGAATGCGTTCGAATGACCTCGTTCAACAGTGAAAAACGCCAAAGAGAGTGTGAAGTCAAGATTTAACACACACGAACGATGTCATTCGAACTCGCTCGAAGGCCCGTGTTCGAACAGTGAAATTTCGTGAAAAAAGAGGTTTTGGTGGCGCTTTTTTTTTCACACCCTTGTGGGGTGTGTTTTGAGTAGGAGGGGGTGTAAGAAAAGCAATAGCCTTTATGTGTGTATTCAGGTCCTATGGGCCATTTTGTAGTTCTTTGTTTCTGTTAGCTGTTAGTCGGTACTTGTAGCACCTATTGGTTTGTTTTCTGTTATGTGAAACTAACTCTCAACCACACCTTGTATATAGTCTCATATGCAATGAGAAAGTTAGAGTGTTTCCATTATTTTGTATCTTACAGGCTGATTATATCGACTAAACCTCTCAATTGGCTAAACTTATTAGTTTATTTCATGTATTAGACTATCAATATTTAATTAAATTTGGGTGTTACCAATTTCCTCATGGATCCTTTGGCCAAACTATCAACGAGATGAAGTGATGTAACCAAAAAATCCAATCTTCTTTGACCTTTATGCTTAGAATAATGCTAGATATAGTGAAAGAAATTTTCTTGAAACTTCACGAATCAGTTTTTTACCTTGTTTTTTGGTTTGTTATTCACCTTTTTTTATCAACGCCATTTATTTGTGAGCAAAGAACTGGAAGACACCTTAAATAATCAGTGGTTGATTGGTTGGGGTAGGGTCTCTAGTCAACTCTCAAATTGCGTCTTAATGGTGAAGTAAAACATTTTTTGTGTCTTTATTTTTTCTTTTGCAAAAAAATATATAGCACACACCTTAATCACCAAGCAACGTGATTGGTTAGTCAACCCAACTTTGACCAACTTTTCCTATACCTATTGTAAGTGACCTTGATATCAACCTTTCTTTTAACGATAATGCTATTTAGTCCAATTTTTTGACAAAAAAACATACAAATATACGGATACAGATACTAATACATATTATACTAGTATAATTTTTCTTTTTTCTTCTTTGGAAGTCGTGGAGCCCATACAAATATGGAAGATGTGGGGTCATTTTGATGTTTTTGTCAAAAAAAATCAAGTTAAATAAAGATTATTGTTCTTTTAAATAGAAACACGTAATAATCTTGTGAAAAACAGCAAAAAGGTGATTCGTCGTATATAGCATCGCTCTTATGCTTAACTATGGAGTCAATTAGGATTAGGGTGACCCTGCTGTATATTGTAATCCATTTCATAAAATAAATAGGAGATGAATTTTGAGTAAGAATTTTGAGATGTTTCTCTTTAGTTCTCTAGGTCGTTCTTAGAGCTTATCGGCTTGCCGTGGCGTCTTCACGACTTATCGATCAATTTTCCATCAGCGATCGCGGCGTCTTCACCACTTCCACCAGACTATTTCAAATTAGTGATTGACGACTCTCAAAATTTTATCACACTAGAATCACATTCTAGATGTCTTGTTTGGAGCGTGAGGAGGGTGCATGTTGACATGTTAAGAGTTGCACATTGATGTCATATGGTCTGAAAAGTCTTTGTAAGTGAGAGATGTTTCTCATCTTACAAGTCAATTTTATAAAGTTTAATAAGTTAAATTCTAATATATTTAAAAATAATTCCTTTATCTGAAAATCTCCAATCCCATCGCATTATTTCAGGGCTCATACTTCCTACAACCCCTCAACTACTCAGTGGACACCGCCAAATCCTATTAAAAGACCAAAATGTCATTAACGAAACGTGTGTGCCCCTTTTTTCCCCTGAGATTATGCAGGTACGAAAGTTTAGTTCCGTACCCGTTTGGAACCAAAGTATCGGGTGATATGTCTAGACAGACACCCCCGTTGCAAGATTTTTAACAAGTACAGAACTATAATTCTGAACCGGTTCGGAAGTATAGTTCTGTACCAAACCAAAATGCAGCATAGGGGGTTTTGGAAGAATGTTTCACATGAATGTATTTTTAAAATATTTGAGGGTTAGGGGTGTTCGGTGAGTAGTTAGGAAGTAGTAGGAAATATGACACTATTTCATGGCGTTCGTTTTTCCCATTCCCCCTCCTACTCAAAACACACCCTATAAAGGTGGGAAAAGACCAAAAGGCCATTAATGAAATGGCAACGCGTCTTTTTTCAAAAAATTTCACCGGTTCGGACATGGGCATCCGAACCAGTTCGACCAGGAGCAACCGAACCGGTGTTTTTTTTAGCACACCTCCAAAATTGTGATTTTAACCCGTTCGGACAATGTCATCCGAACTAGTTCGGATTATGTCAATTGTCAACCGAACAATGTCTTCTTTATTTTATCTGAGATTATAAAATAAAAGGTATGAAGAAAAAGAAAAGATGTTATGTATGGAAGTGGGGATGATAGAGATTTAATGTAACCATCGTAAAATTCAAAAATAATTGAAAACCATTGACCTGCTAAAATATTGGGTTGTAATTTTTGAATATTCTCAGCTCTTTTGTTTATAGGAGGTAAAGAAGTAGGCATCTCTTGGCTAACTTTATACAAGATGACAGTTCATACAACAGATTTTTAGAAGGAATACATGGGGATCAAATACAAAACCACAAATTGTACATGTTCGGACGGGAGCATCCGAACCAGATCAACCACAATGAACCGAGTGTTGTAATTTTTGACACAGATCCTCCTGTGTGAAATTGAATTGGTTCGGATGGAACCAATCGAACTAGTTCAGTTTATGTCATCCGAACCATTCTAAAATATAGCGTAAGAGTGTTTTCACTTGAGGGTAATTTTGGAATATTTTAGGTTTGGGGTGTGTTTGAGTAGGAAGGGGAGTGGGGAAAGTAAAAGCCCTAGTATTTCATTGGCTTATTTATGCCCAATTAACTTAGCCCAATTAATAGTTTTGAATGAGCCGCCCCCAATAGACCCCCACCCACCATTTACGCGCGCCTCCCCGCCCCCAACCCTGACCCCACCCAGTCCTCCCCTCTTCAATTGGTTGCACTCTTGTAACACCATCGGAATGAAGAGGCATTGGCAGATCAGGTTCGCAGGTCCGAAGGAAGCGCAATAAATTGGATGGAATTGGAATATGCTAGGAGGAAGAGTACAATAGAAACCATGGTGAGTTTGATGAGTGAGTGCTTTGAATCCCAATTTAGGGTTTCGCCCAAGCTCACGGGTTCGGCGTGCTCCGGTCTTGCTCAGATCTGATGCCAAGGAGTGTGGAGAATTTAGGGCGAGAAAGTAAGTGGCGGGTTCTGATTGATGGTGGGAATAGAATTTCTCAAGGTTTAAACTTGAAATCAAGAGAGAGTCACGCAAGTGCCTGGGTAGGTGGTCCCCACGATCAAATCTCTTTAAGATTTTGATGTTTTCTAATAAATAACTCTAATTTAATTTAATGATTTAGCCTTATCAAACTCCAATAATTTTGGTGTAGCCATAGCCATCCAATACATACACATACAGTGACTTCACATTGACTGTTTTGGATAATTTTTTATTCATATAGTGACTTTCTTATCATATGCTGTTTGAATTCATCTAAACATAGTTAGTTACCTTAATTTTTTGCATCTAAAGTTAATAATCACAAAGCATTCATATACTCTTCTGTATAACAAGGCAGGAAAAACTCTTCTACAAGAACTTGTAGTATCTAATATCTATTTATACAAACAAACTACCTACAAAATTACCACTTTAGATCTCTTATTAACAAGACACATATTCATTTTAGGGATAAAAATGTCATTACCCTCTCTTTCTTTTTCTTCTTACACTCTCTTTCTTCTTTTTTTATCTTTCTTCTTACACTTCATTTCCTCCTTTTTACTTTTATCTTACACTCTCTTTCTTACTTTATTCTCTTTCTTCTTACACTTTCTTCCTTCCTTTTCACTTTTCTCCTACACTCTCTTTCTTCCTTTTTTTTTCTTTTTACTTTACTTTTATTTTTCCATAAACAATTCTTCTCATTCTCTTCACTTCACTTTAGTTTTTTTTAACTAAATTTCTAAATTTATACAAACACTACTCTACTTAAATTACTCTACTAAAATTATCTTATCTTTTCTCTCTAAATCATTTTACACTTTTATTGATAATCTACTATCACCTCTTATTAATAATCTACTATCTATATTTTACTATCTACTAATATATTAAAATAATTAATTAAAACTACGGGATAACTACAATGATAAATAAAAAACACGAGAACAAATGATTAATATTTGTCATTGATAATTAAACTTTTTGAACTACTGATTAATATTAATATTAATATTTAAATTAATACAAGAAGATTTAATGACTATTTAAACTCTCGATTAATATTTATATTGATAATCTACTATCTCTCTTTTACTATCTACTATAATATATTATTCAACTAAAATAATCAATCGAAACTACGAGATAACTACACCGATATATAAAAACACGGATAACCGCAGAATGATATATATAAACCTACTATCTAAAAACACGAGAAGGCTTAGTGGCTATTTAAACGACTAATTAATATTAAACAAATATTTCTTATTGATAATTTACTATCTAACTTTTACCAACTACTATAATCTACTAATCAACTAAAATAATCAATTGAAACTACGAGATAAGCGCATCGATATATAAAAATAATTGGATAACCTAGTTGATATATAAAAAAATACGGGAATAATATTTGCCATTGATAATTATAATTTTTGAAGACTACTATAAACCTACTATCTAAAAAAATAAGAAGACTTAATGACTATTTAAACCGATTAATACCTAAAAAGACAAACAATTGTCATCATATATAAAAAACACGGATAAATATTTCTTATTGATCATCTACTATCTATATTTTACTATCTACTATAATCTACTAACCAACTAAAATAATTAAGTGAAATTACGATATAACCGCAATGATAAATAAAAACACGGATAATCTGACCGATATATAAAAAAATAAAGGATAATATTTGTCATTGATAATTAAAATTTTGAAGACTACAATAAACCTACTATGTAAAAACAAGAAGATTTACTGACTATTTAAATTACTGATTAATATTTAAAATAAATATTTTTTATTGACAATCTATTATCTCTCTTTTATTATCTACTATAATATACTAATAAACTAAAATAATCAATTGAAACTACGAGATAACTGCACTAATATATAAAAAAACACGGATAATCTAGTTGATATATAAAAGCATGAGATTAATATTTCTCATTGATAACTATAATTTTTGAAGTTTAATTATTTTAAACCTACTATCTAAACAAACAAGAAAGCTTAATGACTATTTAAACTGATTAATACCTAAAAAAGACAAATAATTGTCACTGATATATAAAAAACACGGGATAATTATTTCTTATTGATTATCTACTATCTATCTTTTACTATCTACTATAATCTACTAATCAACTCAAATAACCAATTTAATCTATGAGATAAATACACTGATACATAAAAAACACGAGATAGTTGCACTAATATATAAAAAAATACAGGGATAACTGCAATGATATATATAAAAACATGAGATAGCTGCACTGATATATAAAAACACGGGATAACAATACAAATATATAAAAAATACTGCACTGATATATAAAAAAACACCGGATAAATGCACAATTGTTTTTAAATAATAATTTTACATTTTTAGATTTTAATATTTATCTATTTTTTATTTGAAACTCCTTTTTTATCTACTTTAAATTTGTTTTTATTTTCACGAGATATTGTTCAGACTACTTAAATACTATCTAAGTTCATTCATAAAAAGAAACATGATGTGTATCTCGCGCATGCATGTAAGATCCCTACTAGTATTATTTATAAACTTTACACAGCCCACACATTTGCACGTGTCATAGTTATGATGTGGACAGAAAAAATAGTTATGATAGAAAATTGACACCTAAATATATCTCCTGGATTGGCACCGAATATCTGTCTTCACATTAAACTGATTTTCGTAATTTATTGTTAGCACAGCCTTGAATATTGGGCCTCCAATGATTGCAGTCCATGTGATCTACTCATCTTGTACTTATTTTACCCTTCTATTCATTAACCATTCATTGCAGGTTAAATTTTACCAAAAGCAAAAAGGAAAGACAGGTATTATTATATTGCCACATGTGTGTGTGAGGCAGGCAAATTAACCATAAAGTGTCGGTATTATCATGTGTGCATACAAAAATTATGAAGGTATTATAATCTTATCCACAGTTTACTTTGGTTGCAATGCTTTTTGCTTTGTTTATGGTAATGTTTCAACTTTTTAAGTGTATAAACTAAGGAACTAGAAGACATGGGCATTTATATACTTACATGATCTTTGTTAGCTTGTAAGTCATTGTCTTTTGCACGTACTGTTAATAAATTAGTTTCAATTTACCAGCATGGTCATGCTAGTATTATGAGCTGAGAGAGAGGGAGAGAAGTCAGAGAATTATTATGCATAGAAAAATCAAGTACACGAGGTGTTGCAAAATGTCAAAGTATAAAACTATTCAGGTGGGAACGGCCCATCTTTTGTGTGTTCTTTAAATTTATCTTTACTTTGGTGCTGTGCTGTCCTTTTCTTAGTGAAAAAAGATAATAATTCACTTGTTTTTGTGGAGAGTAGAACAAGTGAAAAAGTAAATAAATAAAACTTGCATAGTGGGGAAAGTGTCAAGACTATTATGGAAATGAATATATTACTCTACTTTGGAGAAAATGATGGACACCCATTAGAAACCTTGAATTGGTAAAAGTGCTTCTAGCACAAGTATAGTGTCATTTTCATTGGCCTGAAAGTTAGTGACAAGAGAAGATCACAACAGGTAATAAAGATTCTGAAATTTGTTTATAGGTGGTAAAGTAACTGAGTCTGTTTCTGTTCCCTTGCATTTGAAAGGAAAATGAAACTTCCCATTAACCAATCAATAAAAATATTTGATGTCTTTGGATATAGAAATGCACCATTGCTGTTACAGTGTAAAAAAGAAAGAATACATACATACACCAGAGAAATCCTTATTCTGCAATTATATCTACCCCACACCCAAAGAAGAAGAAGAAGGTAAAAAAAATGGTTTGGCTCACAAATATCAACAAAGAAAAAAAAAAGGGCGAAACAAATTGTATTGTATCAGATTCAATCAGACCTATATACAAAAACAAAATCTGTGGTTTCACTTTCACACCTGTACTAAGAATAGCAATCCTTTGAATGAATTTGAACCCCTCTATAAATCTTCTCAGTTTTCTTTTCCTCAAATCCTGCTATATATTGGAGAAGATATTATTATTATTATTGGATGGTTCTTGTTGCTTTGTATGAGGCAAAATAGCCCCCAAACCCAAATTATCAGGTACCAAATGCATGGGAGTTTTTAACTCATTGCATAAAGATTCAGGAGCTTGATTTTGTACAGAAGCCATCATTAACATTGGGTTGTGAAGGTACTCATCCCACTTAGCTTCTTCAGTTGTATGGTTATTCTCCATCATATGAATCTGTGCTTCTTTAGAAGAGTTGGTGGTACAATCTGCCAATCCCCAACAAGAAGAAATGATGCTGTTACTTCTCAACTCTGTGCTGTTATCACTTCTGTTGCTGCTATTGCTATTGCTGTTATTGGAGGCACTGGTTTCCCAGTAAAGGGATCCACATGCTGTAGAAATATTATCAGAAAGTGAAGGCTTGCAACAAAAGGAGCTAGGAAGAAACATGTTGGTGGTTGTATTTGTTGGTGTAAGAATAGAACTAGCATTGAAAGGGAACTCAGAATTCATATCAAATGACCTTCCAGTTTGGCTAAACCATTGACCAGAATTTGAATCATTTGGTAAACAGTCAGTGGCTGCAATTGCATAACTCATCTGAAGGGGAAAATTCCCCATCAAATCTGAGGGCTGCAAGAACCTATTGTCTAGAAACAAGTCTTTGCTGCAAGAACCTTCTATCTCAGGTGCATAGGCTGCTTTTGAAGAGGAAATTGAAGATGTTCTTTTCTCACAGGAAGCTACAGCATCATCTGATTTAGAACATTCTGATTTCATATGGTTCAATTCATTGGATAGCTGAGGTGCTTTGTCTTGGCTCTTAGCATTTTCCTCTTCTCCATTGGACAGTGGTTTATGTGTTACAGGGTCTATACCTTTTTGCCTCAGTTTCTTCTTCAAGCAAGAGTTCCACAGATTCTTTATTTCATTGTCTGTCCTCCCCGGCAATTGTGCAGCAATTTGTGACCATCTGATACACCACACCATATGCATATGCATGTAAATAAAAACTTAACCAAATGAGAAAAAAAAAAAAAAAAAAAGGGAGTGAATTGAATTACCTATTGCCTAGTACTGCATGAAGTTCAATTATAAGATTTTCTTCTTCTTGTGAGAATGTTCCTCTCTTTAAATCAGGCCTTAAGTAATTAATCCACCTAAGCCTGCAGCTCTTACCACACCTCTGCAAACCTGTCCATTGACAAAGAGATGAATTATGAATAACAAATTTCTATTGAAAGGAAGCAGAGTTGGCAGCTTGCTTTCTTACCTGCTTGCTTTGGCACAGAACTCCAACATCCATGGCCAAACTTTGTGATATGCCTTAGAAGTTTTTCATCCTCTTCAGGTGACCAGAGACCCTTCCTAAGCTTCTGCTTGTAACAGCAAGAGTGCCTTCCCATTTTCCCTTTACCTTTGAGAAATGTCAACAAATGTGAGAGTGAGAGAGGTGATTTGAAGAAAGGAAAATGAACTGGCAGCTGAGAAAAGGAGTTGAGTTAATATAGGAGTGAGGCCTTATGACAGACAAGTCATAATCAATAAGCTTAGCTTCCTTCTATTTTCTTTATTTCTTTATTTTTTTATATACATGTGTGTGTGTTGAATTACAATTATATGGTTGAGATATCTGATAGAGATTCGACAATGTGAAATAGGACTTGTTGTTGTACATAGGTTTGAGTTTTAAAGGAGGGAAGGTTCATTTTTGCACGGTTAGAAAATTAAACAGTATAACATGTCTTTTCCAAACTGTGACCATTGCATTGCTGTCCTTTTGCAGAAATGGTGGGTCACTTAACTCATAATAATATAGTATATAGTTAACACATTAATTATATGGAAACAAAAACAAAATATTAATAAAGAAAAAGGAAATCCAAACCATGCTTGTAACTGAAGTTTTTATATATATAAAACATTTAAAAGTTGCCACAAAAGTTATCTCTCCTGAAGAAAAAGAAAGCAATCCTATTCCTAATAGATATATATGATACACTAATTAAAAGCAGTAAGCAAAATTTCATTGTCAAGGACAACAGTTTCTGCCCATCTATGTCTGTGAAAAGCGAAATACAAAATACCCCATTGGAAAACTTGTGTCTGAAAAAATAGAATTCTACCCGTTCTTTACTCTTTGAGCTTTATGTGCAATTCAGCCATCTCATGATTTCTTTGAAAAGTTCCACCATTATTACGTGGAAAGAAATGTTTTCTTTGTTTTTTATCAAAAACAATGCATGTTATTCCTTTATCGGTTGAAATCCAAATAGTGTTGTAAATTACTCTATTCATCATATCATATCATAGTATCTATTTAATTTTCAAGGATGGAATTCTCCCGGTTCTTCTTTTGTCCATACTCGCTTAAATTATTGACACTTACTCTAACTCTATGAATTAAGCAGTACTTAGCTAATAAAATTAAGCTATATAAAGCGATTTTGGTCACGTAGACGTATAGTAATAGCTTGTAGCTACGGAAATTGGAAAATATTCTATTAGTACTCTTGTGCTAACCAACTTGAATACTATAGGTTGTATCTGTATATTACAAAGCACCTTTTTCTCAATAATTAATTCAACCCTTTTAAGCAAAACTTTTATTATACACAGCTAACACTTAGGCGCATTAGTTGATATTCACTTAATATTAGCTTTTTCTTTACAATAATATTAACTCAATTTAATTAGGAGCACTTAATGTTAACTTGATAATAGTTTTTATTAAAATTTCATTTACTCCACAACCATACCACCGGCCGGTTGTGGTCATCACATGGGCAATAGTTCTTTCCACAATTTTAATTAATTAAACTTCCTTGATTTTAATTACTCTTTGATAGATACTTAATTGAACTGTTAAATAAATTTTAATTACTCTTAGGTACTTTAACAATTTGAAAATTTTAAATCATGTTTTTTTGCACATAAGTCAAGGTTTAATTACTTACAGTTCTATAAGTTTAGGGACATTTTTGCAATGTATTTAAAAGTTCAAGGATCTAATTGCAAATTATTTAAAATTTTAGAGAGTTGATTAAAATAGACAATGTAAGGAACAAAGAATAGGAAAATGTGGGTTATTGTTCACTACAAACAAAGGGTTATTAGCGACGGAATTCCGTCGATAACTGTTGTTTTTCCTCACTAACAGTAATTAGCGACAGATTTAGCGACTGACTGTTTCGGTCGCTAAAAGCCTTGACGCTAGTGATTAGCGATAGATTAAATTTTGTCGCTAACTATTAGCGAGGGAAAAATCCCTCGCTAAATTCGTAGCTAACCTAGTTTTTTTTAAAAGATGCTTCCCATATCACCATCCTGCCCACAATGAACGCCTCTTCAACACCTCTCCTTATTCACCAGAACTGTATCACGCCCGAATCCTCTTTCTCTTGTAGATTTATACCAAAAACAACCCAAAGAAAAAAAAAGAACACAAATTTCACCTCTTGGAGTTTCTATTTTTCTGATAGCAACCCAAAGCCTCATGAGGGACAATTTGAGAGAAGAGTGAGGATAAAAGGAGCTAGATGGTGGTGTTGAAGAGGTTCAGATAACAGAGGGTGATAGAAGAGTTGGGGAGAAATAAATGAAGTGAAATGGAAATGAGAGTGATTGGGTTTGGGTGGTAGTGTCGTGGTGGTGTGGTGTTTAAGAGGTTCGGATACAGAGAGGGAGAGAGAAGAGGTTTGGAGTAGGGATGGCAAAATGGGTCGGCCCGCCCGACCCGCTTTGCATTCGGCCCGCTAAAACGGGGCGGGACGAGTTGGCCCGCCAAGCACTGCGAGCTCAAAAGTTTGGCCCGGCCCGCCAATTAAGTGAGAGGTTGGCGGCCCAGCGGGCCGGCCCGCCTAATTTTTTTGCAATACTTTTGAAGAAAAAAAACTCACATGTTTTTAAGATTTCAATTTCAATAAGATTTTTCACCTGTTTTTAAAAACAGTTTTTTTATAAAGCTTTTTTAACAGATTTTTACTTTAAAAACTCTTGATATATTCAAAATAAAAGTATAAAGCAATAGTAACATTGAAATTACTAGGATTAACTATATATCTACTAAAACCATCAAGAAATGTCAACTAGAACCATCAACCAAAAGGTCAAAAACCATAATTCAAGTATTGATCTTAAAGCAACCGAAATTAGTATTTTGATTGCTTGATAACTAGGGATTAACCATCAAGCAACAAAAATAAATATTTTTAAGAACCAAAAACCATAATAAGTCAACGTCAAAGTCTAGAGATTCAAATTACATAACATTGGCTAACAAAACATAACATTGTCTAAGAGCATCTTTAATGGGGGAGCTTATTTGGGTGAACTAAAGTTAATTTTTGTGGGACCAAATTAACACATTGAATTTAAGAAATTTATAGTTGATATAGATAGTTTTTACTCCAACGGTAATTGTTTATAAGAAATCATATGACCCAACTTATTAATATTTTTTATTTATATTTATTTTTTATCCTGTATTTTAGTGACACCTCTAATAGAGAGAACGTGTCTCTGCTAATTAGTGACAACTAATTATACTAAGAATAGGATCACCTCTGGTAGAGAGAACATGTGAGGAAAATTAACCTTTTCATGATATGATCTATCGATGCATGTCTCTGCTAATTAGTGACAACTATTTTTTTTTTAACAAACAGGCAGATTACCCGAATTAGTGACAACTAATTATACTAATTTGAGGATTTTCCTTACATTGATTGAATACTAGCTTGATATTCTTTATTTTTGTAAATTAGAAAAAAAATAGTTTGTCAAAAGAAAGTATATACTTTATTCGTATATACTATTTATGCATACATGCAGAAATGGACAAAACATGTATTTTTTTTAACATGACAAAACATGTATTATATATATTTTATAAAGCTAAACCACAGATTAAGGGTTGTGGTGCAGCTCTTTCTTCCCCATCTGTTGTTTTCTTTGTTTTATTAATAGCTTAAAGCCTCCTTATCGTTGCTTTCTGCAGCTTTACCGTTGCCTTTTCTCAAAAAACCAGACAAGAAAAATAATTAAGTAGCCATCTATATATATAAAAATGGAAAGAATATCTGTAAGTCGACGTAGAACTCGTTTAGTAACAGACAAGGGAAGAACAAAAACCTAATCAGGAAAGCACATTGGATCAACCTTACCTGATTACGTACGTACAAACTTATATACTGTATAATAATAAGAACACAAGATTAATTAAAAAGCAGGGGGGACTGGGGAGGGGTTCTTTAATTTGAATTATTGCATATCATTAGCTGTACCAGTACGTCGAGCCTATGGCCCATATATGTGAATAGTTATGAAGAGACACACAGAGAGAGACTGAACAATTATGGATAGAAGAAGGGATCACCATGCAAAGATTACTGCACTCACGGCAGTCAGACCATGACTCATTGGATGCATATATCAGTCAACCTTACACTTTCATGCATTATCTAAACTTTTTTTTTTTTTGATATTTTAAAACCAACTAACTATATGCACGTGCATACCCATATGTAATATCGTATTTTTTTATTATAAAAAGACTCGGATAGAATTCAATTCTGAGTTGATAAGAAATGAAGTTTCATAACTTTAGAATGTTTTCTTTAATTGACACTTTTTGTCATTAGGCAATTATCAATCATGTAGTAATAATGTAACTTTTAAGGCAAATAAATATACGTAGTACATTTTATCAGTAATAAAATTATACAACAACGTGTAAAATTTCCCGTTGTAACTCAAAAGCATAATATAAAATAATTATTCGACAACGATGTGTAACGCTTCACCTAGAAATTAATAGTAATGAAATTATAAAGAACAACGTCTAATGTTTGCTTGTTGAAACTAAAGAATAAAATAAAAAAAAAAGGTTTTCGACAATATCTAGTATTTTTATGTTCGTCTCAAGACAAAATGTTCATTTACAATAAATAAAAAAATCATACCAACCACATTTAATGTATACACCTTAACACATTAATTTTTCCCTCTAAAAAAAAAATCAAAGGTAATGATGAAATTATACCAACAATATGTAATGTTTATCCGTTAAAACTCAAAAGAAAGATAAAAAATTTATGAAAAAATAAAATATTCATTTATAAAAGTAAAGATATTTTTCGCGTCTAATATTTTATCAAGATTAAATAGAAGAAAGAAAAATAGAGATTTTAATAGTGAGTGTTTTGATTAAAAAATTATAAATAGTTTAGAAAAAATAGAAATGTGAAGAGAGGGAGAGAGACAGAGCCGTCTCAAACACTTTGAAAGCCATGTTCAAATCATAAAAATTGGGCCCTTACTTATACTTTTATTACATAATTTTTTTTCATGAATCATATATAAAAAATTTCATGAAACATATCTAAAGTTTTTTGAACGCTAAAGTACCTCAAAAACACACTGCTTAGAGGTTTAGTTTGCATATTTTGTCACAAAATTATTACTTTTTTTTACCAAATCAGTTATTGATGAATGAACTATGCGTATTTGAACACCTGATTTTTTCTGAACTCTAAAGTACCCCAAAACAGACTACTCAACCTCATACTTTACATATATTGTCACGAAATTAAATTCTCTTTTCATCAAACCAGTTATTGAGAAAGGAAACTTTGCGTATTTGAACACTTAAAAAAATTTCTAGACTCTAAAGTATCCCAAAACATGCTCAACATCACACTTTACATATTTTGTCACGAAATTAAATCCTTGTTTCACCAAACCGACTATTGTGGAACAAACTTTGTGTATTTGAACACCTAATTTTTTCCGTAATCTGAAGAAATTTTTTGGAGGCCCTAAAAAATTGGATTAGACCTAAGGCTCTGTGCGGGTAGCACGCCTTGCACACCCTAAGGGTGCGCTTGATTCGTTAAGTAGTAAGAGATTGGACTGGACAACTCCCGTTGTAACCTGTTAATTTGATTTGAAAAGTGTTCAAAGTACTGGACATAAATGAGGGTAAGGGACTGGACAAAGACCCAGATTCCTGTACCTCACAAAACCACAGTACAACTTTCTGTCCCACAGTACAACTTCCTGATCACTCAAAAAAACCAAAATATTATTTTTATTTTCTATTCAATAATTTTTTTTCTCTCCTCTATTCTCCCTCTCTCTCTCCTTTCTCAATATTCTCTCTCTCTCTCTCTCTCTCTCCTATCCCATTCTTCTCTACCTCTCCAATACTTTCTAATCTCATGACCTATCTCCTTCATCTATCTTTCTCCCCCCCTCTCTACCTCTCATCTCTCTTGTATTTTCTCATCTCATGACATCTCTCCCACATCTTTCTATTTCTCTCTCCTTCTCTCTCTCTCTTCCATATACGTACTCCTTCGTATGTTTTTCTTTATAATTACATTATAATATATGTTATACATAAAATCATTATAAACATTTGAAATAGAATTATAGTAAAATTTACATTTTTCTTGCTTATGCTGTCCATGGTTCACCAAACAATATGTCCAGTCCAGTATTGTCCCGTTTTCAAATCAAACGGACCCTAAGGGTCGGCCCTGGAAAGAGAGAGAGAATAGAGGAGAAATAGAGAGAAAAATGAGTAAGATAAGAGTGAGAGGAAAGCACTACGCCAGAATGGCTAAAAAAGAGCGCCACCATGAGCAGCGTTTTGCCTTAAAACGCCACCTATACCTAAACACGCTAACCCCATACCCAGCGTTTTTTAACAAACGCTGCATATTTGAAAACGAAATAGCTTAATATTCAGCGTTTTTATCAAACGCTGCGTATTTTGAACACGAGATAGCCACATACCCAGTAGCTTTTTAGCAAACGCTGCATATTTGAAAACGAAATAGCTTAATATTCAGCGTTTTTAGTAAACGCCGCGTATTTGAAAACGAAATAGGCACATACCCAGCGCTTTTTTAGCAAACGCCGCGTTCTCCTTCACACACGCCGCTGCGTTCTCCTTCACACACGCCGCTGCGTTCTCACTTCTCTTCTCTCGAACCTCTCGCTTTCATTTCTCTTCTCTCGAACCCTTACTCTCGAGATCCTCCTCCTACGATTCCCAACAATGGAACCCAACCTAAATCCTCATCTACAGATTCGTCTCTCTTCTTCTCACTTCTTCATCTCTCGTGTTCTCAACACTCACTCTCTGAATCACTAAACCCTCTTTCTCTTCCTCTCGTAGTCATCATTTTTTTCGTTCTCCGAATTGCGATCTCTCTTTGTCTTCCTCTCACACATAACCGAATGAAAGAAAAGAAATCTTGAAACCCTCTTCCTCTCGCACTGGACTTCACTGCAGAGAAATCTTGGAAACCCTAAAGTTTTCGTTTGCGCTATCTTCCTCTTCCTCTCGCACTGACCTTCTTTATTTTTTGTTCGGATTAATACTTCTCAACTCTTTTCAAATAGCAAATCACGGAGGCAAAAACAGGAGGCAAGCAAAAAGTTTTCAAGAAGGTAAGATTGGTTTATTAATTTGTAAAAATAATCTTATGCTACTCTGCAGTAAAAATTTGTTTTAAATTGATTGTTAGCTACTTTAAAAATCTGATTGTGTTTGGTTGTAAAAACATGTTTGTCTCTCTAGCTCTTAGTTTGTGAAAATCGTTTTTAACCGGGCATTTGTTGTGTTTGATAAAATGCCTAATAGAGTTTGATAAGAATGATTGTGAGTTTGATTAAAATGAGCAATGTGATGAGATGATTATGTTTGTAAGTATGCCTAATAGGCTTTGTCTATACAGGCTCACCCTCATAAGGAGTTGGCTAGGATGCTGCATAAATTGCATCCTGATTTGTATAAGGATGGGAATCATAAACCTGAGATGGCTCTTGCTATTACACATTTTGAGGCTCTTTGTGGATTTGTCACTCTTAAGGTATTCAATTAATTTTTAGTTTTTCAAAGTTGTGAGAATAAGCTGGATTGTGTTTTCATTGATCGTTTCATTGTTTATGTTCAAATAACTAAGCGATTTTGTTATCTTCTCTTTTGAATTTAAAACAATTGTTGTCAATTTGACAAAGATGGAAGTTAATAAAACAAGTGTTGGTTCTGAGCGTATAGTAGAAGTTTGATATCTTTTTAATTATAGATCCCTTTCCATGGAACCCATTTAAGTAACTTATGGTTCAAATAAAGGTCTTGACATGGTTTATTTATGTATTCTTCTAGACAATAATTTAAACCGCTTTTTGTCAATTGAATAGTCTTAACTCATGTATTGAAGTGTATTTGTCTAACCAAGAAAGACTTGCAATTCTTTGAGTTGCTTCATTCGCTTGAAAACCAAAATCTTAGCCGTAGAATATTTACGTAGGTTGACAATAATTAAATTCTGTGTTTTTAGCATGTCAATAAATTTTAGGGAATAGTTCATCTGTTTCATCGTATCATATAAGGTTCTTGAGTGGTTGTTGTGTAGATCAGAGTTTTTTCTGTCTTTCTAAGGGTCGATTTTGCTTATGATAGATGCAAAGACATTTTTGATCGGTTTATTTGAATACTTGGTGGTAATGCTATTTGCTTAGTACCATTGACCAATCTTCTGTGTTTCTCTTCGAGAGCTCAAGGCCGTGTTTCATACCATTCCCGAAGTTATAGAACCGGTCGGTCTTGAAAATGCAAACTGGTCTTACAATCTAATGATCGGGATGGTGAAGAGAAGGTTAATCTGCTTTCTGGTAGTTTTCACCCACCTCATGTCTACCGGGTGAAGATTTAGTAATCGATGCAAGAAATGCATTTGAAAAGTCAATTTTGTGCATAGGGAAGCGAGGTTAGTTAATTGTTTTCTCTCTTTGGTTTTAAGAGTTCAAAGACACTAAATCAATTCTTAGGGTTACTCCATAAAGTTATTTGGATATAGTATACTCTTTGTCAACATAGAAGGAAAACCATCCGAGATGGATAATAAGTTTGTAGAAGATCGGATATATGATCTTAGTTTGCTCTTAGGGTCGGATAATATATATGGACAAGAAAATGAATACTACTATCCTCGCAATCGATTGTTATCTCCTCGTACTTTTGTTCCTTCATATTGTGTAATGGATGAGGATATCTTTGTGGAAGCTTTAGAAGTCGACAACTTCACCTTTTTGTTGCATCATTAATCTCTTTAAATTTGGGCTAATAAAGTTGGCTTGTTTATTTCTATTATTTTTTTCTTTTTCTTGGTGGAAATTTGTTTGCTACGGAAGGATTGCTTTTGATACCTTAACATTCTCATTTCGCATCAAAGTGAGGCGGTTGATGAAAAAAGGAGCGGTGGTGTTACTGGAAAAGCAATACCCACCGATATTGTGTCATAGCGACCTTCTTTCTCTTAACCATGTGAAACTCAACCACAGTGAAGCATTGTTCTTAGGTGCAAATGAGTCCTAGAGAAAAGTTCATAGTAGAGAGAGAGAGTGTATTGTCATTCGTTTATTCTTCAAATCCTTTTCGGATGTATTCCTATTTATCAATTTATATAAATAAATGTATCATGCTTACACATCTTTTGTGTATGTTTTATTGTTTACGTTGAATTTTGTTGAACTCATATAATAAGCAAATAAATAAATAATAAGCACGGCTTTGCGATTAAGAAAAGTGAAAAAAACTAAAAAAGCGAAAAAAACAAAAAAAAAAAAAAAATTAAACAATGGGCGCGCTTTTAAGGAAGTGCTTGCCTATAGGGGACAAGTTTGGGGAAATGGGCAGCGCTTTTTAGGAAGCGCTGCCTATTTGAGGACGTGTTTGGGCAATGGGCGGCGCTTTTTAGAAGCGCTGCCTATTTGAGGACGTGTTTGGGCAATGGCGCGCTTTTTAGGAAGCGCTGCCTATTTGAGGACGTGTTTGGGCAATGGGCAGCGCTTTTTAGTAAGCGCTGCCTATTTGAGGACGTGTTTGGGCAATGGGTGGCGCTTTTTAGAAGCGCCGCCCATTGTTGAGTGGAATACCAGCCACATACATTCGCAGCGCTCAAAAGCGCTGCCCATTAATGAAAAAAACGCTGCCTATATACTAATTCTGTTGTAGTGAAGGAAAAACTGAGTTTTATATGTGAGAGTAAAAAAGTTAAGAGATGATGTGAGAAATTGAGACCCACAAAAAAACAAAAAGTGAGATAGAATAATTGAGAGTGACATATTTGTCTTCAAAAAGTGACTTTTAAAAAAGGGTAGTTTGGTTGTTTTGTTAAATGTATTATATTATAAAAGTTAAGAGATGATGTGAACCCACAAAAAAGTTAAAAGTGAGATAAAATAATTAGAAATGTTATATTTATTCTCAAAAAGCAATTTTTAAAAAAGCGTATAGTTTGGTAGTTTTGGTAGTAGTTGTATTTGATAGAATAAACCAGGATTGATTAGAGCGGAATAGGGTGGATAATGGAAATAATGGACTACACAAAGATTTTTATAATATATGACTTATTATTAAATGTATGAAATTAAATTGAATTTGAATTATTTTCTGAGACCAAATTACGCATCAAGATTTTTGTTAAGGTCAAAATTGATTATTTACTTTTTATTTTATTTTAGCTTTGAAAGTTATTTTTATCCAATATGGCCAAAGGAGACCGTAGGTTGTAAAATATAAGAAGAAGAAAAAGTGAACTGGAAATTGAAGGAGTGTGATCATATTATATAAAATGTAGTGATTCATTAAAATTGGCATTGTTTTTGAATTATTAAAACATGCATTAGAAAAAGAAGTAGTACAAATAGATTCACTTTGTTTCTTATAAAATGGATCAGATGGATCAGAGGTAGTATTAATAAATCAAATAATTATGACTTAATAAATTTATTAATATTGAAATGTATAGTTATATATAAAGTTATTAGTGAGACTCATTTAATAATTTTAATTTTTTGAGGTAGTGGATTGAAGGAATTGGGGTTGAAGCAAAATACACACGTTCTTAAAATAGAATATTAGAAATATATATATATATATATATATATATATATATATATATATATATATATATATATATATATATATATATATATATTATACTCTCTCCATCCAAAAATATAAGATCTTTTCGACACTTTTTCTAATCCAAAATATTAGATCCTTTACTAATATCTATATACATTTAGTACTGTTTTTCAAATATATATATATATTAAGAAAAATTCAGTAGTGATACATTTAGTTCTGTTTTTCAAATATATTAAGAAAAACAATACTGGATATTCTCATCGTAAAATTTTCAATATTAAGAAAAGGAGAATGTATAATTTAATATTTTTAGAATAGGGTAAATATTTTGGTAAAAGAAAAAGAAAGGGTAAATATATTACCAATTATTTGTCAAAAAAATTATAAAGAACACATCCAAGCTGATGCTAACAGAATGATATCCTTCAGTAAATAGTTGTCTTTTCTTTTCCTTTGTTTCTTTCACTTTTGTAACTAAGAAAAAAGAAAACATCTCCCCGCTAATAGTCGTCATATCCTTTTGGCTTAATTACAGTTTTAGCTTCTCTTATTTTTTTTAATTCGATTTTGATCTTGAAAGAATTTTTTCACGAATTTAGTCATCTATTTTCAAGAACTCACAATTTTAGTCCTCAAGAATTTTTCTCAAGAATTTAGTCCCCTTACTTTCACCAACTCACGATTTTAATCCCCCTATTTTCCTAGAGGGGGACTTTGATTTTAAAAATTAGAAAAATAGGAGAACTAAAATCGTGAATTAGCAAAAATAGAGAGACTAAATTTGTGAGAAAAATTTTTTGAGGACTAAAATCTTGAGCTAGTGAAAATAAGATGACCAAATTTGTGAAAAAAAAATTTGAGAGATCAAAATCGTAAATTGGTGAAAATAGAGGAGACCAAAACTGTAATTAAGTCTATCCTTTTAGTCAAACGATAATATCCTCTGGAGCCCTTATCATATTCATTCACGTGGTATGTTTCCTAAAGTCTTTTTTTGAGCAAATGTTTCCTATAGTCAACCATCGTCAAGACTACTAAAAAAATATTTGTACTTACATTTCTTTCATTTGTACAAGTAGTCTATGAAGCAACGGTGATATGGACACCGGCGGATCTTGCCAAAAAAATTGGAGGGGGCCAAAATAGTAACAAATATATAAAATAAAATTAATTGTGTATTCATAATAGTTTGTTTGGTTTAGTGATCAAAATTACATATGTAAATTTTAATGTCCTAAGTTCAAATATTGCCACAAGAATTGAAGTGGGGACCAATACACCAATAATGCTCTTAAGTGTTTGGCCATCGATACTTGTTCTTAGTGTTCATTCGGTTCTATAGATTCTAACTTTGAGTATAAAATATATCTCACAGATATATTAACTTAATGGGAACCAGGAGAGTGCTGTAGTGGCTCCCTAGCCTCTCTATAAAGATCCGCCAACTGGATATGGATTCTCAAACCATAAGGTGGAAAAAGCTACGTATTTTTATACATAAAGAGGAGTGAGAATGTAAAAAATACATCACTAGTAACAGAATATAAGCAAAAAATAAATCAACGAAAGTTGATACCACAAAAGAATGTATATAAGAAAATAAAGAAAAGAAATATGAAAGAGATAGAGATAAAGGTAATGTCTTATACAACAAATATTTTACATACCTTATGATCTATACCTTACACGGAGTTGGATGAAGCGGGTTGAGTAGTTGGTAGGTCGCTTGCTGAAGTCGTCCACTCCTGCTCCAAGTCGGCGAGGGTTGGTACCTACAGACACTCCTTCTGATGCCAAAGTCAGCAATCAGAAGTCAGTAAGAGGTTCAAATGAGACATGTGTACCTGTTAACGGTAGGTGAGCTGGTATTTATAGGCGTCGGATGGGGTGCCTTGAGCACTCCAGCGTGTAGGGGAGATGGCGCGCTTAGCGCCGTTCGACCCATGCACGCGATCCTGCCGCACACGCCTAGATTGCCAGGGGGTTTGGTGAGGTGATCCCAAACCGTTATTGGGACTTAGACGGGCATGGTCTCGGCACAGTACAGAACAGTTTCCCCCCAAGTCGGGTCGTTCTTGGAAAGGTGGCCTCAACTTGAATGCTTTAGGTTATCTTGGTTCCCAGGTCAGCTTTGTCCGCTCGGTCTCGCGGTAGTGCAAGCAAACATGGACTGGTTCCAAGTTGGCCTGTAGAGTTGCCCCGAGTCGGTTTTGGTGGGCCGCTCTGGCACATGATTGGTGGAGGCCGACCTTAGGCTCGCCTCAACTTAAGGGAGTTTGCTTGAAAGTCAGATCATGCTACTGTACCGAGCTCCAGCCACAATCTTGAGAAATTCGCCACTTGAGTGGATTTATGTGACGTTTGCTTAGATCGAGGTGTCAAATCATAATGACTGACTAGTTTTTGGTCCTGTCATTAATACCCCCTGATTGGGTGTGACGTTTCGAATTCAGCCCATTGGCGCCTTCAGCTCCAATATAAATAGGAGTGAACTCCTTCTCATACAATATTTAGAAATTCTCATTAAATTGCTCTGCTTCCGACATTGACTTTCCAGTGAATCGACATTGAAGATGCCCCACGCGTAGATTGTCAAGTTGCATCCGGTAAGGTGATAGCGGTTCGTTATTGGGCCTTAAACAGACATGGGCTCGATCCAATCTGGAACACCTTATAATTCATTTGAAGTTTTTTTTATGGAAGGAGCAATTTTAATGAGAAGTTATGTATGCCGAACCAAGCAATTTAGCGGTCCTGTTCAAAGTTTAAAAATTGGGCACCTAATTAAGCACTATAATTTTTTTTTTGTTGTTCTATTGTTATATGGAAATATTTTTGTATTAACTAATTTGAGCACTATAATTTTTTTTCTATTGTTTATATAAATATCTTTTTGTAATAACTATAGTATTTATATTTTACTTGCAACATTACATAATTGTAAATTAGTGGTCCAATGGTATTACCTTATTTTGCAACCACGAGTACTTGGGATCGAATCCATGACGCCATTAAACGGTAAAAATGTAAGCACAAGGAATCTAACTCGTCTTCGTTAAGCCAAGGATCCGTAATCCTTACCATTATTCCAAGAGCAATTTCATACCAATAAATGAAACACAATAGTGTGTATATACATATATACACACACATTTCATAATTTTAGGGTTCAAAATAATTATTTTGAACCCTAAAAATTTGGCACTGTGGTAGCACGAGGTAAAACGGCCCAATGGCCGCCCCCAGTATAATACATTAGTATATTGCAAAAGGTTTTATTATAAATTTTAGGGTTTTTTTTTGTACCCCAACCCCTTCCCCATATACCCCCACCCAAAAGTGAAATCCCAAAATGCCCTTCCAAAACGTATTTTTTTAAATTTTTGTGTCGTATATACACACAGTGTATATACGACCCTTGATTTGGGCATCGTATATACACCCCCAAGGCGTATATACGCTTGGCACACACCACCCTAATCGTATATACGCCTTGGGGTGTGTATATACGATGCCTTATAACATAGGGTCGTACATACACCCCCGAGGTGTACATACGATTTGTATTTTATTTTAAGTCCAATAAAAATAAATTAAGCCCTGAAAATAGGTTTAGTGTGTAGTTCGTTAAAACGTGATGTTATCGTCGAGAACGAATAATTTAGGCTAAAAATCGGTTTTTAACAACATACTCCGATCGTAATGAAACCACGACCATTAAATCCAAAAAAATCAAGAATCAAGACTCTCTTAAAAGAAACTTCTTATGGGACTACGGCCTCAAAATCCCAAATTCCATCGTTTACTATTTTTTACGATTTTTTTTAATTTTTCATAGTCTCCAAAAAATCTACAAAAATTTGTATAGCCTTATTTTGGTTTTGTTAGATTTTTAGTGGTGTTTTTATAATTGTTTAAAGTAGTTTTGACTATTTAACAAATTTTTAATAGCCTTTTAGTAATAAAAATTAAAAACAAATCGTATATATGTCATTTTGGACATATATACGATGTCTACTTTTAACACATCGTATATATGTCCTTCAGACGTATATACGATTGCATCTTACACGGCTAATCGTATATACGTCTTAAGGACATATATACGATGTGTTAAATTTGACCATCGTCGTATATATGTCAAAATAACATATAAACGATTGACATTTTAAAAAAAAATTGATTGCAAATGGCATTTTGGGGTTTCACTTTTGGGTGGGGGTATATGGGGAAGGGGTGGGGTATGGAAAAAACATCCCTAAATTTTAAGGCTTTTAGCTAAGAAATTATGATCCACGTGGAATAAAAATTAAACCTAATTAACAAAGAGGGATAAAGTGAACGAGCCACCTGAAAACAGAGGCTTACACATGCCTTTGGGAGGGTTGCTTAGTTAACGGCATTTATTTGATCAACACAATGCACACACGTTTTGAGCATTAAAGAGAAAACCATATATATAGTTAAAATTAAAATAGACGTGGAAGATTATTAGGATATGGGCATATATGGCCTACTAACACGAGGTTTCAGTTAAGGCCACTTATATGGACGTGGCTGCGTAACCCTTTCAATAATGTACATAATGCATTGCTTAAATGAATTAAATCATATCACACGAGTGTGCTAATGATCAGGTTCTATCCATCCCTTATTTAGGTATTTTGGTATTCGTTTTGTGACTTTGTCCCCTCTAAACTAAAGCCAAGCTGGCTTATATATTATATACACTAAAAAAGCATATATATGGAGCTTTCCTTTACCCACTTGATGTTTAACCCCACCGAGATCTATGAATATTGAAAACATTTTCATTTTTCTTATAAATTGGGTATTTTCTGCGTACAACTGCAGTGACTAATCCCTCGAATCGGGTAGGACCATAATTGGCAGAAAATCTCTCCCTTAAGAGATTTAACACTATTGTATGTCTAAAACTGGATTCAAATCCATTAATCTTGGTTAAGTTGGAAGAAACTGCTACTATCTCATCTAAATGCTATCGAGTATATCGAAGACATAAATAATAAGCACTATGCAAATATAGGTAAGTTAAGTAATTATATAGGGGCACCCCCTATAAATTGGTGTCTTCTGCCAAATATTTAAGCTCATTAACTTGATTGAAGGATTAGATGATTATCATCCACCATATACTAATGTAATACCAAAAAGGGAAGGACTACTCTTTTGACAGAGAAGGGCGAAGTCGTGAGTTGGATTCTAGAAAGCAGGTAGTAACTAACTAACTAACTACCCTATCCGGGCCAATTCAAACAATTTAAGAGAGACAATCTCACCATCCTATTTATCTTTAAAGCTACTCTGCTTGGTTCTCTTCACAATGTTTTGTTTCAATCTCGTCTGACTCTCCAACCGGTTTTTTTAGCGCAATTGGAGTTTCGTTCTATATGATAACTTTTTTATTAATAAGTGCATTAGTTGATAATAGAAATTCAACTATGAGTGATAATAATCCAGTCAAAAAAAAACTATGAGTGATAATAACATGAATAAAAATACTTGTGTATGAGAATTTCAAGGAGGAAAGTTTGGACAGATTTCTTGCTACACAAGAGTGGTGGTCGGACACTACAAGAATAAGCTTGCATTGCCACCAAAGTTTGCCAAGAAGATCCGGCCGTCGCTAATTTGCCACGCATTTGCGACGAAAAGGGATATATGGAGAAGGCGCTAAAAATCCCGCTCAAATTTGCCACGGAAAATGATAATGGTCGCTAATTTGCCACGGACATGCGGTGGCAAGCCCGTGGCAAATATTAAACGCCAAATAAAACCCACGATTCACTCTTCAACAATACGCAGAATACGTTTTTCACTTTGTTTCCCTAGCTCACTCTCCTCCCACAGCTTCCTTTCTCTTCATCTTCTTCCTCTTGCTTTCTTCTTCATCTTCAACAACAGAAACTAGCGATTCAACAACACAAACCTTCGATTCTCCTTCTTCCTTTTCTGTTTCCTTCGTTTCTTTCTTCAATCGATTTTCTCTAAATAGAAACCCACACAAGCATACACTTCATCTCTCTCTATCGCTCCCTCTCTCTCTCTGTCTCTCTCTCTCTGTTGCTCTCTCTCTGTCGCACTCTCTTTATCTCTCTATCTAGGGTTTATTACCATATTTGCTTTTTATTGATTGTATGAATTTTAGATGGAGGATTTAGGGTTTATGAGGTTTTAAAACTTAATTTGGGATTATGGGGTTTTGGAACTTAATTTGGGATTTAGGGTTTAAAGATGATTTGGCTTAATTTGTTGGATTGGTTCTTCTGTTGTTCGTGAGAGTCAGCAGTATTTCTTCAGTTGATTGTGTTTTGGTTTGTTCTTGGGCATGAACCATATTGGTTGATTGTTCTGGTGTGCTCTGTTGATTATGTTGGGTGTTTTGGTTTGTTCTTGGGCATGAACCAGTATTTCTTCAGTTGATTGTGTTTTATTTTCAGGTTATTCATTTCCTTTCTCATATTCAGATTTTCCACAACCAGGTAATCACATTGCTTCACTTTTTCCTATTTTTCATTTGTTGTTTATTATTTGCATTGTCTTCCATTGATTTTCCTTTGCATTTCAGGTTATTCATTTCCTTTCTCCTGTTCAGATTTTCCACAACCAGGTAATCGCATTGCTTCACTTTTTCCTTTTTCCTCCTACATATTTGTTGAGGTTCTTGAAGACTAGGAGATAGTTGTCTATATTAGTGTGTGTTTCTGTTTTGTATGAATATAGGTAGTTTTGTTCTGTATATGGGCCTTTTAGTTATTGGTGTTTTGCTGTCCAAGTAAGTGTTTTATGTCTATGGTCCTTCCTTAGAGTACTTTATCTAAGTTTGTTTAGATCGTTTGTTTCATGATTGACAGGTTTTTTGTATTGTACTACTTCAACCTATGAAATATGTTTTTCTGGAATATTACAATGAAACTATACTCTATCTTATCTTTTAACATCTATTCTATGACAACTTATTTATCATTCAACTTAGATGTGTATTTGTTTCTTTATTGTAATATATCTTTTTAGTCCAGAAACTATGTGCATTGGAATTATTGAATTAAATACATGCTTTATATTGTGATCTTAAGTTTTCTTTGACCTTTTTAGTTTTCTTTGACCTTTTTTTAATCAATGGTATCTCTAGCCATATTGGAACCAAGAGACTATATCTTATTATCATCATCCATTTTAGTCCCATTTGCCACACGACTATATCTTATTTAGAAATTGTGATGTTATTAGAGACTAATTCCCCATATTAATTTTCCTTTTTCCTTAACCCTTCTTCCTCTTGATGTGTATTTTTAACTTTGTACATGTTGAACTAAACAATTTGTACTGTATATATGTTGTTGTGTGTTTTGACTTATTGGCTTTGCTGAACTAATGTTTGTTTCACCATATAATTTTTGCTTTGGGTAGATGGATCCCCTTGATATTGTGGCTAAAGAAAACGAGGTAACTCCATTGCTTCTGTCTTTTTTGTCCTTCAAATTATCCAACCATATTAGCTTGATCTATTCCGTGTGTTTTGTTTCAAACATATTTCATTTATGTATTCTCATGTGTATTGTTTCATTTTAAATTTTAATTTGTTGGGGTTATTTTGGTGGTACATTGATAATTCATTGTTGTTATATCTATTAGACTGTGTGTCAGCTTAATGTACAAGTTATGATAAGTAATGATACATGGTTGTGGTTGATTTCAGTAGGTATATTAGGTCTTAGTTGGTGTTTATAAAAATGCTGGTGTAAACTTGCTATAGTTAGCCTAATTTATTCTTCTATGTTGATTGTCATGACCTTTGGTTAGTGGGGTTCCTTGAAACCTATGATCGTGTTATCCGTGTACTTAAATCATGGTTCTACTCGCTTTGGGGAGGTTTACAATTTGTTATCTGGTGGTTGGATTACTCTTAAATTTATGGAGGGTGTGACCTTTGAAATGTTTGTCAGGGATGGGCTGTGGAACCAAGTTTCGTATCCATTTCCTCCTAAAAATTTTGGTCTTGGAGAACCTAACCTCCCAATGAGTCTTATTCATGAGGAGCATGATTAATTCCTTTTCATCGATTCTATCCATTTTCACCACTCTTTGACCCAAAAAATCTCTGTTGAAGAAACTAACACCCCATTTCTGGTATGCATGACTTTTCCTATGTATTTCTCTTTTTAAATTTGTAATTTTTTATTTTGTTGGTTCCCTCTATTAAGGGAAATAATCCTCTTATATCTGGTGTTTTCACAACTTCTGCCCATTGTCTCTAAATCCATATTCTAATTGTTTTCTTGAATTTTGTTTTCGGTTCCTTCACATTGGTTTTGCCATTTTGCCTTCTCTCTCTGCTACTACTTCCATCACTTTAGTCAACTTTCGTGGAAGGAAATGGAAGTGCAAATGTCAGTGGTAAAGTTCAAAACGCAATTACTACTGTGTTTCTAATGGGTGGGGAACCTTTCGTGGTTTGAATGGGCTTCTCCTAGGGACCTCTCTAAAGTTAGATGTGGCTAAGAAGAATAGGAAATATCGGTTTGTTAAAGTTGTTGAAGACTAGGGGCTATCTGTTTATTGGAATTGCCTAAATCAGTTTGTGTTTCGGTTTTGTTTTGTATGTAGGCCTTTTAGTTATCAATGTTTTGCTGTCCAACTAGGCCTTTTAATGTATTAACTACAGTCCTTGCTTAGAGAACTTTATCTAAGTTTGTTTACATCATTTGTTGCATGATTCACAGGTTTTTTTGTATTGTACTACTTCTAGCTATGAAATATGTCTGTTTGACCTGTTACAAGGAAACTATCCTATGTCATGTTTGTCATACCCCAATTTTGTCCGACTAATTCAAAATAAAAATTGTCTTCTCGCGAACGCGAAGTTCTAACAGTATTTTTCTCGTAGTTGAAAAGAGACTCAAAAACATATGTCGAGGCATACGCGCATTATTCTTGACTGCGTACGCGCTTCATTCCTAATAATCTTGTACCACCTCATTATTGATGTGTCGGCATATCGTATCTTTTCTTTACCGTATATGTTGTTAGTCCTAATCGCATGAACGTTTTGTTCCTAACTAAGCGCGCGTGTTTTGCTTGGATGCGTGTTTTCTTAGGTACGAGACGGCGTATCTTTTATTTACCGTATTATTATTATTATTATTATTAAAAAAAATCAAATCAAAATAAGATAAGAGATGAATGTGAGACTCCAAAGCTTGAAAATAGATAAAATACTCAGCCAAGTTGTAACCTTTACATGAGTAAATATTCTGTTAAAACAAAATACAACTACTTTAATCAAGAATGGGTACTGCAGCCCAAAAGCAAAGTTTGCAGAAACAAACATAAGACTCCAAAACTCCAAAGCTCCAAATGGAAGTCCTTCTTTCTCTGCATCTTTTTTTTCTCTGCACATACACACAAAAGGAAAATTAGACAGCTAGCTAATGGTCAAACAAAGTTATATCTATGAAAGCACCAGTGGCTTGAAAAGAGGAAAATCTGTTCGAGAAAATTAGAGCACTAAAACATGAAATATTTTGGAAAAAACACAGATCGAGAGCAACTCTAAATTGACCACACAATACATTAATCTAGGCATTTTGGACTATAAAATCAGCCTCAATACAGAGTGAACAAAGAGGAGAAAAACAGATCTGAGAGAGAGAAAAATACCAAGAACCAAAAACACATGTTTATACAAACACAGACAATCAAAGCAAAGGGAGGAGGAAAAAGCGAAAGGAGAGAAATGAGCGGCAATATTCGAAAAACATTCACCTCAAACCTCACCCTCCTCAACACCAAAACCCCATCACAAACAAAGAACCAAAAACACAACACGAGAGACACAAAACACACACATACACAGTAAAAAAGGAAACAAACTCAGTGAGTTTCAAAAATGGCTCCGCCGTAGAACGCTGCCTCCGCCGTCACCGTTGAACCACCAAACACCAAGCACGAGAATGTAACCACCACCAAGTACCAAACGCAGAACAAAACCCACCGCCCCGTCTCTCTCTCTCCGTCGCCTTCACGTCGCGCGCCGCATGTCGCCAAAGCCTCCCCTCTCTCTCGCAGATCTTGTCCCCTCCTCTCTCTCTCTTTTTCTTCTCGCATTTTCTTCCTCTGTCTCTCTTTCTTTCTTCTCCCCGATTATTCTCGCTATGTAAAGGAAAGAAGGGAGCGACGCAGAGGAGTGAGAGGAGAGTTCTTAGATTTCTGTTTTGGGGGAGAATCGGCGAAGGAGGAGAAATGAGAAGCTTAGAGTTTCTGTTTGGGAAATCGCAGCAGAGAGAGAGAGGAAAGGAATTAGGTTTCTTTGCTTTGATATTAGGCTTAAGTGGGACTGGGTATGGGCCTGTTCCTTCCTTTTCTTTAGTTTTTAATCGATTGCTAATAACATCCCCATGTATTTGGGTGCACCTCTCCGCTTTTATGTAAAAATTTATTGTTAGCACTCCCAAATTTCACTATCTCACCCTCTCCCTTTAATCTTTCAAAAAATATTTTCAAATTAATGCAAGTTATTAGTGACTATCACTCAAAGCCTTGGCTTGTTTGATTGTCATGAACGCTATCAAGAGTTATTAATAATGATCACTCAAAGCCTCTGCTTGCTTGGTCATTACGAAAACTCTTCCCCTTTCCAAAACTCTTTCAGAATATTTTCATTTTCAAATTAGAACTACGTCGCTTTGATTCCCATTCGGGATACGTAGGAGCGAGCCACGTTCTCGTCAAGCGCAACGAATAAAATCTTTTTCACAACCGTAAATATTAATATTTTCCATAACAAAAATCATTTTTCAACCCATTGTCGCTAATGGCTAATCAGAACCTTTGTTCGTCTAGCCATTGGCGGCAATGCCGTTTTCCAAAGAACAATAAGCGATGATCACCCATAACTTTGGTTAGTTTGATCATTCGTGCCAATTAACCTCTTTCAAAACCATTTCCAAAAGATCAAATAAAAACGAGTTGCTATTAATAATCCAATCGTAACTTTCGTTAAATCGACTAGTGGTAGTGACTCTCATTTTCAAGTACTTAGCGGTGATTATCCATAACTTCATTAGTTTAATCATTCGCGAATACTCGTCATATTTGAAAACTCACTAAAAAGATAAAAACAAAACCTTTTCACGACAAACGAGAACTACGTAGCTTTGAATTCTCCATCGCACTTTTGGAGATACGTAGAGCGAGAAGTCAATTCTCGTCAAGCGCCAAAAATAAATTTTTTTATTAAGTTTTCCCATTTATCTTTTAATAAGAAATAAATAGGCAAATCTAGGTATTCTTCAAATCAAACGTGAAACCACACACTTAGTTAAAGGTTCCCTCTCAGTAGAGAGGACGCGTGGGGTGCTAACACCTTCCCCGCACGTAATCGACCCCCGAACCCATATCTCTAGTTTTTGAAAGACCATCTCATTTTATTCAAAGACCTTTTTCAATGTTTTGGTCTTAAAATTAAAATATTGGTGGCGGCTTCAAAATTTTTCTACGCTGTACATTGAAAAACCCAAACCGGATTTTTCGGGTGCAACAATGTTCTATATAAATTATATGCAATTATTAGAATGTGTGAAATGTTTTCTCTTTGGACTGCTATAGAAAAAGCTTTATATAATGAACTTGAATTGTCTAGATTACACAGATTACTTTAACTTTAATTAGTGTTTCCATTACTTACTATTTTTGAGTTGGAACATTTTACCATGTCTAAGAAGTGGATTCTTAGTAATTTGTTGGCACAAGATTAATTCTCATGTTTATTACATCTTTATTTAAGAATGAACAATCCTCTTATGTTAGTAATTTCTATTTTGCAATCAATGGTGAACCGAAAGCATTATATAAGAATTTGTCGGATTATTAAGCCTTTCTTTGCTTTTGTCATTCTTCTCCTTTCTCGCCAACAACTCAGTAATGGTGAAGCCTTACGAGGTGAAAAGAATCTTGTTCAATCTAATGCTTCCAGTGGAGCTCTTTGGTGTAACCGGACCATATGGAGCAATGGGCGAGAAAATTTGTATGAGGGGAATCTTCACTTCAACATGACCGAGAGTCAATCATGAGAGGTATTTGTTTGTTATGCTTTTTTCCGTTTCATTGTTTTGTGGTGAGGAACTGCATTGCAGATATTTGGCATACTCAATTTTTATTTAGTATTAATTAACTCTTGGTGTTGACAACCTTTATCAGTAATAGAAATGCTGGGGGTTTTATTGAATGCCAACGGTTTGTTAAACTTATTTCCCCTTGAAACCAATAAATTTATTTTCTTCAAATTTGTACTAGTTTTGTGGTAGGTTCTCACCAATTAGAATCTTGTTGTCATAGTTTTGTCATCATTTGACATCATTCCTTTTGTTGTTTTAGATTTTTGAGCCATTTGGTCGATTGAGGTTGTACAACCGCCTCTTGACATGGAGATCGGACACTGCAAGGGTTTTGGGTTTGTTCAAGTTCGTTTCTAACACTTCACCTTAAGAAATATATTTTTGTTCATCTTCATTATTTATCTCTTTAATTTGCATTAATTGGACAGTTTGCCCATCTTGAACATGCCAAGGCAACTTTCGAGTTTAAATGGAAAATTGGAGATAGTAGCGCGGACTATCAAGGTAGAAATATTTGTGTTGGTCTTTTGTTTTTCACTTGTATGCTTTCAATTTTGTTGACAATCATTCGCAATGCAATTGTTCTGTCGACATTTGTCCACAAATTCGAGTTTCATCGATGAATGCATCATGTTGGAAGTCAAGATACTACCGCCAAATCTGCAGATTTTGATGATGATGAAGGTGGATTGGTAAGTTTTCACTTGTATAAAATATTCATATTTGGTTCCCATCCGATGCTTTATCATTGGAATCGATGTCTCTTCACATTATATTGCAAATTTACTAATTTAATTTTACTAAAATTTGATATAGATGATTAATTTTCGATGTTAGAAGTCCGATTGGCGGGAAGCTTTGTGGGCTCTTGTGCTATTATATAATTAACTATATATAACGTTTCTAGATACCACAGTTGGTGACAAGATTATTACTATTTGATAGATAGGTGATTAGGTTCGGTGAATGGATTACGAGAAATTTATCCAAGCACACAGTGAAAGCGATGCCGATATCACCGTGATTTGCATGTTGGACCTACACCGTGAGAAGTTTCCTGCTGCAAATGACTTTGGGAGTGAAGTGATTCCTGGTGCAACTTCCATTAGACGTTGGATTATCTTTGTAAATCCTTTCTTGCTAAATTTAGTGTTTATTTTTTTAAGCAGTGTGTTAGACGTTGGATTATGTTTCCAGTTTAATCATCAGTAATGTATTTGCAATGTAGTATTCTTAGCAATGATTACATGTTAATAATGTTGTTTGGTGATGCTCATTCTTTGAATATGTTTGAAAAATAGATCTTATTTAGCTAGCTTAATTTTATGCAAAGATGTATATATGTTTGAAGATTTAATTTTTTTAATTTTTATTTATTTTTGCGACGGATTTGCCACGGATTTGCGATGAAATTTGCGACGACTTTGCCACGGATATTTGCGACGGATTAGCGACGGAAAAATTTGCCACGGAAATTCCGTGGCAAACGATTTGCGACGAGCGTTTTTGCCACCAATTTTTGTTCAGTGGCAAATCCGTCATAAATGTTGTTTTGCCACGGAAATTTGTACATTTGCCACGGAAATGTCCGTGGCAAATCAGCGATTTTCTTGTAGTGGGATTTGTTTCCAAATTTTCATCTTATTAATGAGGTAGTGGATAGATCGAATCACACGCCTCTTTGGTTACAATTGTGGGAGAGGAGGCGCAAAAGGAGCCCTCATCCCTTTAGATTTGAAAACTCCTAGTTGGAGGAACCTGATCTTCCAATTGTGGTGGAGGAGAGTTGGTCTCGGTATGGCTATTGATACTTGGGGGAAGAAGTTGAAAGGGAGGTATCAGTTGGATATAAAGAGGTATAGAGACGAATTAGAAGTACTTCGTAGTTCCACCCGCTTAGAAGATACCTTACAATATAAAGAAGTCAATGATCGCCTAAGTACTCTTCGAGCCCGAGAGGAGGCCTTCTGGAAACGGCGGGCAAAAGTTCATTGGTTGAGAGATGGAGATACTAATTCAAAATTCTTCCATGCTATGGCAAGTGCACGTCGTAGGCGTAATGTTATTTTTTCTTTGCGTAGGGTGGATGGCTCGATAGCTGATACTCAAGGAGACTTGAGTGTGGTGGCTCACAATTACTTAACGGGTCTTTTTGAGGAGGTTCGTCGGGATTATGGTCCGGTGATTGATTGCTTGATCTCAAAAGTTACTGCTGCAGACAATGAGAGTTTGATGGCTCCTTTTAAATTGACGAGTTTAAAGAAGCTCTCTTTCAGATGTACTCTGACAAAGCTCCAGACCCGGATAATTTAAACCCAACTTTCTATAAACGCTTTTGGAACCTTTGTGGTCCCGAATATTCCACTCAGGTGTGTCTTGGTTGAACAATGGTGAGTTTCCTCCCATGTTGAAGGATGCTAATATTGTTTTAATTCCTAAGGTGGATAATCCCTCTACTATGCGTGATCTCCGGCCAATTGCTCTCTGTAATGTTCTCTACAAAATTATTGCCAAACTGCTTGCTAATAGATTGAACGATGTTCTCCATAAGTGTGTTTCTATTGAGCAATCAGCTTTTGTAGAGAATCTGTCAATCCTACATAATGTAATGGTTGTTATAGAAGTCATTCATCATTTAAAATGCAAGGTGAAAGGGAAGGTGAGGGAATTGGCGCTAAAAATTGATATTAGCAAGGCCTACGATAGGGTCGATTGGGGTTACTTGAGGTGTGTGCTCTTGAAGTTGGGTTGTCATGAGAATTGTGTCAAAAGAATGTCAATGTGCGTTGAAACAGTACATTACTCACTGCTTATGAATGGGGAATGAGTTGGTTCAGTCTCACCAGGGAAAGGACTCAGGCAGGGTAACTCATTGTCACCTTACCTTTTTATTTTCTGTGCAGAGGGTCTTACAGCTTTACTTTAAAAATGTGAGGCAAAAGGGAACCTACATGGGGTCAAAGTGTGTCAGGGAGCTCCCCGACACACTTTGGTTAAGTCTGTGGCTCAAGCTATTCTTGCTTATTGTATGAGCAATTTTCTGATCCCCACATCTCTCGAGAAGGAAATGGAGAGAATGACCAATTCCTTTTGGTGGGGTTCTAACCATGGCACTCGGAGAGGAATCAATTGGCTCAATTGGGATAAGCTGACTATGCGTAAAGAGTTTGATGGAATGGGCTTTCGACATTTTCATGGTTTCAATTTAGCTATGCTAGGAAGGCAAGGTTGTCGTTTATGCACCAACACATATGTTATTGTTACTCGTGTTTTCAAAGCTAAATACTTCCCAAATGAGGACTTTTTTGGGACTCGCTTGGGCCATAATCCTAGTTATGTTTGGCGTAGCATCCACAGTTCACAGGTTCTGGTTAAATTTGGAGCTCGTTGGAAAGTAGGCGACAGTACCAACATCAACATTTGGCATGATCCTTGGTTAAAAGGAGGCACCATCCCTGTTGTCACTTCAGCTATAGTCTCAGGTACTGAACATTGTACGTTTTCTCAACTTTTTAATGATACTAATGGTTTGTTGAATTCTACACTTATTGAGCAGCTATTTACCACCAAGGACAGAAGCAAGATTTTCAGCCTGATTGTGGAGTGTAGGGAAAATTCTGATCAGCTACTGTGGAACTACATCAAATATTGTCTTTATTCGATGAAGTCCGGGTATTATGTAGCGATGAATTTACTCATAGAGACCTTGGATTCACGGGTAGAAGGGGATTGGCAGCTTATTTGGAAGCTTCGAATTCCACACAAGGTCAAAATTGATTTGTGGAGACCTGCTAGAGGTGTCTTGCCTTGCCATTTGAATTTATGCCGCTGTCATGTGGATTGTCCTGTTGAATGTGTTCTCTGCGGCGTAGAGGATGTGATCGTACCTTGATCACCAAGTGTAGATGTTGTTCGTTGCTCCTCCGTCCGGTCGTTGATGAGGAATAAGGACCGGTCTTGAGAGCACCTCGGGTGGTACCTGCAAAGACACTCCGGCGCTCGAGTCAGAGGTGAGCTAACGGGCAGGGTATCACTGGGTAGGAAAGCGTACCTGATACTGTGGATGGAGGTGGTACTTATACCACTGGGGCGACCTGGCCGTTGCGATAAATCCGGCCGGTCGCCGAGAATTGCGCTCCAAGCCACGGGCTTGGGCCGTGATAACTCTATTTTATATAGAGTTATTCATAGTCTTTTACTTAGATAAATGTTTGAAACCAATGCAATAAACTTGTAAATACAATAAAAAGAGATGAAAATCATAAAATACATTATCAAGGAGATAGAAGTTCAATTTATATACAAATTGGTATGTTTGATATGTTTGTTGAGTACTTTTGCAGATTCTGTGATTTTGCATTAAGTGCTTAAGCATCGAGTGCTTAAGCACCAAAGCATGCAGCTGAAGCATGCAGCTGAAGCAAGTAGCACAAGACCCCACATTGGAAGCACCTCAATTTGATTTCGTTCTAATGAGCCTTGCTGGCCTCCTACTAGCTCAGTGATCACATGGAATCAATTATCAAGTTACCAAAGAAGTCATCTATGGGATAAAAACAACAAACATCATCATTACACCAAGCCAAATGTCATCAACTAATTGGACCCCTTCAAAAGGAATGTTTCCCACTCAAAGGAATGTTTCCCATTCAAAGTGACAACAATTGACACCTGCAAAATAACTAGGATAAGTCACATGATGGTCAAAGAAAACTTCACAAGCAAGCAAAGAAGTCAAATACTTGAAGACAAAGAAAACCCTCCATGGAAGGAAATCTCCTACTTCTATAAATAGGACTCTTTCATCTCTTGTAAAAAGATAGAAGAAAAATATATAGATTACCATATAGATACAATAGTAGTTTTAGATTAAAGTTCATCTTGTTCTTCATTTTATTTCCAAGTCTTTTTACTTCACTTTGATTACTCTAAACTTAAGAGGAAGGTAAGAAGGAATTGACATCTCTATTCTTCACTTCTTCCTAGTTGAGAATCAAGTGTTCTTCATTAATATTAAGTTCTTATTTCATGTTCTTCATCTTACTCTTTATTTACTTTCTTGTTATTTAATTTCTTGCAAGACTTGTCCAATCAAGCAATTTACTTTCTTGCAAGACTTGTCCATTCAAGCAATTTACTTTTAAGCAATTTACATTTCCAAGCTATTTACAATGCTTTCTTTACTTGCTTTGTTTAATTACTTTATGTGGACGATGATGAGCTAAATTCCTTAGTTGGGATGCTCTAGTCATATGATGAACTCGTGAGAACTATTGTGTTGTCCAAAAGGGTGCCTCACTTACTAGTTCTTGTACTTGAATTAAACTTGTTTTAAGGTTAACTTAGAACAAGGGGGAGTTGTATTTACAAGAGATTGACTTACAACTAGATCTCAAGAACTAGAAGCAAAGGCAAGTGTTTATTTAAGTCTTTGATGAGAAATTTGTTTTCCACAAAGTCGACTTAGTAATTCCATGCTAATTCAAAAGTAATTAGCATAGTCTTTGTTCATGTGTGGGGTTTTACTAAGGGAAAGTATTTAGCAACTTGAACCACTTGAAAGGAGGCGAGGGGAGTTTGACATACTTGCCCTTTACTGCAAAAAAAACAAGGGTTTATTGAGCTTGTACAGTCACCCTTAATCTGATGTATCTACACTAAGTGATCACACCGTGTGCTCAAGCACCGAAAAGACAAAGACAACATTCTCACAAGGAACTCATATGGTAAAAGCATCTCAACTCTCTCTTAAATTACATCCTCTACAGGTATTTAAATTCTGTTTTTCTATATTCCAAAAACCAACCACAAAATTCTGAATAGTTGTAGACACACTAGTTTACCTATGCTAAACAAACACATTAAAAATTAGTCAATCCTCGTGGGAACGATCTTTACTTACTCTTTATTACTTGTTTGTGACTGTGTATACTTGCACATGCTTATTTCACACACCAAGTTTTTGGCGCCGCTGTTTGGATTGCCAATAATTTTTAGTTTGTTTAGTTAGTAAAAGAGTGTTTTTATTATTTTTTTTTTTTACTGCTTTTTGGTAGTGTTATTCTGTGCAGAACAAGTGCTTAAGCACTAGCCTATGCCAAGAAGACCACCACCAAATTTTGATTTTGATCCAGAGATTGAAAGAAGATTCAGGAGACAATTAAGACTTGGAGGAAATCCAACAACACAAAGAATATGGTTTGAACCAAGAATACCACTAGGGATGCCACAAACAAGACAAATACATATGCGGATGCACATGCAGACAAAGAACCTGTGCACCAAACACAGCAAGAAGATAATGGATCAAGCCATAACACTGTCAGAGGTAATTCAATTCCTGATGTAGGAGTAAATCATAGACATCAATTCATACACATGAACCCTATAGGCATGATTAATGATAGAGATAGGCCCATGAGGGATTATGCCGTGTTTGATCATCAAAATATGCAGACTAGCATTGCTAGGCCTCATATTGATGCTGTCCATTTTGAATTTAAACCAATGATGTTTCAAATGCTGCAAACAATTGGTCAGTTTGGGGGATTTTCACATGATGACCCCATGAGCATTTAAAAACAGCTTTTAGAAGTATGTAGCAATTTCATCATACGGTGTAAGTGAGGATGCATTTAGGCTAAAGTTATTTCCATATTCATTAAAAGATAAAGCTAAATCATGGTTAAATTCTTTAGAGCCTAATTCAATTCATTCATGGAATGAATTAGCTGAAAAATTTCTGTCAAAATACTTCCCACCAATCAAAAATGCTAGGATGAGAAATGACATTACATCTTTTAAACAAAGAGATCTTTGAATCATTGTTTGAGGCATGGGAAAGATGGAAGGAATTGCTTAGAAAATGTCCTCATCATGGTCTCGCGGTCATTATACGAGATGGAAACATTTTACAATGGATTAGAGCCCCAAACCGTAATTATGCTTGATGCATCATCGTGGGTGTTTTATTGAATCACAATCTTATAATGAAGCTTGTGAATTAATTGATAGGGTAGCAACGAATAGTTCTAGCTGGCCTCACCAAAGGGCAAGTGCCCAAAAGAAAGCTGGAGTACATGAACTTAGTGAAATTTCATCCCTAATCGCTTTCAAGTTGCCACATTGGCTAACATGATTAAAACTTTCACTACACCTAGTTCAATTACACTAAACCAAAGAGAAACTTCATTGCAACCATAGAACAAGCACCTCAAGGAGCACCTAGTTGTGTTTATCGTGGAGGAGCCCACCTCTATGAAGAGTGCTCAAGTAATCCCGTGTCGATTAACTATGTGGATCAAAATAGATATAATAATAATAGGAATAACAACCCTTACTCTAACACCTATAATCCTGGGCCGAAAAATCACCCAAATCTTAAGTGGGGACCAAGTAATAACGGTGCTCAAGCACCGGTGTTCAAGCACCGGGAGCTCAAGCACCAGCCCACAACCCAGATATCAAAATTATCAAAGGCAACAACAAACCGCCAATGATAATTCAATAGAAAGCTCGCTTAAATCATTCATAAGTGAAACAAGAACAAAGAAGGCAAACTCAAGATGCTTCCATAAAAACTTAGAAACTCAAGTAGGTCAATTAGCAAATGCTATGTATCAAAGACCTGCAGTGTTCTACCATCCAATACTGAAGCATCCACATCTCAAAGGCAAGGAAAAGAACAAGTAAAGGCCATATCACTGAGAAGTGGTAAGGATCTCACAGAGCCCTATGAGAATGAAGGTGTAGATAAGGAAGAAAAAACTCAAAAAGAAAAAGAAACTCAGAATGCAGAAGCACCAGAAGCTTCCACTTCTCAAAAAGAACCAAATCCTGTGTTAGTTATCGAACACCCACCTCCTCCATTCCTCAAAGATTAAAAAAAGTGCATGAGGAGAAGCAATTCAGTAAGTTTTTAGATGTTTTAAAACAGTTGCACATTAATATTCCTTTGATTGAAGCTTTACAACAAATGCCTAATTATGCTAAATTTATGAAAGATATCATTTGTAGAAGAAAGAGATTAGGTGAATTTCAAACTATTGCAATGTCAAAGGAAGTTAGTTCAATTTTACTGAGAATAAAATTCCAAGAAAATTGAAAGATCCTGGTAGCTTTACAATTCCTTTCTCTATAGGCAACAACTATACAGGGAGAGCTCTCATGTGATTTAGGTGCAAGCATCAACTTGATGCCTAAATCTATCTTTGAGAAGTTAGGAATTGGTAATGCAAAGCCTACCTCTGTAACATTATCCCTTGCGGATAGATCAACAAAGATATCCGAAGGATAGTTGAAGATATTCTCGTCAAGGTTGACAAATTCGTGTTTCCTGCAGATTTTGTTATTCTTGATTTTGTTGCGAGATGAAAATGTGCCAAGAATCCTTGGAAGACCATTTCTTGCAACCGGTAAGACACTTATTGATGTTCAAAAGGAGAACTAACCATGAGGGTGAATGATCAAGAAGTGAAATTCAATGTGATGAAAGCAATGAAGTATCCAAAGAGGAGCAAGAAGAATGTTCTCGCTATCTCACTTGATCATCCGTGCGCGAAGCAATTCAACAAACGAAGATGACCATCCGACTAGTGCTTTAGCATCAAGTGCTTATGCACTTCCGAGGCTGAAATGCAAGAACAAGGCATACTGACAACATGATAACTCGTATTTATATGAGTTATTTATACTCACTCACGAATAAATCACGCAAGTTCTTGAGCAATACAAGGTTTAATTAATTAGTTTTATAATGATTTCTCGAGTTTTAGGTGAATAAGAGTTATAAAGATAAATCAGGCATTTAGGCACCAATTGGTGCCCTCGAGAGCGTTTTGATGCTTTTTGTGCATGTGCAGGAAATTCAGTGCTGAACGTTACCACGTCCCTCACCACGTCTACAATAGAGCAGCAGAGCAAGAGCGAAGGATCTTAATTTTGGCGCTACGAGCAATGATAGTCAAAGATATAAAAGTCGAAGATCTTCGCTTTCCCCATGAGTGACACGCGAAGCACACGCAGACGGTGGTAGGTGAGCAAGTGACATCGGCACACATGTAAGCAAGGTGGCTATTTAATGAAGGTTCAGCACTCTCTCGAGGCATCACCAACCTCACTCACGATCATCATCTCTTCCACCAACTTCGAATCACTTCGTCTCCATCCCTTCACCATCTCCACCATTAAACTCGAAATTTGTTTTGTAAAGAAGATCCGAAAGCAGGACTTACGAACTTAGTTTATTTTCTCGCGAAGAGTGTAAGGCTCGGGCGTTGTAACGCCTATACAAATGCACATGCTTAAGAGCTACTTAGTTGCATCTTGTGCACTTAGTTCCTTTTCTGTAATGTATGGTATTTGGATTCTAAATCCACTTCATTCTCAGAAAGATGCTCGGCATGAGCTAAACACCTTGTAGTTGAGTTGTTGTTTTGCTTTTTAATGAATTTCTAGTTAATGTCATGAAGTGTTTACGTTGCCTGCTTTAAATCTTTGTGCAATAATATTTCCAAACTTGTTTTGAGGTTGGCCTCTTAAAATAGGTAGATTCATAGAGTACAGACATGGTCTATGAAAAGAAATCAAAGATTTACATGAATGAACAATGCACTAAAGACATTTAGGCATCTTTATCTAAGTCTAGACATAGAATGGATAATAGTTCATGGAACATTCTTTGTGGTACTTAAAATACGAGTGGGCCTATTTAGAACCTAGACATAGGAATTCTTGTACTTGAAACTCGACGTTTTATCTTTGAAAAGCATAGCTCTTTTACAACAAATGTTCAGACGCGTGGCCACGTTCACACAGATTAGCATTTGAACGTCATAACGTCTAGACGTTATGACGTCTGACTAGGAAGGATTTATTTGCATACAACAACTCAACTCATTTCTCATCCTTTTTCACAACCAACTTTAATTTCCTTGTTTTAATTATATCTTTAGCTTTACCATCAACTCTTATTGCCGATTTGTTACTTGATTCTCTTGTGTTTTGATCTTGAACTTTGAAAATACAACCAATCCTCGTGGGAACGATCTCTTACTTAACTCCACTTTATTACTTGTACGATGTGTATACTTGCACTATAATTGCGAAAATTATACTACTACACAAGCGCGAACACAACAGAGGAAGTTAAACCTAAGGTATGGTCTAGAACTTTTGAATCTTTAAATTTAGAAGAACCTAACCTTAAGAAAAACTTACCTTCAATTGAACAACCTCCCAAACTAGAACTGAAGGAATTGCCAAAACACTTAAAGTATGTTTTCTTAGGGGATAATGATTCACTTCCAGCTTATCATTGCATCCGATCTATCATTAGAGCAGGGAGCATGATTTAATTGAAACCCTTAAAAACATAAAAAGCAATAGGATGGCAAATGGCAGACATTAAAGGGATTAGCCCTCTATTTGTATGCATAGAATAAATCTAGAAGACAATGCTAAAAACAACATTGAGGCACGTAGAAGGCTAAATCCAATCATGAAAGAGGTTGTTAAAAAGGAAATAATTAAATGGCTAGATGTCGGGATTATTTACCCAATTGAAGATAGTACATGGGTTATACTACTGCACAATGTGTTCCCAAGAAAGGGGAGTCACAAAGAATAGCCAACCAAAAAAAATGAACTAATTCCCACAAGAACAAGATGGCGGGTGGAGAATCAGTATGGATTACGAAAAACTTAATAAATCAACCAAGAAAGATCACTTTCCATTGCCCTTTATTGATCGGATGTTAGATAGACTAGCGGGAAAGGAGTTTCTTGTTTCTTAGATGGCTACTCGGGTTATAATCAAATTGCCATTGACCCTAAGGACCAAAGATAAAACTACTTTTACATGTCCATATGGTACATTTGCTTTTAGGAGAATGCCCTTTGGATTATGTAATGCACTGCTACATTTCAAAGATGTATGATGTCCTTGTTTTCTGATTTTATTGAACAATCCATGGAAATCTTTATGGATGATTTTTCTGTCTTTGGAGAAACATTTCCTTTATGTTTATCAAATTTAGAACAAATTCTCCAAAGATGTGAAGATACAAATCTTGTTCTTAATTGGGAAAAGTGTCACTTCATGGTACAAGAAGGCATTGTACTAGGACATAGGGTTTCAAAGAAAGGTCTTGAGGTTGATAAAGCTAAAATTGAGGTCATTGAAAAACCGCCACCACCAACAATCGCTCAAGGGGATTAGAAGTTTTCTAGGACATGCGAGTTTCTATAGAAGATTCATCAAAGACTTTTCAAAAATTTCAAAACCTCTGTGTAATCTTTTGCAATTAGATACACAATTTAACTTTGATGAATCTTGTATAAAAGCATTTCAGAAATCAAGAAGGCTTTGGTCATCGCACTTTGTCATTGTAACACCCGACCGACCAACCCTTTTGAACTAATGTGTGATGCTAGTGACTTTGTTGTAGGAGTTGTCCTAGGGCAAAGGTATGACAAAGTGTTTCATTCAATTTATTATGCTAGCAAAACATTAATTGAAGCTCAAGTGAACTACACTTGTGGATCGAGAAAGAGCTATTAGTGTGGTGTTTGCTTTTGACAAATTCGGATCTTACTTAGTAGGCACAAAAGTGATTGTATATACCGACCACTCTGCCATTAAGTATCTCGCTTGCAAAGAAAGATGCAAAACCTAGGCTAATAAGGTGGATTCTACTCCTTCAAGAGTTTGATCTTGAGATTAGGGATAAGAAGGGAGTAGAAAATCAAGTTCTTGATCACCTATCTAGGCTTGAAGGTGATAATACAGTACTCAAGAAATCAAGGAGAAATTCCCGGATGAAGATTTGTTAGCAATATCTCAGAATGCAATATATAGTGCTTTTACACTTAGTGCTCAAGCACACGGAGATTCTCGCACCATGGTATCTTGACATTGCTAACTATCCGGTAAGTAATGTTGTACCCGCATTGATGGATTATCGTGAGAGAAGAAGGTTTTTCCATATAGTAAAACAATACTGTTGGGATGAACCTTACCTATACAAGATGTGTCCGGACTAAGTCATGAGAAAGTGTGTCCCCTGAACAAGAACAACAAGCGGTGCTTAAGCAATCGCCATGCAAAGACCATATGGAGGTCATTTTGGAGGACACAGAAAAGAAGAAAAGTACTACAAACAAGTTATTTTTGGCCCTCTTTATTTAAAGATGCATTCTATATAGTAAAAACTCATGATAGATGCCAAAGAAGTGGTAATATATCTCAAAAACATGAAATGCCAAGAACCAACATTCTTGAACTTGAACTTTTTGATGTATGGGGCATGGATTTCATGGGTCCTTTTCCTACTTCTTTTGGTAAAGAATACATCTTAGTTCTTTGTAGATTATGTGTCTAAATGGGTTGAAGCAGTAGAGCACTACCTAGTCTTGATGCTAGATCGATGAGTAAATTTCTTCAAAAGAACATATTTACTAGATTTGGCACCCTAGGGCAATCATAAATGATGAAGGATCTCATTTTTGTAATAAAATTATTGAAAATCTTCTTGCAAAATATGGGATTAAACACAAAATTTCTACTGCATATCATCCCCAAACTAGTGGCCAAGTTTGAACTATCAAATAGGGAAATAAAAAGAATGCTAGAAAAAATGGTTGGACCAACAAGGAAAGATTGGTCATTGCATTTAGATGAAGCATTATGGGCATATAGAACTGCATATAAAACTCCATTAGGTATGTCCCCTATAGAATAGTTTATGGCAAAGCATGTCACCCGCCAATTGAGCTAGAAAATAAATCCTATTGGGCAATCAAAAAGTGAATTTGGATCTAGACCAAGCAGTGCAAACAGAGGTTTTAGAACTAAATGAATTAGAAGAATTCGAGCACTTCTCTTATGAGAATGCTAGAATTTACAAAGATAAAACCAAGGTGTGGCATGATAAAAGAATCCAACAAAGAGATCTTAAAGAAGGAGGATTGGTCCTATTGTACAATTCAAGGCTAAAATTATTCCCCTGGAAAATTGAAATCCAGGATGGACAGGACCATTCAAATTAGTCAAGATATATTCTCATGGTGCGATTGACATATTTGATGCAAACTCGGGTAATACTTTCAAAGTAAATGGACAAAGAGTTAAAATGTATTATGGTGAGCAAATGGTGCAATCTGAAAGCACCATTCATTTTGAAAATCCTTGATCTAAAAAGGATAGTCGTCATTAAGACATTAAAACAAGCGCTTGTGGGAGGCAACCCATCAATTTTTTGATAAATATTAACTATGTTTATGCAGGTTTGATGTTTTCGGTGTTTTTCAGAAATGCGAATTTAGTGCTCAAGCACCACGTGCTTAAACACTAACGAAGTCCCAATGTCTCAACTTCATGAAGTAAAAATCACGAAAAAATATGTCAAACGGTTAGAAAGGGCGGGTATGACACACGGTGAATCATGGAGAATTATCGAACCAAGAGCCACGTGTGGGCATTGCATGCACACCAACACATTCTAACGGCTACAATACCTTTCACATCAACCGCCCACTCATTCTTCACAGCAATAACTCCATTCCATTTCCCCAAAGTTACTGTTTTCCTAAATCAAATAATCAAAAACTCAAAACTCTCAAACCCTAAAACCCGATTTTCTCAATCTCTCAGAATTTTCACAGAAACTCTCAATCAATCATCAAAATGGTGAAGAAACAAAGTGCACAAAAGTCTGCAAAGAAACAAACTGGTGCTGGATCATCAAATCCTACAGCACCAGTATTGATCCCTTTCGCAATCAACCCAAAGCATCCTCATTTCTGGAAAATGAATTTCCTACCAGAAAGAGGCTATGACATGAAGAATGCTCATCCAAGCTTTGAGGCTACTATTCAGAGTCATCAATGGGAAGGATTTGTTCAACATAGAACTTATTACTTGGAGCAAATTGTGAGGGAATTCTATGCGGGTTTAATCAACAATGCTGGAAAGATTCAAACAGGACATGCTATGGTGAGAGGAAAGAAGGTATTTTTTGATGAAGAAACCATCAACAAATTCTACAATCTGCATTGCTCAGGTAATGACTTTGACACAAAACTTGAAACACATGGAAAGAAGAAAATGGAACAAATTAAGAATAGGATTGCTATACCTAATGCACCATGGGAAAAATTCACTCACACTGAGTGTAAAATAAAGATTAGGTATTTAGTTCTGAATTAAGCAATTGGAACATATTCATTAACCTGCTCCATCATGCCCACATCTCACAATTACACTCTCTCTAAGGATAGGTTGATAATTCTTGATTCCATTCTCGATCGATGAGAATATCAACATAGGTAGAATCATCAATAGAGAAATTAAGGATTGTGCTAAAAACAAGAAGGCTTTCTATTCTTTCCATGTTTGATCATCGCACTTTGCATGAAACACAAAGTTCCAATCAATGAACATGAGCATAGCCACGTAAAATATCCACCAAGTGCCCTGTCGGCTCAAATGAAGGCAAGAAGAATCATCACAAACCCTGAGGAGTTGAAGAAAGAAAAGAAGGAAGATAAGATGCAAAAGCAAGAATTGCTTAAGCCTGATGACGACAAATGGAAGGCAATCAGAAACTATCTATGGGAGCAACATGAATTCCTGGAAGCAAGACTTGCTGAGATATCTCAAAAACCAATATGTTTGGAAATGCCTGAATTTCCAATTTGGGTGTTTGATGATATTGATGATGAGAAAGAGAAAGAAAGTAATGAAGAGGAAAAAGTAATTGAGAAGAAAAAGAAGGAGTTGAAAAGAAAGAAGGAAACTGTGAGAAAAGGAAAAGCAAAGAAGAAGAAGGTAGAGAAGGTGGTGATTAGTGATTCAGAAGAAAGTGAGGAGGAAGATGAGATGGAGAAAGAATTGAAGGAAATGGAAAAACAAACTGATGAGGAGGAAGAAGACACTGCTACTGAGAGCAGTGAGAAGGCTGAAGATGAGATTGATGATTTTGATCTCAATCTAAGTTTGGAGGAAATTTTGAGAAAGAAGAAAGGCAAGCAACCTGTGCTTGAGCAAATCATTCCCCCACAAACAGAAAAAAACCAAAAAAACAACCCACTCCACCATCCACTCCACCATCCACTGGAACCACCCCACCTCCACCAGAATCAACCAAGGAGGTTGCAGCTGATGTTACTCAAGAAGAAACACCACAATCCACTACCATTGAAAAAGGCCCACCCACTCACCAAACCCAAGAAACTACCCCCCCTCAGGCCCAAAAAGACCAATTATTTCCTGCTAACATTGTTTTTAAGACAGGTACAAAAGAGCAACAAAGTGAAGTCCCTACTCAGGAGATTGCTAAAGAGCAGAGTGTTCTCAGACCACTCGGTGCTTGAAAGACAAGTGCTTCAAAGACCAACAAAGGAGCCAACTGTGATCAGAATCACTGAGGATCTTGAGGACATTCTAGGATTAGTTGCTACGGAGCTTGCTATCAAGAAAAGGCAAGAATTGGGAAACACCCAAAAATTTTTCAAGTCAACACCTGCAGCAACTATTCAACAAACAATAGCGCAAGGGGGAGGATCAAAAGAACCCAAGGAGAAAGAACCAGAAAAGAAAACAGCTGAAGAAGAAGAGACAGTACTGAAGGACATTGCTGAGACCTTGAAGGACTTACCAGATCAAGTTATGGAGCCATCTGCTGAAATTTCAAAGGAACCAGAGGTACAGATTGGAGCTCAACCATCTGATGCTCAAGCACTAACTCCTCGCACAACCTTCAAAGACACCGATGATGTGAAGGCCACACCGGCGGTCTTTCTACAACTCCAAAAGCACCAAAGCGAAGCCCAAAGCAACACCAACAAGGAGCAAAGAATGGATGAGGAGTGGTGCAAAACCACAATAAACTTTTTACATGCTTTCCTATATTAACTATGCAATATTTTGTTATATTATGCAAGATTTTTGTTATATATTTTGCTACTTATAAACTAATGCTACTATGGATAAATCCCACATGTAATGTTAACCCCCACCCCATTTTGCACACTATTCCCTGTTTTCATCTCAACTTAAGAGCTAGTGAGGACACCGCTCAATTTTAAGTTGGGGGAAGCACTTCAAATTCGATGCATGTGGTATATATATAGTATTTTAAACCTACTAATGCTTGTTTTATTTAATATCTCATAAATATCTCATTAGTATGTTAGATAAGTAGTTAAGTCTTTTGTAAATAGAGTTTATTTTCATTTTGTTTTAGATTTACTTAACAAAGCATTTTCAAAAAAAAAAAAAAATCAAATTGCTTTTGAACAGCTTTTTAAGTAAATCAATAGTAGGAATGTACAGATTTTGAAGCATGATCACTTGCTAGTTCACAAATGATTTTGATGCATCTCTTTAGACCAAAATCCTCAATGAAAAGAAAAGAAAAAGAGTCCTTTTTACTTCAAAAACAACCATTGTTATTATCACTTTTACACTTTAAAGTTGATTTTTGAAAGGAGATCAAACCGAGTTGAAAAGTTTTTCTCGAAACAAAAGGAATTTAAGAAAACCAAGGTCAAAAACAAAGTTTTATTAAAAACTTAGAAGAGTGTTGAGAAATAAGTTTGGGGAGATTTTATGAAAACAAAGGCAAAAATGAGGAGCTTAGTACTCAATGCACATAAAGTTTCAAAAAGAAAATCAAAAGGTGTCAAAACTATGTTTGCTTAATATCTAAACTGAACCTGTTCCGAAAACAGAGTGCATTTGATTTGCAAACCAAGAAAAAAAAAAAAAAAAAAAAAAGTATGCATAAGGAGGACAATGAATCCTGTTCCAAAGTGCATTTGGTTTGAAAAAGAAAACAAAAACAAATCAAGAAAAAAGTATGCACATGGAGGTCGATGAAGAGGGTAACATAAGTTTTAAGAAGCATCTAGTGCTTATCTAGTAGATGCTTATTCAAAAAAAAAAAAAAAAAAAAAAAAAAAAAAAAAAAGCATTGAGTCAAAAAGTTTTAAACTACTCATGTCAAGCCCTTTGATATACTTAAAGCCCCCTGAGCTTAAGGATCTTGTGAGTCTACTCTATGTTTTGAAACACCTTTGTGTTGACCAAAAGTTTTTCTAAAGTTTCAAAAGTTTAAGAAAACCTTTTTTGCTTAGTTTGGAGCCGATCAAATTTCAATGGATCACAAACGCACATAAAAGAGTTTTAATAGCTTTGGTTGTGATGAATTTCAAAGGCACAAAGACATAGAGATTGGAGGAAAGAAAGGTTCTTTTAAGAGAACATCACATTTTGAAAGATTGAAAGGAGTTGAAATGATCCGATCTTCTTCATCAAAAGAATCCTACTTGTTATTTTGTTATTTTGTTATTGCTTGAGGACAAGCAACAAGTTAAGTTTGGGGTGTGATAACTCTATTTTATATAGAGTTATTCATAGTCTTTACTTAGATAAATGTTTGAAACCAATGCAATAAACTTGTAAATACAATAAAAAGAGATGAAAATCATAAAATACATTATCAAGGAGATAGAAGTTCAATTTATATACAAATTGGTATGTTTGATATGTTTGTTGAGTACTTTTGCAGATTCTGTGATTTTGCATTAAGTGCTTAAGCATCGAGTGCTTAAGCACCAAAGCATGCAAATGAAGCATGCAAACAAGCAAGTAGCACAAGACCCCACATTGGAAGCACCTCAATTTGATTTCGTTCTAATGAGCCTTGCTGGCCTCCTACTAGCTCAGTGATCACATGGAATCAATTATCAAGTTACCAAAGAAGTCATCTATGGGATAAAAACAACAAACATCATCATTACACCAAGCCAAATGTCATCAACTAATTGGACCCCTTCAAAAGGAATGTTTCCCACTCAAAGGAATGTTTCCCATTCAAAGTGACAACAATTGACACCTGCAAAATAACTAGGATAAGTCACATGATGGTCAAAGAAAACTTCACAAGCAAGCAAAGAAGTCAAATACTTGAAGACAAAGAAAACCCTCCATGGAAGGAAATCTCCTACTTCTATAAATAGGACTCTTTCATCTCTTGTAAAAAGATAGAAGAAAAATATATAGATTACCATATAGATACAATAGTAGTTTTAGATTAAAGTTCATCTTGTTCTTCATTTTATTTCCAAGTCTTTTTACTTCACTTTGATTACTCTAAACTTAAGAGGAAGGTAAGAAGGAATTGACATCTCTATTCTTCACTTCTTCCTAGTTGAGAATCAAGTGTTCTTCATTAATATTAAGTTCTTATTTCATGTTCTTCATCTTACTCTTTATTTACTTTCTTGTTATTTAATTTCTTGCAAGACTTGTCCAATCAAGCAATTTACTTTCTTGCAAGACTTGTCCATTCAAGCAATTTACTTTTAAGCAATTTACATTTCCAAGCTATTTACAATGCTTTCTTTACTTGCTTTGTTTAATTACTTTATGTGGACGATGATGAGCTAAATTCCTTAGTTGGGATGCTCTAGTCATATGATGAACTCGTGAGAACTATTGTGTTGTCCAAAAGGGTGCCTCACTTACTAGTTCTTGTACTTGAATTAAACTTGTTTTAAGGTTAACTTAGAACAAGGGGGAGTTGTATTTACAAGAGATTGACTTACAACTAGATCTCAAGAACTAGAAGCAAAGGCAAGTGTTTATTTAAGTCTTTGATGAGAAATTTGTTTTCCACAAAGTCACTTGGTAATTCCATGCTAATTCAAAAGTAATTAGCATAGTCTTTGTTCATGTGTGGGGTTTTACTAAGGAAAGTATTTAGCAACTTGAACCACTTGAAAGGAGGCGAGGGAGTTTGACATACTTGCCTTTCTTTACCGCAAAAAACAAGGGTTTATTGAGCTTGTACAGTCACCCTTAACTGATGTATCTACACTAAGTGATCACACCAGTGCTGCTCAAGCAAAAGACAAACCTGACATTCTCACAAGGAACTCATATGGTAAAAGCATCTCAACTCTCTCTTAAATTACATCCTCTACAGTGTATTTAAATTCTGTTTTTCTATATTCCAAAACCAACCACAAAATTACGAATAGTTGTAGACACACTAGTTTACCTATGCTAAACAAACACATTAAAAATTAGTCAATCCTCGTGGGAACGATCTTTACTTACTCTTTATTACTTGTTTGTGACTGTGTATACTTGCACATGCTTATTTCACACACCAGGCCGTTTCGTTGGGTGGGCGGCCTGCTTTCATTTGATCGCACTCTCCTGTTATTTCGATACACCCGGACAGATGAAAGTGAGTGGCATCTTTTCTTCAAATGTCCTCAAGCTGTAACTTTATGGAGAGCTGCTGATTTATTGAATCAGATTCAACCATTCATCGACGAGGGAGGGGGTTTAAAGATTGTATGTTAAGAATTCTTGATACTCTTGATAGTGATTCACGTAATTATTTCGCAATGATGTTATGGTGTTTGTGGGAGCGCCGGAAAGAGAGGCATTGAGAAGCCACTGTCAAGCCTCTTCGAATTTCTATTACCAATGCTCTTGAATTATTACATCATTGGAAACATATTAGAAGGGTGAATTTTGTTCTAGTGAACTCACGGCCTCAAGGAGATGCATCGCGTGACAATTGGACCGGACATGCTGGTTTTGTTAAATGTAATATGATGCAACATTGTTCAATGATGACATATTTGGGTTCGATTTATGTGTTTGTATTGGCGAGAACAACATGTTTAATTGGTACACCACAACCATATGGGTGCTAAAGATTTTCTTTCGCAATGATGTCACGTATTTTCTTTTAAAATAAGTGGACCATATTAGTATTTTTCTAAAGCGTATTTTTAATTAAATTAAAAATAAATACAAATTTATTCCATTATTAGGGGGTAGAGTTGATGGCCAATGAAAGTTGATTCAGTTATTAATTAAGAGTTGACTCACAACCTGCAAGGATATGAATACTTATTTGGTGGGTGATCCGTAAGTATCTTTATAACTGCTCAAAGAGCATTGAGATCTACCTTGACCCTGAGCCTCAACGGCCAAACTCACCTAAACTTGGGTGGAGCTGACTTCTGGAGAAAACATTATCGATCGTCAGTTATATGACCGATTATAGGATTACTGTTAAGTGTGTAAATCAGTGAATGTGTACACCTCCTTTCCTTTTCCTACAAAAAGTAGTACTATAGCTAGTATGGTCACATAAGAGTGAGAGTGGCCAAGACAAGAAATCCAAGGTAATGTCACGATCTTCAGGTCGATCGAGTGCACCCACATGTGCAAGTGCAAGTGCAAGTGCAAGGCGAAAATATATTTTCCATATATTTTCAAAAGATGATAAGTTAATATTGCAATTGCAAGGGCAACTAGCTAGCTAGCAGAACCATTCAATTCAACTGAACCAAGCCAAATAGGAGTAGTACAAAACAAATGGCATCTGAACGCTTTCAGATTCAATTATTAATGGATGGACAATACTGGAGGGAAGGAGAAAGCGACTGGCACTGAAACATGGCTTCTAGCTAGCTAGCTAGGTCACACGAGATTTTGGACCCATTGCAATAAAAGACACACAATCATATATAACAAAGCTCTCAGCGCCAGCGGTAGGGCCTTTTGATCCTTCTCTCCTTGCATGGGACCCATGATGCATAGGTTGGATACACTTGAATTCGACCGTACAACCAAATTATAGCATAGCCCCATCATCACCATGCAATTGCAAAGCTTTTAGATTTGTTCCAAAAATATCCCTGCCTGCTAGTACAATTATACTACTAGAGGTTAGAAAATTTGCAATAAAAGTCAAAGCCACCGGATGCCATTATTGTGCTTTATCATTTTGTTTTGAGTTAATGTGAACGAGGTTAAAATTGCAATGGATTCTTAATCACGCGATTAGCATACAGTGGTTGTCGGCATATCCCCTCTTTAACCCAATTCTTAATTATCATTTCGTTGTTAATGACCACGATGACGTGAGAGTGAGATAGTACTAAAGAATAAGGCTTAAATACGTTTTCTTCTACAACTGAATAGGGGTGTTTTTTTTTACCCTCTGAAATTTTTTTGTTGTAAAAACCCTCGCAAATTCCACGTTTTGGATTTGGTCGTACATTCTTCGGGCGTTAAAAAAAAGGTGGCGTGTGTAATGAGAGATCCGATTTAGCATTTATATGTCATTTTCTTTTATTTTAATTGCCTTGATGGGTCATTTGGCCACGCTATCAATTAATAATTGGGTTTTATAAGAAACCCTAAATCCCTTTTCTTCTTTCTTCTTCCTCCGTTCTTCTCTTCTTCTTTTTTCCTTCTCACTTTCTCCATGAATGCCCATGCCCACATCAAGAAGCGGGACCAAAGAGAAAGAAAAAGCAAAATCAAAATTGGCCAATGAGAGGGAAAGGGTTAGGGGTTTAACATCTAGGTCTCAAGGGCTTCAATTTCATTGATTGTTTCATGGGTTGTGTTTGTTGTGTATGTTGCTTTCAATAAGGGGAATTAATGTCATGTAATTCTAGTTTATGGTTTATATGATTAGTGTTTGTAACCTATGAATGAAGTTATTAATGAATTTGTGGTTTAATGCTCTTTATTGTTGTTCGTAATTTGGAGTGGTTTGTTCTTTATTCCAGGTTCTCACTTAAAGTTGAAGCACAAATTGAACAAAGTTTGGTCAGAGAAAATATAGGTTAAAATATTGATTTTGCCCCCTCCAAATATGTTGTATTTTGGTTTAACCCCCATATGAAATATGTTTGTATTTTCTCTTCCTCTTCACCTCCTTACCTAAAATTATTCTATTCTCTTCATCTTCTCCATAATCCATCTCTTCTTCATCTTCACCAAACACAAAGCCACAAACTCATCTTCACCGAACTCATTTTCTCCTCCATAAACTAGTTACTTTGTCGTCACCACCATGGATGGGAAGCCAAATCCCTTACGACCTCACCTCTGCCATGTAATTACAATCTTCCATGGAATTCCAATGTCTTAATTCTTCACCTCTCTGTCCGTGGGTTTTATTTTCTTTAATTAAATCAATTTTTAAAATTTATTTTGAAGGAAAATACATGTAGATTGTAATGTGCAAGAACATTGGTGCTGCTGTGAATGTCTTCTGTTGGGTGGTTGTGTTGTTGTTGAAGATGAATAAAATAAGGGTGGTGGTTGTGTTCTGGGTAGTGAGTGTGTTGTTGTTGATGATAAAGATATGATATGTGAAAAGAAAATGAAATTGTTTTATAATTTTATCCAAGTCATCATTTTAAAAATAAAAGAAAATGATTTGGCAAAGCCAACAAGTAAAAATTGTTAGACAACTTTCATCAACTTATGTGGAGACTTAATGTAAGGATTAATACCAAACAAAAAATATTTGCAAGGGTTTTTTAAAAAAAAATATTTTGTAGGGGGTAAAAGCAAAACACCCCCTATTTGCAGGGGCAAAAACATATTTAAGCCAAAGAATAATGATACTTATTTGTGAAAAAAAAGTTACAGTAAAACTAAAGATAATAATAATTACTACTACTAAAGCCCAGAAAGTGCAAAAGCTGAAGTAATTGGCGCCATTCTACCAAGTTCATGATCATGTCTGCGCTTGGTTAATCTTGATTCAACTGTTTTATCAGGAAAACATCCTTGTAAATTAGGCGTGTCAGAATATTTGTGTGTTTGGGTGTGAGCAAGTGAAGGGGCCAATGGGACTTATTGAAGCGAAGAACAACTTTTTTGAACTCCAATTAATCTGTTCAATTGATTCTTACATTACATTACATGTCAATTCAAATTAATTTTTTTTCCATCAAATTTATATTTTTGTATTTATATGCATGCAAATCATGAATTTAATTTAATAGTGGAGCATGACAGGATTTGTATCCGGGAAGTTTCGGGTTCAAGCAAATGTAATTACATTCTTAAAAGCTTGAAGAGTATGAGGTTTTCTCTGCATTAGACTGAGGCACCAATATCCCCCCACCTTAAAATTAAAATAAAATAAAAACGAGTTAGCTCATGTGTACGACCGATGAAAAGTGTCTCTCAAACCTTTTTTAGAAGGTGAGGGAATGTGTACTAATATTGCTTAAAGTTTGTTTTTGGACTCGATTCTAAATAGTAGTAGTTTATTGATGAGAGTTGACCCTTCACTAATAACTATTAATCAGACCATAGCAATATTTGATGTGAGACTTCTAACACAATCTCTCATGCCAGTAACTACTTGAGCGTGATTCAAGTTGACAATAGTGAGAAGAATTAAAGATTATCTTGTAGTATATAGTAAAAAATAGGCTAAATTACTGTTTTGGTCCTTTATCTTTGGCCTTAATTTCATTTTGGTCCTTTATCTTTTTTTTCTCGTTTTGGTCCTTTATGTTTCAGTTTTGTGTCAATTTGGTCCTTTTTGTAGTTTTCCATCCAAAATGACACAAAAAGGACCAAATTGACACAAAAAAGGACCAAATTGACACAAAAAAGGACCAAATTGACACAAAATCAAACATAAAGGACCAAAACGAAAGAAAAAAAAAAAAGATATAAAGGACCAAAATGAAATCAAGGCCAAAGATAAAGGACCAAAACAAGAATTTACCCTAAAATATATATTTAGTTTAACCATTTCTGTGTTGTGAAAAAAAGTTGGATAAAATAGAGTTTTTTTTTTGTCAACTGAAAACAGTTTAGTTCATTAGCATAATGGGCTAAGCTCAAACCGCAATAGAGTCTAAATAGCTTGTTTCATACTTCCTACAACTCCCTCTCTACTCGTTGGACACCCAAATTTTTAAATTTCTAAAAATACTCTCACGTGCAATACGAATGGTACACTGAATTGAAAAAATGTTCGGTGGTAAACTTCTGAACACGTACGGTAGTAAACTAACGTGGCAGCAACAAATAAGGGTTCGATAGTTAATTAACTTTTGAATCGGTTCATTAATTAACTACCATGTCTATTATTGGGGTGTCTGATGAAAAACACTTGTACATTATTTAACTTCTGAACCTGTTCGGAACTATACTTCCGAACCTATCTGATATTGCAAAAAACAACCGTTTTAGTATAGGCCAAAAAATAAAGTGTTACTTTAAAAAAAATACATCCTAACAAAAAATAACTTATTGTACTAAACATATATAAGATGGATTATATGGATAAAATATCTTGTCTTAATACAAATTCTAAATCAAATTCAACAACATATTCAAATAACCCTAATTTTCCCTTAGACATAAGCAAATGCAACAGAGAAAGTCATCTCTGTTGAGGTTACACAGACAATCTCAACCAAAGGATACCTATGCGGGTTGGTCTTATACGTGCAAGGAATCAATCAACAATACAATAGGGAATGTATTTAGAAGCTCAATGGGTCCAGATGTGTCCAAAACATGTCTTTGACAATCGAAGTCCCATCTTTGACTCTATGCCAATACACATGATTATCACGCACCAAATAAGTCATCAATTGTTGGAGCTTAGTCCTACCCTGATGTAGAGTCGACTGTAACCTTGAACGTGCATTGTGTATCTGTTTGAGAACAATGTGATGAACATACTTTTGAGTTCAGCCAAAATGTGATTAGGGGGAATCAAGTTCTTAGTCATTCTAGCAACTACGTCGCCCTTCCGTCCGGTCCCCATTAATTTATTATTGAACGGATCACTTCACCGTACGTAAGATAGTAATGTGTGGTTATGTATTCCACACATAACACTCAATATCCATCCTCCAAGCTTCTTGATGAACTTTCCTTTGAGCCTAAACTTGCAAGAGCATTTTCTACTCCCGTTGGAACCAAATGAGCGTGCCTTGTATTTTCCAAATTTTTTCACAAACCAAGACATGTATTCTTTCCCGAGCTCAGTCCATTGTCGGATCGAGATATCACAATCACCACCCCAAGAGATCATATGCGATGAAAGGTACTCATGTCAACAGATTGTCATGATTGTCAAATACTTGTTCAGTTTTGAACGAACTAGTATGGTACACAACCAATGAGTCATCTCCTCCTGTACCATTTTCTGCCATTTTATGTTCTGTAACAAACTTAGTACGTATTTGAACATAATAAACTTCACATATTTGAACACAGTTTAAAAAAATTTTGAACCTTAAAGTACCCCAAAACATACAGTACAGCATCGCACTTTACGTATTTTGTGACGAATTTTTTTTACTCACCAAACCAATTATTGAGGCACAAACTTGGCGTATTTAAACGGTTAAAAAAAATTGGACCCTAAAGTTCCTCAAAACATAGTGTTTAGCGTTGCACTTTTTATATTTTGTCACGGAATTATCATTTTTCATCAAATCAGTTATTGAGGAACGAACTTCACGTATTTGAACAGTTAAGTTTTTCCTGAACTTTAAAGTACTAAAAAAAACACATTGTTTAGCATCAACACTTTACTCATTTTGTCATGAATTTAATTTTTTTCACAAAACCAGTTATTAAGGAATGAAATTTGCGTATTTGATCATCTAAAATTTTTCCGAACTTGAAGTACTCTTTAAAATATGGAAGAAAAAAAATAGCTGAAGTTTAGGCGCCACGTCGGTACTCGCTTATAAAATAGGATTTTTTTATCACTTTTTTCTTAATATATATATATATATATATATATATATATATATATATATATATATATATATATATATATATATATATATATATATATATATATATATATATATATATGAAAATTTTATAACGACATTAAAGTATTATGGAGAGAGTACTACTCAATAATTCATAAACTTAAATTTGAAAGGGTCATTGGCCTAATAGAGCAGGACATGATTTGTATATGGGAGACTTTTGGTTGAATCCTCGATCACTAGTCTCCTTATAGTGAGGTTAACTTGCTTTGTAAGCTCTCAAAGAGAAAATTTTTATAAAAAAAAAAATCCATAATTTTTATCTTTTAGTCAAAACATTAATCCATGATTAACAAACAGAAACCAGTACAAATTATTGCCAAATTAGACATTTTATTACGTTGCGTAGGCGCTACTCTGTGGCCTCTATTTACTCCAGGTTGCATTCCATGATGTTAACGTCCAAAAAGATTAATTAACATCCCTAAACTAAAAGCCCCACATTTAGGAAGCACCCCATGTTACTCGAGTACTAATTAACTATGCCACTAAAAAGATTCTATTATAGTCAAGAAGATCCCTAATGCAACTCAGTTAATGAAGGCCCATTACCATTAAAGGCAACATTAGCACATGCACATGTCACAGCTTATATTACAAGACATAGTTGGCAATTAATAAAATAACAAAGAGGTCTTATTCACTGCATATCAAATCTGAATCTGATTGATTATAAATCATATAAACTCAATTGATACTATAACTAGATAAAATACTGCCTGTTATTTTATTTTATTTTTGACATATATATATGCCTATCACATTTCAGTATAAATCTCTCAAGGAAAAAAACAATTTAAATCTTTCTTATTCCCATATATATGAAATTAAGTGATTTTACTAGAATGAGAAGCACTCATATTCTTAGTAAAAGAAAAAAAGAAATAATCATATTCTAGCGTAAACGAAGGGCCGAAGGCCATGGCTTTGACCTCTCACATAGACTCGGATTTAGATCGCCTGCAGTTAAATTTACTGCAGTTTTCTGAATTCCAACTACTTTTATGGACTTTCATGTCTTTTCGGTGCCAAAAAATTTCATTTCACTTTTTTGCATGCACACCTTTAAGTTAAATGAAGGACCCTGCAGTTGAAAATAATTGCAGGGATCAAGGTCTGACTCAGAGAGTGTTTGATCAAATGCCCCAAAGAGATTTTGTCTCTTGGAAACCATTAATCATCAGGGGCTATACACTTTGTGATGTAATTAGCTTATTGTTTGTATTCGCTAATAGGAAGCATGATTGTTGTGTACACAATTATTTGTAATGTAATTTAAAGTCTTATTAGGTTCAATCACATCATACATTATATTGTAAAGATATTTATGTTGAAATTCATGAAATTATTATGTTCTATCAAAGAAATTGTACCTATTTTACTGTTGTCACTTAAATGTATAGAACTATATTTTGTGTATTACTGCCACTATTTCAGCTCTCTTTGTGAACACAATTTGGTTTGTGCAAGAGTCTCACTGTTGCCACTAGTACTTGGCATCTTAATTCTTCTTCTAATTTGGTTTGTTAGCATTGACTGTGTTGGAATAGATTGTAGATTCTGAAATCATGCAATAGCCAACAAGACATTTCAGTTGAAGTAAAAAAAACAAATGGAAGTATGATGCAGCCATATAATGAAGTGTATCATCACATGTGTGTAATAAGGCACTTGGCATTTTCTTGAGGAAAACACACACTGTACACACACACACCACATGCCATTTTCTTAGTTTCCTAAATGTGAATATGAAGGCTAAAGGTGACACTGAAATTAACATTTTTACTATGCAAACGGAGATCTTGTGAATTAGCAAAAATAATAGTGCCACTTGCACATTCATGCAATCATGGTAGCATAATGTTGAACTTAGATTACAGGAATATCTAAGACAGGTACTGCAATACTAAACTTTCATTAGTTTATTGACATAAAAACAAAATGAAACTAAACTGTTATTCATACTTGCAATTGAAATCCAACATCAAATGGTATTGTTTGCCTTGCTCATAATTTGGTAAATTGATTCAAGAAAGTGAAGTAAGGTAAAGAAAGGAATTCAATGAGTCTCAATGACTATTAAAATACTTTATTTTTTCAACTTGAATTTTTTTACATCATAGTGGTAATGTAATCCCTATAACATCGTTTACAACCAATGATCCACTTTTACAATCACAGTCACAATGATCAATACAAAACAAAACACATAGGGCCTGTTTAATTTCTGTTTATACGCAACTATTAGTGGTTATAGTAATTAGTTAGGAGGTGGGGGGAGATGTTATAGTTACTAGGATTTAAACGCTTTACCTCCTGCATGCCCTTTAGTTTGCCAACTGAGCTACCTTTCTTGGAGAGAAAACGTTCAAATATTTGAACGACAAGAGTTGGTCCAAATGGCAACTGGGTTCAGATCTCATCTCAATTTCTCGAGTTCGAGTACTGGTCGATGAATCATTAGTCGAGGGAACCATTGAATACATAATAGACTTAAGAAGGTAGGTGGGTCAAACACGTAATGAATTATGCAAGACCAAAATTACATATTTACGATATTTGGGACTAAAAGCAAAACCAAGCTAAAAATGTACTGTGCACTTCTTATTTGTTTTATTTAATATAATAAATACTACATTAAAAACATTTCTAATTATATTCATATTGAAATAAACATATTAAAAAAAAGAATAATTAAAACAATTATATCAACCAAGTTTTATGTTTTTTAGTTCTTAAAATAAATTTTGAAAACAATTAAACCAAAGAAGTTTTTGAGTTTTCTTATCTTTAAAACAGTTTTTTAAAATAGATTGTCAAACAAATTTTTTTTAGTTTTTTCTTAAAAATTGTTTATAAAATAATTTTCAAAAACTAATAAACAAAACACAATCAAACATGCCCTTAATTTCTTTGTTTGGGTCATCACTACAAGAAATTCACGTAATACCGGCGGATTTTTTCCGCCGGTAAATTTCCGGCGGATTTGGTGCATTCCGGCGGATTTTTTCCGCCGGTAAATTTCCGGCGAAAAAGGAGTGTTTCCGGCGATTTTTCACGCGTAGTAATATTCCGCGGATTTTAAACATTACGGCGGATTTTGAAAAAAAAAAAAAATTTTTTTTTTTTTTTTTAAATCCGCGGTAATGTTCAAAAATCCGCCGAATTTATCGCAGATTTTTGAACATTACGTCGCGATTTTTGAACATTACGGCGGATTTTAAAAAAATAATAATTTTTTTTTTTTTTTTTAAAATCCGCGTAATGTTCAAAAATCCGCGAGATTATCTCGGCGATTTTTGAACATTACCGCGTGGATTTTTTAAAAAAAAAAAAAAAAATTTTTTTAAAAATCCGCCAGAATGTTCAAAAATCCGCCTGAATCTATTCAAAATGTCTATAAATAAAATTTTCTCTACACTCTTCTCATTTCTTTCCTTCTCATTCTCTTCTACATTTCCTCTTTCTTCTTCCTTCCTTCTTTCATTCATATTTCTTCTACACTTCTTAATATTCATTCTCATTCTCTCCTATATTCTTACTTCTCATACTCTTCTTCTTTCTCATACTCTTCTTCATTCTCTCATTCTCTCCTATATTCTTACTTCTTCTACACTTCTTAATCTTCATTCTCATTCTCTCCTAAATATCTTTCTTCTACATTTCCTCTTTCTTCTTCCTTCTCATTCATTCATATTTCTTCTACACTTCTTCATCTTCATTCTCATTCTCTCCTATATTCTTACTTCTCATACTCTTCTTCATTTTTATTCATTCATATTCTACTACATTTTTTTACTTACTTCTTAATAAATAAATAATTCAAATAATTTTAAAAAAATTAAAAAACTAATTCGAAAATAGTTTTTTCGTTGAAATAAAAATTAATAAAATAATTTAAAATGATTTTTCATTTTTAAAAATATTAAAAAAATTAAAAATTCTAAAACGATTTTTTTAAATAAATAAAATAAATTACCAGACGTAAAAAAATTAAAAATTAAAAACAATTTTTTTTTAAAAAAATAAAACAAATTACCGGCGGCTTTTTACATTACCGGGTTTTTTTTTTTTTTTTTTTTTTTTTTTTTTTTAAATTTCCGGCGAAATTTGTGTCATTACCGGCGGCTTTTTTCAAATTACCGGCGGATTTTTTAAATTACCGGCGGCTTTTTTACATTACCGGCGGCTTTTTTTTTTTTTTTTTTTTTTTTTTTTTAATTTCCGCGGAATTTGTGTCATTACCGCGGCTTTTTCAAATTACCGCATGATTTTTTAAATTACCGCGCTTTTTTACATTACCGCGCTTTTTTTTTTTTTTTTTTTTTTAAAATTTCCGGCGGAATTTGTGTCATTACCGGCGGCTTTTTTCAAATTACCGGCGGATTTTTTTTTTTTTTTTTTTTTTTATAAATTTCCGGCGGAATTTGTGTCTTTACCGGCGGCTTTTTTCCACGCGTAATTATCGGCGGAAAAAGCCACAGAAAACATTACGTCTGACGCTTTTCTGCGGCGAAAAAATCCGCCGGTAATGACATTTTTCCTGCGGCTTTTTGTTATTACCGGCGGATTCCGGCCGCCGGTAAATCACAAATTTCTTGTAGTGCATGTGCTCTTTCACACACAATTTTTTGTTTGAGCCATGTGTCTTCACTCAGGGATGTTAATGAGGCGGGGCGAGTGCGGATGGCACTTTCACAGTTCACTGCTCCGTTTATTATAAATCGGATCCGGACCTGCCCCGGGCTCGCGCGGGAACCCATTTAGCGGGTCTTAAATGGGTATTATTTCTTCACGAGTACCCACGGATACTTGTAAATTAATAAAATTAGACATTTTGATACTTTTAGACACTGTTTTTTCGGTTCATTTATATAAGAAAATTAGGTATTTCAATATAAATTTATCTTGTCAACTATTTACTAATATATAATCGTTAATGAATGAAGATAACAAGTCACTAAACATTTATATATGAGGGGTATTTGAGTATATTTGTTACGGGTACCCGCGGATACAGATACCTCGCTACCCGGACCCGCCCCGTTTACGGGTAGTTTGACTATCCGTTTATTCAACCCGTGGGTACCCATTTAACTACCCGCCTCGTACCCGCAACAGGTTTTACCTGCGGGTTCGGGTATTTTTGCCATCCCTATCTTCACCTCCTCAATCAATATCACCACTTCATGTGCCTGGGTAATGCTTTTTAGTCTATAGTAGTTCCTTTTCTGTCCAAGAGTAATGCTTGTAAGTTGATGATGAAACATAAAACAATGAAGGAACAATTATGTCTTAGATGACAATACTGTGCATATCATAAACATCAAAATCAAATGCATTCATATATGCAATAAAACAAGGGGTTATACTTATAGCAAATCATAATCCCCAAAATCCAATATCAAACCAAAGAGAAATCAAATAAAGCAATGTTCTATTTGAGGTCTCAAACCAGAACTACAACCCCAGTTCATGTCCATTGGAATGAAAAGGATGGGATTTGGGAATTTAGTCTTTGTAGGTTGCAAAACTAAAATTGGGGAAATAATTAGAGAAATAAATTGATTAATTAGCCTCTCCTAATGAGAAGAAGAAGTATTGCAGAATTGTGCTGACACCGAAGAATCGAAGTTGCTATCAAATGCCAAGGATATCTCATGAAGTCATTTGTGTATTAATATATTTGCTTATTCAAAAATCAATCTAAGGTCAGGATCTCATGCAGTGATATTCATATTTTTTTATCGTAAAACACGTACCAAAAAAAAAATTCATACTTTTGATCGTAAAGAATACATTCCCCTAGCTTGCTTGAGTAACCTCCCACCTTTTGTTTTTATTTTATTTTATTTTCTTAAAACAAAGCAATATTTATGCATGCAGTCATGCAGATAAAATTTGCCAAGTACACTAGGCTGAAACTGTAATAATGGCAGTAAACAGATTGCATTCATCTCAATATTTTGCAGCCAATATATAGAAAATAGTAGCTAGTAGCTGCTGTGAGTGAGGTGACCAAGAAGCCAAGAATTACAATTGCAATGGTTTGAGAATGATGGGAAGGCCATATTGTGGCTGCAAAGTGAGGTAGTTTGCAGGTGCATGTTCATAGTCAGAGGAAAGGGACCAAGAAAACCTTTGAAGAATTAAAGCAATCACTGTCTTAGCTTCCAACATAGCAAAATTCTGACCAATGCAATTTCTTGGACCCACTGAAAAGGCAAGTAGAGCATGTGGATACTTTGCAGCTTTAGAGACTCCATTTATGAATCTCAGTGGATTGAACTCATTTGCATCTTCACCCCAGTATTCTTTGTTCCTGTGAATCATTGTGATTGGGATTGTGAGACATGTTCCTTTCGGGATCAACAAATTTCCCAACTTCATGTCTTCTGAAGCCACTCTTATCATTTCTATCACCGGGCAATACAACCTTAATACTTCCAGCAATACCATATTCACCTAAGAAAAAGTCCCATCAAGTCAATAAAGTAGTTGATATTGGAAACCCAAGTCCCACATTGAGCAGAGATATACTCTCAAAAGAATTTATAAGTTAAAGGCATCCCTCACCTTACTAGCCGGTTTTGTGGGGTTGAATTAGGCCTTAAATCATATTTTAAGATGGCATCGGCACCAAGCACCAATAGTGCTGGGCGTGAGGAGGTGTATTGGAAAAAACCCAAGTCCCACATTGACTAGAGATATGGTCTCAAAAAGCCTTAACCACATTCTATTCTAAGAGTTGATTCATACAAGGAGAAAACTTGGATATAGTTATTGTTGGTTCTATTTTTCAATCACTATATGATATGTGAACTTTTTAAAAAATAAAATAACTTAATGATAACGAATAAACCGTTCACATGTCATGTCATGCTGTGATTGAAAAACAACACCAAGAATACTTATAGTACTTTAACTAAAATTTCTCCAATCATGTTTAATAAGGATTCTAGAATGATACCATTTTTAACTTTGATAACATGTCTGCATCAGGAATTTCCATGGCACAATTCTGCAAGATCTCTTGTCTGAGTTTCTCTTGCCAATCCTTGTGTAAACTCAACAAGAAAACAGTCCAACTAAGCAAGTTTGAAGTGGTCTCATGACCAGCAAAGAAAAAGGTTTTGCATTCTTCCATGATTTCTTTCATGTTCAACTTAGGACCAGCATTTGTTTTTTGTGTATCCATCATTACACCAAGTAGATCATCTCCAAAAGAATAATCTGATGAACAAGTAGTACTAGTTGATTGAGAACGCAATCTGCTTTCTATGATTGACTTTAGTGATTTCTTCATTTTCCTATCAAGCTTCCATATCTGAATATTTGACTGAGTAGGAAAATATCTGCATTGAGAAACAAAACAAAGAAATAAGTCATTGAATATATAGCAAAGAGCCAAAGGAATTCTAACAAAAGGAACGGAAATGATAAGGTTTAAGAGAAATAGATACTGGCTGCCAGGAATGAAAGGTTTAACAGTTGAAGCTACGCAATGCTTTTGAAGTTGTCTTTGTGCCTCAAAAGCCTCATTTCCTTGGACAAAGCTGCTACCAAAGGCAGTGTGAGCGATTATATCAGCTGTTAGCTTTTGAAATTCTTTGCTTATTTCTATTGTCTTTAGTTTGTCCTTCTCTTCAAATTCTATGGCTTGCCTTTTCCACTCATCAACCATGGAAATGCTACATGCTGCCATCCTACTTATCATAACCTGTCATACACAACATAATGTATTGTGGATGCCACTGGTATATATTTAGAATGCACAATGAAATATTACAACACATTCAATGCACATTTCAACACATTCATACGCCAAAATCCGACTGGCGGATTTTTTTTTTTAAAAAAATAAAAAAATTGAAGAAAAAAATTAAAAATCCACTGGTAATTCCAGATGTTCTGCCGAAAAGGTATCGAGGGAAAAAAAAACGGTCGGAAAGGCCAATTTTCCGTCGGAACGGTACCGAGGAAAAAAATCTGTCGGTACTACGCATTATTCTTGTAGCTATATATATATATATATACCTTGAGTTTATCCATGGAGAAGGCAGGATTGAGTATCCTTCTGTGCTTAACCCACTCCACTCCAGTCACTAGAACTAACCCTTTTCCTATCATCTTTACCATTGAAGGCCTTGATTTGGGTTTTCCATAGAAACCAAACTTATTTGACAAAATCTCTTTCGCCAACTCAGCATCTGAGATGCATATCCTTGGTTGTGTTCCGAACCAAAATAGAAATGTCTCCCCTGCATCGTCAAAATTCAACATGTTGAATGAATTACTTAATGATGTATTGTTGCCATTAGATTAGCTCCAAATCAACAATTAGAATGTGGAGTAACTCTATAAAAATTACTCTTGGAGTAAACTTGAACCCTACTCAAATAAAATAGCTAGGTGCTAATGTTGCAACACATGGGATGATTAAATAGTAACAACATATATAGAGGTAGCTAAATTAAGTAAGATAGAAGTGAATTATGCAATTCATGGGGTTGAAACAAGCTAAGTATATGGAAGGGAAATTACCATACAAGGAGGACCATTTTTGGTAGTGAGGAAGAACTCTAGGAGTAATATCATGTGAGTGTCTATCCATGACTTTTTTCCCTGCATCCTTCTTCAGTCTTTTGATTTCATCAAGAGAACCATAAAGAAGGGAGTAAGGTGGCCCCATAACTCCTTGCTTTTGAAAGTGTTTAGTAAGAACATATGGCCTCCAAAAGATAAATAAAAAGATCTTCCAAATCATTGACATGATCATAACTGTCAAAGTAACTATGGCAACAGCTATCAGATGTCCCATTTTTGTGTGTTAGAAGAAGAGAGATTGCTGCAAGATTGTTTGCCTGAGGTTGTTGTTGAAAGTGGTCCTGTTCTTTTATAGATGATCGGTAGTAGTATATATTATCTAGACCTCAATGGAAAATTGTGTCACGGCTTATGTAATCGTTGCATGTAAATCCTGGAAAGAAAAATAATAAAAAGATAATGGTTATGTTGTTCTTTGGCTTTTATCATTTTGCAAATCTTTTGATTGTTTTTTTATACTTCTTTTGGTACAATTATATTAAGAGAGGGCTCAGCCACTTACCATTGTCTTGTACTCTCGTTGACAATGGATGCAGAAATTTCTCACTAAAAAAGATAGAAAATTGGGGCCAGTTAGGTTTACTAAAAAAATTGACAATTGCAAAATTATTAATTTATATCATGATATGGACTAGTACGTGTAATCCTTATGAATCCACGGTCGTAGCATGGCAACCGTTTATTTATCATTCTAAAATATTGTCCTTGGGATTCGGTGGGGCCAAATTAGGTTTTGCATGGTTAGGTCTAGTCTGGTTGAAAGTACTAGACCTGAGTATAGGCTTGGTCTGTCATAGGGGTGGCAATTTCTACCATGAGTGGGGATCCTGATGATTGTCTCCGAATGCGTACGTGGACGGAGGATTTTTCCCTCATGGGGATGAGGACGGAGGAGAAAATCCCGCAATCAAAGTGGCGATGGGGATGGGGATCATACACCGCTTCAATAAATTACATAAATATTCTTATTATAGATATATATTATTTATAAGTAATTAAATTTTTAGTCTTTTTATACGTGTTTTCAATTTAAAATATTAACAAAATAATAAATTGTTACGACTTTTATACTTTCCAAATATTAAAATATAAAACTAAGACTAACATTTATATTTTTATATTAAAATGTTAAACTTTTGAATTTTAGTCTTACTTTTTATATATTTTTCTAATTTTATTATATTTTAATTTATATTTTTGTTAGTTATTGGGGTTCATGAAAGAACCGTGGATCCGTGGGGATGGGGATGGGGAGAAATGTCCTGGCGGGAATGGGGATGACGACGGGGACAATTTGAGAGGCGGGGACGGGGAGCGATGGAGTACTCAAGCACTCCGCCCCACCCCATTGCCATCCCTAGTCTGTCATTGACCCGCCTTTTTGAAAGCTCGATAAAATATAGAAGTATGTTTAATAGTATATTTCTCTAATTTTTTATACGATTTTTGAGTGTTGTATGCTTTTATAAATAGACTAAAAAGCTAATAGGAGAATCAAATTAATTTCTATTTTATGTCACATCGAAATTAAATTTTGTTTTATAATAAAATAATATATAATATTGAGTGCTAACTTTGAAATCCTTTGAAAAAACCTCACATAAATAAAATTTTGAATGTAAAAGTTAATAGTGTGTGTTTGGTTATGTAACGACGATAATTGATTCTAATATAATTGATTTTGCAAAATTAATTTTAATTAAAAATGAGTTGAATATGACGTGATTTTTATTTGGATACATTTATTTAAATACCAAACATGCAAATAGACTAGCTGGTTTAACTAAGAGAGTAGGATCAAATGGCAAGAGTAACAAGTTGTTACTGTGACACAGGAAGAAGTTAATGTTGTTTCGAATTAGACCAACAACGAAGGAGAATGCGAGTGCTGTTGCAATTCTCCTTCGTCAAAAACACTCACTTGCAATTCCTTACAACAGCACCATCATCAGCTCCTTGTTCCATCACCTTAATTCTCCACCAAACCTTCTAGAAGCTAGAAGATTACACGCTCTTCTTCTCGTCCTCGGTTTCTTTAACCCTACTTGTCCTCATAAATCCCTCTCTTCACAGCTCGTTAATGTCTACGTTAACTTCGGTTCCCTCCGCTACGCGTTTCTCTCCTTCACTCAACTTCCTCCCAACCACAACTCCAACATCGCTTGGAATGCCATTCTTCGAGCTCTGGTTGGTTCCGGAAACTTCAACCAAGCCATTCAGTTTTATCACTCCATGCTTAGACATGGTGTCATCCCTGATAATTACACATACCCACTTGTTTTCAAAGCTTGTTCTTCCTTGCATGCACTTCAACATGGAAGGTGGGTTCATGGCACTATCCTCAACAACAAGGTAAAGCCTAATGTTTATGTTCAGTGTGCGGTTATTGATATGTTTGTCAAGTGCGGCTGTTTGGAAGATGCGCGTCAAGTGTTTGAAGAAATGCCTGTTAGAGACTTGGCTTCTTGGACTGCTATGATTTGTGGAACGGTGTGGAATGGTGAGTGGTTTGAAGCGATTTCTTTGTTCAAAAGTATGAGATCACAAGGTCTGATGCCTGATTCGGTTATTGTTGCATCTATCTTACCTGTGTGTGGCAGATTGGGGGATTTGAAATTGGGGGTGGCACTGCATGGTTGTGCTGTTAGGAGTGGCTTTGAGAATGATTTGTATGTCTCCAATGCTAATATTGACTTGTACTGTAAATGTGGTCATCCTCTTGAGGCCCATCGTGTTTTCACTTATATGGTTTGTAGGGATACAGTTTCTTGGAGTACATTGATTGCTGGTTACTCACAGAATGGCTTATACCTAGAGAGCTTTGAACTGTATGTTAGAATGATGAATATGGGTTTGGAAACAAATGGGATTGTTGCTACTAGTGTTATGCCTGCATTGGGGAAACTCAAGTTGTTGAAGCAGGGGAAGCAGATGCATAACTTTGTTCTCAAACAAGGACTTTTATTGGATGTAGTTTTAGGAAGTGCTTTGGTTGATATGTATGCTAATTGTGGCTCAATCAGGAAGCTGAGTTAATATTTAAGTATATGTCAAATAAAAATATCATGGTTTGGAATTCACTAATTGGTGGGTATAATCTAATTGGCGATTTTCAGTCAGCATTTTTAACCTTTAGAAGAATTTGGGTAGCTGAACAAAGGCCAAATTCCATAACTTTGGTGAGTGTTCTTCCTATATGCACTCAATTGGGAGCTCTTAGACAGGGAAAGGAAATTCATGGTTATGCAACCAGAAGTGGCCTGGGATTAAATGCTTCTGTTGGAAATTCTCTAATAGATATGTACAGCAAATGTGGATTTCTAGAACTCGGAGTGAAGGTTTTTAACCAGATGATGGTAAAGAATGTCATAGCGTATAACACCATGATCTCTGCTTGTGGAGCTCATGGCCTAGGAGAAAAGGGTTTGGCCTTTTATGATCAAATGAAGGAGGCAGGAATTAAACCAAATAAAGTTACTTTCATTTCACTGTTATCCGCGTGTAGTCATGCAGGTCTCGTTGACAGAGGTTGGCAATTGTATAACTCCATGATTGATGAACATGGTATTGTGCCAGATATGGAGCACTACTCTTGTATGGTGGATCTCATTGGTAGAGCAGGAGATCTTGATGGTGCATATAAGTTCATCACAAGGATGCCTGTGACACCAGATGCCAATGTTTTTGGAAGCCTACTTGGTGCATGTCGACTTCACAACAAAATGGAACTAGCTGAGCAACTCGCAGAGCATTTTTTCCAGTTAAATCCCAAAGATCCAGGCCATTATGTTCTCCTATCCAATGTATATGCCTTTGGCAAACGATGGGAAGACATGTCAAAAGTGAGAAGCTTGATAAAAGATAAAGGGTTGGAGAAAAAACCAGGCAGTAGCTGGATTCAGGTGGGCAACCACATTTACGCTTTCCATGCCACCAGTACCTCTCATCCAGCATTTGCAAAGATTGAAGAGACTCTAGATAGCTTACTGTTGATGATGAAAAGTGAAATCCTTGAACATAATACTGCCATTGGATATTTGTAGTATACCTTCAGTAATTCAGGTTAAAGTTGTCAAACAACCAATACAACGATGAGCTCCCTTCAACGTTCAACCTATCACTATTTCTGCAAAGAAGCTGCTATTGTATGTTATAACTACAATGTTGTTACCGCACGAATCTTTCTGTCACTACCAAACCTTTTTCCTACTGCTCTTTTTGAACAACCAATATTCTGGAATTGTTGCAGTTCGGATTCGGAAGCTCTAGGCTCTAGTGTCTAACCAAACCAATCCACCAAACTCAAAATTTGGAAGGTCAACACCGCATTAATTTAGAATTTTGTTGGGTATGATATCTAACATCCAAATTTGATGACATGTTATTTATTTATTTAAAATTAATTTCCCCTACAAGTATCAATAGTCAATAAAACTCATGGGTACTTAAGAAGTCTCATATTTGGATATGCTTTAGTTTGCTACCTGCAAAAAATTAAGTACATTATCATATTGATTTGAATTAGCCACGAAAAGCAAAGAGTAATGTTATATAGACAAAAAGTTTGAGACAAATATAGCTAAAAACCAATTCACAACACCAATTAATCAAGTTTTTTAGGGTATTAACCAACCTGCATTTTCAGAGTTTTTTTAAGTCATTAACTAAAAATTTGGTTAATTGGTTACTTGGTTAATAGCCTAAAAAAATTGATTAATTGGTGTTATGGATTGGTTTTTGTTTATATTTGTCTAAAAAAATTTGTCCAAATATCATTATTCAAAAGCAAAAGACACTTTCCATAAAACAACAATAAGAAATTATGGAAGCGACAACAATAGGTTAACAACTGTTTATTCTATTTGGTTTTATCTAATCATCTTGCTCCAGGCTCCGTCATGTTTACAAAAGGGTATTACTTTTCCCACACCCCCTCCTACTCAAAACACATCTTATAAGGGTGTGAAATGACTAAATGGTCAGTCAAAGCGTCTTTTTTTTCCAAGAATTTTAACGTGTTCGAACAACATCGTCTGTGTGAGTTAAACATTGACTTCACACCTTCTTGTGCGTTATTTCACCTATTCGAATGGGGTCACTCGAACCTATTCGCAAAACCTTGTTCGAACACCTCATTTTACTTCGTTCGCATGCTGTTAACTGAGACAATAAATAATGGACCCTCACACCACATTCACCATTTTTGTTGCGTTCGCATGTTGTTGTTCGAACCGTCATTAAACACGTCCTCTCAGCATTTCACGCGAGGTTATTTTTAATAAAATTTGTTAAGAGGTGTGAAAAGCAGAACCCTTACAAAATAGGACAAAAAATTTCGCTCTAATTTGTCGGCCTATATTGTTGGAATATAATTGTTGTTTGTATTGCAACTGCCATACTTTACAAAGGGATGTCATGTCACGTTTATCATTCACACTAATTTCATCTCCTAGCAAGACACCTTCTTAACTTGAATAATTCTCAGATGATATTGATATAAATGATATTGGAGGATAAGTACGAAGCATACTCTAATGCTTTCGTTGGTCAGTTTCATATAGCTCTGTTTGGAAGATAAGAAGGAGGGGAGGGTTTTGGGAGAAGATGAGGGAATAAGGAACAAACTCTTCACCATATTTAAGAGAATGTTTCTATGGAGAATTAAAATTCATAAAATATACTTATAACTAATCTATTTTTAATTTTGAAAGTATTATAAAAAGGTGGAAAGAATTTGAAGAATTTTTCTAGCCCTCCAAAACTCTAAAAAGTCCTTCTCCACGGGGACAAATCCACCTCATGCAAGTTGGAGGCAATTGCCCCCACAAAGCGTATTTTAGTTTAAGTATATCTAATAAAATTATTTTGCCCAAAAAAAATAGGTGTTGCCCTTTTAATACATTTTTAAAAAAAAAAAGTATATGTATACCATTAAGAGATAAATAAACTTATACTACATTTTTAATACATTTTTTTGTTGCACAAGAAAATAGTATTAAAAGTATATTAAACCAAATATTAAGAGTTTTTGTTATTTTATTATTATCTTATTATAGGTGGTTACCTCAGAGTTCAGTTGCATACCTTGTCTGTTTGATGTTATTATTGGAAAGCAAATTAAAATGGTACATGCATTCTATTTATCACTATTTTAAAATGTTGCATGTACCAGGTTGGAGCGGTTGAGGCGCAACAGCAGGAAACTGAGACGAAATCAGAAGAGTGCTACAATTATTAATGCTACTCTGCTTGTGTATTCCCCTCTCTCTACCTTCTGCAAATGGATGTGTGGTGGTCGCTGCAAAAACCCAGTCCTCTGGGGTAATTAAACTCAACCTTATTATTTATTTTTTCTCTCATGCCTTTCAAAATCAAATATCCCTACCGTTTGTACAAAGGATGAAGAAATTCCTTTTCATGCCCCTAGCCTCTCTTTTTTGACAGTCCATGTCCCTAGCCTCTTAATATCCTTACAACTTTACTATGGAATATAGATGCTATCATATGTTTAGCTAGCTTCTTAAACTGCTTGCATCTTTATTGATGCTTATATTTAGCTTCTCTATCTTCACTCTTAAGAATAGATCATATATGCTTGATTATTCTCAAGATCTCGTTGATTATTCAATAGGATTTTACATCTCACTCCTTCCATTTGTTTTGTTTTACAGATAGAGAGGTTTGATACCTTGAGAGAAAGGCTCCAAGAAGTTAATCCTCCTTCTAAACACATTCTATAACATCTTAGATGGATGTAACACTAGTGCAGAAAAGAGATTTAAAGTCAGACAAATTGGACATTTAAAGTCACGTCTTGGCGACTTCTATTAAGGCGATTAAGCGACTTAGTATGTCGGGAGATTTAAAGTCAGCATGAGTGCTGACTTCATAAGTTTGTTTCTAAGTCGGACTTTTAACCGCTTTGACGACTTTAATTCCTCGTGTTCTCTCTAGACCAAATCTGTGGATAGCTTTTTTTAAAGTCACGCGCAGACTTTAAAGATGTTTTTAAGTCAGGCGTTTTAAATGCTTGACTTTAAAAGTTATGTTTTTAAGACATACATTTTAAATGCTTGACTTCAAAAGTGTTTATTTAAGTTTTAATTCTTTTTAGCTTTTGGGTGATCCCTCGTGCATATACTAATTTGGCCCCACATCAAATTCATTAAATCTAGCAACATACATATTCTATATAAAATAAATGTATTATATTTTGCTCAAAAAATATCATTAGCAAACTAAAAATTACTTTAGCAATTCAACATTCATTTGACTAATATCTTGTCAACCAAAGATATATGATATGATGTTGACACCAAAATATTAAAAATACAATAAACCGTAAGCCCAACCACTTAATACGGAACATGGTCTCCAAGTTGAGTAGATGAAATGATCTCGTAGCGAGTCTCGCCTCGCGATCGCGCATCTTTGTACAAATTATCAAGTATCATAATCTCTTCTTGTGATATATCAAGGTCTGATATAAGTAGTAACACATGCTTCCTCCTTAGTACCTCAAGGCTAACCTGTTTGTCAATAGGTCAATGTTTTAATTTAAACCTTACACATATACAAAGGACTATATCTACATGTTACTAGAATATGAAATCATACCCTTGATTTTGTGATCTTCATTGAGAACCGTTTCTTTTCCCCTTCCTTCCTGTGGCCAATTGATCCCTGGCCTCCATAGATTTTATTTTACCTGCATATTCCTCATCACTCCCTTTGCCACTAACTCCTGACTTATCTTTAACAAAACTCCACATATTGTTGGCCACACACACCTCATGATCAATTAAGAATCTTTCATTGCAATTTTGAATACCTGAATCTCCTACCGATACTTCCCCAATACCCTCACTGTTCATTTTACTATTAATAGACATAGATAAATTAGTGCCTGGAGGCTTTCTAGTGACAACGTGCAACTGTGATTCTCCCTTTGACCCCCTAGAAAGACTGACGGATGGGATTAAGCTTCGTGCCTCCTCATTCACAATTCCGACTATGATACCTTGGTTCACTTCCTCCTCACCACCCTTGATACAACTGCTGGACTTGGCTTGCCTGCTTGAATCCTTCTTCTTGTTTCTCGATGGGGGCCCAAAAGAATTGCTGAGAGACGGCCCCGCAAAGCCATCAGCTAAACCCCCACTATTGGATTTATTCTTGGCATGCCCATTAATCTCCATTACAGCGTTGCTACCATCCTCTACTATCTGAACCCCTGAACAGCAATCATCCGCCTCCAACACAGCTACTACAGCTGATCCCTTCACACCGTCTAGTAATGAATCTTGGTTAGTTGCTACTATTTCTCTACCTGCTCTCTGTTGGAGTAGTTGCTAATTCTTTGCCCACCGCCGCCCATGAGGTCTCCTTAATTCTATCATCCTCCTTGGCCTCCTCTTTGTTGGTCCCATCCTTTTTATTCTCCTCTTTTTTATCCTCCGCTACTTTATCAACGACTGATTTATCGACCTTCTCACCAGTATCAATGACAACTCCTTCCTCCCCAACTACGTCATGTACAGGCTTCCCACTAAGTCCCCCAGTGTCCTCCTCTTGGTTCATTTTTTCTATCTCAATTAATCTTTCCACTATATCGTCTTCCTCCTCCTCTACCTCAATAACTTGGGTAGGATCTTCATAAAACAATGGCTGTTCTTCATCTCCTTCTTCTGAATCACTACTAACTGACCCATCCCCTTTCTCAGTTTCATATGCCGATGTTAATCCCTCCCAATGCATTGGCCCACACCACTCTTCAAGGACCTTAATGCTGAAGCTTGAGTCGTTGATATTAGCGTCTAAAACCATATTACATACGTCGAAGCTTCCCGTTCGAATTAAAATACGGGCCACATCCATTGATCTTTTCAGCCTAGTATTCTCATCAACACCCATGAATGATCCAAAGCTCCTTGCCAGTGAAGAGAAAAAATCGTTATTCCAAGCATGAACCGGGATTCCGTGGCATCGAACCCACACCAATCTCTCATTGTCCACATCCGATGGCTCCCATTTCCTAACGTCATCAAATTAATTTCTCATTTAACCAGTCGTTTGCATTTTCTATTAAATCCTGTATTATTCCTTCCTCCATTTCTTCAAGAAGGGCACGATTTGCACCATGTAGGTGTAACCTTAACGGAGAAGAAACCTTGCATCTTCGAACCAACTCTCAATCATATGAGTAGTACCTGGATTCTTGACAATTCCTACATACATTTTCTTATATCTCTCCAATTCTTCATTAGGGGCATTATAAACTACCTCACTCAAATTCTTTTTCCTGAAGTAAACTATTTTTTGATCATGCAGAAAATGATTAGCGTACCTTTTACCACCACTGTGTGTGAGGTTTTGAAGCTGCCGAGTGCTTCCTTTACCATTCCAGTACCCACCTTCTTTTCCAGCATGCCTCTTCGCCCTCCCCTCCTTGAACCAGCCATGATTTTCAGCTGCAGCCCTCCACGTCTTCCCTACCACATTCTTCCCTGACGCCGAACCAGCCCCCCAACCGATCATTTGCTTCTCATTGACTAGCCTCATCGCATTCCTATCGGCAAATTTCCCTTTCACCGCCTTACTATCCAACCCCTTCGATACCCCATCAGCCTGCTGGACCACACTGTGACCTTTCACTTCCCTTCCTTGCTCACTCATCAGAATCCTGCCTCCACGCGCCTTGTGCGTGTTCAGCAATGGCTTCCGTCTACCTTCCTGTTGCAAAAAGCTTCTCCTTTCGGCCTCAGCATTGTTACGTTCAAAGCGCGGAATGTTAACATGAATCTTGTCTGCACCAAAGATTATATTGTCCAGTTTCACCGCGTAAAAATGTGGATTATCAACCTCTACAAACCGGGCAAAACCAAACCGCTTTCCCATTTGTTCTTCTTTGGGGGATGACTACCTCCACTACCTTCCCGCATAAAGCAAAAGCCCAAGCATTTCCTTGCACCATGAGAATCTGGAAAATCGAGAGAAATAGAAAGATCTGATGCCTTCTACCCTTCCATTCCACAAACTCGCTATATCTGCATTGCATGCGTGTTGATCACCGCTCTTTTTTTCTTCCTTTCTACCGTTTGCCACCCTTCGTCCCTCCCTCTTCCTCCTTCGTGACCGTTCAGATTTCCAGCCTGCACCTTCAAGCTTCCAGCCTGGCCTTGCACTCTCTCTCTCGGTTGCCTTCCTTCGTCCCTCCCTCTTCCTCCTTCGTAACCTTTCAGATTTCCAGCCTGACCGTTCAAGCTTTCAGCATGGCCATTCACGCTCGCTCTCTCTCTGCTGGGCATCTCCTTGCCATTCCCGTCGAGACCGTTGAGAGTTTCATGGCTGTTGCCGTCGCGTCGTACGCTCGCTCTCTCTCTGTTGGGCATCTCCTTACCATTCCCGTCGAGACCGTTGAGAGTTTCATGGCTGTTGCCATCGCGTCGTCTGTTGGCATTCTCCTGCGCGTTTCCAGCGTCTTCGTTTTCTCTCTCTTTTTTCTTTTCTCTCTCCTGCCTCCCTTCAACTTCCCCTAGCCCTAGCACTCCTTCAAAGGAGAAGTTCGACGTTTGCATGATTCAAGAAACTAAAAATAATGACTTATCAAAACGAATGGTTGGTAGTATTTGGGGCGATTCTGATTATGACTGGATTAGTAAAAATGCAAATGGGCTATCAGGAGGGCTACTGAGCATTTGGAGATCACAAGTAATGGAGATTATGTTTTCCTTCTCCGGGGAGCACTTCATTGGGTTTTGTGCGAAAGTGCAGGGAAACTATGTTTACATAGTGAACGTGTATTCTGAGTGCAATATGGCCGGAAAAAGGAGAATGTGGGATAATCTGAGGAACCTTAAGGAGGGTTTTGAGCAAGGAGAATGGTGTATTGCTGGGGATTTCAATGCTGTCACATCTAGAGCCGAGAGAAGTTGTTGCTCAACAAGGTTCAATAGTTTGGAGGCTAGGGAATTCTTATCTTTTATGGAGGATATGGAACTGGTGGATGTACCTACCTTGGGTAAGAAGTTCACATGCTTTGGTACGGATGGGAGGGCTAGTAGACTAGACAGGATCTTATTGACGGAGGGGCTAATATCTAGATGGGATATTAAGGCACAGTGGATAGGCGAAAGAGACATCTCCGATCACCGTCCCAGTATGGGCCGGTATGCTCGCACGTAATTGGGGGCCTAAGCCATTTAGGTTCAATAATTCTTTGGATTGAACACGAGAATTTTAAGGAGTTTGTCAAAAGTCGTTGGGCATCATTTCGTAGCGCAGGAGTGCCTCTTTTGTGGTAAAGGAAAAATTGAAACAGATTGAAGGAGAAGTTGAAAGTCCGGAACCGCGAAGTGTTTGGATATAAAGATCTCAAGATTGAAAATATTATTCGAAACCGAATGAGGTGGAAAAAATGGCAAGCGGAGGGGGGCGAGGTAGATGACGAGAGAAGGGTCACGCTCAATGACGAGTTCTGGAAGGAATTGCATGCGAAAGAGAGTCTACTGGCACAAAAAGCAAGAGTAAAATGGCTAGCTGAAGGTGACTCGAATAGTCGGTTCTTTCATGCATGCATAAAAGGAAATAGGAGAAGAACACAAATAGTGAAGCTAAAGGTAGATGGGGAATGGGTAGAAGATGTAGATGCCGTGAAGAACGCGGTCAAAGTTCATTTTGAAGAGAAATTCAAAGAGGAGGATCATCATAGGCCTACTTTAGACGGGGTTAATTTCAATCAAATATCTGGGCTTGAAAACGAGATGCTAATTGAACCCTTTAGCACGGAGGAAATTAAAGAAGTGGTATGGGAGTGCGATGGAAATAAGAGTCCAGGACCGGATGGGTTCAATTTTAAATTTATAAAGGAAAGCTGGGATGTCATTGGAGTAGAGGTGGTAAAATTCTTTGAAGAATTCCATAGGTGTGCACGTCTTCCCAAGGCGGTAAGTGCGGCCTTTATTGCACTTATCCCAAAAAATAGCAATCCACAAGAGCTTGGGGAGTATAGACCTATTTCCCTCATTGGATGCTTGTACAAGATGCTGGCAAAAGTATTAGCGGGACGGTTGAAGAAGGTCTTGAAAGGGGTGATCTCGGATAATCAAAGCGCTTTTCTCGCTGGCAGAAATATTCTGGATAGAGTGGTAGTGGTTAATGAGATTGTGGACATGGCAAAGAGAAAAAAAATGAAATGTGTGGTTATGAAAGCGGACTTGAGAAGGCATACGACTCGGTCACCGGATGTACTTGAATATATCTTTGAGTAGAATGGGATTTGGTGAGAAATGGATGAAATGGATGAAGGCGTGCATAGCATCAAACTCCATCTCGGTCTTAGTCAACGGGAGTCCAACGGGGGAGTTTACGGCACAGAAAGGATTGAGACAAGGGGATCCGTTAGCACCTTTCTTGTTCTTGATTGCGGCAGAAGGCCTAGCCGGGCTGGTGAGGAAAGCTGTGGAATCAAATCAACTTAATGGGTTTAGCGTAAGTAATTCTATAAAGGTGGAACTTTTGCAATTTGCTGACGATACCATCCTCTTTTGTGATGGGGGGGATAAGAGCATCCGGTGCTGGAAGGCGATTTTGAGAAGCTTCGAATTGGTATCGGGGCTAAGGGTGAATTTCGCGAAAAGTAGCGTCTTCGGACTGAATATAGATGAAAGAATGATGGAACGCTTTTCTCAATTCCTGGCTTGCAAAGAGGGGACATTGCCATTCAAATTTTTGGGGGTGCCGGTTGGTGCAAACCCACGTAGATTTTGCACCTGGCAACCAATTATAGACTCACTGAGAGCAAGACTGAACAATTGGAAGAGTAGGCAATTATCCATAGGGGGTAGAGTAACGCTCATAAACTCGGTACTAGCATCCCTTCCTCTATATCTATTCTCCTTTTATAAAGCTCCCAAAAATGTTATCGCGGAAATCACAAAGCTTCAGAGAAGATTTTTATGGGGGGACGAAGAGAGAATAGGAAAGCGCTCAGGTGAAGTGGGAGACAGTTTGCTTACCCAAAGAAAACGGGGGCTTGGGCATAAAGAACTTGGAATTGTTTAATATAGCATTACTAACTAAATGGAGATGGAGATTACTGGGAGAAGACAGTTACGCAATATGGAAGGAAGTTGTAAAAGAGAAGTATGGGTGGAGGGGGAGGTGGCCCGATATGGCTGAGAATAGAAGAGGGTGGGAGAGGAAGTCAATCTGGTGGAGGGATTTATGCTTGTTAGGATCGGATAGCAATTTACAAGAAGGGTGGTTTCATCAAATAGTAAAAATTAAAGTGGGAAACGGTAATTTGGCGAGATTTTGGAAGGATGATTGGCTAGGAAGGGACACCCTGGAGGATTTATTTCCAGCATTGTATAATGCTTGCAGGTCCAAGGAGGAAACGATTGACAAATTTGGCGGATGGGAGAACGGCGGGTGGAGGTGGAGGCGCTCGGTCAGACGGTTTCTTTGCTGCTTTCTGCTGAGCCAGTTACTTTTCGCCGCAAATAAAGATCAGCGATTCACGGCAATTGCAACACAGCTTACTGTTGCTGCTGTCTTTGTCGGGCCCGAGCGCGGATAGATGGTCATGGGTACCGACGCTTTTCGGAGGGTTCTCGGTGAGAAATGCTATGATTTTATGTTGAATTTTTTTGCGGTAGGAGCAATTTGCGCGACCGATACAATTTACGCATGCGAGAAAATATGGAAATGTGACGTCCGTCTAAAATACAAGTATTCGCTTGGAGGTGTTATTGAAGCGGATAGCCACTTCAGAGTTGCGTTGCCGCACGAAGGGGAATTATTCATCTAACTTGAGCTCACCGCGTTGCGTGTTGTGTTTTAGGGATGGGAGACGGTGGATCATTTGTTTGTCTCTTGTGGGGTGGCAAAGCGCATTTGGGAATATATTCTCACTTGGATGGAGTCTTGATTGATGATGCGGATGACATAGTTTCTCACTTTGTGGAATTTGGGAGGGTGATAAAAGGTAAAAGACAAAAGGGGTTAAACACCTCATTTGGATGGCGGTAATTTGGAGCATTTGGATGGCACGAAATAAGGTAATATTCAATGGCGAGGTTGCTTCATTACAAACATAGTGTTGGGGCTAAGCATGCGGCTTGGAGTTGGTTCAAGGCTAGGAGGGGGAGAGATGTAAGGCGTCTTGGGCGAGTGGTATAAGCGCCTGGGTTGGGTGCTTATCTATGTTGTAATTAAATGTATGGTTGTAATAATAATGTTGTCTATGTCTTAGAAAGGGAGAAGCAATGGGTTAGGGCGGTTTTGTCCCATTGTTGCCTGATTTGTGTGAGGTACTCTTTTCCTACTGAGTCTCTTTTTCCCAAGGGGTTTTGGCTCTGGGAGGTTTTGAGAGGCCTCCCTTACCATTGTAATTTGTGGGCACGTTTTGTGCTCTCGGTTGCAATATATATCTTGCTTATCTAAAATAAAAATAAAAAAAAAAAAAAAAAAAATACCCTTGATTTTGTAGTGCCATCTATAAGTGGTGGAATATCATCCTTTGCATAAATAAGTGCTCTGAGAATTTTCACGTTGTCTACATGCACTTTGTCTCGAAAAGTCGTGCTGTTGTGGAAAGCCTCTATATGCCTCTTGTCATCCAGCAAGGTTAAGGATGAAATTGTCAGCTTTTTACATAAAATGCTGCAAGAAGAGTTTTGAATTCAGGTTATATATCCAAATTAACTAAGTTTCTAATTATGTTTTCAATAATGTGCTCACCAATATATTGATAGCAATGAGCCAGTTGGTTCTTGAGATGTTCATGTATACTACCCACTTTATGAGCCAGACTAGATAACTCCCATGCCTCTGTGGCAGATGTAAGGGACCTGCAATTAATTAGAAAGAGTGTCATTATCAAGGTTTGAAATACAGGTCTCGACATCCGTAAGACCTAGCTCATATGGCAAATGTCGAAATTGCTGGAATATGAGCACTGACTAAAGACATAGGAGGAACATCTTCTGAAATATATTCAGATGGTAGCTCCTTAAATTCAACAATACACATGGTTACATCGAGCGCCGCCTTCACGAGCTTGTTGAGTGCTTCAAATTGAGGTTTCAGTGATGCAGAATTCACCACAATGTCAGGTAATTGCTTGAGGAGTGCCACAGATTTGGCAAGTGTGTTTCCAACACTCATTTGAGCAACAAGCCAAAACTCTCCAAAAATAACAGCAAAGGCTGCTATTGTTAACACAACTTTTGCATGCCATGAATAACTTGACAGGTAATTCAGTAACACCATTGTTGTTGCATGTGCATCTCCTCCCCCTGAACACTTGCATGATAGCTGCCAATAATATCTCTTTAATTATAGTAACTTTTCTTGTTGCATGTGCATCTCCTCCCCCTGCCTCGGTTTATTTCTGCAACCAAAACAACATATTTCAATAAAAGTATAATAACAAAAAGAATTTTCAGTTGAAACCTTATCCAATCCAACAAAGAGTAAAATGAGAACCGAAAAGAGGGGAACCATCATTTGTGAGCTTTTTAGCATCAATTGACACAACGTTCACACAAAGTTCGACTCGTTTTTCACGAGAATCGAACCAATGAAGCGAGAATAAGCGGCATTTATTTGAGAGAAAGGTTCGATAGAGATGAAATCCAAAAGCAAAATAAAAACCTAATTCGGTGGTAACATCGCTTGAAAGAAAAATTGATTATACCTCGATTATCGAGAGATCTACAAGGACTCAAATCGAAAGAAAGAAATCGAACTCGTGAGCTAGAAAATCAGCGTGGTGACTAAAATCGAGAGATCCGTCGAGCGATGGTGGTCGGTGGCCGTTCGGCGTCGTTCGATTCACCAAACAAGAAGAATAAGAGTCTCTTTCTGCGAAGAAGAAGACACGGTTGGGGTTTGCGAAGAAGAAGAAGGGTTTGGGGAGAGGAAAGGTCTGCGGAGAAGAAGGGTTTGGGGTTCTAGAGAGCGTTATTTTTAGGTTTCTATTATTTAAGACTTTTGAAGTCACGCGATATACCAGTCTGTCTTAGATTGTTAAAAGTGTAATACTTTTGAAGTCACGCGATATATCAACCTGTCTTAGATTGTTAAAAGTTTTCACTTTTGAAGTCAGGCCGGTTTACGCTTGACTTAAACACACACGCCTCTACGTATCAAGTCAGGCATCTGAGCGTGTGACTTTAAATGTCTAATTCTTTTCCTGATTTTGCACTAGTGTAATTTTGTTTTTTTGGTAGATATTTTGGAAGGAAATATTGTTTGTCCTTAATTAGTTTAATATTTCCAAATAAATACTATATATGTATTTTCATGCTAAGTGGTGAAACACTTAAATGTATAAGTGAGCTCATGGCATTACTTATATATATATAGTTTGATAGCATCTATGTAATGGCACTTTAAATAAATTCTTGATGAAAGTCATAAATGTGAAAAAAGTGAAATTGCCAAAAAGAGAGAATGATCTTTACATCAAGTGGTACAAGGCTTACATAACCAATACTAATTAATTTCTAACTAACTACCTATTAGTTTTATATTACTCTAATAATAAGTACTAAAGGGAAAGCTTAATGAGTGCTTTAGCAATGCATGTCCCTTAAGATGAGTTCTTGGGGACTGAGGAGTGTTTTGCATAGTTAACTAGGAAGAAGTCGTAGAATTTGGGTTGAACCTAATACACACAATCTTACAAAACTGACTTGATGGATGTTTGTTTCTTAAGTTTTACTTATAAATTTTTTTTCAATCATATCACATCTTCTGTGTGAGAAGCTTGGTTTTCTGCCATTTTAGTAGCCGTACTAGTCTTTGCCAAAAGTGGTTGTATAGAAGGATTTCCAACCATAGGTACGCAAGAAATCGGCATGGGGTGGCGTTTGGTTAGGGAAAGGTGACCTGAACCCCATTAAGTGATGTAAATGGGGTGTAGACATCATCATCATCATCATCGTATTAGGAGTTGCAGTAGGTAACATCATAAGAGGCATATGAAGACCCATTGACATAATCTGCACTATCACATTAATTACACTGAGTTTAAGTAAATGACTGTTTAACACAAGGTCTTGAGACCTAAAAACAAATTGATCGATGAATGGAAATTAAGGCTTAAAAAATAAATTAAACTTACCAGTAATTGACACTTTAGGGCCTTTAGATATTCAATGGCATCGTCAAGCATTGAAGCTTTGTCCATCTATATATACAAAGTATGCAAGAAAGTAGTTTTCAGAAAAGTTAAATATATGAGTAGGTATAAGAAATAATTGAAGGTACGTCATCTTCATGCAATTGCAGACCTTATTGCAATTAGGTATGAGTTCTTTCAACATACGCATCTTCTTGTTGATCTTATCTCTTCGCTTCTGCAACAACAAGTAATTATGATGTCATAAATAACTAATTAATTAATCTCGAAGATCTTTTCATCTCTTTTTTTATATGAATCATGACTCACCCTTTCATGTAAATTAAGAATCTCTGCATTCCTTCTTCTTCTTCTCTTAATTCCAGTGCCCTTCTGAGCAAGCTTATCCTTCTTCACTAGTACATCAGCTGGTTCTTCATAATTCTGCACCACACCAAGTTAATCCAGATTCGTAAGAACCATGCTAAGAAGGGTTTGTCTGATATGATTAAGGTTAAAAATAGTGCATGCATAACAGTACTGCAGTACGAATTAAGATTCCACACACACACTTACATCGCTTGTGCTATTGGATGAATGAAGCGAGTATAAAGAAGAAGAAGACTCTGATGATAAGGGTTCATCATTATACATAATATTATTATCATCTGCTTTTCTTTTTCTTTTAATGGAACCAACAGTTTGAGAGTATTCGTCAGGAGGTGTAATTTCCTGATTTTTGGGAACAAAAGAGACCGATTTTGGAACATGTTTTAGCCCTTCAACTTGAAGTTCCACGAGACCATCATGTGATGATCCATTAGATGTAGCAGCCTCACTGGTAGCTTTAATTTGTGAAGCTAGGTTGTTTTTTGTCGGGAGTGTTGTACTGTTTCCCTGGCAACTAGGTTTATGAAACCGTGAGTTTGTTGTTAGTGTTTGGGTTGATTTAATTTCATTAACCAGAGCTGCATAATTAGATAAACACTGGCACTTCTGTGTGCACAAGTAACTAATCGCATCAGATCTGCTTCTTCTCTTCCCTGCATGTATCTTCTCAGCCATTGAATAATGATCTTTCAAGCTAATTAATATAACTGTGAGTACTAAATCAGACTATATAGGATAAGTTAAATGAAAAAGGAAGAGAGGGTGGAAGAGGAGGCACTAGCTTAGCTTAGCCTTTACGTACCTAATAATAGCCAGCCAGCCAGCCAACCCACGTGGTCCGTCCTGGTACGCTTGATCTGCGAATGTAGTAAAATGAAGGTATTGTCGCATAGTGTCCACAAAAATTCTTGTAATCCTCCTATCTATCTATCTGTCATTTACTATGATGGGACATGGCTATACAAAAACGGATGAGGTGCATATGGGACAATGAATTGATAGAGAAGACTCATTCCACAATATAGTTGGGGGATCATCATGGTACTACTAAATGTCTCTCTCTCGAGTGGGAGTGGGGTTAGTCAATTTCAATCTTAGGTAGGTGGTCACCCGCTTTCACGTGATCCTCACATTGGTTTCACGAGTCCCCGCCGTACTCTTGTCACTGCTTTCGCTTTTCATCACCATCACTTCTTTCAAATTTAGCCAACTCCAACATAATCCCTACTTTACCCTATATAGTATATACTACTACTATTAGATGTTTTTTTTTTTGTTTGTGTGGAAATATATACTACTATTAGATGTGATTACAGATCTGTTCCGCAAAAATATAGCGGATAATAGATAAGTTTAAGAATAGCGGATGGGCGATAATGGATCGTTTATAAGCGAATATTAATCGATTGCATTTAAAGTGTTTCTTTAAAAAAACTAGCGATTGAATTAACTTATAAATATTAAATAACACAAATGGACATTTAATGGAATACAATTATAAGCGTAAAAATGGGAGAAAAATGAAACACTATAAACTATAAGTTCAAATGCTACTTCAAGTAGAGTTTGAAAAAACGTCATAAGCTAGTCTTAACAAACACATACAATGAGTTTATCCGCTATAGACTAGCTGATTGCATTTGCCAAACAGAACCTGTAATTTATAGTGCTTCATATTTCACTTAACATTAGTTTGACTACTTTTATTAAATTTCTCGTGTATGCTCTATAAAATGGATATGGTTTCTCCTTTTGAAAAACTAATTACACCTGTTCATTTAAGTCATTTTATATTATAATATAATTCAAGCGTAATTTTATTAAACACTTTAAATTCAATCAGTTGGCTTATTATCTGGTACCGTCATCTGCTATCAACTCATCTGATATAAGCTAGTTTATTGGCTATATAGTACCGCCATCTGCTATCAACTCATCTGATATAAGCTAGTTTATCAATTATCTGCTACATTATTATTCGATATCCATTACTTTTTACCAAATAAGGCCAAAGTTTGTAGGAGTAAAATAAAGTTGGTTTGTAACTATTATCTTATAGTAGCATTTTTCTATTAGTTTAGTACTTTTCCTTAAAAGTAGCGATGAACTTATAATTTATGGTATTTCACTTTTTTTTTTCGGTTTTACTTTTATTTTTTTGATTAATTTCTACATTTTTCTCATTAAATGAATAATCACTCTAATTTTTAAGCATTAATTAAAAATAACATTTCTCTCCTTTTATATTTAAGCTAGTTCAAATATTAATTTTATCAAATATCACTACGCCGTAATTCGGCTAAAAAAAGCGCTACATACCCAAATAAGCGTTTTTAATAAACGCCAGCAGATAGAGAGGAAGAGATTGCACATAACCAGCGCTTTTTAATAAACGCAGCTGCGTATAGAGAGGACGAGATAGGAAAATACCCAAATGTTTTTCAAAGAAACGCTGCGTATAGAGAGGACGAAAGCCAAATAATCGGCGTTTTTGAGAAACGCTGCGTATAGAGAGGACGAAAAAGCCAAATAATCGGCGTTTTTGAGAAACGTCTGCGTATAAAGAGGACGAAAAAGCCAAATAATCAGCGTTTTTTAGGAAACGCTACGTATATTAGAACGAAAAACCACATATTCAGCGTTTTTTAGAAACGCTGAGTATTTGTTTTAATTTTTTTTTTGGCCCGTTCGTTTCCTCTCTCACAACGCATCTCTCTCTCACTCACACATTTTCTTCCCCTCCATTTTCTTCTTCCTTCCTCCATCTTCCTCATCTCCATATTGGGAGAACGCATCTCAGCCGCATCAACCCTTTCTTCCTTTCCAACCCTCATCAACCCTTTCTTCCTTTCCACGACATATTGAATCGACGCATATATTCCTTTTTTTTCTTCAACACACTTGTTTTTATCTCTGGTGAGCAATAATGTGTCTCTGCGACCCGCCATTGTTGTATCTGTTTGAGATCAAATCAAAGTCAGCATAAGCGGAAGCCGATGTACCGCGTTCGTGTCTTCGCCAACTAGTTTCTTTGGCGGGGAATAACAACACGTTGTTGTCTCTATCAATCAGAAACACGTTCCTCTCAAGAACGTCTCTCCCACACATTTAACCCTAAATCCCTAAATCGAAATCATCTTGAGAAATCAACAATGTGAGCATGAAATCGAAATCCTCTCTCATCAAGTTCCTCGCTCATCATCATCTACCATCGATTTCGATTTCACAAGTGATTTCCATCTCGCATCGCATCGCTTCTCTCATCATCGCTGTCTTTCCTTTATTTTATTTGACGTTAAGATTTACGAGGCTTGTGTTTGTATTGCGGTTCACGAGGATGGTTACTCGGCATTGAAGTTAGGGTTACTCAGATGAGAATCGAGATCAACGTGGAAGACGAAGCAACGTGGTGGGAGGTTTTCCTAAAAGATGGGTCATTGTCATTCTCTCGCTTCTCCGCTTTTCTTCTATGTAACATGGATAGAGTAAGTTAAGCCCCTAATTCAATACCATTTTCCTCTCTCAAACCGATCTAGTTTGTCATAGATTAGTTTTAAATTTGTTAATTCTGCTTTTGTTTAGTTAACGATTTACCCCTTAAATCGATTTACGACTTTCTGTTAGATAATCAAGCATGGTTTATTACCCGTGTAGCGCAACTAAAGTGAAGTGAAGTGTAATTGATTAGAGTATTTTAGTAGCTCGGTTAAGCATTTGATTGCTATTTGGATAGTTCTCACTTTACAAGTTGGTATTGTGGGGTTGAGTTAGACCTGCTAGCCCAAATTCAATAAAAATTGCCTTTTGTTAATAGAAGCAATGTGTAATTGCAGGATTTGATGAATTGTATCCATTTATGGAGAAAACTTGGGTACACTTGCTCAATTCAATAAATTTAATTACTTAGGTTTAGTACCAAAATCAATAAAGGCGCGCTTTGGTTAATAGAACAGTATGTGTAATTGCGGGGTTCGATAAATTCAACAAATGGTAGGAGAATACTTAGTTACTTTTCACTAAGTCTTTGTTCCTCTTGTTTTGCATTGTTTTCCACCAAAATAGTATCATAACCGTCTTGAACTACTTTCAAATTGGTGATACCATTTTAGTATTTTACATTGTTTTAGTGAGGAATAGCGAGGGACAAGACTTCAACCATCACACTACCCAATTTTTCTCCTATATATCTAATTATGATTGTCATGGGAGAGAATTCATTTTGAGAATGTCGATTAGTATTTTAGTTGAATCTTTGTTTGCTTTAGCTCTTAAGAACTTCTAACTATTTCAAATTACAGGTAAACATGAGCATTGCTATACTTCCCATGTCAGCATAGTACAACTGGAACCCCACCACTGTAGGTTTAGTACAGTCTTCTTTCTTTTGGGGATATCTCCTCACTCAGGTAAATACAGTTTTGCTAACATTTCTAAAATTTTTACACGTGATTTTATGAATTTGGGATGATTTTTGCATGTGATATGTAGCATTCCTCTTGAGTTAGTTAGTTTGTGTTGATACAACTTGATGATAATTATTTTGTATGTGAAGCTTACATATTCCTCCTGAGAGCTGTAGGCACATAGTTCACCCCTTGATGATCCCGAACTGCGGCCTGAAGAAAAGAAGTTGATTGCAGCTAACTGTTCTTCCAAGGAACCTGTGAAAGAAATACCTTGGGGTTAATTTTGTCAAAAGCACCAGATATGGGCCACGATTGTGTCCCACTTTTGCCACAACTGGGGAACTTTCATTCTTCTTACATGGATGCCAACATACTATAACCGGGTAAGTCTGGTTTTGACTTGTTAGCTAAGTACACAATATGTTGCGAGATGAGTTAGATCCATTCTCATTTTTTTTTTTTATTTATTTACTGTAGTATTGTGTATGAATTTATTTATTTGATAACTTTACCTGTACCTATGCATGAGGAAAAGTACTTTAGGAACCAAAACACAACATAGAAATATTCCATCATCTTATTAGAGGTATCTTATGATATAGTTGGTCCTATAAACAATTAAATAGAAAATCATGCAAATAATCTAAATAAGAAAAAGAGAAGAAATATAGAATAAGATATTCTGTGTGTCATTTGCTTCTCTTCATTTTGTAGCCCATGATCTCAAAAGCAATTTTTCTTATTACATCTGTATGTGTGTTGGGTGATGTGGTAAGTTGCAGGCCCTTTTTTATTCAGGGTCAATTTTGCTTAGTTCCAACTATATATTGTGATTCTTTATTTGGGTATGGGGATTACCAATATTAGTGTATTTTTCTAGCACAAATGTGATGTTGTTGCTTTGCTTTTTTTTTTTTTTGCATGCTGCTGCTTTTGATTTCCACTGCCTGAAGTTTTTTTTAAAAAAGTTATTATAATTTCAACAGAAAATTAATATTATTATTTCTTCATCCTTTCTCCTAGAACGTTGATCTCCCTGTTCGTTCTCTTATCTTCTCATCCATTATCGCATTCTATAGTTGAAACTATCGTACCTGGTAGTAACATTACATAATCTATTGGTATAAACCAGAAAACTCATAAAAAATTTTACCTGTCTCCATTTGATGTCATAGATTTCAACATGTGAGAAAGGTTGCTGACATTTAACATGTTAAGCTTATTTCTACTTGAAATATTCGTCAAGTTTAAAGTTAACAAAAGTTATATTCAAATATAATAATAGGTCTTGAAGTTCAATCTTACAGAATCTGGACTATTTTGTGTTTTTGGTGGTTTACAATGGCACTTTCTGCAAATCTTGGAGGTTGGATTGCAGACACTCTTGTGAGCCGAGGTGTATCAGTTACAACAGTCCGCAAGGTATCTCCCTTCAATCATTTCCTTTTAAGTTTTTCTTCTAGCTTATTTTTGTAAAAAGAATTCTTTTAGATAAACTCCTGACCTATCCAATTCCTTGTGTATGAGGGGCTGGGAAACTATTTCCTATCTTTTGATTCAAATAATAATATGAAATGAAAAGAAAACAAAATATCTACTTTTTGTCTTCTTTCTGTCTCTCGAGCACATAACATTTTTTCTTAATTTTAACTATTTTAATTTGAGAAAAGTGGTTAATCTTGGTAGCTTTTATTTTGTTGATACACACAGGAAGTCAACTCCAATATAGATTTCAATTTTAACTATTTTTTCTTAATTTTAACTATATCTAATTATGATTGTCATGGGAGAGAATTCGGTTTGAGAATGTCGATTAGTATTTTAGTTGAATCTTTGTTTGCTTTAGCTCTTAAGAACTTCTAACTATTTCAAATTACAGGTAAACATGAGCATTGCTATACTTCCCATGTCAGCATAGTACAACTGGAACCCCACCACTGTAGGGAAAACCTCCCACCATGTTACTCTGATGCTCATTACAAGGCTAGGTTTAAATTTGGCAAATTCATGTTTTGTTATTTTGGATGTATGATTTAATTTTGGATGTATGATTTAATTTTTGGATGTATGATTTAATTTTTTGGATGTATTTTGGATATATGATTTAATTTTTTTATGATGTATGATTTAATTCAGGTTTAAATACAACAAATTCATAGATATCACTATTAAAAAATATTTTGGATGTATGATTTAATTTTTTTTGTTGCAAATATAAAAAGGAAAATACACAAAAACTGAAAAAAAAAAATTTAAAAAAATTAAACAATGGGCAGCGCTTTTTAAGGAAGTGCTGCCTATAGGGGGAGGTGTTTGGGCAATGGGCAGTGTTTTTTAGGAAGCGCTGCCTATTTGAGGACGTGTTTGGGCAATGAGCAGCGCTTTTTAGGAAGCGCTGCCTATTTGAGGACGTGTTTGGGCAATGGGCAGCGCTTTTTAGGAAGCGCTGCCTATTTGAGGACGTGTTTGGGCAATGGGTGGCGCTTTTTAGGAAGCGCTGCCCATTGTTGGAGTGGAATACCCAGTGCCACGTTCAGCAGCGCTCAAAAGCGCTGCCCATTGATGAAAAAAAGCGCTGCCTATATACTAATTCTGTTGTAGTGTATTTTAAAATCGATCTATTAATTTATCTATTATCATCTATTTGTTATAAGCTAACTGACTTATTACCCACTATACTACGCCAAACAACACCTGTGTTTTGTTCGGTAAATAATAGATAAGTCGGTGGTCAACAGATAAACTAACTTATAATTGATAAGCTTAAAACAAATAGTCATTACCAAATAAACTAGCCTGTGAATTTAAAGAGTTCATAGAAATTATGGATTGAATTAACTTAAAAATATAAGATAACATAAATGGCTATTTTTAATTAATCCTTAAAAATGAGATGAATTTTTCATTTCATTGGGGCGATGTGTCAGATGATGCGGATGACCACACTGTGATGGATAAGCCCAGTCAGGTGGCGTCCACATCCCAAAAGAAGAAACACAGAAAGAAATCGGCTCAGAAAACAACAGTATATAACACTCACTCAAAGAATAACTCTGGTTGTGTTATTTTTTCCATTTTGATCTGATTTATAGATTATTGTTTTTTCTGACTATCTATTTATAGCCAGAGCTTGGTTGGTTTTTCCGTTATCAGGATTGATTATCTATTTTTGGTAGTTTGGTTTTAGGCTTTTGTCTAGCCTTCAGGTTGCAGTGTTTTAGGGACTCTGTTAAGGGCTCTCTATTATTGTTTATGTAACGCCCTAAAATAATTTAATTATTTATTTAATTAAGTTATTTGAGGGAATACAAAATTTAATTAAATTGAATAATAATGTTGGAATTCTTTTATTTCAGAGGGTGCCTGATTAAATAAAGAAGGGGGTGCAATTAGGGCCCATGTCACTAGTTGACCCAAGCCCATTTTTAAAACCCCAAAACCCTATGTGGAGCGTCCCATTCAACCAAAGAAAGAAAGGGAACCGAAGCTGTGAGTGAGAAGGGCGCTGCGCGACGTGAAAGTGGAGGAGAAGGAGAGCTTCTTCTCAAACTCGTCACTAGGTAATGATCCTCGATCCTTTCTCTTCCTTTTTTTTCCTTCCCTTTTCACGTTGTGACCTTCAATTTCTCACCCTCCATCGTTGTTGTTTTCCCCTTTTCCCCTGAAGTTGTAGCGTTCGGTTCTAGAAGGAGGGAAGAAGAAGCTTGCTTCGTGGTGTTTTTCCTTGGAGGTGATTTCGAATTCTTAAGCATTTCAAGGTAAGGGGGCTCTTCTTATACCTATAATAATTCTTAGAATTGGGATTATATGTAGGTTAGGTGTGAGAGTGTTTGAGTGTTTTGATTGTTATTGTGAAACCCATAATTGCTGTTGTGTTTTGAGTTTAATTGGAATGCTATGGTATCTTGATGAATATAAATGAATATGTGTTTGGAATGTGCATGCTAATTGTTGTGAAATTTCCCCAATAAAGTGAAATGTGAAAATATGCTAGTTGTATGATAATTGATGATATGCTCAATGAATGTTGTTGAGATGGTGTGAATTTGTCTGTTGAGTGTTGTAGAAAGAAAAAAAAAGGTTGTTGAAGTATGAAAGGGTAGTGCAAGGCGTGTGTGTGTGCTTTCTAGTGCTTTTTGGTTGTTGGAAATGACCTTGGGATCATCAGGATTTCACTTGTTTTATATGATAATGATAATGATAGATTAAATGGAGAGGAAAGAATGGGTTGAAACTGGAAAGTCACGGTTAGGGAACATAATGAAATGGGGGATAATAGCTAACAATTTAAATAACCACTTTGGGCATTATCTTATGAGGGTTTATTCTGGAAAGTGCTTAAAGTGAATAAACCATACTCATCAAAATACTATTTGCATTTGGTTTCAGTATAAAGAAAGAAAATAAATTTTTGGGGGTGGATGGAAATCGAAGAGAGTATAGGGGCGTGTTCCACATATGCTGTTTTGAGAGTTTAATAAGTTAAAAATAGCTTGTGAGATATCATTTAACTATTCTTATGAGTGTCAAAATAGTCCCTAGTGCTTAGTTTGGTCCAATTGGGTGTGGCGATGTAAATGATGAGTTAATCTACTAAATTAAAAATGGAAACTGAGTTGTTTTTATGCGGAGGTGTGAAAGCGATGTGTAGCCCTCAAGGCTAATTTGTTGGTGAGATGGAGATGAGTTAATAACTGAAAAATGGTGAGCCCAATAAGTTGTGGCAATATGTGTGTTTGTGGTGCATTGGCATAGAGCCTCATGATGCATATGCATAAAGCGATGTGTAGGCTTCGGCCAAAGCGACGTGGGACTCCGGTCCAAAGCGATGAGTGCCCTCAAGGCAAATTGTGGTGATGATAGGATCCTCATGCATGTGGCATTACATGCATAAACACATACATATGTTATTGATGTTTCTTTGATGGTTATACTTTTGTGAATGCGTTATAAATATGATGATGTGTGCTGATAACGCGTTGTGTGGTTGTGGATTAGATGTTCTGCTGCCTGACCAATATATACTGCTTATTCTAATTATTATTATTATTTGTATAAAAGACTCACCCTACTGCTTGTGTTGCTTCTTATGTCGGCAACTGCAGGTAATCGCGAGTGAAGGTATTCTTATGCCCTTTTGCTAGTAGTCGTGTCAGCTCTGATATGTAGCACCAGGGGAAGGGCGTAGTGTTACTTTTATTGCTATTTTTATGTGTTTTAAACTATTCGTGGTGATGTATTAAGTATGAGTCCAGACTAATAATTTTCCGCTGTGTTGGAGGTATTTTAATTTGGTGCTGTAAACTAAAACAGGTGTTTGTGGGCCCGTCCCTAAACTATCGTGCTATATATCTTGCTGTTATTTTGTTGACTTCATGTCACAGGATTATAAGTTGGTTGTTTTTTTTATAAGCGGTGAAGTGTGACACTTTCTTTCGATGATTTAAATTTTTAAAACTCTGATATTATATATATTAAATAATAGCGATTAGAAAGGGGGTGTTACATTAGTGGTATCAGAGCTGAAGTTTGGTCTGTCCGACCAAGTGTCTAATTGTTGTGTCTGTTGTGTCTAATTTTGTTCCTTTGTGTAGAAATCTGATTTGATGGCGAGACGCGATGATGCTGCGTTGGCTGCTGCTTTGCAAGCCATAGCCCAAGCTGTTGGGAATCAAAATGCTGGTGCTGCTGTGAATGCTCGTAACTTAGCAACGTTCCAGAGGGAAAACCCACCCACCTTCAAGGGTCGGTATGACCCCGATGGGGCCTTGGCCTGGTTAAAGGAGATAGAGCGGATCTTCCGTGTCATGGAGTGCACCGCTTCTTTGAGAAAAGTGAAGTTGGGGACCCATACTTTGGGAGAGGAAGTCGACGATTGAGTGGTTGGGAATGTCGCGAAGGTTGGAAGGTCTTTGGTGAAGAAGTTACTTGGGAGGTTTTCACAAGAGAGAGTTCAAGAGGAAGTATTACCACGAAGATGTGCGAGCTAAGAAGGAAGTGGAGTTCTGGAGTGTCAAACAGGGGAAATAAGACAAGATGGTGAGTATATATGCCGCCAAATTTGAGGAGTTGGCCAAATTTTGTCCTTACTATGCCAATGAAGCCGATTCTCAATTTTCCAAGTGCGTCTAAGTTTGAGAGTGGTCTCGCGCCGGACATAAAGAAAGCGATTGGGTATCGGGAGATTCGGGATTTTGCTAGATTGGTTGATAAGTGTAGGATCTTTGAGAAAGACAGTTCTGCGCTTTATAAGGTGTGAAGGAAAAGAGGAACTCTCGCCAGAGGAAAACCCTATGATGTTCTTTGGAGGTAAAAACAAGTGGAAAGCAAAGTACTGTAAGAGTTCAAGTGGGGAGTGCCTCTTGGGTATGGTGTGTTTTACTTGTAAGAAGCCCAGTCATAAGAGTAGTGAGTGTCCCGAGGCCCTTTGTTTCAAGTGTGGTAAGAAAGGCCATATAGCTACTAATCGTGAAAAGAAAGGGGTCATTTGTTTTAATTGTGATGAAGCGGGACACATAAGTGCTAAGCCGTCCTAAGCCCAAGAGAGAGAGCTAAGGGGAAAGGTGTTTGCTCTAGCAGGACCGAGAATGCTAACGAGATTCGAGGTACTTGTCTTATTTTTGATACTCCTTTGATTGCTATAGTAGATACCGGTGCTACTCACTCTTTCATTGCTGCATTGTGTGCTGAGAAATTGAATCTTGATTTGTCTTCTATGATGAGGGAGATGGTTATTGATACTCCAGCTAAGGGTTCGGTAACTACCTCCCTAGTGTGTGCTAAGTGTCCTCTGTCAGTCTTCGGCAGAGATTTTCTTGTAGACCTTATTTGTTTACCCTTGGAGGGATTAGATGTTATCCTTGGTATGGACTAGTTAGTTGATAACCATGTACGTATCAATTGTTTCGATAGATCAGTGAGTTTCCTGGCCCCTGAGGAAGAAGAATGCATTTTCTTTGCCTTGGTCAATTGCGTAGATTAATGAAAGAAGAAGTTCATCTATTTGCCTTGATGGCGTCTCTCATGCATTGAGAGTCAAGATATCATTGAAGGGTTGAAGGTAGTGTGCGAGTTTCCTGAGGTATTCCCGATGAGATTCCGAGTGTTCCACGGAGGAGGGAGGTTGAGTTCACTATTGATCTTGTCTTGGATCACGAGGCTCATGTGGTCTATGGCACCGTCTGGGATGTCGGCGTCTGAATTATCTCGAATTGAAGAAACAAATAGAAGAGTTACTTGAGAAGAAGTTCATAAGGCCTAGTGTGTCGCCTTGGGAGCGCTGTGTTGTTAGTGAAGAAGAAGGATGGGAGTATGAGACTTTGCGTAGACTATAGAGCGGTTGAACAAGGTGACAATCAAGAACAGTATCCGCTCCCGAGGATTGATGACCTGATGGATCAGTTGGTGGGTGCTAAAGTGTTCAGCAAGATCGACTTGAGGTCGGGATATCACCAAATCAAGGTGAAAGATGATGACGTTCAGAAGACAGCTTTCAAAACTAGATATGGACACTACGAATATATCTTGTAATCTTCATTGGTGTGACCAACGCACCCGGGGTGTTTATGGAGTACATGAACCGCATTTTTCCATAGTCACTTGGATCGTTTTGTGGTGGTATTTATAGATGACATTTTAGTGTATTCCAAGACGGAAGAGGAGCACGCAGAACACTTGAGGTTAGTGCTAGAGGTGTTGAAGGAAAAGAAGCTCTACGCGAAGTTGTCAAAGTGCGAATTCTGGTTGAGCAAAGTGAGTTTTCTCGGCCATGTAATTTCCGGTGATGGTATAGGCAGTAGATCCACCAAGGTGGATCTTTGTGTTGCGATGGGAGAGGCCAAAGTCGGTGGATCGAGATCGGGAGTTTCTTGGGGTTGGTTGGTTACTACAGGGAGGTTTATAGAGGGTTTTCTAAGCTAGCCCTTCCGTTGACTCAATTGACGTGTAAGGGAAAAGCTTTTGTGTGGGATGCCCGGTGCGAAGAGAGCTTCAATGAGTTAAAGAGGAGGTTGACAACATCTCCTATTTTGGTATTGCCTATTCCAGACCAACCGTTTGTAGTATATTGCGATGCTTCCAAGATGGGTTTGGGAGGTGTGCTAATGCAAGAAGGTAAGGTAGTAGCCTATGCGTCTAGGCGGTTGAGAGTTCATGAGAAGAACTACCCTACTCATGATTTGGAGCTTGCGCAATCGTTTTTACTTTGAAGATATGGAGGCACTATTTGTATGGTTCTAAGTTTGAAGTGTTCAAAGACCATAAGGGGTTGCGCGATTTGTTTGATCGTAAAGAATTGAATATGAGACAAAGGAGGTGGTTAGAATTATTGAAAGACTATGACTTTAGTTTGAATTACCATCCGGGAAGGCTAATGTTGTGGCCGATGCCTTGAGTAGGAAGTCCCTTCATGTGTCCGCATTGATGGTGAAAGAGCTCGAATTGATTGAAGCGGTTTGGGATTTGAGTTTGATCTGCAGTGGCGCCAAGAGTGTGCGGTGGGGATGTTGAAGATCCATAATGAATTTTTGGATGTTATTCGGGAGGCTCAAAAGCAAGACATTAAACTAGTCGAATTGGCGGTGGGGATTGATCACTCTGAGGTTAAAGATTATGAGTTAGATGCGCAAGGTGTGTTAAGATACCGAGGGAGGATTTGTATCCCTGATGATGAAGAGATTAAGAAATCAATACTGGAAGAGGGACATCGAAGTAAATTGAGTATTCATCCGGGAGCCACAAAGATGTATCAAGATTTGAAGAAACTGCTTTTGGTGGCTCGGCATGAAGCGTGATGTGGCCCCAATTTGTGTATGCTTGTTTGACGTGTCGAAAATCCAAGGTAGAGCATCGGCTTTACGGCGGGGTTGATGCGACCATTGGATGTACCGAGAATGGAAGTGGGATAGTATCTCTATGGATTTTGTAACTGGATTGCCGAATACAGTAAAGGGACTTGATGCTATTTGGGTGATTGTAGATAGGTTGACAAAGTCTGCTCACTTTTTGCCGATTAATATGACTTATCCAGTTCCGAAGTTGCGAGATGTTTATGTTAAGACAATTGTGAAGCCGCATGGTGTTCTGTGAGTATCGTGGTCGATCGGGATCCTAGGTTTACTTCAATTTTGGAGGAGCTTGCGGGAGGCCTTAGGTTCTAAATTGAGACCGAGTTCCGCTTATCACCCCCGATGGATGGGCGGATTTGAGAGAGACTATTCGATCCACTAGAGGATTTGTTGAGAGCATGCGTTCTTGAGCAAGGAGGTTCGTGGGATTCTCATTTGCCATTGATTGAATTCACCTATAATAACGGCTTTCATGCGAGTATCGGGATGGCGCCTTTCGAGGCATTGTATGGTAGGAGGTGTAGGACACCCTTGTGTTGGTATGAATCGGGAGAGAGTGTGGTGTTAGGCCCCGAGATTGTACGGGAGACCACAGAGAAGGTCAAGATGATTCGAGAGAAGATGAAAGCCTCGCAGAGTAGGCAGAAGAGTTATCACAATAAGAGAAGAAAAGACCTGGAGTTTCAAGTTTGTGACCATGTATTCTTGAGAGTCACTCCGGTGGTGTGTGTGAGTCGTGCCTTGAAGTCTAAGAAATTAACCCCTCGTTTCATTGGCCCATACCAGATTTCGGAAAGAGTTGGGAAAGTTGCCTATCGGGTGGCCTTGCCACCTAATCTGTCTAATCTGCATGATGTATTCCATGTGTCGCAATTGCGGAAATATGTTCCTGACCCGTCACACGTAATTCAGATGGATAATGTTGAAGTGCGAGAAAACCTCACAAATGGAAACTATGCCGCTAGAATTGAAGACCGTGAAGTGAAGGTGTTGCGGGGAAGGAGATCAAGCTAGTGAAAGTAGTTTGGTTGGGAGCCGTTGGCGAGTGCGACTTAGGAATTGGAGAGTAAGATGAAAGAAGTCTATCCGGAGTTGTTTGACTCAGGTAACTTCGAGGACGAAATTCTTTAAGTGGGGGAGAGTTGTAACGCCCTAAAATAATTTAATTATTTATTTAATTAAGTTATTTGAGGGAATACAAAATTTAATTAAATTGAATAATAATGTTGGAATTCTTTTATTTCGAGGTGCCCGATTAAATAAAGAAGGGGTGCAATTAGGGCCCAAGTCACTAGTTGACCTAAGCCCATTTTAAAACCCCAAAACCCTATGTGGGCGTCCCCATTCAACCAAAGAAAGAAAGGGAACCAGAAAAGTGAGTGAGAAGAGCGTGCCACGCGACGTGAAAGTGGAGGAGAAGGAGAGCTTCTTCTCAAACTCGTCACTAGGTAATGATCCTCGATCCTTTCTCTTCCTTTTTTTCCTTCCCTTTTCACGTTGTGACCTTCAATTTCTCACCTCCATCGTTGTTGTTTTCCTTTTCCCCGGAAGTTGTAGCGTTCGGTTCTAGAGAGGAGGGAAGAAGAAGCTTGCTTCGTGGTGTTTTTCCTTGGAGGTGATTTCGAATTCTTAAGCATTTCAAGGTAAGGGGGCTCTTCTTATACCTATAATAATTCTTAGAATTGGGATTATATGTAGGTTAGGTGTGAGAGTGTTTGAGTGTTTTGATTGTTATTGTGAAACCCATAATTGCTGCTTTGTGTTTTGAGTTTAATTGGAATGCTATGGTATCTTGATGAATATAAATGAATATGTGTTTGGAATGTGCATGCTAATTGTTGTGAAATTTCCCCAATAAAGTGAAATGTGAAAATATGCTAGTTGTATGATAATTGATGATATGCTCAATGAATGTTGTTGAGATGGTGTGAATTTGTCTGTTGAGTGTTGTAGAAAGAAAAAAAAAGGTTGTTGAAGTATGAAAGGGTAGTGCAAGGCGTGTGTGTGTGCTTTCTAGTGCTTTTTGGTTGTTGGAAATGACCTTGGGATCATCAGGATTTCACTTGTTTTATATGATAATGATAATGATAGATTAAATGGAGAGGAAAGAATGGGTTGAAACTGGAAAGTCACGGTTAGGGAACATAATGAAATGGGGGATAATAGCTAACAATTTAAATAACCACTTTGGGCATTATCTTATGAGGGTTTATTCGAAAAGTGCTTAAAGTGAATAAACCATACTCATCAAAATACTATTTGCATTTGGTTTCAAAGATAAAGAAAGAAAATAAATTTTTGGGGGTGGATGGAAATCGAAGAGAGTATAGGGCGTGTTCCACATATGTCTTGTTTTGAGAGTTTAATAAGTTAAAAATAGCTTGTGAGATATCATTTAACTATTCTTATGAGTGTCAAAATAGTCCCTAGTGCTTAGTTTGGTCCAATTGGGTGTGGCGATGTAAATGATGAGTTAATCTACTAAATTAAAAATGGAAACGAGTTGTTTTTATGCGGAGGTGTGAAAGCGATGTGTAGCCCTCAAGGCTAATTTGTTGGTGAGATGGAGATGAGTTAATAATCTGAAAAATGGTGAGCCCAATAAGTTGTGGCAATATGTGTGTTTGTGGTGCATTGGCATAGAGCCTCATGATGCATATGCATAAAGCGATGTGTAGGCTTCTACTAAAGCGACGTGGGACTCGGTCCAAAGCGATGAGTGCCTCAAGGCAAATTGTGTGGTGATGATAGGATCCTCATGCATGTGGCATTACATGCATAAACACATACATATGTTATTGATGTTTCTTTGATGGTTATACTTTTGTGAATGCGTTATAAATATGATGATGTGTCTTGATAACGCGTTGTGTGGTTGTGGATTAGATGTTCTGTTTGCTCGACCAATATATATACCGCTTATTCTAATTATTATTATTATTTGTATAAAAGACTCACCCTACCTTTTGTGTTGCTTCTTATGCATGTGCAATCGCAGTGTCATCGCGAGTGAAGGTATTCTTATGCCCTTTTGCTAGTAGTCGTGTCAGCTCTGATATGTAGCACTAGGGGAAGGGCGTAGTGTTACTTTTATTGCTATTTTTATGTGTTTTAAACTATTCGTGGTGATGTATTAAGTATGAGTCCAGACTAATAATTTTCCGCTGTGTTGGAGGTATTTTAATTTGGTGCTGTAAACTAAAACAGGTGTTTGTGGGCCCGTCCCTAAACTATCGTGCTATATATCTTGCTGTTATTTTGTTGACTTCATGTCACAGGATTATAAGTTGGTTGTTTTTTTTATAAGCGGTGAAGTGTGACACTTTCTTTCGATGATTTAAATTTTTAAAACTCTGATATTATATATATTAAATAATAGCGATTAGAAAGGGGGTGTTACAGTTTATGTTTGAGCTTTTTTGATGGTAGGGTTTTAGCCTAGTCCCCCCTTCGTTTTTCTCTGTTTTTTTTCTTTTTTTAAATAAATTCGGGCCGTTTGACTGTTTGATAAAAAAAAGATGAATTTTTCATTTAATGCAAGATAAATAAAAAATTTAGTTCTAGTTGTCAAACATTCTACTTTGATTTTACGAGTTTGCCTATTATGAATCAACTATGTTATTTGGACAAAAAAAAATAGACAAAAATAGACAAAACCAACTTACAACACCAATTAACCAAATTTTTTAGACTATTATCCAAGTGATCAATTAACCAAGTTTTTAATCAACGCCTCGAAAACTGTAAAAAAGCAAATTGGCTAATAGTCTAAAAAACTTGGTTAATTGGTATTGTAAGTTGATTTTTATCTATTTTTGTCTAATTTTTTTTGTCCAAATAATATTTTTGATTATGAATTACCCGCTAAACACCAACACTAGCTTGTAGACCTTAGGAAAAGAGGAAGATGCAACACCACACACTAAAATGATAGATCTAGTCCCCAATATTATGGTCTAGTTTACACGATAGTCGATGTTGACATTCTCATTCTCCTCTAGTGCAATCAAAAAAATCTTATCCTAATACATCTATCTATGCTTTCAAGTTTCAACATTCACTTCAAAAATAATTTCAAAGTGAAGCACCGCTCTCCAATCTCCATTATGAGATAAACACTACAAACTTTACTATTTTCCATCTTTTTTGACGGGTACTATTTTCTATTTTTAGTGTCCTTGCATATGAAGTATTCCGGAATGCTGGCATTTGAAATAAAAAAATATTCCCATCGTGTGAGCAAATAATCCCTCTACCATTCGTTTATCAACAACCCTGTATGAGCCTCATACGAAACTCACAACTTTTACATTTATCAACACCAAAATGAAATGAGATTTTTTCTGTTTTGCTCATTTTGATTTCACTTTGTTAGTAGAATCAAAATGTTTTTTAGCCGAATCAAAATGTTTTTTAGCCGAATCAAAATGTTTTTGAAATTTTTTCAAAAATTTATTAATTCAAACTATCTAAAACTCAAACAACACAGAACATGCAATTGAAACTTGTACATGTGGAAAAAAAGATAGTGAGTCTGCCAAACTGAGAGTTCGGAAATAAACAAAAATGATGAAAGGAAAAAGAACACGCATAATAAACCCAGGATTCGAGTTTGCTAAAAGAAAATTATGCTTGTTACGGGAACTCGGCCAAATCAATGAAAAAGTTGTAAGTAGCATCATTTAGAAGAAGGGTTTGGGGGTGGGAGGGGGGATAATATTATGTATGTAAAAATCTCTACTAATGCCAGTGGCATGGATATAGTGAAATTTCACGGTGCGCTTACGTAAAAGTTCCTAACTTGTAGGGAATCATCAGAAATCACATCAATTTAGAATACCCTCTTTCAAGCACATTGATATAACTTGCTTCAGTTGTAGTAGTTTTCCCCTTGCCATCTGCAGTCAATTAGGAGTATAAAATCAGTCTACCATAAGCTCTGATACCATAAAAAAATTGTTCAAAAATGTAGAAATGAGCTTTTAGCTTCATTAATCACAACCGGAAATTAGTTATACATCAGTCTATTCTAACAGATCAAGCAACAAACTCTAAGTCTAGTTGAGCCTCTAACTAACTCTTAATTAACCAGCTAACTCTGGTACAGTTAAATAATTACTATATACACTCTAATGCAAGAAACACAATGCTATGTGCTGTGTTTTACACACGCTTTCTTCTTATAATAAACTATTCACTTTATAAATGCCAAATCTAGAAAACTTGAGATGCAAATTTCATGAGGTTAGGTCTTCATAAAGTGTAACAAGTGCAATCCAAATAACGGGCTATCCTGCATCTCGCAGGCGTGACTTTAGTCTTGCAGTCAGTGATTCAAGTTTAACTCAACACAATAGTATGGTACAATGTATGATCAGCAAGCACACTATTAATCATAGGATTGAGCCATCAATGGGTGAGTAACTACCAACTCCTTCAGATAAAATCATGATATGGTAGTGAAAACCTAGCACTGACAAATACTTACCTCCTGGGTGGCTGAGATTTTCCTTTGAGCATCATTGAGTTTGACATCCACTGCTTCTTCAACTTGCGATAGAAGCTTCTTATGTGCTGCTCCTATAATACACAGATACATTTAAAACATGGCCACAACCTACGTAAGAAATCTACGACCAGTAATCCCTTACGAATTAAAGACAAAGTGGTTGCTGATCAAAATATTACGAAGGTAACATAATAATTAACAAATGATGCAGAAGATGACATTAATGTCTGTAAAATGTATCAAGGACTCTAGAGATCTATAAATCTTTATTTGCTCACAAAAAGTGAGGCAAAAAAACAAATATTCCACAGTGCTCTCACTCGCCCCTCCCCCTCCCTCAGTCTCACCTTAAATCTTCCAATTAAGTAATATTATTCAATCTCTGGTAGTCATGAACATAATAAACATGACAGTAATACAGATAATTATAATCAGCTAGTGATTTGGTCACTCATGACATTCAATTGGTTCCCAATTAATGCAAATAATGATGTTCCACGTGGCAACCACAACCTCTAGCAAGAGATCAGACAGCAATGGCCATAAGCAGCAGCTACAAAATATGACTGTGCATCCACCAAAGTGTGCTTATATCCTTAAACCACTTAAGCCAAAAGTATAGAGCTAACAAACACAAACTTCTACAGCCCATTCAGGTTTCCTCTTAATTACTAAACTCGTAAAAGGATTCAAAAAGACTTTCAAGAGATTATGTATTCCAACAGTTTTACAGTAAGCTTTCTTTCCAAGAAAACTAAATTCAAGACATCCGAGTTGGTATTTTAAAGATACATTGTAGCTAAAAAACATGGGGGTGCCCATATCCAAAAGACGTATTTTCCATGTGTGGATTAGATTATTAATTTGTAAGGAAAATTCGATTTTAAATAAAAAACTAGCTTGGTAAGACTTTCATTACAAGTAATAGTAAATATAAAATAAACCAAAACAAATACACCAAGTTTTCATACTTTGCTTTTCCAGGGCTCCGTTTATCTCTATTTGATCTGCCTCGAGATCTTCAACAGTGCTTCTGCAATCCTTTAGATGTAGATTAACCTCTTCCTTGAATCTATCATATATTAATCTCAACTGTTTCTGCTGGTCTACATTTTTGTTGAATGAAGAGAAGGTGAGAAAAAGTACGAAAAAAGAAGATGGAGAAAACATAATCATAAGATGACAAAGACCTATAGAAAATAAAGCATGAGGGAAAATTTGGATTTTGAAATCAGGAGCAATAAATATTCACCATAAAAAACATACACATTACTAGCATTTAGCAGCTTGTAGAAATACTAAGTGAAAAATAGAATGTGGAAACGTTTTTTATAGAACCATCTCCTATCATTAGATGTGAGTGATTCTTCCCAATACTGTCCGACTTATGATTGTTTTTTTTTTGACAAAAGGGACTTATGATTGTTAATGTACCTTTATGACGAAAGTATCATATTTTATCAAACCTTAGTATTTCTGTCAGGACAGATGTGAATTATTTGAGTTTGTCTTGGACTTACAAGCACTGTTTCTATTTTTGTTAACTTATCGATTGTGATTGCCTAATTAGTATGAACCCTACGGTTTGGATATAAACAAGCAAAAGAATGAGTGATGCTGAATCCCCCAAAATAATAAGCCAACTATCCTCGTAATTAATTCCAAGAACTTAAATTACAAGTATTAAACAAAAATTAAAAATCAATTATCTTGACAACTTATACAAGCATTTACTTTTTTTTTTCTTTAGGTAATTAATTAGGAGGACTGTTCAGAGTCTTTAAGAGGAGGTTTCAGAATCTTCTACAGATTGCCAAGTGCACAATAATTCATGAACTCACAGATATAACACCTGGAGCTGGACGATGTATTGTTATTTTCGCTTAGACGGAAGATTTTGGGAGTTGAATTTAAAAGGGAAATGTGAAAAGGAGAAAGATGTATACAATAATTATTATATAAGTTTATAAAAAAAAAGTATTTTAGTAAAGATTGAACTAGAAATTTTGCTACCTTCAAATCTTGTTTCTACCCGTTTTCTCTTTGATTTACCGAGATTTGTAAGCTTTCCCCTGAAACACATTTCCAGAAAAAACATAAAAGAATGTGATATGGGAAGCTTAGGAATTCATTAGTTTAACATACGTACAAGTCTGTTTGAATCTGGGAATTAACATCCTGCAGCTGGGAGTGTATGTCTTCAGCAACAGACTTCAAAATTTCTGAGGATTTCTGACTACTTGCCAACTTAAGTTTGCTCTTAAGTTTGCACAATTCCGAAGCGAACAGTTCAACAGCTCTAAGAAATTTCCGAGAATCATACAATTAAAAGATTGTATAAATGAAGCTATGAGTAGTATTTTGTACTTTTCCTGGCTTATCAACCAATCATCATAGAAAAAGAGAAAACACCTTACAAATCCATCTTGATTCTGTTCAGAAGCTTCGTGTATCCAATCACTTTCTCCTATCCCAATCATTTGTGTAAATGAGAATTATAGCTTAAAGATTAACTACATCAGGATAGCATATTTAAAAATCAAATTTCAAGTACAACGTGTAAGTTTTACCTTTTGAAGACCCCGATGCTGCTGGACTTCTATCATCAAGTTGTATGCCTTTACGTTTACACAGCTTTTTGATTGGATGAGGCGTAAATCTTTTCCTCTCAGCAGTATGCCTTGCTCTTGAACCTATTTATAAAACAAAGAAAATGGCTGTCATGAAAGGACGAAATTGTATATATAAAGGAGGAAAAACACATAATATCTGATAACCCAGAAAATGCGACTAAGTAAAACCACCCAACGCATAAAAACTAACATAGGAATTTTGGAAGAGGTTTGGGGGAGTTGAGATATAATTTCCATGCCTTTGGCTTAGTTAAGAGATACAGTTTATATTAAAATCAGCCTATTAAAAAGAAGTGCAACAAGTTCTGTGAGATGCATCTGCTGCAAATTAGATTAAAAGTCTAAAAGTGAATGCATATATCCTTATTCGATGAAAGCAAACCTTGATGAGCTCCTCGAAAGTTCCTCTCTTCAGACGACGAATCAGATGAGCCATCTTCCTCCTTTTTCTCTTTCGAAAAAGATTTTTTTTTTCTGGGAACAGAATACTTGAGTTTCTCCTTATGCTGAAAGTCTAATAAGGAATAGAAAAATACAGAAACACAACATGTTCAGTTATTGTATATATAAAGGATGAAAAACACATAATATCTGATAACCCGGAAAATGCGACTAAGTAAAACCACCCAACGGATAAAAACTAACATAGGAATTTTGGAAGAGGTTTGGGGGAGTTGAGATATAATTTCCATGCCTTTGGCTTCGTTATTTATGAGATATAGTTTATATTAAAATCAGCCTATTTAAAAGAAGTGCAACAAGTTCTGTGAGAGATGCATCTGCTGCAAATTAGATTAAAAGTCTAAAAGAGAATGCATATATCCTTATTCGATGAAAGCAAACCTTGATGAGATCCTCGAAAGTTCCTCTCTTCAGACGAGCCAGAATCAGATGAGCCATCCTCCTCCTTTTTCTCTTTCGAAAAGATTTTTCTTTTCTGGGAACAGAATACTTGAGTTTCTCCTTATGCTGAAAGTCTAATAAGGAATAGCAAAATACAGAAACGCAACATGTTCAGTTAAAGGACAAAAGACATGAAGTTATAAACATGACATCCTAGAGCGATAAGGATACAGAAGGCTTCTTTTGTTGCCTTGGCCTGATGAAATCTGGCTCCAAAGCCTCAAAAGGCCTTAAATTACGAATGGTCCCCAGAGAAAATTTTGTTTTTTCAGTTGATGCCGGACTACTAACATAATTTTCCTTTAGGTCCGTTTTTGGTATAGAGCTAGGAGAACTTAAAATAGGTGTCTTAAATTGAAATGTAGGACTTTGAAAATCATCTTGTGACTTGGCAACATTCGGTGTAACTGGGTTACTTTTACACTCTTGATGATTTCCATTTTCTGAGACCACAAGTTCTTCATGCTGATCTGTATTGTTTACAGTTGGTGACCGGTAAAATTCATTTTCTTGGTTTATTTTCTGTGTCTCGGGGTTTTTTCTCTGATAATCAGGTAAGCAACCAGTGAATCCTCCCGTTTTATTCCCAACTGAAAATGGATTACCAATATGCAGTGGTGGATCAGTCTTCAAATTGTCTTGATGAAGTTTATCTGCGGTATTATTTTCATTGAAGCAGATCTTTTGTCGTCCAATTCTGGAATTCTTTCCCTGACTCTTATTCTTTAAAGACACTGAGGAACCATCATTTTGAATAGCATCTAGGTTGCCTGTCCGTTTTTCTTCAAAAGATAGTCTACTTTTTCCTTGATGCTTCTCGGTGTCTTTTGAAATAGGGCCACTTTTACCCTTTCCCCTTTGCTTTTGGTTAGACACTTTCTTTCTGCTCCTAGACCGAGTGACTGGCCTCTTACGAGTATGGCTGGAATTTTCAGAATCAGTTTCTATAGTATCAGACTTCTGTGTGCTCTTAACAAATTGATTTTCCTTCTGTTTCAAACGCTGCTTGAGCGGTGAACTTTCCTCGTCCTTGTTATGAGTGTGAGAACCTGAATGCTGAACATTAGGGGAAGAAGTGGTCCCTAATATTTGGCAAAGCTTCATCCTCAAATTTTCAGTTCTGTTTTCGGTTCTATTTATCTTGTCTTCTGCCTTGGTTTTATCAGATTCAATGACTTTTGGTGCAGTGGTAAATGTGAAATCCTCTACCTTTTCTTCAGGGGTCCCATCCTTCCTTTCCTTCCTTCTGCAGCTTCTGCTAGTTTCCCCATCAAATTTCTTGTAATTATTAGAAGGGAAGTTTGAAGTCTGATATGAAAAAAACTGAACCCCAGCTGCACATCCCATTCCATCTGGCTTGTCCTGCCCCCCAGGAGAGATCAGTAAACTAGAGGTTTTGTTTGCTTGAAGAATGGTTTCAGAAGTAGGTGTTATTTGGTAAAAGGATTTAGACATCCAAGAACACTCCACTGTTTTTGGACCTCCAATTTGCTTTACTTTAGTGGAAGCTGTCACGCCTCCAGCTTTGTTTTTCTCTCCACTGAAATTTCCCTCATTGTTGGAGATCACTCTTTCTTTATTTGGCACTACAGCCCCACCCCCATTCTTGGCTCCACACCTTGTAGTAGCTTTTGAATCTGCCATAACTCCTATTGAAATTTTCCTTGACTGGCTAGACGGATAAGCATTGCTGCCCAAACTCCTTGTTTGCTCCTGAATATATGGTTCAAATCCAAGAATATCTTAATATTTTTTCTCTCAATAATAGAAACAATTTAACTAAAACCATAATTGATCCTAGCCTCTATTAATGTCAGAGAGCCATTTACCATGAGCAATCAAGGTTTATTTGCTACCTAACCTGACGAACTATCAAATTTTTAGACTATCATAAATGAAATATTTAAGAGCAATGACAGTGACGAAACTTATTCATTTCAGGTTCATCAACAAATTTGTAAAAAATAAAATAAAAATCATAGCAAAAAACTAATTCACGTCAGAAAAGTCACCAGATCAAGGTTGTTACTCTTACATCATGCAAATTTCGATGTGCTTCCATATCCGTTGGTAGTTACAAACTTGCAATTTCAGTTAAGCAGGAGCACCATCGACTGACCTGAAAATGTAACAACAAACTTTTAGAAGTAATTACGGTGTCGAAACAACAAACCCACAGAAAAACCTAATCAACTAAGGGGAGAAATTCATCGCTCTTGAACCAAGGGGACAACAAACCCACAGTTCAAGTTAGCATAACGCGACCGTTTCTCCTAGCAGAGTTTCGATATGAGATAAAACCATTAGAATCGAAATCTTCTCATTCTAGCTTCCCCAACAGTCAAACAGAACACAAATACCAAAGTCGCAACTCGAGAAATCAAAATCGTGACCGTTCGAAGGGACTAAGAACGCGAACACAGAAACAAACACAAAATTAACCCGCAGTGCATTCCAAACAAACTATTGAACTAAAAGATCAATAACCTGAAAAGAAACCCTGGAGAAAGAGGAATGAAGAAAATGAACTCACGGATCAACCACCTTTTCTAGGTTTTCAAAGGGGAACTCAGCAATTCAAACAAACACCACGATACGATCTAATTTTGAACTCAGAGATGATAAAAATAGTAGCTCTGAGTAAAAAACGTGTTGAAGAAGCGAGATTAATGAAAGAACACTTACGAAGTTACTCTGTTCAGATCGCCGTGAAGCTCCGTTTCCAAAATTGCAATGTATGAGAGAGAAATGTCGAGGCTCAGTGGATTGAAAATTTGAATGGAGTAAATGAATTTGAAATTGGGGATGAAAGTGCGGGTATTTGGTTAGGTACAATGCGAAATTAAAAAGTAAAAAAGCGGGAAGATAGGTGTGAATCGCCGAATACAAACGTCCTCGAGAGTTTATTGCTGGCGGGATGCACATTACGCGCGTGTCAATTCAGTTGGGTAGATTTTTTTTTTTTGACAATAATTCGCTTGGGTAGATATATTTATGTCAATTTGCTTGGGTATATATTTAATTGTTTTAAATTTTTAGTTAAATTTTTTTGGTAAATCTTTTTTTTAGTTAATTTTGTTTACAATATATCATACCCAACAAAAGTTCAAGGGTGTAGAAGAATTCTCCTTTTCTTTTCTCGCCTCACCACCTAGTTGGTCATAATTAACATTCGTTGGTGTAGACATATATAAGTAAGAGGGAATGAAAAAAATGTATGAGAGATATAAAGACCAAAAACTTGGTTGACCAAAAAAAAAAGACCAATAACTTCTAAACAGTAGTAAAAATATAGTGATGGCAAAATATTCAACTTTAGTGGAACTTTTTACTTCCTCACTCCATCAAAAATACAAAAAAATCACTATTTTTAAATCCTCACGACTTCCCTTTACATATCAGTATCTTGGAATCGAGAGATATTGATATCATCAATGTATTGAAATCCATTTATATCAAGGTAACGAGTGTGTAATGGTTCTAGGACCTTGCATAACACATTCGGTACATTGGTACAAGGGGTTTTGTTGTTTACATTCAAAATTCTATTGATAACAAGATACTAAGTGTGTTGTGTGAGGTTACCATGATTCCGACAAGCATAACTTTCTAAAGTCTAGTTTTGTACGTTATCGAGTGTGTTGTGTAAGGTTTGAGTACCGTTATCGGTGCGAGAAGTGAATATCTGACGGCGTAAGAAGGGAAGGTAGCATGCGACCACACGATAAACAATAACAGTGGTGAAGTAGATGGATTGTGAGGTGGCGAGAGGATGATAGGGAATGGGAGGTGAAGAAGGGTTTTAACGCATGGGTATTTTGGAATTGTAGGTGGGGTGGGAGGTAAAAAAGTAAGAGGGGAGAGTGGAAAAGAAAATCCTATCTTGTACGAGGTAAATTGGTAAAAATAAAATAGAAGTTTTTGGTAACCGTTAGTTTATAGTACTTCTCATTAAGTAACAATATTCTTTCAAGCATTACTTAATACAGCATTTAGATGTATGCATATCTTGATGCTAATCCAACTTCTCAAATGTAATTTTTTAATTAAGGTTCTTTTTGTCAAGGTCAATCCGCTAGCAGATAAAAAAATAATGGAAACAGATGGGTAAAATAAAAGACTAAAATTTATCCAAGGAAACAACTCATGTTTGTCACCTATGGAGTTAACGACAAATAGGGGGACAACATAATAAATTTTACAAGAATTGAAAGTAAGGGAACAACCTTCTTTGACCAAGCCCGATTTACATCACTAAATGACACATTTAGTGATAGTCACTAAAGTAATACAAATGTAATTTATCAATTAATAAAAAAAGAATAATTTAATATTAGTTTTTATGTGGGTTCCGATTAATTATGCATTAACTTTGAAATGTGTAACCGTCATAATTAACGGCCTTAAACATAGGAGATAATGGTTTTATTAATTATTTATATTTAATTAATTATTATAAAGAATATTTGATAGTACTAAATTATCCTCATATAATAACAACCATTGGATATAATTTAAGTAATATATTTATCATCTAACGGCTAATATAGATTTAGTGATCATCACTAAGCAAAATGCTTAGTGATGTAAATCTTGCTTAGTGATGTAAATCTTAGCCTATTTGATCATTGGTTTGCCTCACGAAAAAAATGATACAAACAACATTTCCACCAAGAGAGAGAGAGGGTGTATGTCAATGAATGAACCGACAATGAGTTGCATAGCAAAAGCAGAGTCTAGTTCTACCTTAAATATTTTGAAACCACGATCCCAAGCCAAACTGACCCCATGGTAGATACCACAAAGCTCTTCCTCCAGAAGAGAACACTACTCTGGCCGTAATGAGAGGAAGCAAAATGCATATTCCCCTCACTTCTCAAAATAATAGGAATTTGTCCCAAACACCCATTTTCATAGTGTTATTTCAATACCAAAATTCACAAAACCACTTTATTGCCCTGACTTTCAAGTTCTTGTTACTAAATCAAACCAACCAAACCAAAATTTATTGTGTTCTTTTAGTATTGTTAGCAACCAAATTTTATTGCATTCGATCATCGAGGACGGTATTCGGTTCTTACCATTATTACTTGAGACAATTTGATACACTTGTTAGTCGGGCGGCCCACAGGCACAATGCGGCGCATGTCAAGACCGCCTGAGGCCCCAAAATTCTGTTTTAGGGCCCCCCAGAAAACAAATTAGTCTATATATACACTATATTTGCAAAATTGTTACCGATTTGTTTGTAGCTCAGTGGTTCATATCGCGCTCCATAACTTGTGTTTCTCGTGTTCGAATCCGTGACATCATTTTTATGTTTTAAATTGTTTTTAAAGAATTAAATTTTCTCATAAAAAAAACTTATCTTGAGACTTGAACCCATGATATTGAGTTTATATACCACCATTTAACAACAATACCACTCTACCACTAGCAATCTTAGTACAATTCAAAATATTTATTTATATTACCTCTAAGTTAATACAATACACAGAATTTAATTTTTTTTAGGAAAGCATTCAGCCTTTTTTTGGTACTATCCATGGCTATTATATTATTATTTTATATAAATATATACTCTTTTTCTTGTATAGAGAAACTTAATACATTAGTTTTTCAAAAGCTTAATTTTAGTAAATTCAGTTTTACATGTACGGAGTTAATATGTCCTAAAAATTTGAATTTTTTTTTAATCGAGACCGAATCAATGGTCATGCACTCAACTACAGACTTTTGAGAAAAACCCAAACCCCAATTAGGGGCCCAATTTTAAAAACTCGCACAGGGCCTCCAAATTGTTTGGGACGGCCCTATTGTTAGTATCTTAACACATAACATAACAAGATCTGGATTTAACAAACAGACATTACAATAAGCTTTTTTAGTTTATTTTTATATTTTTTTAATTAGCACCACATATAATGTTGACCAGCCCAAAAAACTGGCGACCCCAGGAAGGTTGGGCTTAGGCTGCAAAATTTTGAGGGGTTTTGCTTTTTCCACACCCCCTCCTACTCTTTCACACCCCTTAACTCCAAATATTCCAAAAATACCCTTAAGTAGAGTGCGTGTTTTCACCGATTCGGGGATGGGCAGCCGAATATATTCGGTTGAGGCCAATGAAAACAGTAAAAGGTGAATGTGGTGTGAGAATCCATTTTTGTAATAAAATAGGGTGTTCGAACACCTAAATGCGAACATGTTCGCATGCCCCATCTGAACATGTTCGCATGCCCCATGCGAACAGGTGAAATTACGCACAAGAGGGTGTGAAGTCGAGATTTAACACACACGAGCGATGTCATTCGAACTGTTGAAGGCCCGTGTTCGAGCAGTGAAATTTTCGTGAAAAAAAGATGTTTTAGTTGGCCTTTTGGTCTTTTCACACCCTTATGGGGTGTGTTTTGAAATAGGAGGGGTGTGGGAAAACAAATGCCAATTTTGAGCTTGAATTCTAATCTGGGCATTTTGGTCTACAGCAGAAAAGGCCGGAGTTCTATGTGGGGCCCAGTGCGATCACGAGTTGGGTAGCCGTTTTGCCACTCTACTTATGAGTATCTTTCTAAAGGAAAGCTGAATTCACTCTTGAGTACCATATGTGATAGGGTCACACCGGCAAAAAAAAGGAGGAAAACTCGAGCTTTGTGAGTTGTGTTTGCACTAAAAGTACCATATGTGACGGGGCCCAAGCAAGAGGTATCGTTTAAGCCTGTGTTTGCAAGTATAGAGCAAGTAAATCTAATTTTACAGTTAACATTGACATTCCAATGGATGTTAACCTTATCATTCTTTTGCTCCTCTGGCAGGTGGGTGAACGTCAATTACACTAAATGGTTGATATGAGGTAACCAATTATCCTCCCAAGTTTGACAAACACCCCTCCAACGACCTGGCAGTCTATTTATGTAATCTAAGAGTCGTATGTAATCTGAAAAGGCCAAAGGGCTGCCAAAACCTACCTTCTATCAATGAGATGAAAAAGGCGCTCAATGCAGAGGACAAAAAGGTAAAGGGGTATAAGGCTCCCCTAACGAATCCCCCACGTGGGATGAAACTCCTCCAACGCTTCACCATTCATACGACTCTCATTTTGGCCGCGAGAATACAATGTCAAATGATCTGATATGTTTCTAAGGGAAAACTAGTATCCTCTTGAGGTTTTTTTATTTTTATTTATGAAATCCCATTTCAACCCATGATAAATTCTTTCAATCTTGATGGTCATCAAAGCCTTTTCCTTCTTGTTCCACTAGCTTGAGAATAAACTTATTGTACTGTAGGAGAAACTACATAGTCCAACGAGTCTGAAATGTTTCATATTGGTTACCTCCTCTATCTTGTGAATAAAGGTTATGAGAGTACATAAGGACTCGTTAATTGTGTGCCATTTTTGTTTGAATAATATTTATGGTGACACTATGTTGCCTAAATCATAGAAAAAATCTGAGTGCACATATATACTCTACTCATGCTAAATATAAGCTAGTTTTGATTTGGAGGAAATTCAACAAAGTTGCTCATAATCTTGCTAGAATATTTTTATCCTATACTTTAGCCCCCAATATATTTTTATTATATCTTCCTAGCTATAATTCTTGAACTCTCATTCATGATGAAATAAAATAAACTTATACTACCTCTAAAAAATAAACAGAATAATACACTTGATAAATCTATTTTTATAAATAATAATTATCCTGAAATTTTAGAAAGCTTTCTTTTATATTATTAACATCCCCAAATAAATAAATAAAAACATGATATGTGACCAATCAAGATCTCCAAAGAACATCTTGTCAAAAAAATAATCTCCAAAGAACATATATAGCATAACAATCTAGTATTAAAATCTGCCTAAGAAAGCCAATCTAGTATTAAATATTTGATTTAGTCTAAAATAAATCCAACACTAACCCCCAATAGTCGTGAGATACTCAAAGTTCCAAACTTTGGTTTTGTTGACAAAATCAAAGTACCAATCTACTCGTAGAAAGTCGGTAAATTTGGGTAAAATATTTTTTTTTTGACAAAAAATTTGGGTAAAATATTATTTATAGTTAATCAACTCAAACATTTTTCCTAATTATAAATCAAAATATCTATCAACCAATAAAATAAAAAAAGTCCAAAATATTTATTGACTTATTTGGCCAGAAAATACTCAATGGGCAAAAATAAAATTAAAAACAAATAACCTCTTGTATTGGACACATTTTGTTTTTATTAACACAGTTATTAAAGATTTTGGTTCAATTTCCAGTTTTTTTTAAATAATTAAAAAAACAATATTTTTACAAATACATTAAAAATAACCTAAAGAGTTAGATGTGTTTGAACGTCGAGAATAATTACTTAGTTGTATTCATTTTTATCAAATTAAAAAAACAACATGTGTGTCAAAAAAAACACATTGAGATTTAAGTGTGGGTGAAAAAAGAGTTAAAAGAAAAAGGTTTGATCCTCTTATTTGAATTTTTCGAATCGAGGGAGATGAGAATTGGTTTAACAGCGCTAACTATGACATAATATTTCTGAGATGTCAATGCATGTACAAGACATTCTTATATTTATTGACAATATCTCTGGTTTTGTCTTGTCTAAGCAAGATCCAAACTATCCCCCTTATTGATTGTGTTTGAGGGTTCTAACATCTGTCTCGCGTGTCTTGCCAAGGTAGAATACATCAACACTTAATGAATATGTCAGCTTTGCATATCCTCGACATGACAACACTTTGCATTCACGTCGGCATCTCTAAAAATCATTGGATGACAAATTAACGATTAGACCCAAATTGCGCAAATTAAAGGATCAAAATTTTACGGAACAATATAAAGAGACTAAATTCAACAAGGCTTATAATAGTCTCGTAAAAAACATACATAAGGTTGTTGGTCCAATTTTGCTGGGTAGGGGGCTCAGTCAATGGGATCCTTTTTCTCCCTACCTTTTTTTTTATGTTACGAAGGGTGACCTATCTTATTAAATCAGTGAGGCTAGAGGATATATTGGTGGAGTCACCATTTGTAGAGGAGCACCAACTATAAGTCATTTATCTATTGCGCCAAGGCTCTAGAGCTTGTTGAGAGAGTCTTAGTCATTTCACTTTGATTTATGCACGAATTATTGAATAAGCCATCTTCCTATCAAGGTTAAGGAGTCAACTGAGCATCTCAGCGGCGGGATTGAATACTACTCATAATAGTTTTGGGGATGTTTTCTTTGTTGCTCTTAATATGTTTACAGGTAACCATCGGGAAGCTTGGTGTATGACTTTGTGGAACCTTTGGCAAAGTCGTAATGCTCGCAATTGGGAGAATAAGCATGATGACACTTTGACTATTGTTTGGACCGGGAATCGTTTGCTACAGAGTTGGAAGGAAGCCCGTGAGTTGGAATGTGTCTTCAAGACGATCAATGCGACTTTATCAAAGCAATACTCTTTTCTTCACCCCCACTTTGGATGTTTTATTGGGTGAAACCATGGGATTGCACTATGCCATCAATTGCGTTCGTTCTTTGGGTTTCAAGGATGTGTTGTTTGAGACGGACACAAAGGTTGTTGTTGATGCTTTCAATTTCAAGAGTTTTTTTATTTATGAATTTGGTTTTTTAATTAATGCTCGTAAGAACTCATTTACTTTTTTTAATTGTAACTCTCATGTTGAGTTTGTTAGGATGAATGCTAGCAAAACTGCTCGCACATTATTAAAATAAAATATTTTTATTTCCAAACAAACCAAAGCTGGGTAAAATGTGGGTGAGCTAATCGCATGGGAGCTAATCTGCTTTTAGCACAAGTGTTGAAGATAACAAAGTGGAGCGTTACAAGCTTCGTCTCCGTTGCTACTCGCCATGGTTACCCTCAACGACCTCACATTCCCACCTACCCAAACCCTTCTCCGTCCATCCCTTCATTCTCCCTCCTCTTTCTTCCGTCCACTCACCCCTTTCTCCTCACCCAATCCTAAATTCAAACTCCCTCGCAATCACCTTAACCCTATCCTCCGCCTTCGTTGTTCCGTTGCGGGGGAGTCCACTGTATCTCCGCCCAAAACCACCGCTCAATCCGATTCAAGCTCCCGATACCCCTCTTCCGTCGACTGCGTGGTCGTCGGCGGTGGTATCAGCGGCTTATGCATCGCCCAGGCCCTTTCCACCAAGCACCCCAATGTCGCCTCCAACGTCATCGTGACGGAAGCTCGAGACCGAGTTGGCGGTAACATAATTACTGTTGAGAAAGATGGCTACCTTTGGGAAGAAGGTCCTAACAGTTTTCAGCCTTCTGACTCTATGCTCACCATGGTGGTATGTAGTAATTAACTTCCCCTTTCTTTTTAGGGTTCCGTTACTCGAATTTTGTGGCAATGTGGGGGCAAATATGCAATTCAACCTCTCTCTCTGGTTGAAATTGAATTGTTGATAATGTGGTTTTGATTGTTGCATTTGGCAGGTGGACAGTGGTTTGAAGGATGAACTTGTTCTTGGTGATCCTGATGCGCCTCGATTTGTGTTGTGGAATGGGAAATTGAGGCCAGTTCCTGGAAAGCCAACTGATTTGCCTTTCTTTGACTTGATGAGTATAGGTGGCAAGCTCAGGGCTGGCTTTGGAGCACTTGGAATTCGGCCTGCTCCTCCAGTGTGTTTTCTTTTCATCCCTATCTTTTGGTTAATTACTTTTGCGCCAAATAGAATATCTGTAAAGATAAAAGATAAGTGTTTTTAATTTGATTTTCTCATATGATTTAACATTGACGAAGGTGACAGGGTCGTGAGGAATCAGTTGAAGAATTCGTTCGTCGTAATCTCGGTGATGAGGTTTTGAACGCTTGATAGAGCCTTTTTGTTCAGGTTAGAACCACCATTCTCTGTTTTTTTCTTGTCAACATTTTAATAAACCACTTACTATTATGTAATATGTATTGGTAGGAGTTTGTAGCCAACTAAATTCTTTTCTTGGCCAATAAAATGTAATCCATCATGATAACCAATGTTTAGCCCAATACTATGAGAAGTTTCATAGACTCCCAAAAGAATATTTCAAATCCATCATCTAAACGGTCTCTTGAGTACTGATTTTGGAAATTTGCATAGATAAAAACTCCATTTGGGGAACTTTTTCTTAAAAAAACAAAGGCTATATTTCTGTGTTTATATGGAACTTGAAATTTATAAGTGCGGTGACCCGTTTTTGGAGCTTTTAGTACTATCTTTCTGAATATTGTGTAGTGATCCTTTAATCCACCATCTAAGACTGAACCAAATGCATGATTTTCCTGTTTGACAGTTGGAGTTTGTTTGTGCTAGGGGAAGGGGAATAATTTGTCAAGAAAAACGTCCACTATGTTCTAGTTGGTTCATCGCTATTCATAATCATAACATGTGCTGGTTTTGACATTTAAAAACACTTAAACTTTGATATACTAGGTTAGCAAAATAAATGCACTTTCTCTCTTCCATTTTGTCCTTTTATAAATGATATTGAAGTATATGTTCAAATCAACAATTGGACAAGTGCTTACTGCAAATGATCTACATGTCTTCTACAATATCCCATGAAGACTTGAACGGGTCTTATATTTTCTCTTTTAACTGACGAGCTTACTTTTTCTTGCTTTTCTCTCCTGTTGTGAATATTCTACCATCCGTGTTAAGTTATTGAAAAATCTGCTTAGCTGAATTGTGTCATGCACAGGTGTCTATGCAGGCGATCCTTCAAAATTAAGTATGAAAGCAGCATTTGGAAAAGTTTGGAAGCTGGAACAGAATGGTGGTAGCATTATTGGTGGCGCTTTCAAAGCAATACAAGAGAGAAATAGATCTTCAAAACCACCTCGTGATCCGTAAAAATGCATGCCCTGGAGTTTCTGGATTTTTGACATAATTTATGGGTTATTTCACTAATTTAAATAATTATGTAGGCGTCTGCCAAAACCAAAGGGTCAAACTGTTGGATCTTTCCGAAAGGGACTTACCATGTTGCCAGAAGCAATTTCTGCCAGGTATTCTATGTTGTGTCAGTGTTATACCAATGTTCAAGTTGATTTACCACTTTTTTCATGAGTGATGTTACCATTGAATTGTGTTCTTGTTGACAGGTTAGGTAACAAGGTGAAGTTATCTTGGAAGCTTGTAAGTATTAGTAAACTAGATAGTGGAGAGTACAGCTTGACATATGACACCCCAGAAGGAGTGGTTTCTTTGCAGAGCAAAACTGTTATCATGACCATTCCTTCCCATGTTGCTAGTACATTGCTCCGTCCTCTATCTGTAAGTTTTTTTTTCTTTCTCAAAAGCAGAATATCAATATATCAACTTTTTATGTGATGGCTGTTTTATCAGTGGAATCTTTGGACTCTGGCCATATGACTTACTGAAATTGTGATTGTGTGGAAGTATCTACGTTTTGGTAACAAATTGTAACTCGTTAGTTTTGTCTTTTGGCACTTTGCATGTTTGAGTTTTTATTGTGTTCGCACATGCATTTGTATATGCTTTTGTGCCCATGATTGCACAAGTCACTATTTACCATCCTCTGAATTTTATATAAAAGTAATTTATTTATTTCCTATGCAACCAATAGTGGAGCTTGAGCTTCTATATGATATAGGAGCCCTCCCCAGCTCGCCCCAAAAGTTTCCAAATTATTTGCAAAGTATACATATGCATATCCCAAAGAGATTGACACTCACATACTGTACATATAAAATAGCCAGCCTGTGGCACACAGTACCCCATAATCAGATAATAAAATAAAGAAGTATTAACCTTAACTTTTCTTTTAAAAAAAAGATTAGTACAACAAAAAATAACCTCGCCCTGTTATTCCCTCTAACAATAGTAATTCTTCTGCTCCCCGTCTCAGTCTCATCTCATGATTCTCTTTTTTAGTTGCTTACTTACTTTAGTTTTATTTTTTTGACAACTTGTTAGTCTAGAGTTTTAGTGGGTAATATCTAGTGTCCAATTATTTGACGGTCACCACGTTATTTTTTCATGTTTAATTATTTTTTAAGTAAACTTAAGTTTTGGCTTATTTTTGTTTATGGGTATTGCTGTATCGGTACCCACATATCTTTCTGCGTACCTAAGAGTTCTCTTTGTTTTTCTAATCAACTTTTGGTTAACATTGCAACTTGAATTTTGAATATATAATATGATATTACATATTTGATTTATGCATTAATTTTTTTTGGCTTCCACAAGATTTTGAGTCAAGCTCTGCCACAGTATGCAACCTACACAAATATAATGGAAACAAATAAACTATTTAGCTGATATATTCTTTTCCAGGCTTAAATTTTCATAGTTGAAGAGTTGCCATCTTTCCACGAACTTACAAATATAGATTGTTTTGTGCTTTCTTTAGTGATTAGCAGATTTTCATTTGGCGACCATAGATAATTTTCAGAATCAAGTTAGAGCAGGACACAAGCTTGGTGTAGATGCTGTCTCCCGTGTGTCCTGAATGGCTTTGAAATATATTGATGCCTATAAGACTAAATAAACCAATATTCTCATATCAAAGTTCTTTGTTTCTTTGTGCCTGACTGTGAAATTACTGTTTGTTGAGAAATTTAGAAAAGCTTATAATCTTTTTAGGATAATGGCATGACAGTAGTGAAATGCAAGGTAAGGCTGCATATAATATATCTGTAATGGGTTCAACCCTTCCCTACACCCCATACAACAGCCGCTATATAGCACGGGGTTCCCTAGATTCCAATTGTGTACTTCAAAGCTGGGGTTTCGAGTCATCAGATCCTTTGTGAGGCAGGCTTTGGCTTGAGTCTAATAACAAGAGTTCTTGTAGACAAATAAGTTGTTTGATGTATGACCAATTTATGGCATGATAGTCCCCAATGTATAGTTATTTTTGACAACATTTTAATATCTCTTGCAGCCTGCTGTTGCAGATGCACTTTCAAAGTTCTTTTACCCTCCAGTTGCCGCAGTTTCTATTTCCTATCCAAAAGAAGCTATTAGATCAGAATGCTTGATAGATGGTGAGTTGAAGGGGTTTGGTCAATTGCATCCACGCACCCAAGGAGTGGAAACATTAGGTAAATATTTTATTTATAAAGCAAAAGTGGAAGCTTATGTCGCTTTAAGTTGGCGCACATTATTTATTTATTATAATTCAAGTATAAATTTGGGACTGTGGAATGGAATGCATTGTAGTGTTTTGGCAGGTTTGGTAATGATAGCATATTTATTCGGCTTGACAGGAACTATATACAGCTCATCACTTTTCCCTAACCGAGCACCACCTGGAAGGGTCCTTCTCTTGAATTACATTGGAGGGGCTACCAACGCTGGAATTTTATCAAAGGTATGAGTGTATGACATTTATATTAAACATGAAAATTTAACATAGATGCAAATGCAATTGTTTGAGCTGTTGGGGTGTCAAATCATTTTCCCAACTGGATTGTTAGGCATTTTGAAACAACTCTGGTCCAATGGTCTTGCTTCAAATGTTCACACTTTTCTGCATAAATAATAAATTATTTGAATTTCATTTCATAGAGAACACCTGAAATCCTAGTCAAAGGAGTACTCTGCCCCAAAGGACTATTCTAGGTTTATTGCTTTAGTTAAAGAACTATTCTGCCCTAGAGGAGTGTTCTAGGCCGGTTGTTCTGATTGGTTATGCCTTGATGATTGATGGTTTTGGGTTGTAGGCATAGTCTCTGTTATTTAATCTTATTTTTAAAAAAAAATTAATCTTATTTTTTTGACAGATCTGTTATTATATGATTGGATCCATTTAGTTTGCTACAGCGAAATTTTCACTTCTATCTGTATGATTAATTTTCCTTTCTTTTTATGTTCCTCCTAAAACCTCTTGTTTAATGGCAGGCGGATAGTGAACTTGTTGAAGCAGTTGATCGAGATTTGAGAAAAATCCTTATAAACCCAAATGCTAAGGATCCACGTGTTTTGGGGGTGAGAGTGTGGCCCCAAGCTATTCCTCAGTTCTTAATTGGACATCTTGATCTCCTAGATGCTGCTAAAGCTTCTCTAAAAAATACTGGGTTTGAGGGGCTGTTCCTTGGGGGCAACTATGTGTCAGGTGTTGCGTTGGGACGATGTGTTGAGGGAGCCTATGAGGTAGCAGCTGAAGTAAATGATTTTCTCTCACAGAGAGTGTACAAGTAGTGGCAGTGTTTGTTTTCTTGAAATAGATGGGACCCCTTGTGTTCCATTGAATTGTAATGACAAAGTTTCTCTCATATTTGTTGTGTTGGGTTCTTGGTGGCGATAATTTTATTCACATCACGTGTATTTAGCAAGGTAGCCTATCAGTTTGTCTCCCTTATTTTATAGATTTTGAGCTGATATATGTAAATCCTAGCAATGTTTTCAAATAATTGCTCAAATTACATGATAGCAAGATTTGTCTTCAATTACGTATACTCCGTTTAGATAGTAGTTTTCTAGTTCATTATATGGTTTACTGCTCATGGTTTCCCCGGTGCTACCATATAGTACTCAAATCAAAATTGACCTGTCTAGTGGCTTCTATTCTGGCCCTAGGGGTATTGATGGTAATTTGTTTGTATTGATGAGATGGGAGTTAAAGGGTGCGTGTGGCTGAATCTGGAGTTCATGTAGTTATGCTAGTGCCAGTTTTTAGATGAATCACAAAATTACTGAAGTCGCTTGCTTATGTAAAAAACTTTCGGAATGAAGTCGCCTTTGAATGAAAGCGTCTTTGAAATTTGCATATTAAAGGTAAGGATGCTATATCAGCATGCAAAGAATTTCTGCATGGCAAGTTTGGGTTGGATTCTTGAGGCAAATAAAGCAATGATATCGAGCCCCACTGTAAGTATTCGATGATTCGTCGTAGCGTGGGGACATCCTTACAGTTACATGGGAGATTTCAAAAGATATAGTATGTAGAAGGTTTGACCAAAGAATGTACTCGTACTACTAGTAATTCAGGATTTCAAAGGAATGCACAATGATGACGGAGAAGGCAAGCAATGAAAAACAAGGCGCTGGAAGGGGAATGACAAAGAAATTGGAAGATTTGGTCTTCACATCGCAGGACACATTACTGAGGCTATTTAAGAAAAAGCGGATATGTGTTACACCCTGCTTTTCTAAGGTTCAACACAAATTCTGTATTGGGAGACCAAATGACAGTTTTATGGCTAATCGAAGCAACCTTAATGTTAGGATGGTGGGGAACATTTTACCTTTTTCCTTTTTTCCTCGTTTGAAAATCTTGTAAAAAATTCCTCTTTAACTAGCAGTCGCCATATCTTTAGATCCAAGTAATTATACTCTTGTTCCCTTTTCAACTTGTTAATCAACATGAAATATCGGATTCAACATGTGACAGGTGAAGAAATTACGTTAGATACGTCAGTGAGCTAAAATGCTGAATCGTGGAAGTCGCCAAGAAACGAATATCATGTATAGTAGTCACTTGTTTCTCCATGTAAAGAACTACAGAAATAATTAAAAATAATTTTGTTTAATGATATATGTTAATTACTTAATGGATATACTGAAATCAAAAGTAAAATTAAGCAATAATTAATATATTGGGAATGTTTGGAGGTGGGGAAGGGGTGGAGAGAAATATTTCTAAGATATTTTGTTGAACAACTATAAAATATTTGGTCCAAATACATATCAATATATAAACTCAACCCTCCAAAATTGAAAGAAAATTATAGATTATTCCTAAGAAGAAATTAAAGTGATTAAAATATTGTATACCATTTATCATCCTATTCCTTCAAAAAAATTTGTTAAAAATCTCAAATATATCAATATATAAGTCCTACATGCAAATCCTCCCCTCTTAATTGTGATAATTATTTTGAAAGAAAAGGACTAATAAACATAGAAATGCAATTATTTAAAAGTATGTTTCTAACATGTTTTTGACATGGAGTGGAACTTATTTTATTGTTATCAAATCGAAGTTGATTGCCTGTCCCCAAGACCGTATCTCAGGTGCTAATTTTACCATTAAGAAATAAAAGGCATTAGAAATAGATTCGCTCTTGTCACGTAGTAGATGCGATCATATAACCTTTATATATATGTTATTTATTTATTCATTTGTTATTTATTATTGTAAATTTGTTTTAGATCAAATAGAAATAGTAGTATTTTTTTACAGCAAAGTAATAAAAATGAAAATGAAACCGGTTCAAAAATGGAATAAATGCACACAACAAACTCTTCAGAAATGAAAGTAACCGGTAGTGAATGTAGTTAATTCTTGAAATGGAATGAGAGAACATCTGAAGAAATTCTGTTCTCATATTTTCGTTGATTTCCTTAACCTCGTGGCGTTTCAAGGAGGACACATCAGTGTGTTTTCCTTGGTTACGTAGCAGTGCTTTTAGCCTCACTTGTATACATACATTTGGTTTTCGTAACCAAGGTCCCTCACGAGAAACACGATGATTATATCCGTTGAACATTGATTACATAAACATTAGTACCTCGGCATACAATGTTTAAGATATCGATCTATGTCCTCTTGTCAAGCTCTGAATGCTATGCTACCCATAAAATGTCTACTACGTACAATCTAGGTGCATTCCATCATTCTCAAAACTCGCTATATTACCGACCACACACTTCCTCTACCTATTGTCTTTATTGTATTTGTAGTAACAACCAACAATTTCTTCAAATTTCAACTACTTAGAATGCTTTTTTGTTGAGTCTCATTATTATATGTGTAAAAATATAGAGTAATTTAGAAATAAGTAATAATTACCAATATGACGTGGCATAAGTGGTAGATACTTGAGTCTCTTAACTATTTGGTCCGAGGTTTGATCCCTTGCGGTGCCTATGGAAAATATTTGTTGGGAGAGATCAACCCCTTAAATGAATCAACGATACCTCAAAATATTAGTCTACACAGTCATCGTGGATGATACATTGGTTTATAACAAAAAAAGAAATAACTTCTGATCACGTATACTTCCTTTGTCCCTAACTATAATATTTTTTCGGGATTTTAATTTGTCCATCAATATACCTTTTACAAATATTTAGATATATTTATTACTCTTTTTCTAAATATATCATCTTACTAATATTACTAAACTATTTTGTTATAAAAAGTCGACATTGAATCCTTCTATACACAAAGAATAATTTAATAACATTCATACACAAATTATACATATTAATTACTCTACCAATTTTTCTTAATATTGAGGGACAGAGGAAGTACACTTTCTAGACTCATTGAATAACTGATGTATTTGATCTATAAATATAGGCTAGATACACCAGCTATTCAATGAACTTCAGAAGTGCATTTTTCTCTTATAATAAGACGAGCGAACACTCAAATTGGTCCCTCAATTATCATCATCTCTCTAATTTAGTCTTTAAACTATAAGAATATAATAAATGGTCTTTAAACTAGTCTAAGTCCATCAATTGAGTCCCTAAACTATCCATCATCTCTCCTATTTAAAAAGTTATTTAGAGACTAAATTGATGGATGTAAAATAGCTTAGGAACTACGATAATTTATTGTATTTTAATTTATGGACCAAATAGGAGAGAGTGTGATAGTTTAAAAACCAATTTGAGAATTTACTCTAATAAGACCTCAGGAAGTATAAGATTAAATTTTCAAAATTATAAATAAAAAGAAACAAATTTCTTTCTAAATTGACAAGTAGTACCTCCGTCTCTTTTTATCTGTCTTCTAGGATTCATTTACACAAACCAATGAAACCAAGAAATTTGGTTGTTTTTGATAAAATTATAAGACTCTTTCCTATTATATCTTTAATTGTTTATTACTTATTACACTTTTTTTTTCCTCTCTACAACATACAAACAAATTTACATTCTGATTTTTTTTTTCCAAAACAACAAAACTTATAAAAACTCAAAGTAAAATTCATCAAAAATTTCAAAATATACATTTTATATTTAGTGACTCTTTTAAAGTCCCAAAATGTGAATTAGTTGTCTCAAAACTATTTTATTTTAACTTTAATTATCTCAATACAACTAGAAACTGAATATAGTACTCAGCCAGTAAAAATTAATGAAACCATAAGTTGTGGGTAAAAAACAAAAGTATGGAAAATTCGGAACACTAATGCCGAGACTCTTTATTTATTGACACGTGTAGTTGTCGGCTAGTATGACAACAATTTTTGTCTACCAACGACATAGGAGGTAGAAAAAGAGAAGAGAGGTTAGCAAATAGCAATTGGCTGGGTGGCGCAGCAGCTGAAAAAGTCGCCTTCATAGTACAATTCTTGTTCTCTACTAATATTCTTTGTTTATTTAAAGACCTTAAGGTGGTGGCGGCTTCTTCTGCAACGTTAATTAACTAGTTCTACTTTCAGAATGGGCAAAACCTCTAGTTCTTCCTCTTCATCTATCAGCAGCAGCAGCAGAAGCAGAAAACGCTCTACTTCAGCTGCATCCAGCTCCATCACAAACCATAACACTCAACCTCATCTTCCTACTGATCTTAGACTCGGACTTAGCATTGGCTCTTCCACTTCAAGGTATGTAAAACCAGCTTAATGGGTTCATTAAATACTCCATCCGGACTCAATTATTAGCAACAAAAATGTGGTGCACAAGAATTAAGGATGGTAGTTAAAAAGCATCCATTTTACCCTCACTAAAAACTGATTGATGGATGACTGATTTGAAAGTTAAGTGAGGGTGACTAAGGGTATTTTTGGAATGATATATTAAAGAGGATAAAAAGTAGGTAAAGTTGCTTATATTTTAGAACAAACTAAATGACTTTTTTGTTGTTAATAATCAAGTCCGGAGAGAGTATTAACTAGCTTAACTAACTATTAATATTTGTTTGTGACATTTCTGATATTAGGGGGCACTGCCAACCAATTCAGCAACAAGCTGCTGATCAAGGAAATGATTGCAGCGATTATAACAGCTTCTTTGTGAAGGTCTACATGGAAGGCATTCCAATTGGAAGAAAACTCAATTTATTAGCTCATAATAGCTATCAAGAGTTAGTACAGACACTTGAACAAATGTTTGATACTACCATTCTATGTACGTAATTCCCATGCCCTCATAGTTATTTATGCTTAATTTGTGTGACATTTTTGTAATGTGGAGTGTTTTTTGAAACAGGGGGGACTGAAATGGACGGAGTGCAACCAGAGAGATGCCACGTGTTAACTTATGAAGATGGTGAAGGAGATTTGATTATGGTTGGGGATGTTCCATGGGAGTAAGTTAACTCTAGTTTTAATTTCACTCATCATCACATTACATTGTACAGAATTAATGTAATTAATATATATGTTCTTCTGGTCGTGTAGGATGTTCTTATCAGCTGTGAAGAGGTTGAAGATCACCAGGGTTGACGCATTTGGGTGTTAACACAAATTCTGCCTCTCCTGTATTAGTTAGTAATTAGTTGTTATAACAAATCAGTAATTACCAAAGTGATACTCTTAGATTATGTTTGGGACTGAAAGTGGGAGAATGTAAAAGTAAAATATCAAGGGCTCTAATTTTACTACTACTATTTTCTTTTCATCGTTTTATAAAAGTCGTGAATAAAAAACACCATATACTTTTTGTCCACGCCTCCTCTGACTTTAGTTGTTTCAAGTTTCTAGAAGTCAACATTTGGCTTCTATGTAGCCGACATAATTTCGCCAATTGTTAAGATCCAGATTCTCTGCGCATTCCACAAGGAAAATCAACAAACAAAAGTAAAAATGCACAAAAATATATAGGGACAGGGAAGCAAAGTTGAAATTTGATACATGTAATATGCGAGGATTAGGGAGCCAAAACAGGGCAGACATAAGTAGAATGTCGAGCACATTAAAGTAATGATACATACTTGTACCCAAAAAAAGAGTAATGTTACATATAGTTGCAACTACACGAATGCTTAATTTGGATATGTACATATAGTTGCTTGGTTATAACTTGTAACTAGTAGTAAATGCAAATCGTTTAGACAAGCCTACACACACAAAAATGCTAACTTTTTTGAGGGAAGGTCAGAGTGATTTAGGCAAAATTAGAGACAAAATAGTAATGTAATTTAGAATGGAGTGAGAAAGCAAACGGAGAGAGTCAAAGTAGTTTCAATTTGAGATTTTAAAAAATTAAGTGAAAACATGGTAGATAACAATATAACATTGTTAATCACACTTTATTTATATTTAAAGATATTTTATAGCTTCCTCAATCTAGAATTGAAAAATATCACCTCCCCTCCCAAGCATACTCTAAGTGACGACTATTAATTGAGCAGTAGTCCCTAACTCACTGTAGCTTAATTTCTTAAGAGTCCCCTCAAGCTCGTAGGGGATATTAACCCTCGCCAGCTCAACCTACAAGAAACATATAGAAATATACATATTTTATTTATAATAAAGAAATTCAAAGGTCAACTCGTTCATTTATCCAATCTAGTAACAAAATAGATAATCTCAAGGCTCAATCCCAAAGCCCAACCCTTTCCTTGTCAAGTTTCCCCTTTTTTTTCTTCCTAAGAATGCCCTTGTCCAAAAAGTGTTAAGGGCATGACATGCATCAAGTTGCCTTCGAGAATGACATTTTTGGATGAAATATTTCTGAAGAATGCTAAATTGTGAGAAATTATATTTTAAGAAATGACTAAAAGTTGTTTAAAAATACACTTTTTAGTGTAGTAAATCGTTTGAAAATGTACTTTCGAAAGGAAATTTTGTGTATTGTATCATTCTAACATATTAGGAAGTATGTTTCCAAACATATACATTAAGTGGGAAAGAATAAAAAACCTTACTTGTAAACAACAATAAAAGGGGTGTATTTGATAATTCCTTTTTTAAAACCGAAGTCAAGAGTCCAACCCATTAGGAGAAGGCCTAGTTCCACAGGATCCCTCAAATTGAAGGCCCCAACTTTTTACAATCTCCTCCCTACTCGGTGGACACCCCCCAACACCCCAATATCTCCAAAATGCCCCTCATTTTTCTTTTCTGAAACTCTGAATGATTCAGCCTCAAAGTTTCAAATCAGTTCGATAGGGAACTTCCGAACCTGATAATTTCAATATTAGGGGGGTATCTGTGAAGATACAATCGGTGGTAAACTTCCGAACCATCATAATCTCTGAAGAAAAAAATGGAAGTGCGCGTTTCATTAAGGACATTTTGATCTTTTTCGCTAGTTTTAGGGTGTCAAGTGACGTGGGTTGTAAATAGTATGGGCCAAATTGAATTTGAATCAATTATATAGAAAGAAAGAAAAATAGTAAGACTTTTTTTGACTGAGAAAAATAGTAAGATTTGGATATGCAATATATTAGATATAAATAAATCATGTCTAACTCCACCGAACTAACTAAGTTCTAATTGATGCTCCTATACTTTATCTTTAGAATAATTTGTATTTACCTTATATTAATCATATTAATAATATTAATTATTAATTAGAATTAGAATTAGAAAGATAGTATGGCTTTGAGCGCGGTTGAGTTCATTCAATTTTGAAAACGAAGACTCAGAGTCTGTGTGTAGTCGACCGTTGAGGAGGAGCAACAGCGTGAGCAGTACTCAGCAACAACCACATTTCTCAAACAAATCTTCTCTCCCCTCATTTCAATGTCGTCGTCGTCGTCGTCATACACCATGAGACGCCATGGCTGGCAACGTCCTCTCCACCCTTTACAGGTAATCTACCCTTTCTATTTCCCCCATTCTCTATTTTCCCTAAACCATCTCAATTTTTCCTCATTAACTCCTCCTGATTCCAAATGTATCAGTTTGTGGGTATGGCAATTTATAGTTTTCTGGTAGTCTGTTTCTACACTTTCCTCGGTCTTTTCCTCGGAAATCGATTTGCCGAGATAACACTCTCCGCCATATTTTCCTTCGTGGTAATCTATCTTTTCATTTACAACTCAATCTCTCTTCTTCTTCTTTCCCCAAAGAATCACACCCACTCATAACTTCTTGTTTTTTCCACAGGCTATCTCGGTAATGTTTCTCTTTGTGAGGTGTACCGCGATTGATCCCACAGATAGAACCAGCTTCAAGAAGAAGAAAAAAGCCAAAAAGAATTCAATTCCTAAGCTCAACTACGGGTTCCTCATGGGTCAGATTGTTGTTAGGTTTTTCAGGAGAGTGGAAAAGAAGATGCTTAGAACATTCATTAAGAGAAAGTACTTAGATCCACTGACCATCAGTGCACAAGTTGAACCTCTTCTCCCATTCCCACTTGTTATGAAAGATGATGATGATGCCATTTCCCCCAATCTCAATGAAGATGATATATCATTTTGTGCACTTTGTGATTTCGAGGTTCTTAATTACTTTGATAGACTTCACTTAATTTTATCTCATAGTGTACAATTAAATAAAATTAGTATGTATTTTTTCTTTACTTAGGTGAAAAAGCACAGTAAGCACTGCAGGACTTGTAATCGTTGTGTTGAAGGGTTTGATCACCATTGCAGGGTCAGTATTTGTTATGCTTCTGCTAATTGTACTTTTTTCCTTGCTCTTTTGGTTATTGATGTATAATTGTTTTCACTTGTTTCAGTGGTTGAATAACTGTGTAGGGAAAAAGAACTACACAACTTTCTTTCTTTTGATGATTTTCGTCCTGTTAATGGTTAGTACTCACTCAGTAGAATAGATGATAGAATGGTCCTTCTTCAATTTTAGATCAGAAAAATGTGTTGACTTCAATCATTTCCAACACTGTTTATGTGCACAGCTTATCATTGAAGGAGGGGCTGCAATTGCTATATTTGTTAGGTGCTTTGTGGATAAGAGAGGAATAGAGAGGAGCTTCAGAGGAAGCTTTTGTTGAGTTTCAAGAGGAGTTCTTGCCACCATATGTGTAATAGTTTAATTGAATTGTTTCTGGGCATTTCTGTATTCTGCTCCAGACTTGAATATTGTTGGATTTAAAATCAATTCTGATTTGCTTTGAACATCCTGGAATGCTACAGGTGTTGCTTCTCTTATTGACAGCTTATAGTTCAGCTGCACTTGGGCAGCTTTTCTTCTTTCACGTGGTCCTCATACGAAAGGTAACTCGTTTTCCTTGTTTGAAGTATCAACTATATCATATAGTGATATCCTTTAATAGTAGCACAAGCACATGCTTCATGATCAGTTAGTCTAAGTTTCTATTTAGAAGACAATTACTTACTGTTTCATATTATGTTAGAGAACAAGTCTATTTCATAGTATAAGTTTCTTATCTTTGATTATCTCTTGAGATTAGTTTCAACATTAGTTAGTTATTATGTCGTATGGTTCCATCATTGTCCCAGTTGTTCTTCTCGATTCAATCGGTACTTTGTCAACTCCGTAGTCTGTAAACTTTTAGATTAGTTTCAACATTAGTTAGTTATTATCTCGTATGGTTCCATCATTGTCCCAGTTGCTCTTCTCGATTCAATCGGTACTTTGTCAACTCCACAGTCTGTAAACGATTAGTTTCTAATATTCTAACAAATACTGTAGTCTGTAAACGATTTCTGGGTACCATATATACAGTCCATGTTATTCTTTTGCTGGAATGTTCATTGGCATTGCTATTGAATCATGTTTCGTTTGTTTAAAGGGGATGAGGACCTATGACTATATCCTTGCGATGAGAGAAGAGAATGAAGCCATGGAATTAGAATCATTTGATGATTCTGACCTCTCATCAGATGACAGCATTGATTTTGATTCACCTGAAAAGCCAACACTAATGTCTAAGATTCTATGCAAAGGGCAGAGGGAAAAGCAGGTAAGAATTAGATATAGACTGCATCTTTTTATGCTGTGATTAATTCAAACCTTACAAGGAAGCTTGTTTTGAGTTTCAGAGCTCACCTAGGTTATCTATCAGGATTGAAGGAAAAACAGAACCTTCTTCACCCTTGATCAAGACCAAAAGGTTTCATGTAGGCATTAACCCTTGGAAGCTCCTAAAGTTGACCAGAGAAAAGGCCATACTGGCAACTGAGAAAGCAAGGGAAAGGCTTATGAAAGAAAGGCCAAAGGGGGAGAATAGTTCATTAAGACCTCTTCCACTGGAGACAAAACGTGGACCACTAATGCATGTGGATACAAATGTTGGCAATGAGGGATCTGTATCAACCCCTTTAAATGCAAAAGGGAAACTTCCTGGATCACCATTAAGGCTTTCAAGCCCGAGAAGGAGATTTTCTGCTGGCTCACCAGCTGTATTCTCTAGCAGCATCATGCCATCTCCACAGCATAAATATAGAAGCAGTTTTGACTTGAAGTTAACAGGCGTGTCCAGGGAGCTTGAAACACATATTTCAAGGCAGGTTCTATGTTCAGTTATCAGCAAAGATGGAAGAGAAAGTGAACCATCTCCAAGATAGGTGTTGCATTTTATAAACTGAGATTCTCGATCTTAGAGAAAGATTTGTTGATATATATGTCCATTTTATTTATGTAACATTGGTTCCTTATATTATATACATGGGATGGTCCATCTATGTAACAGGGATTTCTGATTACTCTATACATGGACCTTGTATGACTCATTATTTTTCACATAAAGGCAATGCAATCATGTTATGTTTCCAGCTATCATTGTTGCTACTTTCCTAACGTTATAATTTCAAAGGCAAATTTATTTTACACAGAGCTTTTCTCCCCCACCCCCACCCAAAAAAAGAACAGCTTTTCATGATCTCACTTCGCTTTCTTAGCGAGACAAAATCCTAAGATTATCAGGTCCCATTACCTCCTAATGATGACAACCCAAAGATAACAAGATAACTGTGCTGACAAGCTTTTAATCTAAGAGGAAGGTTTGAGATTTAAGATTGATTACAGGCCCCCTATCTAGAAAGTCAAGCCATTGAATTCCTTATTCAATCAAGGGATGCAATTTTCTGGGCAAAGTCAAGAAGTTATTACCCTCCCTCTAATTTAATCCCTAAACTATAAAAACCTATTAAATAATCTCTAAAGTTTATTTCTATTTATCAATTTAATTCTTAAGAGGCATATCTCAGAGACTAAATTGATGGACGGAGATAAACTTTAGTGACTATTTAATATGTTTTCATATTTACTCTAATTTAGAGGGATTGTGCTAGTTTAGGGATTTATGTGCAGATTTAACTGAGCTACCTACTTAAACTTTTTTTTTTTAATTTCTGAGTATCTCCAATCTTGGGAGAGCTTACGAAGTCTAGTGTCGTAGCTGATCTATGTTGCACTTGGGATTGCTTAAACTTAAGGAATGCTTGCTTAGCATTAAAAAATAGATTTTTGTTTTTCTTTTGAAAGGTTGCCATCAATCTAACCCAACAGATAGCATTGATGAGAGATCAGACTTCAGATTACCCAATAAAAAAGTAAAAAATATAAAATAAGAGTTGCCTAAAAATTGTATTATTAGAGTAAAATGTATGTAGGTTGCTTGAATGAGCACCATTGAAGATGCTAATATCTGTAAGATTTGAAACAAAAAGGAAAAAGATCAGAGTAACCATATCTAAAGAAAAGACAATGTTTCCCTTATATTGGATTTGAATCAATGTAACCAATATATTGAATTTTCTTTTCCAAAACCGAACATAGCTACAAAAGCAAGAGATAAAATCATTCAATTCATATTTCTCATAAATCACTCAATTATTTGTTACTGCACACAAATTACAAAAACAAAAAAAAGAACATCTCTTGGTATCATTCTGCAGCGGACAACAACTGATCAGCAACACCATTCAACTTCTTAGGTGAGGTGAAATTTACCCTGCTGAAAAAACTCACGAATCGAATTCCAGCTATATGCAAACTTCGGTAGCATAATGTTTTCAACTCCATAAATTACCAAGACAGCAACCAAGCGGCCTTGTTTCGATTACTCAAACTCTTTATATGATTTGGTAGCTTGTAACAGTCTGAAAAATGCTCAGGTAATATCCTATCTTTGAGCAGTTCACAAGTTTCTGGTGAAACCAAATCAGAGTATCCTTTAACGTAAGAGCAGTTCCAAGGAGATTTTGAGCTCACATTAAGAGTGATGTTTGATAAACAGATATCGACAAACTCATCCCCTTTAATACCCTGTATTAGGCCCGCGCGTTTGATGTTTTCCCCTATCACATCTTTGATGGTAATTCTTTCTATCACAGGTAGAGCATCTAGGTCATATGTGTCATCTGGATGTTCTCCATATAAACCAGTGAACCTAATAGCAATATCTACATTGACCAATGTCATGTTAGAGATATAGACATTTCTAACATAACCACCCCTGCCAGGAGAAGTCTTTATTCTGACTCCAGTATGTGAATCAAAAATGTATATATCTTCTGCATGAACTTCTGATACACCTCCAGACATCTCACTTCCAATAGAAATCCCCGCACTCGTTGTTTTCCCAATGAGTCTGTTGATGATAATGTTTGTACTCGGTCGACCATATGAAATGCCATATCCATCCCATCCACTTTTTATGGAAATCAGATCATCACCAGTGCTTATATAACAGTCTTCAATGCATACATCATCTGAAGAATCTGGGGGAAAATTTCAACATAGGGTTTTTTGAAAAGCAGACTATAATGCGTTCATATTGACAATTACGCGGTACGATTTTCCAGCCTAATGGAAAAAACTCACCTGGATCAATTCCATCTGTATTTGGTGAACTAAGAGGAGCGAGGATTGTGACGTTCTGAACTGTAACATGGCTGTTCATCCAGAAAAATAGTCTCAAATCTCCCCCTAATCATGAAAGCTTCACTATTGCATAATTTTAAAATGGTAATGAAAGTTCATGAATTTGAGCCTATAAATTCAATCCTTTGGAAGCGGACAAACCTGCAATAAACAGGATGTATAGTCCAGAATGGTGAATTCAAGAAGGTTACATTTGAAATGAGAATCTCTGTTGAATTCATCAACTCGACCAAATGGGGACGTGTGTAGTCCAGTGTTTTGTTATGAAACATGTTCCACCAAATACTCCCTTGACCATCTATAGTTCCATTGTTACCTTCATTGGGACACCAACTGCATCAATAAATTGAAATACATGTATAGAAGATTAGTCTTCTTTGAATATTACCAACCTGTTATGATGACATCGGTTAAATTGTGCCCATAGATGAGGCTTCTATGCCTTCCACCTGGCAATTCCCTTCCTCGACCATATGATGGCAGAGGATCCACAATTGGCCAATCATCAGAGTTCTGTAACAGATATGGCATGGCATTTGTTTAACACACTATATATCATAACCGAGACCGCAAGGTTTGAAACAGACTAAACTACAAACTTTGCTGGACTCTAGCCCGTGAGTAAAACACAAACATACCTTATATTGACTGCTTAACCGCAAAACTAGAAAGTACAGAAAAATAATACTTGCATGGGAATAAGGTTTTAGGCGCGGAAGGAGAGAAGAGAAAGAAAGAACAAAAACAAAGTAGTAAGCCTTAATTATACTAATACTAGATTCCTAATCATATTTAAATAAGGAAACAGATCATGATAAGTAAGGAAATATGTAAACCAATCCTAAGAAGTAATCTAAGATGTCAACTCAGAAAGTACCTATTAATTATTAATTGACTATAATAAAAGACTTGTACATTAACTGATATGAGTAGGAAACATATCATGGAAATGGAAACACTACACTTATGCTGAAAGTGACCTTCCACCTAGCAATAACTACATTGCAGACAAGCAGGGAAGCAAACAGATTTAGCATATGTACTAAACTTTCCTTTCCTTGCATTTCACTATATTATTTACAATGAGTAACTTACCGTTGACCCAAGAATTACTGCATCCTTATCCAACCACAAAGTTAAATGGCTGATGAGATCAAAACTTCCAGTTAACCACCGGCCAGTTGGGACAAAAAGCTTGGCTCCACCTTTGTCTGCAAATGAATTTAAGTAGAAGATAGCATTCTGAAACGCCTTTGTATTGAGAGTGATCCCGTCGCCAACAGCTCCAAATTCGGTAATACTGACACTGTGGGGTCTAACTACCTTCATGTTTATCTGGTTGCAGCTTGAGCTGCTCCACACCCTCCATGTGCTACAACTGAACAATGCAAGTACCAAACACACATCCACTAGCTGCAAGCAAGAGAAACTCATCACCATCAGTTATACTCAGAAGCATCCACATTCAAAGATCTTGAGAAAAATCCAGAGACATTAACCAACTTAAATCATCAATGTCATGAAATTACAAAGCTATGGGAAACTATGAAAATTCTCAAATTGGTAAGTTGAAAATCTACCCAGTTTAGCTATAATTTGGAAAACATTTTCAAACAAACAGTGACCAACCACCACTTCTTTAAGCAAAAATTGTAACTAACAAACAAGTAACCAGAATTGAAATTATACTAAGGTTAAGGTAGAGAGTGGAGGATCCCATCAATGCAGTTCTTGATCTGTGAATAAAAAGTTTTGATTTTAGATCTTACTCTACCTTCTACTAAAGTTGACAATGGAAACAAAAAAAAAGTAGATTAATTAGATTGGACCACTTAGGAAAGGATTCAAAAGTATGAAACAGAAACTCACAGTTGAAAGTCTCTTCATATGAGTGAGATCCGGTTTTCCCTTTTATGCCTGAGCAGAAGCAGAACTTCAAAGCCACCTCCAATGACCCCCAGAAGCAAAAGATGGAGAGAGGGGTAAAGGAGCAAAGTAGGAGAAGAAGAAGAAGAAGAATTGAGAGTTTTAGCTTACTGATCAAAATATCCAGCAATAAGCAAGTGTGATACTGAGAGAGAGAGAGAGAGAGATTCAAGTACAAATCATTGATAGAGACTGTTGATGCCCCTCAAAAATTAAGCAGTAGGACCCTCTCTCCTTCTCAGTTTGTCTCTTGCCTTCAAATTCTTTCTCTTTCTCTCTCTCTCTCTCTCTCTCACTATACCATCGTGGAAACAACACAGAGAATTGGCCACCAACAGCAAGTGTGAGGAAGAAAGCGAAACGCAATAATCAACAGAGGATCGCGGTATCTAGTTCTGCTTTTGTCGTCGATTCCATTGTTAAAACAGTGACGCTGACTTCCAACACATACATAAGTCAATTTTGAGAATTTTAAGGTAACGGAATTTAGGCCTTCCACTATTTTTCTTGTTTTTCTGTTTGTTTCTCCGAAGAACAATTTCTACTACTAATCGTGTCTATCTATCTCCAACTACAATTATGATTTATATATTCACAAACTTCAACACCACATTACCAATAATGTGATTTATTTTTCTATTTTTTGGGTTCGTTGTTTATTTCTAACAGTGAAATTTGTAACGCAAGCAGAGGAAGAGATAAAAGTCAGAGAGACGCGAGGAAGAAAGAAAGGAACAACGGGACAGGCTACGCAATGCCAAACCGCCAATGCCAAACCGCCATCTTATAGATAAGATAAGCTCGTGTTAGCCGTTTGGCAAGACAAGGTTCTACCAATTTTACTTTTATTATTTAATTAAATTTCTCATTTATCCACCATTAAATGATTTTTATCTCTCATATTCAAGCATTAATTATAAATGTCCATTTATGGTATTTTATATTTATATAAGCTAGTTCAATCGGTAATTTTACCAAACACTTAAAATTTAATCCACTAGTTTATCGCTATAAGCTATCCGCTATCAGCTCATCCGCTATCTGCTATCCGCTCTTTTTTGCCCAACAAAACCTAATTAGCCAAAGAAACGAAAACTGGTTCGTAGGAGTAACCGGTGACCGTGGGTAGGGAGGGGTGTTCAGTGGTTTGATAAATTCGAATCAATCCGTTGTTCAATCCAAATCAAAGCATTTGGTTTGAATAATTTTTGTGATCGGATCAAAAACCCGTCGGTACTAGTATAGTTCGGATAACTAATTTTAAAAATTAAATTCAATCTAACCTGTATGTATCTCTTTTAGCCTTCTACATATGTGTTAAATATTTGAGTCAATTGATAGAGTATGCGCAACGCTTGCACAATAGCTCAATATTAAAATGTGTGATTTACATTACATATATCATATGGTGGGATGTATGGGTGTTCAAAACCGAACCAAACCAATAGAAAAACTGCAAACCGAACCAAACCAAACCGAAAACCGCAAAAAACCGCTTTTAATTGGTTTTGTTCGGTTCTATTTTTCATTGCACCGCACAGTTCGGTTCGGTTCGCGGTTTTGATTTCTGAAACCAAACCAAACCAAACCAAACCGCAAGTAACACTAAGGCTTGTTGAATTACAACCTTCCTTACTAACTTACTAACCCAAATGCAACTACAATCCAACTCTCACTCACTTACTAACTCAAATCCAATTAATTCTTTGACTCACTTACAAAGAATACATTATGTTGTGCTATATTTAAAAATTACAACAAAATAATTAACTCAAATTCTTTTAAACATTGTCTTAGCTATTTGAAAAAAGTTTAAAAGAGAGTGATTTATATACTAGATATATTTGAGTAGATTTTTTCTTAAAGATTTATGTTAGCCTTTTTTAAGTTAGTTAATTTTAACTCCGTTTTAAATTATTTTTGTCATGGAAAAAACCGAACTAACCGAACCAATCCAAACCGCATTGGTTTGGTTTGGTTTGGTTCAGTTTTATTTTAGGAAGCCAACCGAACCAAACCAAATCGCATGTAATTTTACCTTGCAGTTCGGTTTACTTTTTGTCTCAAAACCGAACCAAACCGCACCACGAACACCCCTAGTGGGATGTAGCTCAAATGGTAGATTATTTGCAATGTTTGTAGAATGAACGAGGATCGATACCTTGCAACTCCAAAATATACTTTTTATCCTTTTATCTATAAAAAAAGCCAATATTAAGAAAAAAACTTATTAGTAGCGATTTTTTTTCCTTTTTATTAATTCATCCTAATGACTATTACTTACACAAAATATTAATTCATATAAATAATAAAAAAGTGGAAAGACAAAGTGCGCGTCTTTTCGCTAGTAGTAATAAAAACCGCAACGAACGGCTAAAACACAACTCATTCCAACATAGGAGTACTCCTCCAATCCTTATTATATTAAAAAAATGGAGAAATTACACTCACCTCCCTTAAGTTTTGGTTAAGTATCACACACCTCCCCTCTAGTTTTAAATTGAACAATAACCTCTCTTAAGTTTTGGTTAAATGTCATACACCTCCCCTCTAATTTTAAATTTAACACTCACCTCCCTTAAGTTTTGGTCAAATACAATTTTCTAATTGTATTTGAAGATATAATCATGTGTTCTTGACTTGTGCTATATTTGCACACATCCATTTTCTTTATTTTCTTCGGCCATCGAAGGCTAAATCTTATAGGTCATTCATTTCAAATGAGAGCTCTTCCCCTTTTGTATCCCTTTGTGTTGTGCACTAGCTACTTTCTCTACTTAATTTTGACTTCCCAACACTCTGCACAAGGCTTCCCAAGTTTCATCTCTATTCTTCCTCTGTGAACCTACTACAAATCTTTGTGATGATATGTTCAGATTTTAGGGAATGAATTCTTATTCAAAACTAGAAACTGTGAATGAAGGGGAAAGATGAAGAAAATTACACGGGAGTAGAAGAAGTCTTTGTAATGGTGTATTAAATTTTAGGGATTGGAAATAATCCAATAATTTGAGGGGAGGTCATTGTCAAGAGGAAACTAGAGGGGAGGCGTGTGGCATTTAACTTGGTTTCAGAGGAGGTGAGTGTAATTTCCCCTAAGAAAATATACCAAAGAGCTCATTTAATTCTTGTCTTTTTTAATTTAAGTCTCCAAAATACCTCCACTAAACTCAACAGTTTTATGAGCACCACTCCCACTCACATTGAAAAATGAAATGACAAAACATTCAATGAGAGTAAAATTGATATTTAAGCAATAAATATACACTAAAAACTAAAATCTAATACCTTATGCGGCTTAGCATAGGCTTGCCAATGTCCGCGGGAATAATTTTTTGGTGCCACTTCCAATTTTTTTTGTTCAATTGGCTTTTGTTTTTTTTTTCTTCAGTTTTTCTTTGTTTTTTTATTTTACTTTTTTACCGTGTTATTAGTGTACAGTTTTCATCAGCTTTATCGATGACTAATCTACACCGGGGAAACTGACTGGCCACGAGTAAGTGGCTTTGTCGGTTTGTGTGGTTATCTCCCCCTAACAGAGTTTTTGTCACACCCAAGGTTCTTCTTTTACATTTTAAGGTTTTGTATTTTTTTTTCTTTTTAATTTTAAGAGGTACTTTACAATCTCGAAAAAATTTACATGTTTAAATATGACAATTTTCGATTAAAAAAAGATTTAATTTCGTAAGAAAATAAGTAAAGTGAGATGCTAAAGAGTGTGTTTTGGTGTACTTAATGGGGACAAAATTATTTTGTAGCAAATCTCACAAAATTATTTTTATTAGTTTGTCTTTTTTTTTTACTTTTTTTGTTACAACGTCCGTGGTGTAAAGTTTTTATCGGCTTTACTACTGACTAATCTACATTGGGGAAGTTGGCTGACCACGAGTATTCGGTTGCCGGCTTGTGAGATTATCTCATTCCAACAGAGTTTTTGTCACACCCAATGTTCTTCTTTTATGTTTTGGTGTACATGATGGGGATAAAATTATTTTGTAGAATGTGTAACGTGAAATGTTACGCAGTGTGTTTTGGGGGGGACTTTAGAATTCAGAATTTTTTTTAACTCTTCGAATACTAGAAGTTTCTTTTGGTAAAAAATAATAAGTTCGTGACAAAATACGTAAAGTGCGATGTTGGCAGTGTATTTTGGGGAACTTAAGGGTCCAGAAAAATATTTAGATGTTCAAATACGCAATGTTCATTCCTTAATAATCTGTTTGATGGAAAAAAAATTCATGTCCAAATTGCGATGTTGACAGTGATTCTAGGCCGTGTGTTTTGGGGTACTTTAGAATCTAAAACATAATTTACATGTCCAAATTGATATTTTATTCTTTATTTAGATAATTTCGCATCAACAAGTATTAGAAGCATACTTATATTGGTGTTTAGTTTTAAATCAAACTCTGCATGATACTTACGTCCGTGTTTCACTTTCTAATTATGTAGTCTTCTTTTCTCTTTAATTATGAGTTAAGTTTTTATATTTACATTTTTTTTATATAAACTGGGTATCCACTACGTGTAACTCTAGAAACTAATCCCTCAAACCTGGTACGACCGTATTATGGGTTAAGTTTTTATTGTTACATTTGATGAATATAGCTAACATTATTATAGGTTGTTGTTTATCTTACAACTTTAAGTTGTTTGTGTTATGAGTTGATCTAATATGTGTGATTAGCCTGTTGTTTATGCTCCTATACACTTAAAATGGGTAGTTAAGGTCAAAGCTTGGACAACCAAATCTAACAAGTTGATAACTTCCTATCTCATCTTACTCATGTATGCGACAATACATGAGTTTTCCAATCTTAAGTGGGAAATATTTTTTGTTATGTACTTCAATTTTTTTATTCTGAATTCCAATTGTGTTGCTCACGTCATTTACTTCCTTTTTTTTTTACCTTAAAAAATTTAATCATTCCCACATCGGTTTACTTTCACACATCATTTTACTCATTTCCCATAAAACATTTCCAAACTCACACACACTCACATCTTCGGCTGAAGTAAAAGAAAGAGAAGAAAGGGAGAGAGAGTGTGAGGTTGAGGGAGGTGGGAAGGAGAGAAAATCACTTCACTTGGATGCATGTGAGATGTTTTAAAACAAGTAAAATCACCACTTCCTTCTCATTCTAACCATCCCCTTCTTATCACCATTTAATTCCCATCCCTCCTATCACCATATTCGCTCTAGAGAGAGCTTCAAATTGAAGGAAATGAGTTCATTTGCTTAAAATTCAATTTTGGGAGCTAATGGGTTGAGGATAGGAGCTGATTATTGGGTTATTGGAAAATGATTTAGCATTTCAATGATTTGAGAGTAAGTTTTGGGTGTTGTTCTAGAGGTTGAGTGGGAGTTAAAAGAATTGTGAAGCTGTGGAAATCAGTTTTGTAGATTTCGGTTTTGGAGCTAACACTTGAAGATAGATATTTGGTATTCTGATTGTGGGGATTACTCCACCATTCAAGGGTTTGTATTTAGCATTGGTTGCTGTTCATAGGGTGTAGAGGCTGGAGGGATTGTTCGAGTTCGATTTGGGAACAGTTTGTGAAGTTTCGGAGCGAGTTCGTGAAGTTCAAAATTGTGAGCTTCCGAAAGTCTCGGATTTTACGTGATTTTCATCACAACCGGTGAGTTTTACTCACGATTAGGGATTTTGTATGTTGTTTGTGTGACTGGTTTAAATTGGTTTTCGAAATCTTGAGTTTCGTGAATTTTTGAGTCGTAAACGGTATTTTACGAAAATTATGTGTTTTCAAAACTTAGAACGAAACCATTGTTATTTGATTGTTGAATTGTTATGTTTGGACTGAAATATGTTGATATAATATCTGTTTTGATGTTTGGATTGAGTTGGAAAAGGAATCGAATCAGAATGAGAATCAGAACGAAATTCAGCAAAACAGGGCCACTGTTGTTCTGCCACGGGTCGTGGCAACCACCATGTTTTTGTTGACATCATTAGGAAATCTGTTAGAGTTTAGTAACTGGATTTCCTACTCTCCTACAAAAACAATAGTGCTTGCTCTTTCAATATCAAAACTTCTGTAGTAAGATTAACAATTGTCTGTACTTTTGAAGCATCTTTATGTCGTTTTTAAGTATTAAACATTAATCTTACTTATTCCATATGTATTAGACTTACATGTCTTTAACAACTACCAACTTTAAATTCTTCAACAAATGTTAGTACTAGATGATTTTATATCTGCATACTTTACTTGCTCAACACCTAGCCAACCCGTCCATCGGTGGGGCTAGTAATTTCTTATATGTAGGATCAAAATTAATTCTAAAAATATTCTTATAATAAGGATATCCTAACAATAGAAGTATAGAACACCATATATCATTCCATCCCATTCCACCTAATACCGATCCAAACATACCCTTACTCTTCTCTCGAATTCGCCCTCCATACACAAACCACCGTCAACACACAGAAACGCCCTCTGCACCGAACGCGGCGGGCACGCTGTGCCGACCACCACACTCCCACGCTTGCAAAACGAACTTGTCAAGTCTCTCCTTGTTTGCACAGGATTGCGAACTCGCCCACGCCTACACCTTCTTCTTCTCTCTGCACGACACACCGGACCGCCCTCACCTGCACCGAACACCACGCAGCCACACACACTACACCGCCTCCTTCTGCTTCTTCTTCTTATTCATCTGTTGGTGAGTTCTATTCTTCTCCTTATCCCAATTTGAATTTCAATAAACCCTAGTTTCCCAATATCACGTATGTTAGGTTCAGATTTCAATTTCCCACATCTACTGAAATAGTGTGTGTGTGAATTTGAGAAACGAGCTTGGCTGCTTTAACTGATGTCACTGAATGCTGAAGCTAGCAACTGAGAGTAGAGGATGCCCAGTAGAAATAGTGCCAAAACTCCAAAGAAGCATGGAAACAACTCAAACTCAAGCACGGTTTCTTTAGAAAATAAGTATGCAGCACCCCTCCTTTTCCTTTATATAGATAGTATATCTTTGAATGGTTCAACCTGAATGTTTTATATGGTTTCTTCCTTTTACTCATGGTTATGTTATGTTTGCCGTTGCTTTCTATCTTATTTTTATCGTCATTTTCTTGGAGTGAACAGTATTTATCTTTGTTACTATCTGCAGTTGCTATGAAGGAGAACTTCTAACCAATCTGCTCCGATCAATCCTTAGGTAAAATACATAAATTTTCATGTGTTGTTTTGTGCTCTAATTGATCTTCTCAACATGATTTGCTCCACAAGGCAATTTAGTGAAGCTGAGGCTAGGGTCTGAATGAAAATTTAACATTCTAGAGTGAATTTCTAAATCGCCTTGTGTTTACTGTTTGGATTAACAATTGCGCGATTTCTCACCTGATCTTGCAAATGGTTATTCTGATGAACAGGGGTATCGAATCAGCAAGACATTTGGATGGAAGTTCCTTACCAGAAAATATATGGTTAAAGGTTTGACCTCAACATGGTTTACGGAACTATAAAGCATATCGATGAATTTAGTAATTAGTAGGACTCTTAAGTAGCCATAAAACCTTCCTGTGGCTCTTTGCAGCAACAATTTGCTATTGGGGTCAATGATGTAACTCGTGTCCTTGAGCGTATGAAACCGTGTGCTGAGTTGGAAAAGTCAGCTCAACTCCTCCCTGCAGTCAGAAGCAATAATAAAACACCTTCAGTTAAACTTCAGGTTTATTTCCTCTATTCTGCTATGTAGAATATGTAGATCTTTGGTTAATCGTTTATTTAGTACCTACTCCTTTTGTTACTTGTTCATCACTTTTCAGGTGTTTTAACCTTGCCAAATACTAATAGTTAGGCTTTTCCTTCATGCTAAGGATATCAATGAAGTAGGGCAGGGTAGGAGAGTACTCATCCGCTCTTCATCCCTAATACTACCCTCTATACCCATTCTCCAATATAAACTTAGTGTATAATAAAGTAAAATCCAATAAAATTGAAAAATAAAAAGGTCTAAAATTTAAAGTTGAAGTATAATAAATTAGTGTTAGGAAATTTGAACTCTATAGTGTTGGAACAAATAGTGCAGAGAAGTATTTTGATATATATATATATATATATATATATAGGCAGGTAGTGGGATCTCTGTCTCTGAAATGCCTCTAGGGGATTTTCTTCTCATCCCGTGAAAAATTTCCCGCCTGGAGGGGCCTAAATTTGACAATCCCCACAGGGATCCTTACTCGAGTGGAAATTGACATCTGCTACTTGCTAATCCTTGTTTTCTCTCACATTGCTCAAACACGACTAGATTTCCCTTGTAATAAATAACTAGTTTTTTTGTACTTGGTAGATATTATATGAATTTACCTTGTAATAAATAACTAGATTTTTGTACTTGGTAGAAATTAAATGACTCCTTATGGTTTGGGCGTATGGGCTAAACAGACAACATTGTATTTTATGATGCAGGCTGTGCTTGTAGCTGCTGACTGTAACCCACGATGGCTGACAAAGCATCTGCAAAGTTTGGCTTCCTCAAGGAGTGTGCCCCTTATCTTTGTTAGGGACAACAAAGAAGGTTCTTTGAGATTAGGTGAACTTGTCAAATTGAAAACTGCCATTGCTATTGGAATTAAGGTGAGGTCCTGGACTTGCACAAGTTTTCTATTCTGTCTCAGTTTTTTTAATAATAGTCTTTTCTTGAAATTTCGTGAAACAAAAAAAACAAGTCACTATTTTATCAAAATAAGCTAGCACCATTTGTGTGTAAGGCCTAGTACAGCCGACAGAACCGACATTGTTATATTAGATATTATGTGGGTTCGAACGTGAAATCTTCACTTCATGTGTGAATTTACGAGCTGTGTTTGTTACTCCGTCTGCATAGAAAAAAATAGATAGCATCGTTTAATGGGTTTAATATGCAGTGGCTTTAAGAAAGCTTACTGCATTGTAGGAAACAGGCAACAAGTTTCGAGTTAGTTTATTTGACCCATTTGACATGACTCCGGGATGTCACTATAATCTTCTCCAAGTTGCTTTAGGTTTATTTTCTTTTTTCAATTGTAGGCTAAGTTTTTCATTAACCTTTGATTAATGCAGGTCAAGGGAAACGCCATTAATAAAATTGTTGAGGATATCATTCGAGACGACCAATATATACTTCGACCTGATGAACCAAATTCAGCTGGAATATTTGACGTACAAAGTCTTTCAAAATGCTGACATAAAGAAAAATGCTATCCCAAATCTGATTTAGTCACCAAGTTTAGGATTTATAATATGTTCTAGGCCCCATTTGATGGTATAGTTCTTTTTTATTTTCATTTTCGGTGATAAAATTGGGGTAATTTATAAGGAATCTAAGTGGGTTAACAGAGTTGAATTTTGTGGGCTCAAGCTGTCTCGTAGGGTTTGAATAATTTATAAGGAATCTTATTAATTTTTACTCCAACGGTGATTGTATATGAACCTACACATGACCCCACATATTTATATTTTTTTCATTGTAATTAATTTTGTATGTTAAAAAATTAATTATTTTGAGGATCAACACTTGTTAAGTGTCTTAGCATATATATAGTGAGTAATTCTTAGGTGGTTAAAAATATTTAATCACATTATTTGGTCACACAAACTAGAAATAAATGCACTAATAAAGTAATAGTCGTGTGTTTTCAAGTGCATTTATTTCTATTTTATGCGTGTGACAAATATTTTGACTAAATATTTGTGACCACCTAAAAGTTACTAGTATATTGTTGTCGAATCCATTATGCCAGGTAGACTCACTACAAGAGAGGGTAGAGCATCCACAATGGAGTACTCTCCATTTGAGTCCTTAAATGGACTCCATATGTACACATCACTCTTTTATACATTTTTAATACTAATACCTAATAAGCACTCAATCCCTTCAATGCAACACCTTCAAAAAAATTCTTAAATGAGTCTCACAAATAACTACACATCATCACTTTATCAACAAATAACTCACAAACTTTTAAATGGATTCCGCTTAAGCTAAGAGAGAGAAAGTCTTTGTACAAGGACTCCTCTCTATAAGGAATAAATTTTTTTTTGTCCACAATGGTATTTCTTAATAAGAATAAAACACTATTGTGGATGCTCCGAGATGCATAAAATAAGAGACTCCTTTCATTTTCTTGCGCTAAAGTTGTTGTTAGTTGTCATTTTAGAAGAAAAGAAATTTGACTAAAGACACCAAATATATTAGAGTTCTTTTATGTGGATTTGGATCCTCTAAAGCAATTCTCTAAAGCAGTAATTTCAGCCATTAGATCAAATGAGTGGCTGTGATGATAATTAAAAATAGAAGAATAAAAGAGTAAATAAAAACCTAATATTCAATCTTCCACTCCCTCAAATATTCTTTCCCACTCCAGAACGTTTCTTCTTCCACTCTTCCACTCCCCCATTATTCAATCTTGCATCTCCAGAGATTTTGTGTGTTCAATTTTGTCTTCTCATGCCTCTTTGATATTAAAAATTTGGGGAAATTTTTTAAATCTTCACAATCTGCACATACATATTTGATGATATGTCCTTTTTTAAATACTATGTGCTTGGTTGGAGCTTTTGTGTTTCAAACAGTTTGTTCCTTTTGGTTTTTGTTAAATTCCCAATCAAACCAGAAAGACAGAGATTTAGAGATAAGTGAAGGGAAAAGAGTAACTTCTTGTTTGATGGTAATGGCAAGGGAAGTTAGAAAAATTGAATCAAAGAAGAAAAAGAAAAGAAGATTAGGATGCGCATAATAATAATAAAGGGTTTTTTTTGGTACCCCACCCCTTTCCTATATACCCCCACCCACAATGAAAACTCCAAAATACCCTTCTGAAAACGTATTTTTTTTTAAATTTTTGGCCAATCGTATATACACTTGGGGGGTGTATATATGACCCTTACATTTGGGCATCGTATATACACCCCTGCAGGCGTATATACGATTGGCACACCTCACTATAATCGTATATACGCCGAGGGTGTATATACGATGAGCAAAAAATAGGGTTGTATATATACCCCCCTCAGGTGTATATACGATCCCTATTGTATATTTTTTTTTAATTTTTTAAGTCAAATAAAAATTAATTAAGTCCTGAAAATAGGTTTTGTGTGTAGTTCGTTAAAACGTGATTTGTTATATACGTCGAACGAATAATTTAGGCTTAAAAATCGGGTTTTGAGAACATACTCCGATCGTAATGAAACCACAACCATTAAATCCAAAAAAAATTAAGAATCAAGACTCTTCCAGAAGAGACTTCTTACGAGACTACTGACCTCAAAATCTCAAATTCCATCGTTTACTATTTTTACGATTTTTTAATTTTTATAGTCTCCAAAAATCTAAAAAAATTTGTATAGCCTTTATTTTGGTTTTGTTAGATTTTTAGTGGTGTTTTTATAATTTTTAGAGTAGTTTTTGACTATTTAACAAATTTTTAGTATTTTTAGTAATAAAAATTAAAACAAATTATTAAAAAAATAAAAAACTCATCGATATACCCTTCGAAAGACGTATATACGATTGACATAAAATAATGCATCGTATATACGTGCATCAAAGGGATATATACGATTTATTTATTTTTTTAAAAAATTAATTTTTAAAGGGTATTTTGGGGATTTAAAATTGGGTGGGGGTTTAGAAAACACACCCCTAATAATAATGACGATAAAAGTACTGTTCAAAAAAACCAAAAGGAACATGTTGTGCAAAAATAAAATAAAATGAAGAAGTGGCAGTGGGAACGTGTTGTGCATTTATTTTTATTGTTTATTGAATGCATGCCGTTGATGTCATCCAATGGTCTACAAACTGCTTTAGAGAATGGCTTTAGAGGATTTGCTTTAGAGATTTGCTTTAGAGGATCCAAATCCCTTTTGTGTTTAGACTTTAGACCCAATTATCCAGTGGAGCCTGGTGACAAAAGATCTATCCACCAATTTTTTTAATGCTCAAGTCAAATTTAAGATTTGCGTCAAAAAAAAAAAAGTCAAATTTAAGATGATACAACCAAAGTCCCCGACCATCCACCAACACATGAACTTTAGCATCGTTCGTAGCTCTACTTTACATTAAATTAGTACATGAATGGAGGATTTGCATTTGTATATCAGCATCACTGAAGCACTAAGAACTAACACTTGCTGAAGGCTCGACGGTGCCAACTGGATCTGGGTTGGTATCGACCTGATTGCCTGACTTACGTTTTCCTGATTTCTGATTCTCCGTTTTTTCCTGATCTTGCTTTACCAGCACATGTTTGAACTGTCAAAAGTTCAAATTCAACAATGTAAAAAAAGTGGGGTCTTATTAAGAACAAATGGGAGACGGAAAATAAGTATCCTAAAATTCTAGATTAAGGCAAACCTGATATATAGAATATATAACATTTCTTCTTATTTGTGCCATCATCTCCAAGAAAAGGTTGTAGCCCTCGAGCTTATATTCAATAAGTGGATCTCTCTGAGCATATCCCCGTAACCCCACAGCTTGCTGAACAAATTTTAGTGCTTGTAGATGTTCTTTCCACAGGCGATCAATATTGCTCAAGACCAGGAACCGCTCTGCTTCTTTCATCAAACCTGGTGCTTGTTGCTCCACAATATCCTGTGGCAGCATGTAAAGTAATTGAAGGAAAAATCAAAAGAAACAAATGTTAAAAAATATATGTAAAGAGCCACAGCCATTGAATCAACTCAAGGCAATAGTATCTACAGAGTATTTTAAAAGTACAAGATTAGATTTCAACAAAGTTTTTCCTCACTAAATGGAGCATATACCGTGAGACCAATTAAAATAAAATAAAAATCATAATGGTTTCGTCAACTTTCGTATATAATTTCTTGATCTCTTTCTACATCAAATCAATGGAATACACAATTATTCTCCAATCTCCATACATTCTCAAATCAGATAAGGCAAAACTTTACTAATAGATGCAGTACGTTTATAATTTGCATGAAGGATTGGAATGAGACCCATAAAAAAAATTATAAAATATTAAGTAACTGTCTACTGACCCTTTTTTGCAGATAGGCTTCTTTACCGCGAAGACGAAGATAGCTCCGTAATTCTTCATAATCTGAACACTCGTTCCTCAGTAAATCAGGTGTCAGATCATTCAGCAAGTAGCAATATCTGAAGACAAATCAAATGTCTTCTGTCAACAAAATTGTTAGGTCCACATTGAACGAAAACATTCACTGGTCAATAACAAGTACAAAAAGGAAACATGGACAATGGTTCACAACCACATAATCAGTCGGGGAAAACTTAATATCCGTTGAGGATGATACAAAGGTGTTATTAAGATTGCTTAGGGAAAACTTAATATCCGTTGAGTTGCTAAAAAATAACCCGCCTTCCAGTTCAATAGATCCAATAGTGAATTGGAAAGGCTGGTGTGTCGTAGTTTGACCCATTCAACTTATTAAACCAATGTATAATTGGATATTTTCAAATGTAAATAAATATATAGATAGACAAACATCTAGTGCTCTATTTTATAGCAATATGTTTATTGCATTAACTAATTATATAAATCAATTCGATATTTTTTTATAAATGTTAAAAAAATTCCAAAGTATTCAATACAGTAAACCAGTGAAGCTGGTAGTTCTCTAGGTTGGCCTGTTGCTACCAGTAAGTTATCATCGTCAACTGTTGTGCCATGAAACCAGCACCAGTTCAGTCAGCTCTATGAAAACCACCTAGTTTTTTCCAATTCATGGCAGATTGATAGGACCACTATCAATATGATAGGCCCATTAATAGTGTTGGCGGAGAAATAATAGAATTGCATGTGGCATTGAGTGAGTGGGGGAAGGGATGCTGTTTGTGTGTGTGCGTGTGAGGGAGGGAGAGAGGGAGAGGAATGAAGCTGTATTTGGAGGAGTGTAACAATTGAAGGGATCATCACTCATCAGGAGTTTGAAGTGCGTAATTTGTGGGTGCTGGGTATAGGAATATTCCGATCTCAGATAGGGGGTTCTCTCTCCTTGAGCCTACCACTATTTTTTGTGCAAGGAAGCTGTTTCCATTGTTATTTCATCATTATAGTTTCATTTCCATTGTACAGAGGACAATTCCTCTGAGTTTATACATTCTAACATTCTGTTTGTTATCTTTCTGTTGGTTCCTATCACAAATCAATTTGATCCTATTTAGTCAGACATCGAGAAGACTGAAAAAGTGACTAGCCAGGTTTTAAAAGTGTCCTTAAGAAGAATACAGAGATCATGCATGAATGCACCATAGGAACAAGATCAAGGTTTTGCATATAACTAAGCCGAAGAAGGCATCAACAACAGAATCAAAAGATTTCACTTACTGCTGAACTTTTGCAATTAGTTTTTCAAGATCCCAGCTGTCTTTAGGAGCATCAGAACCAATGTTTGCCTAATTCATCCCAACATTGCATTTTTACATTAAACGATGAAGCAAGGTATAAAAAGAAGCAAAAATTTGGCATACACTTACCTCTAAAATGTCATCCATTGTCAATTCAGCATATTCAACTAAAAGAGACTGAAGATTGTCAGATTGAAGGGCTCGTCTTCTCTCTGTGTAAACACGATCTCTTTGGCTGTTAAGTACTTCATCATATTCAAACAATTGCTTCCGAATGTCAAAGAAATAGTTCTCCACTTTCCTTTGGGCTTCATCCAATGCTTTGGTCAACATCTTAGACTCGATAGGTAAGTCTTCCACTCTGAAAGCTCGCATTAAGCCCTACACATGACAATACTAATATTGTTTTGGCAATCAAATTTCAGGTGTCGTAGCAAGACAAAGACATTACCTGTATTCTGTCTCCACCAAATATCCGAAAAATATTATCTTCAAGACTTAAAAAGAAGCGCGAGCTTCCTGGGTCCCCTTGTCTGCCACTTCGCCCACGTAGCTTTAGAAATTGAAATTCTAAGGTTAAATACTTATTTGTCATTAGTAGAAAACTATTTATCTGGCAGAAGGAGTGGGAGAAAGGGGATATGATAGCTGTGAGAATAGTAGAGGGTAGGGGATATATGAATGTACAAGTTGTGAAGGCCACAAGCTATTCTAGCATCCACCCTCCTTCAACCCAACAAGTAAAAGGGGAGAAGAAAAGAAAACCTGATTATCAATTCTCCGTGATTCGTGACGCTCACTACCCACCACATGTAGTCCACCAGCTGCCACAACCTGCGCTCATATCCATAATGATTATAAAAAATGTATCAGAAACAATAGATCAAGGAAGTGTTAGTCAAATAAACAAATTGACCACAAATTGACCTTCTTCCTCTCTTCCTCAGTGAATAATTTATATTCCTTGCTGATTTCCAGAAATGCATTTCTCAGCTCCGCAATGACTTCATCTTGGGCTGGGCCCTGCATAAAATTCATAATGACAATTTGATAATAAGGATGAAAATTCACAAAGGTGATATAACAAAGAAGAACATGTCATTTGCCTTAACTGTTTTATAATTACGCATTTACACTAACTTCAAACATTAATTACATTAAAGAAGTCATCAATAGAATGTCACCTTTTCACAGGAATAGGATAGTCGCTCCTCAGCTTCGAGCTCAGTCAATGATCTCTTGCCCCATGTTTCAACAGCTAATTGCACAGCCTTCTCAGCCAACTCAGTATTTTTGCTGGATAGTTGGCATGGAAACAACTTCTCATTCACCTGGATAATGATATATGGAGTTTCAAAATCGTTTATTGTATAATGTATGTGTTTACACACACTTTAGTTTCAAAATCGGTTATTGTAGATTTGTGGGCATATTGTAATAATATAATATTTGAAAAATGTATTCTCGAGTACAACTTGCTTTCCCTTTCCACCAGACGTCCAGGCCTCTCTCCCTTCCCACCATCCTTTCTTCTCTGTTGGCAGAAAGATTCATCTTTTACAACTAAATTCTATATATAACGCCACCCATAAGTTTTCCTCTTTCAAGATTCACCATAAACAACTTTTTCACAGACAAAGATTCATCATTACTTAATGATATATTGTTACCATTAGATTAGATACAAGTCAACGGTTAGGATGTGGAGTAACTCTATAAATGTTACTTTTGGATAACTTGAACCCTAATAATAATAATAATAATAATAATAATAATAATAATAATAATAAACATCATACCTTCCATGTCTTATTGGGAGGAGGTTTCTTTATTGATACAAACACTCCTTCAGCTGGCTTAACAACTCTGCAATCATATGTCACCACAAAGAATGAAAAGCGCGTTTGACATGATGGCCTCAACAATAACTTGCAAGTTGTTTATATCAGAACTTGCGGCTCTAATGCAAGAAAGCATCTAATAATAGGAATTTAAGCATAGATGTAATCAGAAAAAGCTTTTCCATCAAGGTTGTACCAGTGACAAATGAATCCTGGCGGAAGTAAGACTGCCCAAGCAAGGAATATGCATATGCAATTATAATAGGTTATACCCTCTAATCAAAGCCAACTCTCAGATGATAGAAAGAAGAAAGATCAGACCTACCATATAAACGTGGAGATTGACACGCTAAATCAAATGCATTTTGCATGTTAACTTACTGCAAATGATAATCGTTTGAGATGGCTGCTTAAGGAGTATGACTGGCCATTTATTCATTAGCTAATTTTATTTAATTGCAAATCAGCTGCATTATGTTGCAACTGCCCAAGGGGTGTCAAAGGAGAGTTGATCATTTTGTTGGTGGGCCCCAAGGATAACAAATATAAGGTACTAATTGTTATTATACGCCTATAATGGTAAAGGACAGCTATTTTATAGGTATTGTATCATTTTAATACCATTGTCCATTAGTTATTAGATCATGAACCCTTCAGAAAGAAAGAAATATCTTTGTATATGCATCATAGTTGTGCATACTGATGAACCACTCAAATCTAAGCACAAAATCCCAGAAGTCTATTCCGCTAGACCTAAAGCAGCAAGAGAATCGGGTGCAAATGTAAGTGTAGGGAGATGTCTTTAAGGAGACAGGAACTAGATCTAAATGCAGGATCACTTACAAGAGAGGGGATGGGGAAAATGAATGTAAAATTGGCCAGGGGGTTCACATAGGACATTATTTCACTTTTCTAATATCAGGCTTGTGCCTTGGGCTAGGAGTTTCCTCCATTGCTGGGAAATTCCGCTCTCAGCTATCTAACTTTTCTGACTTCTTTATTCAATAAAACTCCCGGTTAAGATGGAATGGTGTCTAATCATATAGGAGTACTTTTTTTTCATGCAGAATCGAAGGAGAGGAAATTTGTGCACAAGTTATTCTTCTACGGAACTACTTGAGATCTAAGGGAACATAGATAAAATAAAACACATTTTAATTATACACAAAAGGCAACAAGTACATCAATGGGTAAAGTTTCTATAAACGACGTGCCAATTAAAGCACCATCATACCTCGGCATCAGTATCTCACGAAGCTTCAATCGTGCCATAAATTCAGCATTACCACCGAGGATTATATCAGTCCCGCGACCAGCCATATTGGTAGCAATTGTCACTGCCCCAAGACGACCACTCTGTGCAACAATTTCTGCTTCCCTCTCAACATTTTCTGGTTTTGCATTTAGAACCTTAAAACAATATATATTTCATTATATATACTCAAAAAAAATTAAAACAACAAAAGGTTATTAGATTAAGCTTTATTTTCTTTCTTTCAAAAGGAAGAGCAGTTGGTCAGCTATAGTGGTACTTGATCTAGGCTAACAATAGGCTGTCCTTTTTTAGAAACAAAAATCATTTGAAACAGGTACCATTAAGAAAATAGTGTATTATCATATTCTATCCATTTCCCAATAAGACAATAGAGACTTTACCTCGTGCGGAATTCCAGCTTCTTTCAATTGCTCAGACAAAGAATCACTCTGCTCAACACTGGTGGTGCCGACAAGCACTGGTCGACCAGTTTTGTGGATTCTAGAGATTTCCACTACAACTGCACGCCATTTCCCTGTAGTTGCCCTGAAAACTACGTCAGAATCATCCTGAGAAAGAAATTAACGACACCATTAGGAACTAGACAAACATCTAGCAATTTACTACCTCCGGTCCTATATAAAAGAAACATTTGATAAAATCATCAAGACCAAGGAGTGTTTCGAAATGGCTTAATTCAATTAATGAAGCTCTAAATCTAATTTTTCCCACAAATATCCTTAGTATAAGTGGCTCAAAGAGAGAGAAACAATTAATGACAACTTAATGTATTAAGTGGCTCAAAAGACACTTCATGACAAACAAGGGTAAATATGGAAAATAGCAATTAATGTGGTTGAAAATAAGGCTTTGTTTTTATATTTAAGGCCAAGAAAACAACCCATGTTGTTTCATGTATATAAGACTGGAGGTATTATACAAAGTGTTTTAGCAAGCCCAAGATAATTATAAGATGAACAGAAAGGCTTCCAAATTCTCCTTTTGATTGAAACAATCTACTACCACTATCTAATACACAACTACAATAATTTACCCTTGCATTGTCCTTGCGAATATAAGCATAGTAAATATATTAATAATTACTCCCATTCAGGAATGGTATGCATACTTCACATAGCATCAGTTCATTAAATTGTTGCATATGAATGACAAGCAAGAAGAAACCTTTCTTATCATAGGTTTGTTTGTAGGAACGATTGTAACTTTGAGCTTATAAATGCTCTCAAATTCTGTGCTTTCTGTTGCTGCAGTGCCAGTCATACCACAGAGTTTTGGGAACTGTAAAAGCACAGGTTTAAAAGCATCAAGGTAACTTCCATGGAAAAATAAAATTCTGAAATGATGATTCATTCAGTCAGCACAGATATAACATTTCCAACCTGCAGAAAGAAGTTCTGGTAACTAATAGAAGCCAGCGTCACGGTTTCATTTTGAATGGGTAACCTTTCCTTCGCTTCAACTGCTTGGTGAAGTCCATCACTCCACCTTCTACCCTATCAGTGGAGAGAAAAAGAACATAAAACTTACTTTTGCCTTGATATATCATTATCAATAGAATTTGCTTCTTATAAATTTGATGACATGAAGGAATAAGAGGCCAGATTCAGTTAAAGATCATGTAAATAGTTATGACTTATGAGATCGAGGCGGAGTTATGAAGGAGGAATTAGTTATGGTAGCTAGAATGGAATAAATAGGAGAAGGGAAGAAAGGTCAGTTAGTTGTGGAGTGGGTGCAATTATTTGGTGAAACAGAGCTCTCAAACTTCCATACACTTGTAATTGTTGATTCTTTCTTATCTATTTGAGGAAGCCATGGTCTCATAAGATGGGTTACGTGAATAAAACTCTTGATTTTTTCTCTAAATTATCTAACTTTCATACCAGTATGTTACAGCACCATTGGAGTCAAGCTACTATCCTCTACGAGAAGATGCCCTTCTTTCTTCAGTTTGAGCTCAGTTTGAATGTATTTCTTTACAATGGTAACTTACTGTTTCAACTTGACCATGTGTCTTTCCTATATGCAGCCTAGAGAAATCAACTAGACAGCCTGGCCCCACGACTATCCTAGACAAATAATGCAACATGGCCCACGGCTATCCCAGCTGAAGCCTGGCCTTGAGGCAATCCTAGCAAAATCAAACTGGCCACACAGCAGTCCCAGAGAATCAGCCTAGTATGAGGCAATCCCAGAGAAATCAGCCCAGTCGTACGACAATCCCAAAGAATCGGTCTGACCCTGTGACAGTCCAAGAAACGTCATTTTATGGTTTCATTATATTGTTTGATTATATTTTTTCCAAAGGTTATCTTTTTAACAAGCTTAAAGTAAATTATCCTTTAAGGGGAGTGTTAGATGGTATGAAAAATATCCTATAATATCTTGATCCAACCTTAGTAGCTTACAGTATCTTATTTTATCTTTTATTTTATCTTTTAGGACTAGTTTCTTATCTTACAATATCTTAGATTCTCTTGGGATTTGTTTTCATATTTCTTAGTTATTATCAATGATTTGTTTCCCTGTTTGATTGGAATTAAGTGTCTAGTAAGTACTTGTCAAAAAAAAAGAAGTGTCTAGTAAGTAAGGGTTTAGTGTTTAATTTTTTTGTTTCTTCATAACAAACCATAATCATTATTCAAAGTCTTTTATTCTTTTGATTCCCCTTTAACTTCAACTTAATTATTAAGAGAATTAAATCCAATCTGCCCAAGAAACTTCTATAGGTAATACCACATTAACTTTCATTGCTTTTTCCAACTAAATTGTTTATTTCCATAAGGACGAGTGGAATATTTGAATACCTGCATTACTCGACCGGTAAACTCATCAACAATTAGGATCTCTTTTCCACGAATTATGTAATTTACATCTCGAAGAAATAGCTCTTTCGCTTTTATTGCATTTAGGACATATGAAGCCCATTGTTCTCGTGGATCATATAAATCTTTGACAGCTAAAATTTCTTCAGCATCTTCATAACCCTGCTCAGAAATTAGAACTGACTTTTGTTTTTCATCCACCTGCAATGACAAAAATTAGCAAGAAGAACAAGATTAAACTAAATTACACATCTGCTCCTGTGAGCAGACATAAAACAGGTTACTCTCAAGATGAAAATTTAAAAACCATTGACCATTACGATGAATAAAAATCAAGACTTTTATAGTTGCATTTTTAACTAATTTAACAAATACTTTTTTGTTTTCTGTTATTGGCACCATGTCTTTAATCCATCCCTATTAAATTCAAATGCAACTACTTAGCCATCAGTCATGAGTGAATAACAGAAATTCACTAGTGTCACCACAATGGGGTGTTCGCGGTGCGGTTTGGTTCGGTTTTGAGCAAAAAAGTGAACCGAACCGCAAGGTAAAAATAGATGCGGTTTGGTTTGGTTCGGTTGGCTTTTGAAAAAAAAACCAAACCAAACCAATGCGGTTTGGATTGGTTCGGTTTGTTCGGTTTTTTGCGAGACAAAACACAATTTAGAACTCGTTTGGATAGAGCTTATTTTGAACTTATGAAACACAACTTATGCAAATAAATTAATTTTTACGTATTATTCATAAGCATGTAAAGGTAGTTTATGAAAAAATAACTTAGGGAGATACAGTTTTTGTTAGTGAGAACTTATGAATTAACATAAAAGCTTACTTATCTTCATAAGTTGATTTTCATAAGCTCAAAAATAAGCTAATCCAAACGGCCCCTTAAATAAACCGCTTTCCTTATTCTCTATATATATATATTGTTTTGTCTAATTTTATTTTTATATATAGGATTTTGCGGTTTGGTTTGGTTTGGTTCGGTTTCTATAATCAAAACCGCGGTCCAAACCGAACGCTTGGTTTGGTTTGGTTTGGTTTGCGGTTTTCTATTGGTTTGGTTCGGTTTTGAACACCTATTGCAAACTAATCTATATACCAAATTACTGTTAGCACCATACAAGCGTTTTATTCTACATTAAAATATGAGGTGAGCTTCTAAAACTTATTTTTCTTCTCGCTCATTTGCATTTACCTAGGGCTGATCAGATCAAGTTCCCATTTTTACTTTCAATCCCTGTCTCAAGACATATATACAACTGGAAAACGTCACAGGTCCATAACTCCTAATAAAAAACAGGGACAAATATTTCTTCGTCTAATTTTTGCATCCGGCCATGCATGTTCTCACTTACCAGTTTTATGTTCTCATTAAGGGGAAAAAATATCTATCAATGGCAGTTGCTGCATTTTCTAACTTCTAACACATTCTAATTTGAGAATTACAGTCCAAATGGCAGTTGCTGCATGAGATAACCGTAACTGTGACAAAGTTTTCTTCTCAACTTCACATAAAACTGGCTAAATTTATATATGAGATATACAAGGTTTCTATCACTTCCAAATCTGAAATAGAAAACAAACTTATCTAAAGATGCTAATATTTCTTACCAGGCACAACCTTAAAAGTTAGCTGAGCTTAGCTGAGCATGAACAGATAAAGAAACAGAAAATGTACATTCCGATTAACCTTTTTTTTAAAAAAAAAATAACTTGACACCCATTAGTTGTCAAAATGTATACAGTTAAGAAGACTTACAGTGTAATGTATGTCTCGTTCAAATGCTTCTGCTATCTTTGCAGCCTTATAATATTGATCACTGGGTTTCTCTGCAGGTCCTGATATAATGAGTGGAGTTCTAGCTTCGTCGATAAGGATTGAATCGACCTCATCAATGACACAGTAATTGAAGCCCCTTATGACAAGCTCCTCAACACTCTGTACATTCCATAATTCGGAGTTCAGGGTGATATTAAAAAAAGGATACCAAATAACTATTTAAACGGTATATATTAAATGCAAGAAATCTGTAAAGGAAGAATTACTTTCCGTGGCAAGATTGTCTCTTAAGTAATCAAAACCAAGCTCACTATTAGTAACATATGTTATGTCACATAAGTAATTTTCCTTTCTTAGCTCACTCGTCATATTCTCTGTCAACAAACACAGTATTTGTTAGACTGCAACAAAGGAACAGGTCTTAAACGTGATGCATATTAACGAGATGCATATTAACGAAGCTCGGGTAATAAAAAGAAAAGCAAAATAAACATGAATCCCTAATCAAAAATCGAGAAAAAATTGCATCGATGAAAAGGAAGTAAAACAGAAGCTTTAAAACAACCAATTTCAAATGACTAACAATGGATCGATATTTGAAAGCATATAGAAACAGAATCCAAAAACATTGGAGAGATGAAAGGAATGAAGTATGTGACATACGCTGGATTAGTCCAACCTTCAATCCAAGAAAGCGTGGAACTTGACCAACCCATTCACAATCCCGCCGGGCCAGATAATCGTTGACAGTAACAACATGGACCCCCTTCCCACTTAATGCATTCAAATAAGCTGGCAAAATTGCAACCAGCGTCTTCCCTTCTCCAGTCCTCATTTCAGCTATTTCACCTTTATGAAGAACCATACCCCCTACAATACCCAAACTAACATTAATAAAATTTCCCCACATGCACATATGTATACACAGTTACACGCCAGATAGCACGAGTTAAAGCAACTCTTCAATATGCAATACTTAAGTAAAAGATTCCAGTTCCTTCAACAATAAACCAAACACACGGGAAACACTGACCTATTAGCTGAACATCAAATGGACGAAGGCCTAGAACTCTCTTCGAACCTTCTCTTACAACAGCAAACGCCTCCTACGATACAAACTCAACCTCGTAAATCAATTCTATAATATAAACTTCATTCAAGCAAAATAAATAAATAAATTCAAAATTTAAGACTTACAGGCAAGAGAGAATCCAAGGTCTCTCCCCGTTGCGCGCGTTCACGAAGCGCGAAAGTCTTATCCCTCAGTTCCGAATCCGAAAGTGCCGAAATCTCCGGTTCTAATTTATTGATAAGGTTAACGGTTGCAGCATATTGCTTCCTTGTAGCTTCTCCAGTATCGTTGCCTTTGAAGATACCGCCTAACAAACCTCCAATGGAGGCTACTGCACCGGACCGGCGCCTCCTGCTTCGCTGTGTTTTGGAAACGGACGGTGAATGGAGCTGAAATTCTCCACGAAGAAAAGAGGAACCTGCTAGGGTTACGGTTTTACGGTGATAATGAAGTTCTTGAGGGTTCCAAGTTGTGGAAGTAAAAGAGGAACAGAGTGACGAAGCTGCCATGCTTCGAATTATTAGAATTGTGAGAGTAAGTTGAAGAAATGAATTATGGTTATAGTGGAAATTTTGGATTGAGTTGGAAAGCCACGTTTGAATTTCAATTTCATGCCCTTGCTCAGTTGCCCTCGGTTCAGTGCAACGGAGTAAGTTGGGAGTTGTGTCTGTGATGGATATTAGCGGCAACGCAAGAACGAAAGATAAGATAAGAAGTCCGCGCGGGTCCGTAACTGGTGGGCCAACAAAGGCATACTCTGCTTAGCTGGACAAAAATAAGCTGACTCGAATCTCCATAAATTAAAAATATATATTTTCAATATTTTTTTCAAATAGTTTTCTTTTTGGGTAGAAAGTTTTTCTTATGCAAAAAAAGCACATTGTATTTTTAAAATAGGCTTAGCTTTTTTTTTAATAGGCTTAGCTATATGTTCAGCTCTTGCAAATAAGACCATAATTTATTTAAATCCCTGTAAAAAAACTTTAAAATGATCCTTGTAAATATTAAGCGTTTTCGATTAATCTCTCGGTCAACTTTTCATCCAAAAAAACTTTAAAATGACCCTTGTAATTATTAAGCGTTTACATTTAAGCTCATTGATCAACTTTCTATCCAAAAAAGCTTATGTCACTCCCATGTGTCACCATTAGTTGGCCGGTAGTGCAACGTGGCAATGGCATGCCACGTCATCCCCCATGGAAAAGACTATTAAACCCTAAGTGGAAAAGACTAATTTTTGGATTTTGAAGATCAATGTTGTTACAAGCATAGGGAAATCATTTTGCAGATTTTATTTTAATAAATGAATAAACATACTTTTTTATATTTTTTTGGATCCAATTTATCTTTGTATATTTTGACTATTAATGACAAATGACATGATGAATGTTGCTTAATGCATGATATTAACTTTGAAAATTTGTTTGTGTCAACCTTTTTTTAAGGTTTAAATATGTTTTTCGTCCCTCCAAATATATCTGTTTTTCGAATATGTCTCTGCAAAATTATTATTTTTAAATACGTCCCTACAAAATAAATTTCTTTTTAAAAATGCCCTTCTGTTAGTCAGACGTTACAAAAACGCTGACGTGGCTGACGGAGTGCTGAGGTGTCATTGATATTCGGTTCTAAATTTATTAAATGCTTATGTGGAGGGACACTTCATCATCTTCTTCTTTGCAACCCGATGGTTGACGTGCTGAGGTCTCTCTCTCCTCTCTCCGTTTGTATCTCTCTCCTCTCCCTCCGTTCATCTCCCTTTCTCTCGATGAGAACTTCTCTGCAACCCAGAAAATAAACTCTTTCTCTCATCAGCTTCTGACCTTATCCCACACCTTTTCCTTTTATCCCCAAATCCCAAATCCTTTTTCACTAACCCTAATATTTCTTCTTCTCCATAAACATAGAAATTAAATAAATCCAAACAGCTAATATCAACGGAAATCGGAAAAATCGGAGATGAAAATCACAGAAAAGCGAGGAAGAGAGAGAAAGTGTAGAAGGATTGGGATTTGGTTGGAACCATGCTGCGTTTTTCTCCTTCTCGTTGAAACCATTTGAGAGAGATATGTGGATTAGGAATTTTGAAGATCTGTTATTTAAGAAAGGATTTGCTTATCGTGACTTGCTTCTTTTTTTGATATGTTTCCAGATCCGAAATTGTTTCCATTTGCGTTTCTTTTTTTGATACGTTGCCATTACCGGTTGTGTTCTTCAACCCTCTCTTTTTTTTTTCTCAAGATATGGTTATGGAGGTGGTAAGGTGGTGAGGGGGGTGTGGTAAAGAGAGTGAGAGAAAGAGAGACAGCAGATGCGAGAGAAGAGAGGGAGGATGGAGGAAGATGAGAAAATTTATTTAAAATTAAATGAAAAAAATGATGTGTCAAATCAAACCCTTGTGGGCTTAAATTTGCCACATCATATTTCCATTAGCCATGTCAGCATTTTTTAACGTTTGACTAACGGAAAGACATTTTTAAAAATGAGTTGATTTTGCATGAACGTATTTAAAAATAATAATTTTGCAATTACATATTAGAAAAACAGGTATAATTTCAGGGACGAAAAACATATTTTAACCTTTTTTTAATATGATGTTTATATTTAAAATATTGATGTCTATTTTTTGTGGGTTAAACAAATGTGATATGATTATTAAAATATTGTCTTGAAAGATAAAATTTGAATAAAAGTAGTAAAAAAATATTTAAATAAAAGCAACTTATAGGGCACAATTGAAAAAGCGTAGCTTAAAAGTAGTTCCCACAGTTGAAAAAGAGTAGCTTAGAACTATCGGATAACTGTTTTTAAACTATGGTTTAAACTTATAGGCCACACTTATTTATCTGTGGCCAATTGAAAACTGTGGCCGGAAACTAGACTAGTAAACTGCGGCCTATTTTAATAACTCTGGCGACAATTTTAATATTTCGTGGCCTAATCTGACAAAATTGTGGACTAAAGGAATAGGTGGCAGCCACCTATACAACACCTCAAAAACTGTGGTCAAACCATGTCCTAAAGTTCAAGCCACAATTATTTCACTTCTGGCCACAGTTTTTTGCCGTTGTCTGAATTCAAAAATGTTGTAGTGTGAGGATTAGAATGTGATATTCCTCATTTCATTCACCCGTTAATAATGTCTTGAAATGGATAAAGAAGTAGACCTCCAACCTTCATTTTGTTCGGTCTTTAATAGTATTGCATAGACTATAGATTTTCCTTCTTAATTTTTATGGCATCAATAATAAGTTTTTGTGAAACATTAATTCCTATATTGATGCACTGCATCAATAACAAGCTTTATCCCTATATTAAGCTCACTTGCGGTGTGGTGGAAAAGTTTGGTGGAGATGAGGATTTGAATGTGATATTCCTCATGTCTTGAAATGGATAAAGAATTAGACCTCTAACTTTCGTTTTGTTCACTCTTGAATAGTATTGGATAGGCTACAAATTTTCTTCTTAATTTCGTGGCATCAATAACGATTTTCTGTGAGACATTACTTCCCATACTAATTTAGTGCATCAATAACAAGGTTAATTCTTATTCTTATATAATATAAAACTCACTTGTTAATACAGAAGTGCTCCTCAAAATAATACTCCATCTGTTTCTGATCTTTGGTACTTTTGGATGTTTCACACAGATTAAAAAATCATAAATTTGCATTACCTAAAGACTAAAGTACCCTTTGTAGCATTAACACCCAAATTGTATTTTATTTTATTTTTTGGAAATATTGTGATTATTGGGAAGAGAAAAGTAGCTACTCTCATAACTTGGAAAGAGAAAGAATTAAGGATTCAATTAGTGCTCAAGTTGATTCAATTACTGGGGAATGGATTGTCTAACGTTTGCGCGGGAAATGCAGAATGCAGTTTCCTTCTCTTAAGCCGTTGGATTAATCACACGATTTAAGCAGCTCCACGTGTCCACCTTTTCAATTTTACTTACAACGGACCATCGAACACTGCCTTCACAAACAGTACTTGTTGCCGCCACACTACATCTGTCGCTCGCCGTCACTCTAGTCACTCGCTTCCACCGCCTTTCGCCGCTTCGACCTCAGACTTCACACTTGATTGCCATCGATTTTTTTTTATGTGCTGTTGATGCTTGTTCTCAAGCTTTAAATTTAAATATTTGCTATCCTGCCATTCTTTTTTAATGCTTCAACTATTTTAAAAAGCAACTCACTCAAATTTAAGATCCAGAACTACAAGTAAGGCATTTAAAAACCCATTCCAAATGAAATCGAAACACTTCTCTTTGGGAACTAACATGGCTAAACATTTTCCACCAAATAGAGCACTAAATCCAATTCGAGAGATTAATCATGGTGAGAAAGAGCTATTTAAGAACACCGAGGGTTGGATTCAGTAGCATAAACTTCAATTAGATGAACGTTCAAGCTGGCCAGTAGATCTTTTTGCACATGAGATGCAGAAACAAGTAATGATCAATCACTAACACAAAAATTGTTAAGGTGTAAAATTGTGAAGAAAAGCTCTACTATTTCATTGAGATATTGAGGGATATATACAATGGATCTTACAGAGCATCAAAACAGGAAAAACTAACTTCTCAACTAATTCTGTTGAGATAACTACACTAGCTTATCATATCACAAATGCTTATTACTTATCAGAGTGCTTATACAAACTAAACAATTACAAAACACTTAAAACTTCAACACTCTCCCTTAAACCAGAAGTGCATTGATCATTCTGGTTTACCAAACCGATGGCTTGAGACTTCATTCATTCCCATTCTCTCGCGCGCAGTGCAGCAGAATCGGTCTTCACGACTTTGGTCATGATATCTCGCTAGTTGTTGTTCAAATGGGCAAGATGTGCGGCTCAATCACACCTTGATTGACCAGTCTCTAAGGAAATGAAAGCGAACATCAATATGCTTGCTTCGCCATGGAGAATGTGAGATTTCTAGACGACTTAATTGTTGAGTCATTATCACAAAATATCACGAAATAGCCTTTTGTGGCATGTCAATTTTCTCCGTGATTCTCCTTAACCACACCATTTGACAGCACAAATTGTCGCTTGCTGCGATAAATTCAACTTTTCAGGTGGTTGACAAGGACACCACAGTTGCTTCTTTGCGGACTCAACAAATAGCACCTCCACCAATAAGAACACATAACTTTGATGTGGATTTTCGTCATCATCGCACAGTCTCTGCATAATCACTTTATGCAGATATAGGCGTTGACTTGCTCATTTCCAGCCTTCTTGTAAGTGATTCCCAGACCAACAGTGCCTCTAATGTACCTCAGAATCCTTTTCACAGCTTGCAGATGATGTTCATTTGGGTCTTCCATGTATCCGCTAATTAATGATACAGCAAACATAATATCAGGGCGAGTTGCATTTAAATACATCAATGACCCTACAATTTGTTTGTAATGTGTGGAGTCTACTTTTTCTCCACCACTCTCTTTGTGCAATCTAGTGCCAGGAACAATAGGGGTTGAAACTGGTTTGCAGTCTCCCATACCGAATCTGTCTAGTATCTCTGCTGCGATACTTAGGCCGATTAATGCAGATTTCATCCTTGCCCTGCTTCACTTCTACTCCCAGAAAATAAGACAGCAGGCCAAGATCAGTCATGTCAAAATTTTCTTTCATTGAAGATTTAAATTCACTAATCATTTGATGAGAGTTGCTAGTGAATATTAAATCATCAACATAGAGACTAATAATAATCACATTCTGCTGTTCATCCTTTTTGACATAAAGAGTATGTTACGAAGGTGACTTAGAGTATCCAGATTTAGTGAAGTAGGTGTCAATTTTACTATACCATGCCCTGTGGGGCTTGTTTAAGCCCATATAATGCCTTCTTGAGCTTATAGACCTTGTCTTCTTCACCTCTTTTAACATACCCACCGGGTCATTCTACATATACTATTTCTTTCAACTCTCCATGAAGAAATGCACTCTTCACATCAAGTTGAAAGATTTTCCACCCTCTCAATGTCTTTGCAGCAGCAGAATTATACTTCTAATTGTGTCCCATCGAGCTACAGAGCAAACACCTCACTATAATCAATTCCATGTTGTTGAGCATACCCCTTTGCAACCAATCTTGCCTTGTATTTTTCTACTTCCCTTTTTCATTCAATTTTGTTTTGAATAGCCATTTAACTCCAATCCTTTTTGCACCTCGGAGGAAGATGGGTAAGTTCCCATGTTTCATTTTTTTCTATTGCCTCTATTTCAAAGATTCATGGCTATCCTCCATTTTTCTTCCTTGATCGCATCACTTTGAAGGTAATGGGATCATTTAATTGAGTTACCGATACCATATTCAATTCCTCTTCTAACACAACTTGATTGGTGACATAGTCAACTAAATATCCTGGCCTTTTCTAACTCTCCCTTGCTCGAGAGGTTTCTCCCGATCTTCATTATCGGATGTTGTTACTTGATTTTCAACATTCACATCTCAGATCGAGATATTATTCTCATTCACGATTGATGTGTCTGTGCGATGGTTATTTACTTCCCTCGGTCACTTCTCTCTCATCAGTAAGGGAATTTCATTTTCACTAGATGAATTTCCCCATTCCCACCTTTCTTCTTCAACAAATTTCACATCTCTACTTACTATCACTTTCTTGTTCTGAGGATCATACAATTTATATGCCTTTGAACCTTCACTTACACCTAGGTGAATACATTTAGTACTTCTTCATCAAGTTTCTTTCTTAATTGCTTAGGTACATGTACATAGGCAACACAACCAAACACTTTAAAGTAATGTACAGCAGGTTTAGTGCCCTGCCATAGTTCTTCAGGTGTGGTGTTTTCAAGTGCAACAGTGGGTGACCTATTTTGTACATATACAGACCAATTTACAGCATCAGCCCAAAATTCCTTAGGCAATTCTTTTTCTGAAAGCATACATCTTACCATATTTAATATGGTTCTATTTTTTCTTTCAAAGAACCCCATTCTCTTTGAGGTGAATAGAATCACACACAATTCTCTTTTGATTCCATGTTGATTACAAAACTTTCAAACTCCTTGAGGTGAATTCACCACCTCTATCTGTTTCTAAGGCACTTGATTGCACAACCTGATTGTTTTTCTACTGCCTTGAACTTCTTAAAGTTTTCTATAGCAAAGCAGATTTTTCTCCTAAGAAATACACCCATGTTTTCCTAGTGTAATCATCTATAAAGGTCAAGAAATACCTCTTTTTTCTTTGTGTGATTGGGGTGTTATTGGTCCACATATATCCGCATGTATGAGTTCCACTTATGTTACGCCTCCATGAGCTCTGTTGTGGAAATGGATCTCTATGGTGCTTTCCTTTCAGCGATCTTTGCATATTTTGGTAGACTTACGCATGGTTGGAAGCCACATCACTAATTTCTTGTCTGCAAGTTCTTTGCAGCTTTGACATTCAAATGTCCGAACCTCGCAATGCCGAGATGTGTAGTATCGTCATTTGAAGCTTTGAAACATGATGCAATAATCACTTTGGCGGTGACTTTAAACATTCTCGTTAGAGGCCATTTTTATTGAAGAATCAGTCCTCTTTCATCATGATACACTTTGCAATAATTCCTCTCAATACCACTTGCCAAATCACCCTCTCTTGTAGTTGACCAAACTTAAGAGATTACTACTCAATCCAGGGATGTAATAGACATCGGTGATTACCCGAACAGTTCCATCTACTTCTAGTTTTACACTCCCTTACCCGATCATCAATTTTGTTCCATTTCCAAGCTTTACAGACACCCTTATGTTCTCATTTAGATCAATGAACCATTCTTTATGCCCACACATATGATTCTTTGCATCCCGAATCAAGGAACCGGATATCTACCTCATTGCCTCTCTTTGTCACGATTGTAAGCCATTAGCACAAAGATCTATTTCTCGGATCTTGATCAACTAAGTGGTAGTTGCTTCCATGTCAACACACCGGATACTTCCTTCATTGTTTTCTTTCTCATCGGTACATGCCATTAACAGGACTTCTTCCTCCCGGTCATCTTCTCGCATAGTTTGCCTTGCTTTCCCCAATTGGGACACTCATAACGATAGTGTCAAGTTTCTTGCGGTGAAAGCATTCTATCAAATCTTTATTGGCAAATTGTCTCCTCGACCACGTCCTCCTCGGGCGAGACTCCTTCCTCTTCCTCTATTACCAAATCTTCCTCCATTGGTAATCTTGAGAGCTGTTCTTCTTCACGATCATCTTTCATCCTTTGTTCTTCAACTATCGTGCTACTTTGTAGCGCATCAATCGAGAGTTTAAATCACGTCGTTGGATTGAACTATTGAGCAAGCCACATAGTTGAATCTACGAGTGAGGACCTCAAGATCTTTTCAACAATAACCACCGGTTCTAGACTTTCTCCGCACATCTTCATTCTATTAGCGATGGCTAGCGTTCTTGCAAAGTACTCGTTGATGTTTTCATCCTCCTTCATTCCCAGCACTTCAAAATCCTTTCTTGCAACCTGTAGTTGAGCACGTTGGACTTTCGAAGATCCTTGATACTTTTGTTTCATTGATTCCCAGATCGTCTTCGAGCTACTCCGATCAAGAATTGTCTCCATGATAGTACGATCGATGCTCTGAAACAGGTAATTCTTTGCTTTCAAATCCTTCAGTTTGCTGTCTTCTCCTTTCTTGATCAATTCTGGAGTTGCACCTTCAGGGGGTACGAACACGCCATCTTCGATCAGCGACCAATACTCCTTTGAACGCAATAGATTCTCCATAAGCATGGACCAATGTTCATAATGTCCATCAAATTTTGGAATCGAGGGTTGGAGATATTGTACTTCTTTCTCAGTCATCGTTACGAAGGACACACACGCGAATTCTGGAAATTCTTTCTGAATTGGGGAAGAATGATTTCTAGGGTTCTTCACGAATTGGGAAAACTCACAAGCAACAGGCCCTTGCGAGCTCTGATGCCAATTGTTAAGGTGTAAAATTGTGAAGAAAAGCTCTACTATTTCATTGAGATATTGAGGGATATATACAATGGATCTTACAGAGCATCAAAACAGGAAAAACTAACTTCTCAACTAATTCTGTTGAGATAACTACACTAGCTTATCATATCACAAATGCTTATTACTTATCAGAGTGCTTATACAAACTAAACAATTACAAAACACTTAAAACTTCAACAAAAATGGGGTCGGATTCAAAAAGCGTGGTGACGGCAACTGTTGGCCGATAGTGACGAGAAAACCTAAGGCTAGCAGAGATGAAGAAGAGCGAAATGTCAAGGAATGTGTTTCTACCTTGTTTATTTTCCGTGGAAGTGGGAGAGGAAAGAGAAGCCCGGTGGCGATTCTAGACTATTTAATGAATCTAATGGACGAAAATGAGTAAAAGTCACTCTGCTTGTTCGCGTTAACTTGATAATCCAAACCCCAATTACGGCATGGACGGGTGGAAGAGGTTGGAAAGAGAAAAAACAAATAAGAATGGAAGGTCCGCTGTCTTGGTAATCTAAATTAATGCTATTGAGAATTGAGATAATTAAATTTAATTTGGAAATTCATTAAAGACTAGTTTTATTACCGTGCTATGCACGAGATGATTATGTTTACTTGGATATAAAATTAAGTTGGTGGAAAATGTATGAAGAATGGAGTTGTTGACGTACCAACCAATTTTTGAGTAAATGACTATAAGCGGTGGTTTTGAAAAAACGCAAGAGAAGAGAGTAAAAAAAAAATTAATCATTTGTTAATCTTTAAAATTAATATTAAATAAAGTCATTTATTAAAGTGGGTCTATAATACAACCAACACGTACTTGACAGACATATAAGCAGAATTGAACCTGATGGTACATAACATTGCATACAACATTACCAACATAACTAATCGTAATTAAAAAAATAAAGTTTGGACACTCAGCAACAACTTCCAACGTAAGGGGCATTCCCTCTGCAAATGCATATTCCTGTAAAATAGGAAACCAACCACGAAGAAGGGCTTTATTAAAAATGTATCCATAACGAAGAATTAAACATCCTTGCCAAGTCTTCCCATAGTGGTTAATCAGGCTCAATCCAACTGCATCTATCTTGGGAAAAACCACGTTGCAAAATTCAATGGGTAGGTGCTAGTGGAGGAAACGAACAAACAAATAAATATATGTTAAATATGAAGATCATTACTTATTTATTAAAAAATCAGTAGAATAACATAGCAAATAACATACCAAGTATGAAGTTGTTATGTCACTTTTGTCTAATTTGATGTGTAAAGATACAACAACCCGAGGTTGCCGTCCTATGTACATGGACTGGTCGCGATGAATTAATGTCATATGCATCTTCCTCTAAGATTGATGGTGCTTGGTTGAGTCTCAAAATTTTGGGTGGACACATAAGAAGGGAAGAACAAAAAATTCGACTTGTAACAGCGATGGAAATCTTGTCAAATCTTATTACGGTCATTGTAATAGTATCGCCAGTTCTTAAACTGTAAAACTTTCCCATTTCATTCCAACCATTGGTCAAGTAACATTCAGAGTTTCTCTTAGACACGTTAACTTGGAAGGTGTTTCTATGTTCATCAAGAAGATGCAGAACAAACCAGAAGTAGTGATGCCACGACTCACAATTAAATGCCAATTCTTCAAAATTAGAATAATGACCCAAAGCTCAACTTATTCCCTTAAACACAACGGTTCACATTTAGATCATTGAAACAAATGAAATAGATAGACGAAATATAGTAATTGATATAACCTTATTTATTTTACAAAAGGATCACTGAAAATACATATGATACCCAACGAAACACCATGTCAAACTTACTTATGTCTAACCGTGCTTACTACCACATTAAAAAACCAACAAAAAAAAACATGGCTTCCTACAATCTAATTCAGGGGCCTACATGAAGTCATCCTGCTACAGACATATACTTTGCCATTATATAAAACATTACGCAAGCCTCTATAATTGTCTTTCAGATAACTGCCACGGGGCCAAAGGTTAGATACATAACCTCAAAGCATTCCTTAGGGAACCCGAATATAACCTCCTGATTTTCAGTTAGAAATCGGTTGAAGCTTAGGTCAACCCACTCCCCTCCAACTGCACACTCCATGACGATGCTTGTAACAACACTGTCACTCTTAATTTCCCTAGGAAACCATTCCAATACACACAGCCAAGCTCGGCCAAATTCATCAATGATGGTGAGACTTGTTTGTGATGGTGTTAGACCATTCATACAAAAAGTGTAGGGTAAAATCTGCAAAAAAAACAATGTTAACAACAATGTAAATCAATTTAAATACGCTATCTTAAACATTGAACATACTAAGATAAACATATTATACCAATCTATGAAGATCAGATTTGGTCAGTCACTTGTGCAGGACAAAGTGAAAACGTGATTTATGGTGCATGGTCATCATCGAAGGTAACTCAAAACGATCTAACCATGGAAAATGTTCATCAAGTTTCTGCAGAGGAAAGTAAACAGCTGGTCTAGGGTAATCGACCTCAACACGAGTTCGGTCCTTAACTCGGATATCAAATGTGGTTAGCATCACGGTAAGTTAGTTCAATCCAACCACCAAGCTTCAACTGGTAATAAGAACCAAGGGTATGCCAACCTTCATAAAAGCATAGATACCCTTCTCTATAGTGTAGTCCAATTTCAAATCCAGTACCAGGTACATCCCGGAAAACAACTTTAGAGGGAATTCCATCAGGAAAGAAACCTCCCATGAAAGGAACAACACCAAATGCCTGTCAAATAAAAATTGCATTTTATCTGTCCATCGAAATCCATTTAACAATTAAAGATGACAACAATAATTTTTAATCAGGAACTTTGTTAAACACTGATTATAGATACTAACCACAATTGGGTCATATCCACAGGAGCAAGTGTAGATCAAATGCAATGTAATCTTCTCTTGCTGAAACCATGGCTTCAGAAGCTTTGCATGTAGATTTCTTCTGTCTTTGTCTCTTTTTTCCACATCTTGAAGCGTTAGCATTTTTTGTGGTGGAGGCGTTGTCAGCAACAGTTGCATGAAAAAGTCGTTTCCTTCGATCATTTTTGCTTCTTTTAACCTTAGGACTTGTAAAACAACCATCTGTGTGTGAGGCAAATGATTCTTCCTGCATGACACAAAGTCAAATTCAACAACATGCAAAGTGATTACAATAAAATAAGGATTCATTGTTGCATGCAAATATAGGAAACTACATTTGAGCACGTCATTGACGATATGTGGGCAAATGGAAAGTAGAAAGGAAGACAGTAGAGTAGTAGCTTGATGGAGCCAATTTTTAGTATGGTTTATGCTGCTACATGATACCGCCTAATGTCATGGGAAATGCCGAAGCGTAAGTAACCAAATCTACTTGCTTTTATTTCACTCGAAGAGAAAACTTTGTGTAAATAAATGGGTTTATAATTTTTTTTATAAATTTTTACTTACTAAAACTAGAGGAATGCCCGTGTGTTGCACGGGTTGTTATATTTTTTCAAATTTAATTTATTAACTTTTTTTCATAAAATATATAATTAAAAGTATAAATCATGTTTTTTAAAAGTTAGTATAATATATAATATAAATATGAGTTAAATTTTTTAGATAAATTATAAATTTTAGACGTTCCTTATATTGTGTATGAGGTTTGTAATATAAATAATTGTTAATGGTTTTTATGAGATTATCTGTTTCGAAATATTATTTTATTATTAAAGTGAAATGAATAGAGAACGTTCTTTCAAAACTTTTGAGAAAAATTGTGGAGCTTCCTTTGGGGATTCCTTTTCATAGATAGATAGATAGATATGATATAATATTTGTAAATACATTTTCATGTTAATTAATTTTTAACTTAATTCAATATTTTTCATTATATTTAGTAAGAAGATAATAATACTATTTAATATGTGGAATTTAGTGGCGTAAATTTAAAATATAGATAGATAAATATCTATGGTGAAAGATAAATCATAGAAAGCAAAAAGTTACTACTCTTTTTTATTTTCATCACCAATTAATAATTCATAAATTGAAATTTAAAATAAAATGAAATTCAACATAAAAGTGAAGTTAAAGAATTTTGATTTAAAATTGAATTTAGAAAACAATAATAATAAACAAATACATTCTCTATTATTTATTTTTACAATAATATGAAGAAGATCTAAAAGAAATATATGGTATTTAGTATTTACAAAATTAAATAGAACTATTATTTTAAAAAATAATGATAATAATTTTTTCTACAATGTATAATCTAAAAGGTTAAACATATTTTTGGTCTTTAAAATTTTTACAAATTGTGCTTTTAGTCCCTATAAAAGTTTTACTCACTTTTATTCCCACATTTTTTCCGTCAATGCTTTTAGTCTTATAACTTTTAATTGGGGCTTTTTAGAGCATCTCTAAGCGCTATTATGAGTCATAAGGGACTAAAAGCATTGACAGGGGTACATGTGGGGACTAAAAGTGAGTGAATTCTTTTATAGGGACTAAAATCAAAAATTGCAATTTTTTAGGAACTAAAAACATATTTAACTTCCTTTAAAAAAAACATATTTAACTCTAATATTAATAAGCAATAGGTTATCAATACACAATCTTGTATAAAAAAAGTAATAGGTTATCAATATTAATAAGCAATAGGTTATCAATATTAATAAGCAATAGGTTATCAATACACATCTCATTCAAAATAATAACCAATATTTTATTTAGTTTATTTTACACTCATTTATTTTATCATTTATGTAATTATATCTACTTAACTTAATGTTGCAAATAAAAAAAGTAAAATGCACGTGTATCATAATCTTTTAAATTTATCTAAACTATTTAATTAATAATATTCAGTTTCATCAAATTATTTTAAAGAAAATTATTAAAATAATAAATTTTGGTAAATATTATAATATGTATTTTAATTATTCTTTAAGCTTTTTTCTTAAAATATAATTGATAAGTATTAGTGTAACGGTCTAGGCAATCAAGAAGACACCAAGAAGCAAGAAATAACTAAAGTAAAAACCAAATGCATTATTAAATTACCCACTACAATTTAACACTAATAACACACTAAGTTTTATTTAATGTAGCCATGTCTATTAATTGAATCGATTATCACCCCATCACCTTAACGAAATCACTTGTTGAATACAAATAAACAAACCAAAAAAATACCATCATCGAATTTGTAGCCTTATCTTTTTATCCTCCAAGCCTTATTATATATTGACAAAATAGATCTAGAAGTCGGTGTAAACATGATTACAAAAAAAGATCAATTTATAACCTACACAAACACACATGTATCTAAAATAGCTAGAATCTTCTATAGATACGATGCAGGGAACTCTTATTAAAAGTTTTCTACTGGATTCAATTACTGATTTTCAAACTGACACGACTCAAAAGAAACTTCCGAAACTCACACAAACAACCTAGAAAAGTCTATAATTTTATCACCTACAATATAAATCTCCATGAGAAGCATTGGATAAAGAACAATATATACAACAATCACATAGATTTAAAGTAATTTGATCGCCTACAATTAACTCTTCTTCATGAGAAGCATCACACAAACAAAGCAACAATATTCAACAATCACAAATTGAGAATAACTCTCCCAACTTGCAAGGAAATGAAAAAAAATGAAGTGACTCACACTTAGAGAACATCAAAAACAAACTCACTACACTAATGACACTAACTCAACATAAAATGGGAATGAAATTAAGAGGAGTTGGTAGGGAGTGTGAGTGTGTAGAGTTTATATAGTTAGTAAAAATGTGACTTTTAGAGTCCAATAGTTATAAGTGATTAATAATAGTAATATAATATTAATGTCATCGCTTTTTTAGACCTAGTGGAAATTAAAATAGTGGTTATAAATGCTTTTCAAATAGTGTATTTTTTTAGGAATACAAATAGTGTTTATTTATAAATGTAAAGCACAATTTATTTAAAAACGTAAAAGATAAAAAATTTCTTTTGTGTGAAACCTTAAATCACAAAGTGATAATAATAATAATAATAATAATAATGATATAATAATAATTTATAAAGACAATAGTAATTTGATTGAAATTATTATTATAATTATGTCAATATATTACATATAGTTAGTTTATTTTCGATAAAGTGGATGGAATATCTACCGTCAAAGAAAACGTGGATGGAATATGTATGTGGTTGCAAGTCTTAATTAATAATAAATAAAAACATTATTACAACTTAATATGGGATGTTGCAAAACATAAAGTGTCTGAAATTAATATTATAATTATATACTTTATATACTTTAATATATTATAATTAGTTCTTTAGATAAGAGATTAAGTTGTTGGAAATGTCAAAGAAAAATGGGATGAAATATGAGATTAACTTAATAGATTAGAATATATGACGTTTTGAAACTATTGTTTTTTTTTTAAAACCATTCATATTCCTGATTAAAAATGTAATATAAAAAAAAACTCAAATAAAGTATAAGAGAACTATTAAAACAAAATTTAAATTAATAAACCCAAAGTAACCAAAAGTTCTCTTTTTGAACAAAAGTAACTCAAAGATTAACCATCGCCAAAGATTCTTTTTTTCCTTTTCTAAAAATAAAAGAGGAAAATACACTATTCTAACAACAAAAATCCATGAAAATTATAAATAAATATAAATATAGAAATGAACACAATTTTTCTTAAAAAGATATGAAGCTAAAGTCTACGTTTTTTTATGTTTCATGTGGTTTTTATTTTTGTAAATAATAAAATAATGCTCAATTCTCCTAGTCATCAAACTTTATGTCTTTATATTTTTATTCAACTCATATCAATACACACTTATTGTCTTTAATTATATAATAACTGAAAAAATATAATGGGTCTTAATAATTTAGCCTTAATATGTAATCATTAATATAAGTCTCCTTATATGTGTAAATTATAAAAAGATATTAATATAATTGAAAATCTAATTGGAAAATTAATGAGGATGATGTGGAGCATCTTAGAGGCTTGGAAAAAATCTTCCTTTAGATATTTACTAGGGGAATACACGTGCGATGCACGAGTTGTTATATAATTTTTTTCCTTTAATTTTATATAGATTTTATACAAATATATACATAAGTTGTCGATATAAATTATGTATTTTAAAAATATAGTATTACATTAATATATTGTTGAATTTTTATTTATGCCATATTCTTATATAGTGTATTGTTTTTTAATATGCACAATTGTCCAAATTTTAGTGAGCTTAATTGTTGAAAATAAAATCTTACTAAACTTCATTTTACTTAGTAATAATAAATGTCATTCTATTTAATATCTTGAATTTATGAGCATGAATTTTAATAATAAAGACATGTGAAAAATAATATAAATAATAAGAATATTTTTGATATAGCATTTTTTAATATGTGTAAGACAAAGAAGAAAAATAATAATGATAATAATTGAAGATCAATACTAATGAGAATATTTTTGATATAACATATAGCCTAAATAAACACTACGTAAAAAAAATTCTTTTGTTTAAAAACAAAAATAATGGTTTAATATGTGAAAGTTTAAGGATGAAAATAATGAGATTTTATATTTCTTTTAAAACATTAGAATAAAAATAACTAAGTTATACTAAGAAAGTGATCATAATATATTGATAAACATATTTGGAAGTGACTTACATTTGTAATGTGCGTCTTGCATTTGCTTTTCTCTTATAATGTTATTCTATTTTTATTTTATTCTTCCAAATTTCAGTGACATCCTCTAAATATTATTATTATATTAAGCTTGGATGAGTTTAAATTAAATAAGTTAATGGTTGTGTATGAATAAATATAAATCATAGAAATTAGAAAGTAACTACTCTTTATTTTATTTTTTCTTTATTTCTTTGTTTATTCATCAATTAATAATTCATAAATATTAATTAAAACAAAATTTGAAACTTAAAACAAAAGTGATAATAAGGAATTTAGATTTAATAGGAAACTTAGAAAGAGAAAACAATCAAAATCAAATATTTATTTTTATTCTTTATAATGATATGAAAAATATATGGCCATTATTCACAATATGAAATGAAAGATTTATTTTATTATAATTGTTTTTTATGCAACTTATAATCTAAATAAGTTACATGAAGTGGAGAGTAAACATATAATATTTGTAAAAGAATTGAAACATTTAAATCTGAAGCTTTATTTGGTTGTTTTTACCTCAAGCACTATTCTTATTTAAAATTAACCATTTTAGATGTGAATTTGTAAATAAAAAGTATTAGATAGAATATATACTAAAGACATTAGATATGATGATAGTTGAAGAAAATGATATTTTTTTTCCTTTGTGTTATAGAGAAGAGACACCTAATGTAATTTCCTTCTTAGAAGTGACACTAAAGGTTATGAAGTTTCAAGGAACATATGCAACTCATTTAGATCTAGCACATCATACAATTTTACAAAACTATAAAATTTAATATTTTTCTAAAGAACAATATTAAACTATACATCATTTCTCAATGCCTATAACTTTACAAAAAATTGTTGTCTATTTGTCAACTTCAAACTATCAAGAACATGAAATTCTTTATCCTTTTTGCGAATTCTACATCTCGTGCAGCAACTTGCTCCTTTCTTCTACTCCTTGTTTTCTATATGATTCTTGCACCTAATGTAATTTCCTTCTTAGAAATGACACCAAAGATTATGAAGGTCGTGGAACATATGCAACTCATTTAGATCTAACACATCATACAATCATACAAAAAATTAAACATTTTTCTTAAGAACAATATTAAAATATACATAATTTCTCAATGTCTATAACTTTTCAAAAAATCATTGCCTATTTGTCAACTTAAAACTGTTAAGAACATAAAAATCTTTACCCTTTTTGTGCATTCTACACCTTCTTGTGAAACTTGCTCCTTTCTTCTACTTCTTATTTTTTATATGATTCTTTTTGTCAAAACCTCTACCCTAACCATCAAAAGATCTCTCCTTTAAATAGTCATTTCTTGTTATAATTAGTTTAAACTCTATTTCTTCCACTCATATTCCACTAACTCATGAGTTTATTGTAAATTAAAACAATAATTCATGTAAATGTGAAACCCCTCCATTCAATGCATAATGGTTACATACAAAAGAATTTTAAAGGTCAACTTATTATTTCTTATTTCATCTAAACTATTATAATTGATAAATATATTTATTAATTCAATTAATTTAAATTTTGACCAATTCTAATAATAATAATATAATTTCTATGTAAATAAATATATAATTTAAACAAAACATTTAGAATAAATAGTAATAAATATAAAAAACAAAACAATAAAAAGTAACTAATATAAGAACATAAAATTGAGTTTAGAATGAACACATAATTGAGCTCATAAGTCTCACGAATTGATAATGAACATTGATTAATATAAAAAAAATCTTGTTTTTTATATTTAATTATATATTAAAATCAAAGTCTCATTTATACAAAAATTATGATTAAATATAATATAATGTGTAAATTTATTACTATATTGGAATTTATTAGTAGTAGTGGGTTGGACACAAAGGTAGGAATTAATAAATAATAAAAGAGAAGTTTTTTAATAGACAAAAATAAAAGCAAAAATTCAAGAATTATTGTGGAGACTCCATTGGGGATTCTTTTACTTATATGTATAGAAGATATAGATATAGATAAACATTTCCCTTCATTGTGTTATGAATAATTTTATGTTTAATTCCTATTAGCAATCCATAATGGTAGGTTTTTATTCTTCTTGAGAATGCTCATAGGCATCACCAAATATTTTATTCCACTAAGAGTAGCATTTAATAATAAGAAGTTAGTGGTAATAATGAATTTAAGTCTCATTTAATTGTAAATTATAAATAAATATTAATAAAATTAAAAAATTTATTGAAAAATAAATGGAAATGATGTGGAGCATCCTAGAGCTTGGAAAAAAGCTTCCTTTAGATATTTACTAGGAGAATACTGCAAATGCGATGCACGAGTTGTTATATAATTTTTTTCCTTTAATTTTATATAGATTTTATACAAATATATACATAAGTTGTCGATATAAATTATGTATTTTAAAAATATAGTATTACATTAATATTTTTTTTATTTATGTCATATTCTTATATAGTGTATTTTTTAATATGCACAATTGTCCAAATTTTAGTGAGCTTAATTGTTGAAAATAAAATCTTACTAAACTTCATTTTACTTAGTAATAATAAATGTCATTCTATTTAATATCTTGAATTTATGAGCATGAATTTTAATAATAAATACATGTGAAAAATAATATAAATAATAAGAATATTTTTGATATAGCATTTTTTAATATGTGTAAGACAAAGAAGAAAAATAATAATGATAATAATTGAAGATCAATACTAATGAGAATATTTTTTTATATAACATATAGCCTAAATAAACACTACGTAAAAAAAATTCTTTTTGTTTAAAAACAAAAATAATGGTTTAATATGTGAAAGTTTAAGGATGAAAATAATGAGATTTTATATTTATTTAAAAACATTAGAATAAAAATAACTAAGTTATACTAAGAAAGTGATCATAATATATTGATAAACATGTTTGGAAGTGACTTACATTTGTAATGTGCGTCTCGCATTTGCTTTTCTCTTATAATGTTATTCTATTTTTATTTTCTTCTTCCAAATTTCAGTGACATCCTCTAAATATTATTATTATATTAAGCTTGGATGAGTTTAAATTAAATAAGTTCATGGTTGTGTATGAATAAATATAAATCATAGAAATTAGAAAGTAACTACTCTTTATTTTATTTTTTCTTTATTTCTTTGTTTATTCATCAATTAATAATTCACAAATATTAATTAAAACAAAATTTGAAACTTAAAACAAAAGTGATAATAAGGAATTTAGATTTAATAGGAAACTTAGAAAGAGAAAACAATCAAAATCAAATCTTTATTTTTATTCTTTATAATGATATGAAAAATATATGGTCATTATTCACAATATGAAATGAAAGATTTATTTTATTATAATTGTTTTTTATGCAACTTATAATCTAAATAAGCTACATAAAGTGGAGAGTAAACATATAATATTTGTAAAAGAATTGAAACATTTAAATTTGAAGCTTTATTTGGTTGTTTTTACCTCAAGCACTATTTTTATTTAAAATTAACCATTTTAGATGTGAATTTGTAAATAAAAAGTATTAGATAGAATATATACTAAAGGCATTAGATATGATGATAGTTGAAGAAAATGATATTTTTTTTCCTTTGTGATATAGAGAAGAGACACCTAATGTAATTTCCTTCTTAGAAGTGACACCAAAGGTTATGAAGTTTCAAGGAACATATGCAACTCATTTAGATCTAGCAAATCATACAATTTTACAAAACTATGAAATTAAACATTTTTTTTGGCAAAAAATTAAACATTTTTATAAAGAACAATATTAAAATATACATCATTTCTTAATGTCTATAACTTTACAAAAAATCGTTGCCTATTTGTCAACTTCAAACTATCAAGAACACAAAATTCTTTACCCTTTTTGTGATTTCTACATCTTGTGAAACTTGCTCCTTTCTTCTACTCCTTGTTTTTTATATGATTATTGCACCTAATGTAATTTCTTCTTAGAAGTGACACTGAAGGTTATGAAGGCTCAAGGAACATATGTAACTCATTTAGATCTAGCACATCATACAATTTTACAAAACTATAAAATTTAATATTTTTCTAAAGAACAATATTAAACTATACATCATTAATTTCTCAATGCCTATAACTTTACAAAAAATTGTTGTCTATTTGTCAACTTCAAACTATCAAGAACATGAAATTCTTTATCCTTTTTGCGAATTCTACATCTCGTGCAACTTGCTCCTTTCTTCTACTCCTTGTTTTCTATATGATTCTTGCACCTAATGTAATTTCCTTCTTAGAAGTGACACCAAAGATTATGAAGGCTCGTGGAACATATGCAACTCATTTAGATCTAACACATCATACAAAAAATTAAACATTTTTCTTAAGAACAATATTAAAATATACATAATTTCTCAATGTCTATAACTTTACAAAAAATCATTGCCTATTTGTCAACTTAAAACTGTTAAGAACATACAAATCTTTACCCTTTTTGTGTGCATTCTACACTTTCTTGTGAAACTTGCTCCTTTCTTCTACTTCTTATTTTTTATATGATTCTTTTTGTCAAAACCTCTACCCTAACCATCCAAAGATCTCTCCTTTAAATAGTCATTTCTTGTTATAATTAGTTTAAACTCTATTTCTTCCACTCATATCCCACTAACTCATGAGTTTATTGTAAATTAAAGCAATAATTCATCTAAATGCGAAACCCCTCCATTCAATGCATAATGGTTACATAAAAAAGAATTTTAAAGATCAACTTATTATTTCTTATTTCATCTAAACTATTATAATTGATAAATATATTTATTAATTCAATTAATTTAAATTTTGACCAATTCTAATAATAATATAATTTCTATGTAAATAAATGTATAATTTAAAAAAAAACATTTAGAATAAATAGTAATAAATATAAAAAACAAAACAATAAAAAGTAACTAATATAAGAACATAAAATTGAGTTTAGAATGAACACATAATTGAGCTCAAAAGTCTCATGAATTGAGAATGAACATTGATTAATATAAAAAAAATCTTGTTTTTTTATATTTAATTATATATTAAAAATTAAAATCAAAGTCTCATTTATACAAAAATTATGATTAAATATAATATAATGTGTAAATTTATTACTATGTTGGAATTTATTAGTAGTAGTGGGTTGGACACAAAGGTAGGAATTAATAAATAATAAAAGAGAAGTTTTTTAATAGACAAAAATAAAAGCAAAAATTCAAGAATTATTGTGGAGGCTCCATTGGGGATTCTTTTACTTATATGTATAGAAGATATAGATAAACATTTCCCTTCATTGTGTTATGAATAATTTTATGTTTAATTCCTATTAGCAATCCATAATCGTAGGTTTTTATTCTTCTTGAGAATGCTCATAGGCATCACCAAATATTTTATTCCACTAAGAGTAGCATTTAATAATAAGTTAGTGGTAATAATGAATTTAAGTCTCATTTAATTGTAAATTATAAATAAATATTAAAAAAATTAAAAAATTTATTGAAAAATAAATGGAAATGATGTGGAGCATCCTAGAGCTTGGAAAAAAGCTTCCTTTAGATATTTATATAGATAGACTAGGGGGAATACCCGTGCGTTGCACGAATTGTTATATTTTTATTTTATTTTATGTAGTTCATATATAAAAATAAATAAGTTGTTAATATACATTATGTATAATAAAAATAAAAATTTATATCAATATGTTGTGTCATTTTTTATATTTTAAAATTATTTATTTTAGGTAATACTCTTATAAGTCGTATATAATTTTAAATATAAAATAATCGCAAATAATTATTATGAGATAATTGTTGACAATATAATTTTATAAAAATAAAATTAATTTTAGAAAGTCATTGAATACTTAAGGACTTATTCAATAAAATGGTTCATAAAAAAACATAGTTAAGATCCTTCAAAAAAATAAAAAATAAAACATGGTTAAGAATAAAGTGGAGTAAAATAGTGTTATTACATATAAGAAAAATGAAAAGAAACATATTTTCAGTGTAACAAAACGAAAAGTAAGAACTTAAAATATGATTAGTATAATCATCTTAAATTATATTAAACTTTTTGAATGCTTGCAAAATCAACATGAACAAAAATTCTTAATTTAAAGAAAAATGAGAGTATGTTGGATAGTTTTTTTTTTTACAAAGTTTGTGGGATAGATTTTAACATATAAAAGTTTTTTTTAACTCATAAACTTTAAAATCAATTAATATGAAAAGATTGAAAATCAATATCTGTTACAAAGTAGACTATAGTTATTATACTACTAACCATACTAATTTAGAAGACTTATACAATAAATTTTAAAGCGTATATTAAATATTATTTTAATTTAAATACATAAATGTAATACATAAATTCTAAAACTGATAAAAACCCTACCTCTTCCACCAATATTCTACTAACTCATGAGTTTGTTGTCAAATAAAGAAATTATTCACATGAACATGAAATCCCATCCTTTCAATGTATAATTGTTACTAAAAGAGAATTCTAAAGGTCAACTAATTATTTTTATTTCAAAAACAACTTATATTAGTTTTGATTAAAAAGAGAAAAACATGTACATTGTAATATTTTTAAATCATCTAATTCATTATATTTGGTAAATATATTATTCAACTAATTGAGATTTGTATCATTTCTAATTAAATAATGTCTTTCTAAATAAAGATATAATTTTAAAAAATACTTTGAGATTTATCTATCTATCTATCTATCTATCTATCTATATATATATATATATATATATATATATATATATATATATATATATATATATATATATATATATATATATATATATATATATGTAAAAAATGGAAAAAATAAATAAAACTTCATCTCATAAGTCTCATGAATTTATTTCAATGAATAGATATTAATAGAAAATAGAAAATTGATTTTTGATGTTTAATTGTATATTTAAAATCAAAATGAAAGTCTTCCTTACGTATATTAAAAATATAAATATTAGTTGAATAAAATATAAGTTATAAATTATTATTTTTATCAAAATTATATTTATATTAAATTGGAGATGATTTATGAATTTATTTGTCTTTTTCCTCTTGGATAATTTTCCACCAAGGGTCTCTTCATAAATATCAGGATCATTCACTTCTCTCACAAATGATTGTCTATTGGAAGTAGCATCAAAGAATAACATAGAGGATCAAAACCATTGGAAGAAACATCTCAAATAGAAAGCAACATGCGTTATGAAATAACTATTTTTTGGAGGCAAATGCCCAAAATTTCTATTAAATACTTATTTGGAAAAAACAGCGAAGAAAATTCATAACAAAATTTCAATTATAGTTTCACCATACAATCAAGAAGATTACAATTAACTGTTGAAGATATATTCCAATCTATAAGAATAGATAGTTGAGTCTATTTACTGAACATACAAATATGATCATGAAACGTGAAGCCTATAACAATTTCAATGCTAAATTAACAATCAATAAAAGCCTAAGAAAAAAAGACAAATTTACATGGAATTTTTTGGAACTCCAACTACTGTAATGCATTTCTTCAAGCTTGGTTATTAGTGATGTAACAACCAAAAAGTGTTGTAAAAAGTGAAAAGATAAGTGGTGATCCCTCTTCTCAATTTTTTTTAGGTATTTATAGTATATCTAAAGAATACTTAAAGTCAAAGAAAATGAAAAGATTCTAATGAATGTCTATTATAATAATAATAATAGTAATTAATAATTAATACTAATAACAATAATAATTAATACTAATAACAATAAAAGGCAACCAAAATCAAACATGAAATAGTGGATGAATAAGGGATGGGTTTTTTTGGAAATAAGGGAAGGGAAGTTCAAAAATTAAGCTTACTTTAGTTAGAGATGTATAGGCAGATGGAATATTAAGTGGTTTCCAATTCCAAGCGTATTATCTCATTATGCACTGTTGAACCATGCATACCTCAAGTTAAATTTGAAAGTTGTTAATTGCAAAAATAAATAAATATTGAAAGTTGTTAAATTTGAATAAATTAATAATTTATTTAAATTAACAATAAATTAACATGTTATTTTATAACTAAAATTAAGCTATTAAAATTAATTAATTTTTTAATATTCCACTAAGAGCATCATTTAATAAGTTAGTGGCAATTATGTTCTTTCATTGAATTAAAGTCGGATTTATGTGTTAAATTATAAATAAATATTATAATAAACAAAAATCATGAGATGCATTGTGGAGGCTCCATTGGGGATTTCTTTACATAGATAGATAGATAGATAGATAGATAGATAGATATAGATATATAATATATAGGTAATTCATAGAAACATAGACATAATTTTATCTAAATATAAAAAGCTTATTTTACATGAGATTTTTATTTTTATTTACCAATTATAATAGTTTAGATGAAATAAGAAATTATTAGTTGACCTTTAATATTTTTCTATGATACAATTATGCATTTAAAAGGAGGGGTTTTACTTAAATAATAGTTAAATACTATTCCACTAAGAGTATCATTTAATAAGCTAGTGGTTATCATGAATTGAAGTCTCATTTATGTGGAAATTAGAAATAAATAATAATATAGTTAAAAATCTAATTGAAAAACAAAGGAAAATGATGTGGAGCATCCTAGAGCTTGGAAAAAAGCTTCCTTTAGAGATTTACTAGGAGAATACTCGTGCGATGCACGAGTTGTTATATAATTTTTTTCCTTTAATTTTATATAGATTTTATACAAATATATACATAAGTTGTCGATATAAATTATGTATTTTAAAAATATAGTATTACATTAATATATTTTTATTTATGCCATATTCTTATATAGTGTATTTTTTAATATGCACAATTGTCCAAATTTTAGTGAGCTTAATTGTTGAAAATAAAATCTTACTAAACTTCATTTTACTTAGTAATAATAAATGTCATTATATTTAATATCTTGAATTTATGAGCATGAATTTTAATAATAAAGACATGTGAAAAATAATATAAATAATAAGAATATTTTTGATATAGCATTTTTAATATGTGTAAGACAAAGAAGAAAAATAATAATGATAATAATTGAAGATCAATACTAATGAGAATATTTTTTGATATAACATATAGCCTAAATAAACACTACGTAAAAAAAAAATTCTTTTGTTTAAAAACAAAAATAATGGTTTAATATGTGAAAGTTTAAGGATGAAAATAATGAGATTTTATATTACTTTTAAAACATTAGAATAAAAATAACTAAGTTATACTAAGAAAGTGATCATAATATATTGATAAACATGTTTGGAAGTGACTTACATTTGTAATGTATGCCTCTAGCATTTGCTTTTCTCTTATAATGTTATTCTATTTTTATTTTCTTCTTCCAAATTTCAGTGACATCCTCTAAATATTATTATTATATTAAGCTTGGATGAGTTTAAATTAAATAAGTTCATGGTTGTGTATGAATAAATATAAATCATAGAAATTAGAAAGTAACTACTCTTTATTTTATTTTTTCTTTATTTCTTTGTTTATTCATCAATTAATAATTCACAAATATTAATTAAAACAAAATTTGAAACTTAAAACAAAAGTGATAATAAGGAATTTAGATTTAATAGGAAACTTAGAAAGAGAAAACAATCAAAATCAAATCTTTATTTTTATTCTTTATAATGATATGAAAAATATATGGCCATTATTCACAATATGAAATGAAAGATTTATTTTATTAAAATTTTTTTTATGCAACTTATAATCTAAATAAGCTACATAAAGTGGAGAGTAAACATATAATATTTGTAAAAGAATTGAAACATTTAAATTTGAAGCTTTATTTGGTTGTTTTTACCTCAAGCACTATTTTTATTTAAAATTAACCATTTTAGATGTGAATTTGTAAATAAAAAGTATTAGATAGAATATATACTAAAGGCATTAGATATGATGATAGTTGAAGAAAATGATATTTTTTTTCCTTTGTGATATAGAGAAGAGACACCTAATGTAATTTCCTTCTTAGAAGTGACACCAAAGGCTATGAAGTTTCAAGGAACATATGCAACTCATTTAGATCTAGCAAATCATACAATTTTACAAAACTATGAAATTGAACATTTTTTGACAAAAATTAAACATTTTTATAAAGAACAATATTAAAATATCCATCATTTCTTAATGTCTATAACTTTACAAAAAGTCGTTGCCTATTTGTCAACTTCAAACTATCAAGAACACAAAATTCTTTACCCTTTTTGTGATTTCTACATCTTGTGAAACTTGCTCCTTTCTTCTACTCCTTGTTTTTATATGATTATTGCACCTAATGTAATTTCTTCTTAGAAGTGACAATCAAGGTTATGAAGGCTCAAGGAACATATGCAACTCATTTAGATCTAGCACATCATACAATTTTAAAAACTATAAAATTTAATATTTTTCTAAAGAACAATATTAAACTATACATCATTTCTCAATGCCTATAACTTTACAAAAAATTGTTGGCTATTTGTCAACTTCAAACTATCAAGAACATGAAATTCTTTATCCTTTTTGGGAATTCTACATCTCGTGCAACTTGCTCCTTTCTTCTACTCCTCCTTGTTTTCTATATGATTCTTGCACCTAATGTAATTTCCTTCTTAGAAGTGACACCAAAGATTATGAAGGCTCGTGGAACATATGCAACTCATTTAGATCTAACACATCATACAATCATACAAAAAATTAAACATTTTTCTTAAGAACAATATTAAAATATACATAATTTCTCAATGTCTATAACTTTACAAAAATCATTGCCTACTTGTCAACTTAAAACTCATTAAGAACATAAAAATCTTTACCCTTTTTGTGCATTCTACACCTTCTTGTGAAACTTTCTCCTTTCTTCTACTTCTTATTTTTTATATGATTCTTTTTGTCAAAACCTCTACCCTAACCATCCAAAGATCTCTCCTTTAAATTGTCATTTCTTGTTATAATTAGTTTAAACTCTATTTCTTCCACTCATATCCCACTAACTCATGAGTTTATTGTAAATTAAAGCAATAATTCATGTCAATGTGAAACCCTCCATTCAATGCATAATGGTTACATAAAAAAAAATTTTAAAGGTCAACTTATTATTTCTTATTTCATCTAAACTATTATAATTGATAAATATATTTATTAATTCAATTAATTTAAATTTTGACAAATTCTAATAATAATATAATTTCTATGTAAATAAATATATAATTTAAAAAAACATTTAGAATAAATAGTAATAAATATAAAAACAAAACAATAAAAAGTAACTAATATAAGAACTTAAAATTGAGTTTAGAATGAACACATAATTGAGCTCATAAGTCTCATGAATTGAGAATGAACATTGATTAATATAAAAAAATCTTGTTTTTTTATTTAATTATATATTAAAAATTAAAATCAAAGTCTCATTTATACAAAAATTATGATTAAATATAATATAATGTGTAAATTTATTACTATGTTGGAATTTATTAGTAGTAGTGGGTTGGACACAAAGGTAGGAATTAATAAATAATAAAAGAGAAGTTTTTTAATAGACAAAAATAAAAGCAAAAATTCAAGAATTATTGTGGAGGCTCCATTGGGGATTCTTTTACTTATATGTATAGAAGATATAGATAAACATTTCCCTTCATTGTGTTATGAATAATTTTATGTTTAATTCCTATTAGCAATCCATAATCGTAGGTTTTTATTCTTCTTGAGAATGCTCATAGGCATCACCAAATATTTTATTCCACTAAGAGTAGCATTTAATAATAATAATAATAATAAGTTAGTGGTAATAATGAATTTAAGTCTCATTTAATTGTAAATTATAAATAAATATTAATAAAATTAAAAAATTTATTGAAAAATAAATGGAAATGATGTGGAGCATCCTAGAGCTTGGAAAAAAGCTTCCTTTAGATATTTATATAGATATAGATATGTCTGAAAAAATTTTATTGACGTAAACAATTTTAACAACTACTCTAATTTTGATAGAAAATAGAAAATACAATAAACTTGACACCTGTTCATTGGATATATTGGGTGAAATGTAAAACGGAGTCGTGGCATCTTTAGGTGAAGCTAAATTTTTTTTCATAAACATTAACTAAATTAACCAAAATTTATGCAGGAGTGGCGCGTTAACGTCAAACACTATTCGATCGTTATACGAAAAACCGTTCTTTAAATTTCTAATAACTTACAATTAAATATTTTAAAATCAACTACTATATATATATATATATATATATATATATATATATATATATATATATATATATATATATATATATATATATTTCTGATTTTTCAATGACCTTGCATTGTCCATCTACCATTCACAGACATCCCTTGTCCGATCAAGAAGTGTTGATGGAGCATTTCACACTAAACAAAGCAAACACAAGCGGACCAAGATCAAATAAAAAAACTAAATGACCTAAAGGAACTAAAGTAATCATTGCAAACAAAGATACTCACACTTTCAATTACTTCTGACTATGTATTCCGTCATAGATTTACACAGATTTAGGGCGGAGAGTTAGAAAGCTAAGACCCAACTTGTCCAATCACAAGTAACACGACTAACTATAGTCACGAGCAACCACCTTCATTAAGCCCCAAACATCTTCCAACTTGACGCCATCCTTGGGAAAGAAACACCTCGCAACCACGTTTGATCACCGCGACCTCGAACTCGTTACGGCGTTGGTCAAACAACATCACAGATTCAACCAGCTGCTGCCTGTATTGCATGGAGAACAGAGATGGCAACCTAACCTCCAACTGCATAAACAACGAAAATGCATTTAAAATAATGACTAAAAGAAGGGGAAGAACAAAAACTGAACCAAACCAGCGCATCTTACAGCATCTGGAACTGATTCAACTTCGTAGTGCTCAAATTTTATGCCTAGGACAAAATGGAAAGAACGACCACTTCTTTTTGGAGGTGAGGCACTCATGGCTGAGAAGATGAAAGGTGTTGTGCATAATGAAACGTTATCATATATACTAAAACACATGCTGAGGCCATCCATCCATCTTTCCCTTTGTTTAAAAACCATCATCATCTAACGGCTGTAATTGTTTCACGAAGATCAATGTGTCTTTGAGCAAATTTTCTAAGCTCATTTACTCTGCAAGATGATGGAAAATAACATATCTCCATGATTAAAAAAATTCTCTCGGTTATAAATGAAACATTTTATATTGTTTACTTATTGTTGTGATTCAGTTATAAAAATAACATACACCATAGAGTTACGTGTCAACAAACAAAACAAACTACATAATAAAACATCATTTTTACACCATACAATGACGTGTCAACAAACAAAACAACCTCTAGATTAAAACATCATTTTTTGAGGGTCCATGCTGAAAAAAAAATCGAAAAAAAAAAATCAATCTCCTGCCATAGTGAGAAGCAGATTAGTATTTTGTAGATAAAGGGTAAATCTAGAAAGTTTAGGTAAATTGTACATTGGTATGTTAAAAGTACCATTATTTTGGAACAAAAAACGAGGTTAAAAGTACCAAAGATCAGGAACGGAGAGAGTATTTCATTTCCACATCAATAAAAGCCAATAGTGAATTAAAAATGGTTTTTTCTAAACCAAATTAATTTACAGCCAACAAGTAAAAAAAAAAAGCTAACAACCAACAATAATTGATAGTCATTAACACACTTAGTTTATTTAAGGGTAAAATATGTTTTTAGTCCCTACAAAATTTCGTTTTTTTAAATTAGTCCCTACATTAATGAAATAGGCGTTTTGGTCATTACATTTTTTTCCGTTTTCATTAAGAGTCCCCGTCGTTAACTCCATTTGAATAGGCAACTGAAAAGTGACGTGACTTTTACACGTGGTTTTTTTTTAATTACATGGGAAACCAAACCAGGTCAATCTTGATTAATTACATGACCTATTATGTCTAAGTTAGAGACTTAATCAATCAAACCAGGTGGGATACGAGTTAAACGGGTAGGTTTTAGATCCACATCATGTGAGTCATATTGATTAATCCACGTGTAAGTTACTGATATGCCACGTAATTTAAAAAAACTCACGTGTAAAAGCCACGTCACTTTTTCATTGCCTAATCCGATGGAGTCAACGACAGAGACTCTTAATGAAAACGGGAAAAAAATGTAGAGACCAAAACACCTATTTCGTTAATGTAGGGACTAATTTAAAAAAACAAAATTTTGTAAGGACTAAAAACATATTTTACCCTTTATCTACACTATATTGATACAATTTAACCACATATGATAATACCATTAAGGACACTTGGTAACTTTGACACTTCAATTTCTTAGGGTCAAATTTGTCTTTAATTGTTTCACTTACATTTCCTCTTTTTATCATCTTTTCACTTTTCTCTTACACTCTCTTTCTTCCTTTTTCACTTTTCTCTTACATTCTCTTTTTCTTCCTTTTTTCTTTTTTACTTTACTTTACTTTTTTTCCCATAAACAATTCTTTTTCTTTCTCTTATCACCTCACTTTAGTTTTTAACTAAATTTCTAATCTACACTACTCGACTAAAATTACCTATAAAAATATAAATGAGTCACACTAAAAAAAAAAGAAAAAATCTATCATCACCTTATTGGAAAAAGTTATTGATAATCTATTATGTATATTTTACTATCTACTATAATCTACTAATCAACCAAAATAATCAATTGAAACTACGAGATAATCTATGATGGTATATTAAAAACACAGGATAATTGCAGACCGATATATAAAAAAACAGAAATTAATTATTGTCATTGATAATCAAAAAATTGAAGACTACTATAAACCTACTATTTTAAAAACAAGAGAAGACTTAATGATTATTTAAACTACTCGATTAATATTTAAAACAAATATTTCTTATTGATAATCAATTGAAACTACGAGATAAATCTATGACCGATATATAAAAACATGGGATAACCGCATGGATTAATATTTGCCATTGGTAATTTAAATTTTTAAAGACTACTATAAACCTACTACCTAAAAAAACAAGAATGTTTAATGACTATTTAAAACAGATTAATATTTAAAACACACGCGACAAATATTTCTCACTAATACCTAAAATAGGACAAATAGTTGTCACCGATATATAAGAAAACACGGGATACATATTTTTATTGATAATCTACTATCTATCTTTTACTATCTACTATAATCTACTAATCAACTCAAATAATCAATTGAAACTATGAGATAAACTGTGATTGATACATAAAAACACTAATAATCGCACCGATATATAACAAAATACGGGGATAGCGGATAAATGCAATGATATATATATTTATTTGAATCTCATTTTTATCTACTTTAAATTTATTTTTATTTTCACGGGGTAATGTTAATACTATTTTAAGACTGTCCAAGTTCATTCATAAAAGAACACGATAAGATTTCGTGCGTATGCACGGGTATTCTACTAGTTAATTATAAAAGCTATTAATTAGTCAAAGTATTAAGGAAAATAAGGAAGAGGTAGTAGTAGTAGTAGAGGAACTAACCCTCAATGTGACGAAGAAGGCGAAGTGGTCGCGGTGTCCATCTCTGACGCGGTGGTGAGATTCCCGGTGTGGCGGAGCTCCGGCGAAGGTTCTCCAAACTTCAAATTTCTTGAGGGGTTTTCATGCAGACGGTGAGGGGATCAAAAATATCTAGTTATTTTTTTATCAGAGACCTATGGTGGCTGGAAAAGAAGAAAAAATTGTGGTTGGGCAATTTCCAATCTAGTTGTTTTCGAGTGAATGAAATGAGGAATATCACATTCTAAATATCCCATACTCACTCAGGTGCTACTGGCTTCCCCTCTTTATACCCCATCCCAACCAATGCATTATACATATCTCTCCATAAAAATAATTTCTGTTCCACACAGTTTACTTTCAAGCTTAAATTTTCTCCCTCAACTTTGTCCAAATGGCCATTTATTTTTACCAGCTTTTGCAAATACTGTTACTCACTTCATACTCTCTCTATCTTCCCTTCTAGTGAGTCTCTTCTAACTATAGAAACACAAAAACAATCCCTTCTTCAATTCAAGGACCATTTAAAGGACCCCTTGAATACATTTGTGTCTTGGAATGAATCACACTCTCCATGTGACTTTGATGGAGTTAAATGTGATTCAGCTTCCAGGAAGGTCATAGAAATTTCATTTGATGGTAAGTCTCCCTCCAGCTTCTGTCCCTAACATTCAATGATATTTCCGGAAATATTCCATTAGAAATCAGGAACTTAACCAACCTCAGATACCTAAATCTCTTGGGAAATGATATGGTTGGACCAATACCAGATTTATATGGACTGAAAAGTCTGCAAGTTCTTGATCTTAGTGAGAACTATTTTACTGGCAGAATTCCAGAATCATTTTATAAATTGGAGGCATTGGAAAAATTAGAAATTTCAAGAAACAAGATCTCTGACAAGCTTCCCAGATCAATTTCCAAGTGAAAAAAAAATTACCAAAGGAAATTGGTAATATAAAGAATTTGGTTAGTTTTAAAGTGTATCAACCTCTTGTATGGCAGACTGCCAAAGGAAATTGGTAATATAAAGAATTTGGTTAGTTTTAAAGTGTATGAAAACAATTTTTCTAGTGAGCTTCCTGCTGGATTTGGTGATATGAAAAATCTCACCCGTTTATTGCTCTACCGAAATAGTTTCACTAGGACGATTCAAGAAAATCTGGGCGATTTTCGCCAGCCACTTGATTTTGACATATCAGAGAATCAATTTTCAGGTGACTTCCTAAAGTACTTGTGTGAACAAAGGAAGTTGAAATTTTTGATTGCATTGCAAAACAACTTCTCGGGGAATTTTTCTGGGTCTTATAGTCATCGCAAATCTCTATTGAGATTTAGGATCGGTAAGAATAGCTTATCTAGGAAAATCTCAAAAGAGGTTTGGGCTCTTCCAAATGCAAATATAATTGATTTGGGTGATAATCATTTCACGGGTAAAATACCATTTAACTGAGTTTTATTTGACAAACAATCGGTTTTCAGGTAAGCTTCCATCAAAAATTGGCAAGATGGTGAATGTAGAGAAGATTTACTTGAGCAACAACAATTTCTCTGGTGAAATACCATTCGAAATTGGATCTCTGAAGCAGTTGTCTTCTTTGCATCTAGATTCTAGAACGAAATTCACTAATTGGACCCATACTATCAAAACTAGGCCACTGTGCAAGGCTGGTGGACCTGAATCTTGCATGGAATTCTTTCTCTACATTGAAATGGATTGGGGGTATATTTCTCTCTCTACCCAGACAACGCCTCAAAAACCGTGGTCAAACTATGGCCTAAAGTTTAGGCCACTGTTTTCTGTCGTTGCCTAAAGTCAAAAATGTTGTAGTGTGAGGATTAGAATGTGATATTCCTCATTTCACTCACCCATTAATAATGCCTTAAAATGGATAAAGAAGTAGACCTCTAACTTTCATTTTGTTCACTCTTTAACAGTGTTGCATAGGCCACAGATTTTCCTTCTTAATTTTTATTGCATCAATAACAAGTTTTTGTGAAACATTAATTTTCTATACTAATTCAGTGCATCAATAACAAGCTGTATTCCTATATAAAGCTCACTTGTGGTGTGGTGGAAATGAGGATTTGAATGTGATATTCCTCATGTCTTGAAATGGATAAAGAATTAGACCTCTAACTTTCATTTTGTTCACTCTTTAATAGTATTGCATAGGCTACAAATTTTCCTCCTTATTTTCATGGCATCAACAAAAAGTTTCAGTGAGACATTATATCATGATTTCCCTAATCTATTTGTTGGTTGTAGGGATAATCACATTAAGGTGCATGTCTGACTTGGGCGGATGAGATAATAATGTTAGGCGTTGGATTCTTCCTTAGAGTCACTCAGACGACCCATCGCTGGTTGAGGAGGACAACGCCTTGGCTCCATTTTGATGGATGTTGTAGAGAAGGTAGGTAGTGACGATTATTGGATTTGGATATTGAAGCCAACAAAAATGTCACTGCAATCGTGCTATTATCACTTGGTCCAAGTTCAGTTGGCACACAGTGAGGCAAGCACCCTCAACTCAGTTTTCAAGGCTCTTTGGAAGACAAAATATTCCTTCGAAAGTTGTTATATTCGGGTGGAGAATATTCACCAACTCCCTTCCCGTTCATGATTTGCTTTTCTGGTGTAATAATGTTATTAATTCAGAGGAGGCGGCGATATGCGCTTTTTGCAGAGACCGTCAAGAAGATCTGCAACACCTCTTTTTCGATTGCAATGTCGTGGGAAATGTGTGGTCTGAAACTAACAGTTGGTTAAATACTCAGGTACCTATATCGCATGACATAATGCAACATTTTACTTGTTTTGGAGACTTATGCAAATGAACTAAGGCGAAGAAAATCAAACGTTTTATATGGTTGTCATTCCTCGTTATAAGTTAATATTTTTTTAAAATGACTTTTTTAAAAAATAAGCCGTAACAAACGGGCTTAAAATATATATAAAAATCAATAGTTAATTTACGAATGAAAGATAAAATATACACCATAATAATTTAAATTACGTTAGATATCTTGGTCAAAAAATTTACATTAGATATCAAAAATTACTTAAATTAACTAAATTTTTATAAGTGTCTAACAAAAATTACTTTTTTTTAAAAAAAAAAATTCGGTATACAATATGATACACCGAAAAAAAGATAAAAAGTGATTTTGAAAATAACCAAAAGAATTACTCAACAAATAGTAGAAATTGTGAGGGTAAAATGGGATTAAATGTGTTTGGGACGGGTTCCAAAACCATAGGTTCATGGTTGAGTTGAGCCACATACAAACAAGAGAACAGAAAACAAGAGAACCAAAACCTAAACGTCGTCGTACAGGAAAAACATGTAACTTTCATTCACCTCTGCCAAGCTGCTATCCCCACTCACTGACACTCCACTCTATCCACTAGTAATCGCGCATGCTTCTTCAAAACCCTAACTCTTAAACCCAACCAAATCCAACCATGGATAACGATGACCATCGAAACGGTGCCGCCGTGGCTACCGAACAGAACCACCGCAACGGAAAGAAACCAAGGCTGACTCTCCCCATTTCAGAACCCGATATCCTCCAAGAGTTCTCGCACCACCAATCCGGCGTCGCCCGAATCAACAACGGTAGCTTCGGAAGCTGCCCTCGCTCCATCCTAGCCGCCCAGAACTTCTGGCAGCTCCGCTTCCTCCAACAACCCGACGATTTCTTCTTCAACACTCTCCGAAAAGGGATTGAATATTCACGGAACGTCATCAAAGACCTCATCAATGCCGACGACGTCGAAGACATTTCCCTTGTCGACAACGCCACCACCGCCGCCGCCATAGTACTCCAGCAAATCAGCCGCCGTTTCGCCGCCGGCACTTTCCGCAAGAACGACACTGTCATAATGTTCCATTGCGCCTACCAAGCCGTCAAAAAATCCATCGAAGCTTACGTTACTCCCGTCGGAGGCTCTGTCATCGAAGTCCAGCTACCGTTTCCGGTTCACTCCAACGAAGAAATCATCACGGCGTTCAAAAAAGGGATCGAGCGAGGTAAAATTAACGGTGGTAGAGTTAGGTTAGCGATAATCGATCACATAACATCGATGCCTTCCGTTGTTCTCCCCGTTCGCGAATTAATCAAAGTTTGCAGAGAGCAAGGTGTGGATCAGGTTTTCGTCGACGGCGCTCACGCCATTGGAAGCGTGCGCGTCGATGTTAAAGAAATTGATGCTGATTTTTACGTCAGCAATTTGTACAAATGGTTTTTTTCCCCACCTTCGGTTGCTTTTTTACACTGCAAGAAAACAAGCGACGTGCACCACCCTGTGGTTTCTCAAGAATATGGAAAGGGTTTACCGGCTGAGAGTGCATGGGTTGGGATGCGGGACTATAGTCCCCAGCTTGTGGTGCCGTCGATTCTCGATTTCGTGAATCGGTTTGAAGAAGGAATTGAAGGGATTATGAAGAGGAACCATGATGCAGTTGTGAAAATGGGGACTATGTTGAAGGATTCTTGGGGAACGAATCTTGGGTCTCCCCCTGAAATGTGTTCTAGCATGATTATGGTGGGTTTGCCTTCTAAGCTCTGTGTGATGAGTGATGATGATGCCTTTAGGTTAAGGTCGCATCTCAGGGTTTTTTATGATATTGAAGTTCCTGTGTATTATCAAGCTTTGAGAAATGGTGAAATGGATCCCCGGGATAAATATGGGTTTATAACTGGTTATGTGCGGATATCTCATCAGGTTTATAACAAGGATGATGATTATCATAGGCTTAAGACTGCAGTTATCCAGCTTGTGGAGGATAGGAAAATTTGCAGCTTACTTCCTATTGAGTGATTAAAAAATTAGAGAAAGCAAAAGAAAAAGAGGTATAACTTTCCTTTACTCCTGACATGCTTTTGGTTTTGAATTAGCTTTTAGCATCGGCTGCACATTTTATAAGGATGCCATTTTTTGTTATTCTGTATCATTTTGCTGTTGTATAACAAAATAAACTCGGAAATTCTTAAACTTTATAGAAGTACTACTAGTCATAGACTCATAGTTGCATTGTGAGATCTAACTTTGTAGTGCACTTTGATGTGATTTCCATGTTGTCTATAGTTGATTCTACTTATATTGCTGACGAAGGATATACTTTTTAAGTATATTTGCTTAGGATTTCACAGTATGAATAATTGAATATGAATAGAATTGTGATAGAAGCTTAACAAAATGCCAAGAAGTGAGTGATTGGTCGGAGTTTTGTATTTAATATTTCATGCTTCAATTCCGAACCTCTACTTGTAGTGAATATTTCATGTCATATTGGTACTCTAATATTTTCAATCTTGGTTTATAAGGCTGACTTTTGACCTCAAAGTTGCTGTGTTTTTCACTTTTTCTTCCTTCTTTATACTTTTCCAGTATCCTCTACCTTCTATTTGTATTTTTTATTTAGAACTGGTTCCAGACTATGGTCAAATTACACAACTCTGCCTCATTTTTCTTTTGTCTTTATTAGGGAATTCTAAACTGGATCTAAGTAGTTGTTATCTGTTCCACTAAATCGATTTTTATCAACCTTTATTCAATATTGCGAGTGCTGGCTGTGTGCTAGGTCCTTGGACCTTCTTGAGGCTAAATTTTGATAAAAGTAAAGAGGTAATGTGCATCCTATGCTTCACTTGGTGGTACATTTAGAGGCAGCAGATATTTTTAAGTTGTTTTTAGCGCAGTACTTGATTTGGGGTTACATTGAATTTTTTTTCTTGGTTGTTTTATATTTCTTTGTCATATTGTTTGTTTAGAGAGATGTCCTTATCTCATCTTCTTTTTCCGTTTTTCTGGTTTTTCCTCTCTGCCTAAATAATCTCTTCCTTTGTAAACAATAAACAAATAAGTAAATGTGTTGTCTATCTCTATCGGGGAGTGGTTTGGATTAAATGCAGTTGAAGATGTGTGCAGTTATGCAATTGAAAAGTTTGGAGTCAGCCGATTAAGTTCAGACGCTCTAGATTTTATGAGCAGTTTTTGATTTTTGCTTAATAAAAATCTTTCAACTTTGAAATCTGAACCATCCAATCAAGATCGGTCCCAATCTTGTTGATTGTCTGACTGCATGCAGTTCCGACTGCACACAAACCAGATCTCTCTATCGATGTCTTTTTTATAACTATGCATTAGAGATACTCGAGCATCAAATGAGTTCTGGGAAAGGATTCCAGCACACACCTCTCCTCAAGAAGTGTCAGGGGGTCTTTAAACTTTTACATTGCCACATAATTTAGATAATTTGGCCATCTTTGATGTACTGGACCATTGCATGGAACAGATTAAACTGTCAACATTGTCTCTAAACTTAAACCATCTTTAGTTTTTTATTCCTTTCAACTAAATGAAAACAGTTCTTTAATGTTTTGTCATAGGCATCCAACTAGTCTTTATAAAATAAAGGGACTAGCGAGACAGCTGACACAAAATATTAGGGACTAACTAGTAGGATAGAGAGTCTGAAACTCTGACTTTCGGGGTTTATGTGGAAGGGATAGTTTTTCAGTAATTACATTTCTAAAAATTACCCACTGCAAAGATGGCAAAACCACTGCTCCATTTTTTGAAATGACGGAACTGAAAGTGCTCTTCTGAGTAATAGATATGGAACAAGAATAATATATCAGCATATATTGGGACCGTGAGAATATCAGCATTCTTTAGTTTTCGTTTCATCTGTCTAATTCTCTGATTGTTATCTGTTTTCGAGCTGGGCAACTAGTTTGTATGGGGAAAAGATTCTCTCATGTTATTTTCTATCATCGTGTTGAATCTCAACCACACATTTAATAGGTACAAGAGAGAGAAATTAAGTGCATAAAGTATTAAAAAATGGAAACAAGAGGATCTAATGGTGGAGATTAGAAACATGACCCTTAATTTTTTTCTAACATGAGGGAATCCACTCCCGTTTGTATGCCGAGGTTTTCTTCTTTTTTAAGTTTACGGCAAATATCTGAGTTGCTGAAAACCATAACCGGATAACTATTCAATGAGAACTGGGAATTCTCTAACACATGGTTGTACTTGCAGCCATACTTCTTCACTAAATTTCCAATATCTGTCTCTAAGTGATGTCCTGCTACCCTGCTTGAGTATTTAAAATTTCTTTAACCCATAGTGTTAGGGGTGTTTGCAGTGTGGTTTGGAGCCTAAAAACCATCTGAACCAGAAGGTAAAAATACATGTGGTTTGGTTTGGTTAGCTTAACAAGATCTGAACCAAACCAAATAAATGTGGTTTGGATTGGTTCAGTTAGTTCGATTTTTTGCAACAGAAAACGTAATTTAAAAGAGTTAAAATTAACTAATTTAATCTTAAATCTAAATATTACTAGTTTTTTCATCTAATCAAAAGAGAACTTATTAGAAGTTTGATTTGGGCTAGTAATTGAGTGAGAGTTGAGTTGTTAGTTGAAGCTTAAATAGTGAGCCAATCAAGAAAGATTGTAAGTCATGGGTATGCCTAAATAGTGAATGGAATCACGTGGTTGATCAAATAAGAAAATCGAATAGATTCGATAAATTTTGATTTTTTCGATTTTCGGTTTGAGTTAGTTCGGTTTATGATTTTCTATTGGATTAGTTCGGTTTTGAACACCTATAGTGTATAATATTGCCTCGTGTCTCATTTATAATGAAAAAACATTATTATAGGTGCATTGAATAGTAGACGAGTTGGTAAAAATAAAATAACAGACAAGATAGATAACTTTAATGAACTTAGAATATATTTTTTTGCTAATAAATGAGACTAGGGAGAGTACATTAGTACTTAATATTTTATGCTGCAGAGGTGTAAGTGTAAGAGCATCTTTAACGCTATAAAGTAAAGCGTAAACTAACTCTAGTTGCCGTGAAGTATATGACAGACAAAACTATATTTATCTTCATTCATATAAAAAAAAGAGACATTTCATTATATATTTATTTTATCATTTATTTGTTAGTTTATAGTAGTTAATGAAAGAAGATAAATAACACTAAAATTAATAGTAATAGAAAAATTTCCAAATAAGTATATTTATTACGGGTACGGGTACCACGATACCCAGCCCCGCCCCATTTATTATCGGGTAGTTTAATTATCCATTTATGAAACCCGCAGGTACTCGTTAAGCTACCCACTCACTCCGTACCGGTCACGAGTAATACCCGCGGGTACCCACGAGTACCCTCGGGTGCGGATTTTTTTTGCCATCCGTATTCGTATATGTTGAATGTCTTTTCAAATTTTTTTAATATACATCGGTATAGTTTTTACAATATTTTGTTTTTTTGTTTATCAATAATTGCATAAATGTATAATTATTTTATTACTTATGCATTTGTGCCTTCTTTACAAAAATTTAAAGAGTATATTCTTGCCCCCACCAATCAAAATTTTTGGATCCGTCTCTAACATTGTGACTAGGTTAATTTTAAAATTGGTTAACATTTTAGATATTAACAAAAGCGAGAGGCCAATTGTATTTTATTTTTTTTAATAAAAAAAGAGACTAAAGTCACGAATAACCTATAATAGGGAGGCGAAAAAGACTATTAAGTCTTAATATTAAAGGTATAAAATTTACTTAGTGTGGTTAATTCTATACTTATATTCTTTCTTATACACCTATAAATAGCATGATTAATTATAATTAGTTTGTATTACATTCGGTCTCTTTTAGAGTAAGTAAAAGTTGGTTAACAGAAATATACTATATTTTTCGTTCAAATTTGTCGACCAACTTTTGTTTATAATAGTAAGTTGGATTTGAATTAGATCATATTTAAATTTAAAATTAATCTCTAGTGGAATCAAATAAGGCTCTGTTTGATAAAAAATAGCGGATAGCGGATGAGCTTATAGCGGATAGCTGATAGCGGATAAGCTAGCTGATGACGAATAAAATGTTTAGTAAAATTAGCGGTTGAACTAGCTGATGATGTAAAATGACATAAAAGGATATGTTTAATAATTGTTAATTTTTTTTTTGTCAATATAAAATATGACAAAATATATATGTATAAATTATTATTATTATTATTATTATTATTATTATTAATTCATGATAACTAAACTAACTATGAAGGTATTTTTAAATTAAATTTTTAAAATTTACATTTAATAGTCTAATTTATATATTTACTTGAAATTTTAATTTATTTTTCTTACTTAAAATTCATGATATCTAATTTATTTATTTACTTACTTGATAATTAAACTAATTTATTTATTTATTTATTATTAACTAATTATATATTTTAATAGTGTAATTAACTTATAGAATGAAAAAATTTGAGGAAAAAAACTGTAACTAGGAAGAAAATGATGTCAATAAAAAATAGAAAGGAGAGGAAGAAATTAAGGTACAAACCAACAACTAATAATAATGTACTGATTTATTGTCAAAAAAAAAAACGTACCGATCAGTGATCACCGGTAAAAAGAAATAACTTGCTGATAAAAAAAACTAATGATAACGTACAAATATATTGTCCAAAAAAAAAGAGGACGTACAAATATAGCTTATCGGACTTGATGCAATGGTAGCGGAGATCAATATCACTAAGCCAGTTGTTTGCCTTGCTCTACGCAAAGCCCCACCCAATCAGGCTGCCATGCTAAACAAGCCCGGTATGGAGCGAACTGCAGGCAAATTTGGCAATCATGACTTCATGTACGATGTCTCAAAGGCCGTTGAGATCTATGATTTCTTGGAAAAAGTCGGGTTAGTTGGGTCCCAGAGCATAAAGTCCAATTAGACGCACTAAAGGGACAGAAACCCGTATGCAAGTTTCATGCCAGTAACAAACTAGTAGGATACCCGTGCATACGCACGGGAACTGTTGTGTTTTTTAATGAATGAATTTAGACATAATTTAGATAGTCTGAGCATTACTCCGTGAAAATAAATACAAATTTAAAGTAGAGAAAAAAGAAGTCTCAAATAAAAAATTGATAAATATTAAAATTTAAAAATGTAAAAGTATCATTTTAAAAACAATTGTGCATTTATCTCGTATTTTTTTTTGGGGTAAAATATGTTTTTAGTGCCTACAAAATTCGAATATTCTAGTTTAGTCCCTACATTAAAGAAATAGGCATTTTGGTCCCTAATTTATTTTTCCGTTTGCAACAATAGTCCCTAACGTTAAATAGACTAACAGAACACCCAATCAGCATGCCACATAAACATTTTAGCTGAAATGGCATGCATGTTGGAATGCCATGTCACCCTATTATTTTAAAAATACTTTTTTAATTTGTTAATTAGTTTATTATTAATAAACAAAATTAAAAATAAATCAACACCATCCTCATTCCTCTCATCCATCTCCCGGCGCCTCTTTCAATTCCTCTCAGATCTCTCCCTAATGCCGCGTAGATTAAAAAAATACACGTGTAAAAAGCCAACTCGGTTTTTCCGTTAGCCTTGTCACGAGGATTTAACAATGAGGACTAATAATGGCCAGAAAAATAAGTTGGGGACCAAAACGCCTATTTCTATAAGGCTTAAATACGTTTTTACCCCCTGCAAAATATTTTTTTTTAAAAAACCCCTTGCAAAATCAACTTTTTTGGTTTTAGTCCTTCTATTAGATGGACGTTACAAAAACGTCTATGTAACATTTTTAAATACGTTTTTACCCCCTGCAAATAGGGAGTGTTTTGCTTTTACCTCCTGCAAAAAAACCTCAAACTTCATCTCTCTCTCGTTCGCACATCTTTGCATAGTGTCTCTGCAAGGTGAAAACTCTTGTGTTACCAACTCAACTCATAACTTTTTCGTTTTGTCAAATGGTAATGACAAAATCTTGAAAAATTATAACATTTGCAAATGTGAAGCATACTAGTCAATGATGTTATACTCTCACAAAGTTGAGTGTCATTTTTACTGCGTGAGATGAATACACTTTGACCATACAAGCGTGTATGTATGAACAAGACAAAAGATATTAAATAAGTCACATGACCACTTAAGAGAGAAAGAGAGATGGGAGTGGGATAGATAAAAAGACATGAGAAAAGTTGAAGTAACACCTACTGTAAGGAAAAGATGACAAAATCCAAATTTTATTATGATAATAAGATGTTAAATGCATATTGATTCCAAAAGTTTGTTATCATTGTGCAGTGGTTTCGTTTGATTCATGTAATCGCCTCAACCAGTGAACAAAAAAGGCTTTTATTTAACTAAATCAACAGTTTCAACAATGAACATCAATAAATTACATTTAACTTCTAATAATACCTCAACTTACACCAATAGATATTTTTTCTTTAACTAAATATATATGCTAAACGAGATTTGGTGAAATATTAAGGAATAGTGCAAAACTACTACGAGATAGCAGCAAAAAAGCTTTTAATGGTGGTGAAGAACGAGAGAGAGAGAGAGAGAGAGAGAGAGAGAGAGATGAAGTTTGAGGTTTGAACCATTTTGTTCTGTTGAATATTAGGGATTTGATTGTGGAAGTAAGAGTTGAATGGAGAAGAATATAGTGATAAGAAGTGAGAGATAGAGATGAGATGAGGTGGGGGAGAGAGGATAATGGAAAATTTTGTAGGGGGTAAAAGCAAAACACCCTCTATTTGCAGGGGGTAAAAACGTATTTAAAAATGCCACATAGACGTTTTTTGTAACGTCCATCTAACAGAAGGACTAAAACCAAAAAAGTTGATTTTGCAAGGGGTTTTTTAAAAAAAAATAATTTTGCAGGGGGTCAAAGCAAAACACCCCATATTTACAGGGGGTAAAAACATATTTAAGCCTTTCTATAATGTAGGGACTAAATTAAAATATTCGAATTTTGTAGGGACTAAAAACATATTTTACCCTTTTTTTATATATCGGTCTGGTGTTTTTATATATCGTTGTTGTTATCCGTGTTTTTATATATCGGTCACGGTATTCATGTTTTTATTTATATTTTAGTTATCTCGTAACTTTTTTTATTTCAGTGCAGTTATCCCATATTTTTTTATATATCAGTGCAGTTATCTCATAGTTTCAATTGATTTTTTTAGTTGATAAGTAGATTATATAGTATATGGTAAAAGATGTGTCAAAAAAAGTAGATAGTAAAAATAGATAGTAGATTATCAATAAGAAATATTTATCCCGTGTTTTAGTATATATCCGTGACAATTATATGTCTTTTTTAGGTATTAGTGGAAAATATTTGTCACATGTGTTTCAAATATTAATCAGTAGTTTAAATAGTGATTAAGCCTTCTTATTTTTTAGATATTAATCTCGTGTTTTTTTATATTTTGATGCGATTATCCCATTTTTTTATATATCGGTCTGATTATCCCGTAGCTTCAATTGATTATTTTAGTTGATTAGCAGATTATAGTAGACAGTGAGAAAAGAAAGTGCAGTTATCCCGTGTTTTTTTATATATCAGTGCAATGTTTTTTTTTATATATCAGTGTTGTTATTCCCGTTTTTTATATATCAGTGAAACTATCCCATGTTTTTATGTATATCATTGCAGTTATTCGGTATTTTTTACATATCAGTGGAGTTATCCCGTGTTTTTTTTATATATCAGTGCAGTTATATCATAGTTTCAATTGATTATTTTAGTTGATTAGTGTTGAAATTCTAATCTTTCAAACCCTAAGACAAGTTCTGCCCTTAAGTAAAACAGCTATAAAAAATAGCCGTTACTGCCAGCAATACATACAAAGTATAACTACTTGCTAAAAGTTTTAAAATGTGTTTTAAAGGTAGTTAAGTTTGTTATGTGAAAAGCCTAAACGATTTATTTGGTTGGAAGGTTATTAGTAACTAACCAACTACTTCCAACCAACATGTCCGAGTTATGTGCATACTTGTGTATATATATGTATTTCAGTCACTTTGTAAATACAACACAGAAAATTAATAAAGTTTTTATAGTTTTAGTCTTTTACAATCAAGTGCTAATTCTACTTTCCTATTCCACAACTCCCTGTATTCACGTAAGCTCCTAGGCATCTTCAAGCTTTGAAGGGTTGTGTATCAATCAAGGTGGATTGGTACCTTGCAGATCAAAGAGGAAGATAGGTTAGTATTGGTTCAAGGTGTGAATCAATTCTAATCATTGCAAGAAAGAGTTTAAGAGTGAGTGAGAGGGAGAAGTGCCTGCGTATTTTCTGATTTACGGTGTGATTCAAAGGTGTGAACACATCAAGATCCATCTCCAGCAACATAATCAGTGTTTACAAGCAAAACAAGGTGATCAGTGATTAAGTTGTAAGGAAAATCTTTCAAGAACAGGAATAAAGTGAAGGAAGTGACTACCTTTACTCAGGGTTTCTGTTGAAAGTGATTTCACAGGGGTGAAATCACTAGGGTTAACTCAAATCCAGCAAATCAAGTACATGCAAAGGCAAGCAACAAGATCCGTAAGTGATTAAGAGTTAGAATCAGGTAAACCAACAATTTACAGAGCAAGATCGTTAGTTTTACCTTCGTTTTGTGTTGTAAGGGAAACCATAGCAACACGACCTGCAAAACATAGAAATCAAAATTAGGGTTTCCGTGTTAAGCTTGAATCAAGGTAGATCTAGTGAAGAGTGAGTAAATTGAACTTACCGAAGGAAATATTGAGTAAGTTTGAGGGATTCAAACTCACGAAACCCAGAACCAAAACCATCAAGAGCTGGTGCGTTGTTGACCTCAGAAAGGTTGGTTCAGTACACAATCAAAGTGATTTTTGTGTATCATCATCACCAGAGTTCATCATTGGCCAAGAATCCAGAGTTACAACGCTTCAATCACACGATTCGTGCAAGAATAGTGTAACCCTAGGTTCAGAGAGAAGAGAGAAGAGAGAAGGTGAAGAGAGAAGAGCTCTGTTTCAAGAAAGAGTAAAGAACGTAACCAGAGTTCTTGAAAGACCCATTAGTGGGCCTTTTTGTTTGAACCATTGAGAGAGTGAAGTGGGTTGGGCCGTAGCAAGTGGGCTGCATTACTATCAACACCTCCTGCACTTGCTAATTCACCTGCAAGCAAAAATAGGCAAAAATTTAACAATTAGTAGATTATAGTAGATAGTAAAATATAGATAATAGATTACCAATAAGAAGTATGTATCCCGTATTTTATTATATATCCATGACAACTATTCGTCCTTTTTTAGGTATATTTGTCACATGTGTTTTAAATATCATTTAGTTGTTTAAATAGTGATCAAGTCTTCTTGTTATTTTTAGATATTAATCTCGTATTTTTTATATATCAGTGCAACTAGCCCATGGTTTTTTTTTTTTTTTTTATATTTCAGTGCAATTTTGTTGTAGTTTCAATTGATTGTTTTATAGTAGATGGTGGGAAAAGAAAGTTGGTTGGTTTGGTTTAAATTTAGAAATTTGAAAAAAGTATATAGGAGAAAGTAGAAAAAAAAGTGGAAGTTAGATGAAAGTGTATTGGGAGAAGAGATTTGAAAAAAGTGTTATAGGAAATTACAACGTTGCCCTTAGTTAGGTGAGTTGTAAAGTAAATAGAGATGTTAGTTTGGGTAATGTAAGTGTGGTTTGTTTGAATAAATAGATATTAGATTAGATTAGATAGGACTGACCGGGTATAAACATATTTATTTTATTTTATTGAGGACAGAGATGGAATATTAGAAAATTAATGAGGTTAAAAAAGACTAAAAGATGAGAGGCATTTATATAATATATAAAACAAGCATTTCTTGAAGTAGCGTTTAAAAAACGCCTATAAACTACTGCACTTGAAACGCTATCCGCTTCTTTAACTTTGCCAAACATATGCTGTTTTTTAAATCTACTATAAAGTAGTCAAATCATTTATAAACTATGATTTGGTTTCTTAAAAACGAGCACCTAAGTCAACTATAGTATTAAATATTTTGCAGGTTTGGAAACTTGGAATGCTTCGGTCCAAGATTGTGTCTGACTAATTATGTGCAAAAAATGGCCGCAATTTCTTCTTTTTTATAGTAAACAAAAAAAATCAGCACACTTGCGCTTCTTTTGATTTTGTTATTTATTGAGGCATTCTCTTATTGGGAGTAATTTATTGATTTGTTTTGTTAGTCATAGAGGAAAGTTTTGGTTTAATGAAAGAACTTGAAAATATATATACTCATAATTTCCGTTATGGTTTGAGATAATCTAGTTATTCTTTTTTGGTCAAAGATACTCTAGGTACTATTTGAGTAATTGATTGGACCCCACGTACAATAATGGTGTCGCTCTCTTGTACTAGACTTTAGTTAGAAAAATAGTAAATAAATATTAGGCGCCGTTTCGCTGGATTTATCATGTGAGTGTAGACTAATCCATTTTCAATTCTTTCAATGAACATGTTCAGCTAGCGGCAAGCATTTTGAAACTCCCCACAGCGTCATCGACATCTGGATTTGGTAGGTCAATTTCCTCCTTTTCTAATTACTACTATAAAATAAAATAATGCTATACCTTCGTCATGCATGACGTTTTCCATAAATTGTACTACTAGTAGTTAGTTCTTCATCGTTATCATTCTCACGCGAGACAGACATGCTAGTATTCTTAAATAATTAAATTATAGGGAAAATTGCACTTATTTCTCCTTAATTGTTGGCTAAATGACATACACGACCTTTCAACTTGTTCAAAAGATATCGACTACTTTAACAGATAAAAATGGTAAGCTATTCATTTTAAAAATAGAGAAATGTGTGTATCATATAAAAATATCCTTATTCATATACTGAGGATTACATCAATGATAACCTGAATCAATCAATTTACTTACATCAAAAGGTAAACAAATATTAGGTATTGATGTTCAATTGAATTTCTCAAAATTAGTAAAAGAGTATAAAAAATAAAAGAAGAAATGACAACACACTTCATCTCATCTAAAGGGACGAACTTGACTACCACTCATGTTCGATCATAATAAAAAAACTAACACTGTTGATTTAGGAGTATAAACTACTCGAGACAAGAAGAGTCGACATGATGCTCCCACATTTGACTTAGGTAGTGGCAAAATTTGGTGTCACTTAATGCAAAAATTTTCTTTAAACACGAGTGGTGATTAATCTTTCATTGAAACCGTTGAGACACTCCGTAGTTGGTATAAACCAAAAAAAGTGGTATAAGCTCATACTCATACTGTTGAAGCACCGGTGTGAAGTTGGACTAATGAAGCATAAAATCCATCCTTAACCTTAATAAGTGTTTCATGCCTTCCTTTCTCCACTATAATTCCATTCTTCACAACAGCAATCACATCTGCATTTTTTATTGTAGATAGACGATGTGCCACTACCACAGTGGTCCTGCTTACTATAACTTTATCTAATGCATCTTGAACAACTCTCTCTGACTCGGCGTCTAATGCACTTGTAGCCTCATCTAGTAACAATATCTTAGGACTTTTGATTATGGCACGTGCAATCGCAACCCTTTGTTTCTGCCCACCAGATAATTGTGCTCCCCTCTCTCCCACTATAGTATCATAACCCTGTCAAATCATGCACATCTCCAATGTGAAAAAAGTCCACACAAAAAAACAAAGAAATGATTGATATTGTTTTTGTTGCTTAGTAGTAGTAATTTATTTTACCTGCTGTAGGCCACTGATGAACCTATGAGCATTAGCCAATTCAGCTGCAGCTATGATTTCTGCTTCAGTTGCATTGCCACCCTTTCCATATGCAATATTGGCACGAATAGTGTCATTGAATAATACTGGCTCTTGGCTTACAAGACCCATTTGTTGCCTTAACCACTTGAGCTTTAAGTCACGAATTTCTATTCCATCAAGTGTGATTTCACCTGCATCAGGATCATAAAATCTTTGCAACAAGGCAATCACTGTGGATTTCCCACTTCCACTTTCACCAACAAGTGCCACAGTCTGCATAATATATGTAACAAACAATTTTGACATTAACCATGATGCAATTTACATGCATTTTTTAGCTGCTTTTTCTAAAATGAAAGTCAAACTATATGATTACTTACCTTGCCAGAATGGATAGTCAAGTTGAGGTCTCGAAAAATCTGTATATCAGGCCTAGATGGATACTTGAAACTCACATGACGAAGTTCAATTTCACCCTTAACGCTATCCAACGTGGTGCCAGACTCATCACTTGGATCTATCTTTGACTTCTTATCAATTATTCCAAATATGGAAGCTGTAGCTGATTTGGCTTTGCTGGAGTCAGGACCCATGGAGCTTGATTGAGAAATACCAATAGCAGCCATAGTTAACGCAAAGAAAACCTGCAAAAACATGAAAATATCCACCGTTATATAAAGTCTTGGAAAGTACTAATATTCTTACAATATTTTCCCCAAAAGTTGATTAATCATAATGAATGTTAATTAGTACCCGGAAAACATCTGAAAATGTTATCTTCCCAGCATCCACAAGTCTAGCTCCTGCGTAGAAACTGGTTGCATAGACACAAAATAGTAAGAACAATGAAATCCCGAATCCTGATCCACTGATCAAGCCTTGCCTAATCCCTGTTTTCAAGGGGCCTTCACATTTCTTCCTATATAGTTCCATAACCTTATCTTCAGCACAGAAAGAAGCTACTGTTCTTATACTTCCAACAGCATCATTAGCAACTTGACTAGCCTCCTCATACATCATCTGCAACAATTCCCATTTGCAGTTAAGTTACTAATACTATTGCTAATGTAATGTAAATTTGAATAACTAGCAATGGAATAATGAACTCACCTTTGCATCTGCACTAAATCCCTTCATGAATTTCATTTGAACATATCCATTTACTCCAATCAAGGGAATCAATACAAGAATGATCAATGCCAACTGCCAGCTTGCAACAAAAGCAATAATCAAACCAGCCAATGCAGTTGCAACATTTTGAACCGTAAGTCCCAGCGCATCACCAACAAGTGCACGCACAGAAGCTGCATCAGCTGAAAGCCTCGCACCAACCGCACCGCTCGAGTTTTCAGGCTCATCAAACCAACCAACCTCCATGTTCACCACCTTTTCAAAACATATCATTCTGATGCGTTGGATTAACTTACATCCAGCCACAGAGAAAAAGTAAGAACGAGCTGGAATCACCAACAATGATAAAAGACCAAGGCCAGTAAACATTAGTGCCCAGAACTTGGAGTCCTTTTTCATCTCATCAAATGGTTCGTAAAATGTTTTGATGACACTGGAAATTAGAACACCAAATATTGGAAGGATAACACCGTTTCCTATTGCAGCTAAACAACCAATTAGAAGAACTGGAATCTCTGGCTTGTTTAGGGTAATAAGGCGGCTTAGTGGAACTTCTTGTGCTTTTTCCTTGGGTTGCAAGTTTTCTTGTTCAGGATCAGGGTTACCAACAGGGTTAACTCCTGTGGGCAAACCAAATGAAACTGAAAATGAGTGGCGGCTACTATTTCCTAATGATGATCCCCTACTAATGGATCTTTGAAGTGATTTCCTTTGACTTGATAGTCTTAAGGATTCTGAGGAAAGTTCACTCTTGTTCTGATGCTCTGATGTTTCTTCTGATTCCTTGTTTACTTCTTGTAACCTTATGAGTTGAGAGTATGCTCCTTCAGGATCCCTTAGTAGTTCTGAGTGTGTTCCTGGTTAATATACATAATAATAAGTCATTATAAGATACATATTCACAATGATTTGAATTATATTCTATGAATGAATTGAATATTTGTGTGTTACCTTTCTCAACCATCTTCCCTCTATGAATTACAGCAATCATGTCAGCATTCTTCACTGTGCTCAAGCGATGTGCGACAACAACTGTAGTTCTGTTGACCATGATCCTGTCTAGAGCCTCTTGCACTACCCTTTCAGACTCTGCATCAAGAGCACTTGTAGCTTCATCTAGAAGTAGAATTCTTGGATTCTTCAAAATTGCTCTTGCAATGGCAATGCGCTGCTTCTGTCCACCAGACAGCTGAGTTCCATGGTCACCAACCATCGTGTCCAATCCCTGTGGCAGTTTATCAATGAACTTAGCAGCATTTGCAAGTTCAGATGCAGATCTTATTTCTTCAATCGTTGCTCCTTCCTTTCCATAAGCAATATTGTCCTTAATGCTAGATGCAAACAAAACCGGCTCTTGGCTGACAAGGCCAATTTTTCTCTAATCCACCTAAGCTGAAATTCTTTGAGGTTAATACCATCAATGAGAACTTCTCCTGCCTGTGGATCATAGAACCTTTCAACCAAACTGATAACTGTTGACTTTCCACTCCCACTTTGTCCAACTAATGCTGCAGTTGTTCCACTTGATATATGAAGAGAGAATCCATTGAATATAAGCTCCTCAGGCCTGGCTGGATAACTGAAATGGACATCCTTTAACTCTATTTCACCTTGAATATCCTCCAATATTTTCCATTTGGATCATAAGTATCTATCTCTGGCTTCCTCTCAATTGTTTGAAACATTTTGTAAGCTGCAGCTTGACCAGCAGCAAAAGCACTCATGCTAGGAGATGCCTGGCCAAGAGACCTGAAATACATATCCATATGAGAAAATAATTATCTAATTAATAAGTCGAAGTATGCATGAGTCTATCTGTATAAGGTTGCGTTGCTTCTAAATTCTAATAAAGAGAGGTATACTTACATGGAAGCAGTTAAGACGGCAATAATCACATTAATCACAGTGCCCCCATTGTATCCTTTTTCCATTATCATCTTTGCGCCAAACCACACAGCCAAGGCATAACCACAGAAAATAACAAACATAACTGTGCCTAGGCCAACTCCAGCTATAGAACCTTCATAAACTCCTGATTTGTAAGCATCTACAAGAAATTTGCTATAACTAGATACTGCTTGTTTTTCCCCAGTAAATGAAGCAACCTGGAAATATAAGAAAACATGATTATCATAGCACAGCAAGGAAAAAGCATATTCAACAGAGAAGTTATAGAATTTTCAATATTTGTACTTAGTTGCAAGAACAACATACGGTTCTTATTGAGCCAATAGTCTGCTCAACTACATGTGCAGCTTTTGCATAAGCAGTTTGACCTCTGGAAGCCATCCTGCCTATGATGAAGGCCATAGCAGCACCGGACACAACAAGAAGTGGAAGCGTGGACAACATAACAACGGTTAGAAGCCACCCTTTTATAAATGCTATCACAAATCCCCCAATAAATGTTGCTATTAGCTGCAGAAATTTCCCAACCTGTTTTTCAAAAACAAAACAAAGGGAGGGGTTCAGTAAATAAATTCAAAGAAAGCAACATCTTGTCCAGCTCTTGCAGCATGCATATACAAGTACTATTACCTTTTCACCCATGGCATCTTGAATTAGAACTGTGTCACCTGACATTCTCCCTACTACCTCTCCAGTGTTTGTTTCCTTATCAAAGAAAGCAACATCTTGTCTCAGTATAGTTTTCAAATACAGCCCCCTTATTCTTGCGGCCTGTCTTTCCCCTGTGACCATCCAACAAGCCACCTCTGAAAAACAAAACGGTTCTCTCAAGTTCAGTGATTAAATTCATTTACAAAGTGATCTTAATTATAAAAAAAAAAACTATATATACTTACGGAGGAATGCTGCCAGCCCAGATCCTACCGCCAAGTATACAAATTTAAGAGAGACCTGTAATTTAATTTCATCATGTAAGTAACTGAATAACTCTAAACAAACAAATATTCAAAAGCATATAAATTAACGTGGTTTTACCTTAGACACTTGTTCAAGTATGTTAGTGTTACGCTGGTTGCTACCGAAGCTATCAATCATTTGACCGAAAAGCAATGTCATGAGAGGCAAACCCATACCATTTCCAATAGCACCGATGGTTCCAACAACCATCAATAAAAAGTCAGTGGAGTCTGCAAAAGCGAACAATTTGTGAAACGGAACTGTTTCTGGTTTTTCTTTTTGTTTCTTCTTTTCGTCTCTTTCCTCGTTTGTTGTACTACTTGTTTCTCCAGGATTCTCTGACGTTGTTGCCTCATCATCATGCTTATTCCCTTTGTCGTCGTCAACACCGTTCTCTACACCCATTTCAGATCACTGCCTTCTACTACGTTCCAAGCCTCCAACTATTTGAAAAACACAAAATTAGCGACTAGGAAAAACATTAACAACGTCAAAGGACCAGAAAGGCAGAAACTAAATATAGCAAAATATTGATGAGAGAATCATAGAGATTTCCAAGTCTTTATTTTACTTCTTTTTTTCCTTAATTTATTGGATGAAACTAAATAAGCATCGAAAAAGGAGAAGTGGCACGAATTCTTTTTAAAGCTAATAATCAAGTTCAAGGACAGAGTTGGCATTTTCGAGATTCTCTAAACGCCTTAATTATAAACGTGAAGCACAAAAAAACAGAATTGATTAACAGCAACGTGAGCTTCCGAGTGGTTCCAAAGTAAGATTCGTTGGCAACCATATTGTAGTATGAACATGGATTCTGGAACGAATATGGTTCGTGTGGACCATTCGTGTAAAACTCTTGTTCATCCATTCCTAATTAATGATGTTTAGGTGGAGACCGGAGAAAGAAGAAGACGCGGTCGAAATCATCGGATCTATACAAGACAAGAAGCACCGTAGACATGTTTCGTTGCGTCACCTACCACACCGCATAAATAAAGAAAGAAAGAAAGAAGAATGGTTCATCGTAGTAAATGCCGCATTTCTTGAAAACAATGTTTCATACCAGAAGTTCGGGAGAAAAAGAAAAAGAATTATTTCAATACACCAAATTAATCATCATCAATATGAAACAGACCTGGGTGTTGAGGATGAAGATTATTTGAAAGTAGAGAATGATAAGTAGGAGTTCGTTTGGGTTTGGAAAAGGTGGTAAAAAGGGGTAGTGAATATGTATGTGAGAGGCTGGTGGAGATAGTAGCTACCACCACCAGCGTGTGAGATCTCAAATGTGTCAGGAGAGGAGAGGAGAGGAGAGCTTAAATTATAAGGAGAGCTTAAATTTATATATATATATATATATATATGAATATGTATCTTTTGACTTTGCTATTGCTTAAAGCGCAAGCATGTTGTCCGTGATGGGAGACTACTAGAGTACCATCACCATGGCATTATTTTCGTCACGGATGACTTCTCTTCTTCTATTCTATTTTAATAAAAATAAAATCAAATTTCTTGTCCACACTCTTTTTGTTATTTGGGAGTTCAAAAAGTATTTTGGAAAATCAACCGAAGAGATTATTGGGATGAGTTATGGATTAGGTCATTTTCTTTGCAAGCAGACTATCAACTACAACGTATATCACTACCAACCACGACGTCCCTGCGAAATATCACTGCACAGTAAATATTTGTTCGAGATAATACACCTCAATATGGTTCGAAAAACCATTATATATGGAGTAGAGAAGAGAAACTTGAGGAATGATTTACAAGTTTCGGTGTGAAAAACTCAAAGCGAGAAGTGGCCTATTTATAGGCGAATTTCAGTTTTGAGCGCAAGTAGTTGTTGCGAATTTGGCTCCAACAACTATAAATGGTCGACTTAACGCGACAAAGTCTAGGCTGTTGGAGGAAGATTCTCAACGGCCAAAAAAATGACTCTATCAGATGTGCTAACGGCTAGTTCAACATATCTGGCCGGTTCAACGTATCGGGACAATTAACGCACCAAAAATAAAATAATTATTTTTGCAAAAAAAAATTAATTACACGGCCCCGGATCGACCGGTCTGCAGCAGCGGGTGACGTGTGCGGTGGTTAGTTACTGTGTGTGCTCTCCCTTTTACAAAAATGAGTGCCCTTGGGACCCAATCCCAAGGTGTGAAGACACAATGTAAACACTCTTAGAATACCTACTATTAGCAATGTGAGACTTTTTTTTCCAATTCACAACTAAGGTTCCAACATCACCTTTTCATATTATTAATACTTAATAATCTTGTCAAAAAAATACTTAATAATAAGAATTTAATTTATATCTTCAGTAAGAGGAAGATCAGTCTATGTTTGACACATCATTAATAGTGATATTAATACTAATAAATACTAATTTAATTTATATCTACAATAAGAGAAAAATCAGTCTATATTTCACACATCATTAATATTATAAAGTTGTCTGTTTCCAAATCAGTAAATTAGATATTCTTCGTTACTTATATATAAAAAAGTGTTAAATAAGATAACTAAAACTTATTAGACGGCATAATATATCACCTATAAAAATATCACTTTTTTAGACCAAAAAAGAAATCACATATTGTTGACCAAAAATTTATTAAATACTCATTTGACTTTTACACGTACATACAAGTACAACACACATAACGGTTGAAAATGAAACCTCTTGTTTTATTCGAACATTTAATTTTATGTAATTAATAATATAAATTGGACCATTAATTGTTTTTTGTACAATGAACCATTAATTACCTCTCATAATAACACTACTAAAAAAATAGAAATTATAGACGCTCAAAATTCCTCTCTAAACAACCAAAATTCGTCACTAACTTATTTAGCGACGACAAGTATCCGTGTGCAACTTTGGCGTTACTAAATTTTGTAGAGAGGAATCCTTATAATCTGTCTCTAATTGAGACGCGAAATCTGTTGCTAATAGAGAGGACAATGATGCGTCTCAAATAGCGAGGAAACGATACGCGTCGCTAATAGGGAGGGATGGACGTCGTCGCTAATAAAGAGGAAAGGATTACATCTCTAATAGAGAGGGATACAACTAAATCGCTAATAGAGAGATATTTTTACGCATTCTTGTGAGAGAGAACAATTTCCTCTCTAACAGATTTCAACACAAATTTCTTATTTTTTTTATTACAAATACCAATTATTTTAATTTATCTATTTCCACCTATATTTTATAAGAAACCTTTTAATCTCAAAGGAGTGGTACTTTAAAACATAGGCTACAAATTTTTTTAAAAAACACAAACATTACTAATAAAGCGTGTAACCATAATCCATACAAACGAAAAGTAATGTTAATTCAGCTTGCAATCCAAAAGACATATCATTGTTTGAAAAAAGAAAAACACATATCAACCATCTAGTTCATCAAAATACTCATTATCATTTTGTTGACCCTCCTCGTTTGTAGGTGAAGGCGGACGTGGATAACTCTAATAAAAAGCTTCCATAAATTTAAACAACTTCTCCTGGCATGGTTTGCATGAAGCCCACTCATTTGCTCCTTAATACTTTGGTTTTCAACCTTTATTTGCATGTTTTCAGCCTTCATTTGCATATGTTCAATCTTCATTTGCATATATTCAGACACAGACATTCTAGCAGATTGTGTGGAAGAAGAAAATTGGTTTTCTCCTTCAGGACCTAAACCAAATTAATATTCTTTTCTTCTTGTCGACACCTCCAACAACCTCTAAGAATATATTGTTGTCAGATTGTTCACTACACACACCATCTCCTCCTAGTGCCTCTTGTGAATCTCTTTCAAGAATACGAGTTTCATACTCATTCTAAAAAGAAAAAAAATCAAACATGAGCACAAATATACCAAATTGCTAAATGTCTTTGTAATGAAAATACTATTAACTATCAAAGACTAGGCCACATTTGGATCAATTCCTAGTTTATAGAAGTTTATAATTCTTTGATCTTCACTTGCAGTAAAATTCTTTTAGATGTTCAAGGAAAAGTTAAAAGAAAAATAACATACTCTTCATAATATATTATTGAGCCAAAGCCTAAAAAATCATTCTGAATTACTCATCTTTTAAGAACCTAATTTAATATCTATCACAAGAGAGACCATATACACATACCAGCAGGTCATATAAATCAAATTATCTCTCACACTACTCAAGCTGTACATGCATGTTATTACCAAACAAATAATGCAGTAAAACAATGAAGAGTGATGAAAGGCTAAAAAAACATAAGACTAATGAGATTTCAGTTCTTTGGAATATTTTCCTTTTAATGATCACATAAGCCTCCAAAATCCTTGTCAATGTTGAAATTTTAACTTACAACAATCCTCTCTGATTTGGAGGAGACCCACTTTGATGTTTCACCTTTCATTTTGTGAGTCTTCTCAAATAATCATACCATATTTACAATTAGTGTTATAACAAAGTGTCCAAATTATGTTATTCCAAAAATGAGAATATTTAATTATAATCCTTATATTAAATTTAGATTAGTTATTAATTATAAAATTTTATTTGATCTCTGATTAAAAAGGAAATAATCATACCATGTTTACAATTAGTGTCATAATATATATATTATGAATCATTTTAGTAGAAAAAATATCATATTATGCATCGTTAATTTTAATCCAATAATTATAATTAAATCTTATTTATTTACAATAGCCAAGTGTTTTTACTATTATATCAGAATATTTATTTATCGTAAGAAATTAGAACATTCAACCGTTCAAATTATACTATTAATTATGACTATCGTTTTTTATAGATATTTAGACAAATATTAGCAACTAATTAGTTTTTTTGAGAAAGGGTTTTTTTTTTAGATAATCAAGATATCATTGAAGGGAGGCATGAGGATCTTGACCCCTTATAATGAAAGAAAAATGGGAAGGGGGAGTGTCTCCTCAAAACCTATCAGAACCAAACCCTAGTTAGTGTTGGAAAATTGTTATTTTCCCTAATTTGAATCCTAGACCTTCTACTCAATATATATTCCTTCCTTGTTTCTTGACTCACCAATTCTCGTATGAAATATTACATGGGGATTTTAAAGGATAATGTGAAATTTTGTAATTTGATAAGATAATTTTAACTGTTATGATTAAATATTATCATTCTTGTTTGTCAAAAAAATGTTATTATTCTTTTTTTCTTTAATAAAAATATCACTACCCGAATAGCTCCGTCTATAATTTTGACTCCCCCGTAGTAAAATATCAAATTTTGGTTCTTTAAGTTGTAATAAAATATAATATATAATATATAATATACAATTAACTCTTTTAATTTTATTTAATGATAGTATATATCTTTCTGGTAAAAAAATGATAGTATATCTAAAATGTCCTTCATTTAATGTTAGAATATTTAATATTGTACACTAAAAGTTAGACTTGAGTCGTACTCGATTCGAATGATTAATCTCTAATTGCGCGTAAAAGATACCTACCAAATAAGAAGTTAGAAACTTTTTTTAGCCAATTAAAATATCTTCATAATAACTAAACCGTTAGATTTAATTTTACTCTAACTTAGAGCTGTCAAAATGGGTCGCGGATATGGCTCGGCCTGGTTCAATAATGAGCCAAAGTGCAAAAACATACTTGGTTAAACTAGTCCAATATTATTATTGAGTTGTATTTTTTCAACCCAGTAAAACCCAAAATACTGGGTAAGCATGTCGTCCCAACCCAATCCAATTTTTAACAATAGAAAACATAATGAATATTAAAAAAAAATTCAAAAACCAATGTTGTTAACCCAAACTGTCGAAGTGTCTGGTTCCAAGTCATTCCGGTCCATCCGATCGGTTCGTTCCGCATTTGATAACACTCCAAAAACATTACAAAGTAGGTCAATCCAACCCATATGAGTCAATTAGATTGGCCAAAATGACTCTGTTCTTTCTGGGTCTCTCATTATTTTTTAGCCCAATTTATCTACTATAATAAATATATACCATCAACCCACCACAAAAATTACTATATTATTCTTTTCACTTTTTTTCTCTAACTCACTTTTATCATTAATAGGTCTCACTCTTATATCCTCTTTTAATTTTTTTTATTTCACTTTAAAACCTACTATTCTCTTCTTTTCACTTCTACTTCTCTTTACTACTATCAACATATTCAAACAACTCACTACCAATTTTGTTTAAAAAAATAATTTTTTGATAAAAGCAGTAATTATATAAAATTAATTAAACTGATATTAAATTATGTAGAATTTACTATTTACTATAATCTACTCAAACTACTAAACCCAATTAATTTAACTCTGCTATTTGTCAAAAAAGTGATACAAAACTTGCAAAAATTCCAAAATTATTTTTCTAAAAAAATCAATAATTAAATTTCATCCACTTTTTAGTGAGCCACACAGGGATTAGCAACGACAATGTCAGCGAAAAGCGCCAATAGGTGCGCCAATGAGAAAGCGACATGAGTGGAAACACGAGCACCAAAACACAACAAAAGTTGCATGTTGCTGCTTGCACTAACGAAAGCGATCAATTTTTTTAAAAAAACTTTTTTAAAAATTTATTTCTTCTAAAAATCAGTAATTAAATAACTTAATATAATTAATATTAAATCATGTAAAATTTATTATTTACTTTAATCTACTCTAAACTACTAAACTCAATTAATTTAATCACTACCGATAGTCAAATTAAGCGATACCGCTAGCAAAAATTCCAAACTTATTTTTCCTACAAAATCAATAATTGAATCCATCCATTTTTTTAGTGAATTGCAGGCGACAACAGCAGCGTCAGCGGGGAGGCGCCAATCGAGCGCCAGCGAGGCGCCAACGAAAGAGCTAACGAGCGCCCGGTAGGCGCCAACGAGTAACAACGAGAGCACCAACGGGGCGCCACTATTAAAGAAAGATCGAGCATTATTACATGTCATTTTATTTTTTCCTCATTTTACTCTATTATTAATATTATAAGATGATACCGACATTTTTAAAAACATTTTGCAACACAACTATTTTAATAAATTTGAAATATTTTTGTGGAGTTTTCATTTTCTTTTATTATATTTTACAACTTTTAACGTGTTAGTAATTTTATAGATAATTATAATAAATCTGAGTATCACCCGTGCATATATGCGGGTAAATACTAGTTCAATTCAAAACACTAAACCGTGGAGTCGATATTAGAAAGTTAGTTTACAAGTTAGTTAAATTGGTTTTCAATTGTAACTACTTTTCTTAGTTAGTTAGTTAGTTGGATTTTTGTATTTTCTTTCACTAGAAGGTGCACTATATATAGTGATAACCTCTTCATATTGTACTAAGTTTTTTACTTCACCATTCTTTTGAATGAAATTTATATTCAATTCATAGATAGAGTTTAACTCTTAATATGGTATCAGGAGCAATTATGTAGCTTCCGCGTTCATCTCTCATCGGTGATTCCTCCATTGTCTTCTCGCAAATTTCTTCGTTTGCTTTGCGATTCATGAACAATAGTGTTCACCGTGGTATCAAAAGAAATTTAAATTTCTTGATTTTTTCTTCCATATGTTTATTGAGATTCTCTGCGTTCATCATTCTTCCTTTGTTCTTTGACCTGCTTGGTTGTTGTTCAACTCATCTCTGCCATGACAAATCCTTCACAAAACCATGATGACACATTATACCTCCATCATTCGGATAATTCCGCTCTTGTGTTGGTATCTCAACATCTCTCTAAGGACAAATTCAGTCACTTCTTGTGTGTGTTCAAGAAGTTCTTTGAAGCTTCTTCCTCGATCATCCCTCGAGTCCGCTTCATCATCTTTGTTGTGTTTATGTCTCTTGTTTCTTCCTAGTCGAGCTGTATAGCTATGGAAGAGCGAATGGACCAACAAATGAAATATTTTTTAACTCATATGGTCTTTCGGATATGTTTGGTACATTTTAGGATTTTCTCCTACTATTCTTAGGCTTTCTTCTTTCCATAGAATTCAAGGTTTTCTATGTTTGATAAGGATTTCACCGTTTGGTTATATTTCATCTTATTTTCTTGTTGGATTCTTGGATCACATTTTTTGTCTGAGGTTTTTGAAGGCTATTTGCTCAATGTTATTTTATTGACATGTGGTTTCTTGCAAGTTTTCAATTGCCATCATCATATTCAATTTCCTAAGTTTTCTAAAAAGTGTCTACAATAGTTCTTTGAATGGAATTCATATTCACGTGGCTTGTGTATTTGAATTTTTGGTTGTGCCGATAGTCTGAGATGCGTGAAAGCTTTATTTTAGCATCTCATCTCAAGTTGGAAGATCTTGACATCTCTCTTCCAACTTGAGGGGGAGTATTAGAAAGTTAGTTTACAAGTTAGTTAAATTAGTTTTCAATTGTAATTACTTTTCTTAGTTAGTTAGTTAGTTGGATTTTTGTATTTTCTTTCACTAGAAGGTGCACTATATATAGTGATAACCTCTTCATATTGTACTAAGTTTTTTTACTTCACCATTCTTTTGAATGAAATTTATATTCATAGATAGAGTTTAACTCTTAATAATCGACCCATTAATTTTGGCCAAAACTGACACCCTCTAGTCTAACTTTTTTTTTTTTGGTGATGCACCCTCTAGTCTGAATCCCAGTCTAGTCTAACTTAATATCACAACCCGACGCTGTATAGTATAGTTGAAAAAATTAAAAAGAGATAATGCATGCACATGATGAGTTTATGTCCTGCAACAGTTCCTGTGCTGCGGTGTCCGTTCCCACTTTAAATTTTGGTCATAGTCAAAACAATTCCTATTTATTTTGATAAGCAAGCAATTGCCCGGAAACAAATGGCAATAATCAAAATGAATGAATTTCAATTCATTGATGTACTAATGTACTAGTAGGATATCCGTGCATATGTATGGGTGTTATTATATTTTTTTATGAATAAACTTAGAAAATATTAAATAGTCTGAATATTATTCCGTGAAAATAAAGACAAATTTAAAGTAGATAAAAAAGAGTTTCAAATAAAAAAATAGATAAGTATTAAAATCTAGAAATGTAAAAGTATCATTTTAAAATAATTTTCCATTTATCCGTGTTTTTAATATGTTAGTATAGTGTTTTTATATATCGGTGTTGTTATCTGTATTTTTTTATATATCGGTCAAGTTATCTCATGTTTTATATATATCATTCTGATTATCCGTAGTAGTTTTTATATATTAGTGTAGTTATCTCGCGTGTGTTTTTATGTATAAGTGCGATTATCTCATTTGAGTTGATTAGTAGATTATAGTAGATAGTAAAAGATAGATAGTAGATTATCAATAAGAAATATTTATTTCGTATTTTTTTATATATCAGTGACAATTATTTGTGTTTTTAGGTATTAGTGACAAACATTTGTCACGTGTGTTTTAAATACTAATCAGTTTAAATAGTCATTAAGCCTTAAAAATTATAATTATCAATGACAAATATTCCCATGTATTTTTATATATAATAAATGCGATTTATCTCGTGTTTTCTTATATATCGATCACGATTATCCCGTGTTTGTTTTTTATGTATCAATGTAGTCGTCTCATAGTTTCAATTGACTATTTGAGTTGATTAGTAGATTATATTAGATAGTAAAAGACAGATAGTAGATTATAAATAAGAAATATTTATTTCGTGTTTTTTTATATACTAGTGACAAATATTTGACCTTTTTAGGTATTAGTGACAAATATTTGTCACGTGTGTTTAAATATTAATCAGTTTAAATAGTGATTAAGCCTTAAAAATTATAATTATGAATGACAAATATTAATCTTGTGTATTTTTAATTATATATGAATGGAGTTATCCGTGTTTTTCTTATATATCGGTCACGATTATCCCGTGTTTGTTTTTATGTATCAATGCGATCATCTCATTGTTTCAATTGATTATTTGAGTTGATTAGTATATTATAGCGAGATAGTAAAAGATAGATAATAGATTATCCATAAGAAATATTTATTTAGTGTTTTTATATATCGGTGACAATTATTTGTCCTTTTAGGTATTAGTGACAAATACTTGTGGCGTGTGCTTTAAACATTAATCAGTTTAAATAGTCATTAAGCCTTAAAAAAATTATGATTATCAATGACAAATATTAATCTCGTGTTTTTTCATACATTACTGCAGTTACCTCGTACTTTCTTATATATCAGTGCAGTTATCTCGTAGTTTCAATTGATTATTTTAGTTGATTAGTAGATAGTAAAAATTAGATAGTAAATTATCAATAAGAAATATCTGTTTTATATTAATTAGTAGTTTAAATAGCCACTAAACCTTCTTGTTTTTTTACATAGTAGGTTTATAGTAGTCTTCAAAAATTATAACTTTCACTGTAGTTACCCCGTGTTTTTTTTATATATCAGTGTAGTTAGCTTGTAATTTCAATTGATTATTTTAGTTGATTAGTAGATTATAGTAAATAACAAAAGTTAGATAGTAAATTACTAATAAGAAACATTTGTTTTATATTAATTAATAGTTTAGATTAGTGTAGCGACCGAAAAATCCGGGAAAGGATTATTCGAAAGGTTCAAAGGAAGTCGCCACCAAATTTTAGTTTAAGGGCAAATTCGGAAAATCCCTTTTAGGTTTAGGACAAGGCTGAGTTTAGGGTTCGGGAGTCGTTATGTGTGGGGAAGGTATTAGCACCCCACGACATCCTTTGTCTAATTAATTATGGTTTATTAATATTTACCCTTTTATTTATAAAGAGAAAAAGACTTAATTAAATTTTTAATTTTTAGTGCTTGACAAGAGTGAACTCTTGCTCCTACGTACCTCCGGATGCAATGGAAGAATCAAAGCTACGTAGTTCTTCCTGAAAAAAATTTGTGGGTTGGTATTTTTTAGTGTAGTGGTCCTAGGACTCTTTGAACTATCTGACTCATTTGATCCTAGGACGCTATCTAACCCGATTGTACAACTGACTTAGTCCCCTACTTTTTGAAAATGATTTTTTTTTGAGTTTTTGAGAGAAATTGATTTGATGTGAGGTGGGTTGGTTTTAGAATAGATATTCTAAGACTCTTGAAGCTATCTGACTCATTCGTCTAAAACATTTGACTAACTTAGGTTGTACAACCGACTTAGTCCCCTATTTTTAGGAAAATTAATTTATTTATATTTATTAAGTTTTTAGGATTACTGAACTGTACAGCTCATTGGTCCTAGGATGATGACTAACCCGGTTGTACAACCGACTTAGCCTTTTATTTGATTTTTGGATAGAAAATTATTTAATTGTTGTTCTTGGTTTATGAGAGTTTATTTGGTTTGAAGAGAATAAAAAAGCGAGAAAGGGGTTTTTAAATAGTAAAATAGGGGTGTATTTAACGGAATGGGGTTGTATTAAAAACGGGATGCGTTTAGTAGAAGCCCAGTCCATGTTTTGGGTCTTGGGTTGATGGCTTGTGAATTGGATTTATGAGCAAGGGTGTGGTAAGTTAAAACAGGGGTGGTGTGAATAGTGATATGATGTTTTAATTTATTTTTTTAAAGAACAATCAGGTAATCATTAAGAGGCTATATAAGGCATCAACTAAAAAAGTGGAGACCTAGTTTTCCACTTCTCCTTCCAGCGCCGCCGCTTCACATATCATGGTGAGAGAGAGAAAGACATTTCTTTGAGAGAGAGAGAGGTTCCTTTTTTGCTTGAATATAATTTTTTTAGAAAAACAAATCTGATCAATTAGGGGATCAAGAATGCTTAAATCTAATTTTTAAGAAATCTTTCCCAAAAACAACTCCACCAGACAGATTAGTTTTCTTAAGAAAAATTAGATTTTTATTCTTCCATTTTTTTAGGAAACTAATATATTCTTAAACTGAATATGTTTTTAAGGAACACTAATTATTTGAACCTAATCTGTTCATATACAAACATTCACATACAAATATACTATAATCGTTTTTAACGGTATCAAAAAAAGCATAAACTGAAACTAATTATTTACATGTCCATATAAACAACTTTATTGCTAATTTTCTATCAATGATATATACAATTATTTGTTATTACCAACCTCTTTTCCAGCTTCTGATTAGGACTCTTAGTTGTGAATGATTATGACTGCTACTGCTTTTTGAGATCTGCTGCTTTTGTTATTGTTGATGACTGCTTCTCCTTTTTTTTTACTCAGAAATTCGAATACGTGTGTTTCAGTAGATTAGGATTCTGATGTTGAATCCTAATCCTTTTTAGGTGATTTTGCAGTCTGTTGTGTGTTTTCTTTGGTAGAAATGATCGCTATTTATATTAGAGAATTAGGTTTTAGCAATTAATGTTTGATTTACCACGATTTGGTTTATTTTTGAGATGCTTGGAGAGGAAGATTAGGGTTTTGGGAGAGCACGAAGATCCAAGCCCAATTGTCATTTGGGCTAGAGCTTATTTATTTTTTTATTTTTTTTTATTATTTTGGATTCCATTTTTGTGTATCTTAAAATATTTTTTTACTTTTTGGGACTTTTGGACATTTTTTAAGGGTTGTAAAGCTAATATTTTTGAATTTTGATTTTTATTAATTTTTGACATATTATTTTGTGTTGAATAAAACAAAGACCAAACTGAATATGCGACTTAATAAATTAAAATACAATTAACAAGAACTCGGACAAAATTGGGGTATAACAATTAGTCATTAAGTCTTCTTAATTATTTAGATAGTAGGCTTATTTATAGTAGTCTTCAAAAATTATAATTATCAATCACAAATATTGATTCGGTGTATTTTTATAAATCTCTATAGTTATCCCGTGTTTTTATATATAAGTGCAGTTATCTCGTAGTTTCATTTGATTATAGTTGATTAGTATATTATAGTAGATAGTAAAATAGAGATAGTAGATTATCAATAAAAAATATTTGTTTTAAATATTAATCAGTAGTTTAAATAGTCATTAGTTTTAAATATTAATCAGTAGTTTAATCAGTAGAAAATTAAATATTAATTTTCTTATTTTTTATATTGTTAGTTAAAAAAATAAAAGTAGAGTGATAAGAGAAAGAAAATAATTGTTTATGAGAAAAGTAAAAAGAAAAAAAAGGATGAAAGAGAATGTAAGAAGAAAAAGTAAGAGTGCGAGAAATATTGAGAAATGTGAGATTGAAAGGGAGAGAGTGGGAAAGGAAGACAAAATAGGATTAAAAAATCATAAATAAATGATGATGTGTCAAAAAATGAAGATGTCTATAATTGTCATTTTGTATGTTGTGTATTTTATTAAATAGATATTAGATTAGATAGATATCTTCTTCTTCTTTTTTACAAGACGGGCATATCTTCTTGGCAACTGCAATTCTTTATTTAATTTAATGGCAAAAAGAATGGAAAAGAAAAAGATAAGGCAACTTCGAGGCGGATTCTCGGCGAAAAACCTCGGTATTTTCTTGTGAGGTCTCTCCTTCGATTTAGGAAGTTAAAGGGCTTGCTAAGAGTTGTTGTCTTTTTTTTTTTTTCTGTTTTGAAATTTATAAAAATTAAAATTAAATTATGTTTTCTAAAATCAGATTTTGTTTGATTTGTAAACAGGACGATCTTTCATTGGATAAGATTGGACATGCTTTTGTCAATACATTATTTAGTGAATCATGAGCAAAGACAAGAAAAAAATGTAATTTTTACCATAATTCATTTTCTAATGTTTATAATAATTTTATATAACATATATTATAATGTAATTAAAAATTATAAAGAAAAACATACTGAAGGAGAATATGGAAGAGAGAGAGAGAGAAGAGAGAGAGAGAGAGATGAGGAGAGATGTCATGAGATGAGAAGATACAAGAGAAATGAGAGGTGGATAGGGGGGAGAGAAAGAGAGATGAAGGAGGAGGTAGCTCATAAGATGAGAAAATATTAGAGAGATAGAGAAAATGATAGAGAAGAATGAGATCTGAGAGAGAGAGAGAGAGGGAGAATAGATGAGAGAGAAAATTATTATTGAATAGTAAATAAAAATAATATTTTTGTATTTTTTTGAGTGATCAGAAAGTTGTACTGTGGGACAAAAAGTTGTATTGTGGTTTTGTGAGGTACAAGAATCTGGGTCTTTGTCCAGTCACTTGCTCTCATTTCTGTCCAGTACTGTGAACAATTTTCAAATCAAATAAGGTACAACTAGAGTTGTCCAGTCCAGTCCCTTACTGCTTAGCGAATCAAACGCACACTGAGAGATGTATTGACCCGCTCTCAATGTTGAGTTAAGAAATTTTCAAAAGTCAAAATTAGTTTCAAACATAAGCATACAAATAAATATTTAGCATAAACTTATTTTAATCAAAACGATATATAACATTAAGTTTTAAAAAGAATATTACAAATATATATAATTTGTTATTAGTTTCTATAAAATTTCACAATTTTGTTTTTGTTCCTATAAAATGTTTTGTGACTTTAGTCCCCACAATGTTTCACAATTTTCCACAAGTCAATATTGATTCTTCCATCAAATTTCTCTATGTCAAGCTTCATTGCACTTCAATTTTTGACATTACAGGTGTATATATAAAGTAAACCGCGCACTAAGTAGGTTATCAAAAAAAGAGGTGGATTACAATGGACACACTTAAATCTTAAGTCTTTCCTAGCGAGCCTTTCACAAACAACACTTTCACAATATCAAAACTTCTTTTATGATGTGGAAAATCAGACAAAGTTGCAACCACAGAGCACCGGGAGTCTGTGGGAGCACCGAGAGCAAGTGAGCAACAACAAGCTAATTAACCGGACCACCATGAGAATTGGACGCCACATCTCCACCCAAAATCCTAAGACAATGGATATAAGGATTACATCTCTTCTACTTCTATATCTTTTATTTAGATCATTCCTAGTCAATATGGACTAACCATTCTCACACTTGAATTACCAACATTCTGCTCATCAAGTGTGAGTCACTCTCATATCGCTAGACTTGATCCAAACAAGGGTCCAACTCTCGCTCCCCTACTAGGCGGAACCATGGCTCTGATACCATTTGTTGGGGAGTCCAGGGAGCACGAGAGAGCAAAAAGCGAGCCAATGAAGCTGCACCAACAAGAGAATTAGACACAACATCTCCACCCAAAACATTAAGGCATCAAATAAGTTATTTTTTAATTGAAGTAAAGCCCTTGTTTTAGGCTTCAAATTTTATTGGCATCAAAGTAGTTATTTAATTGAAGTAATAAGATTAAGTTCAATCCAATATATATTTTAAGACTTCATAGTATTTTTTGACCAAAAAAGACTTCATAGTATTTTAGACCAAAAAAAAATACTTCATAGTATTAATTCTACTCACTATTTCTACTACTAATTAGTTCAACCAAAAAAGTTAATTTAGAATCACTTCTGTATAGTATAATATTGTAAAACTAAATTAGTCCTAAAAATGCCCCTAATTTTTGTATTGTTAATTTTTAAAAAATGATCACGTAAAATTTGCTTTAGGCCTACACCTCTGTTGGGTCGGCCTTGGATTAATTTATGTTTCTTGAGTATAATATTATTCGGCTATGGTTTATGATAATAAGAATATTCTTAGTAATAGTTACTAAATTTTTTGGTGATCATTATACAACAATCAAATGGTTAGTATATATTAGCAAATTTAGTTTTTGTGTGGTGAGTGAGCGGGGAACTAAAATACTGATTAGTACATGCTTGTCACAATATAACTTTGGTGTGGTCACTAAATTTTTCATTAATAGAAAAATTACTATTACATCTATTTAGTAATAATTACCATTACTAAAAATATCATTAATATCATTCGAACCTTGCTTGCTCTTCACCACTTCCCATTCCCACAAAAAATCCAACACTCTTCTCAAAGCAGACCTTGTTTGCGAGGTAGTATTTTCTCAAACCAGGTCATTTCGCACCTTTCAGATCGCCCATAGCACCATTGCAAACTCTCTGTTGAGAAGTAAATAGCGCCTCTAGTGAAGTAAAGATGCATTCAACAAAGGTGGGGGGATCGAGATCTTGCTTGTTGGATGTTAAGTTGCAACCCACTGTGTGCCCAAAAATTCGCTGCTTTCGGACAATCAAAGAACAAGTGAAGTTTATTTTCTTTATTCCCCGTACACAGAGGACAAGATTCTTCACAGTTTACCATCTTCTTCCTCAGATTATGTCGAACCGGAAACACACCCTAGCAACACGGCACATTAGGAATTTCACCTTTTGCAAGATTCTGAGTTTCCAAATTGCTAACCAATTACATTCCTTGCGGAGATGTGTGTTATCAATTAGATCTTCCATAACACCATAGTAAGCAGATCACACCTAATAAGCCCCGTTTTTGTTCCGCCACCACTATCTCGCCCAAGCAAAGATATGGTCTTAATAATACTTTCTTCAAATGCGTCAAAAAGGGAATTAATGAGCATAACATTCCAATCACCTATTACAACATTGAAAAGATCACCAACTCTCATATCCTCCAAACCAAGAACAATAGGAGATTGCACTCTAGCTTCCTTTCGTCCCCTGAGCCAATGATCTTTCCACACACACAAATGTTTCTACCATCACCAATACGTCATCTATATCCCAAATTAACCACCACACATGAAGTGTGGATACTACGCCAAACAAAATTGAGATTATGCCCCAAGCGAGCTCCCATGAAATATCCCTCCATTTTAATTTATAAGAAACACATTTACTTAGTCATGTTACTAAATACTACTATAAGCAAATCAAAAAAATTCCCTTAATATACTAACTTTACCCTTATTTACTGCACTACTTTTACTTCAATACATATTTTTTCCGGAAAATGCTAGATGTTACGAGAGATTTTTTTAAGAAAGAGAAGAATGTTTATGTGGCAGTATCTAACACTCATAAATTACAACCACCCAGACTCCCATGTATTGTTAGTCAGTTATTGATTAGTCAAATACACCTATTTTTATGCATTATTCTGTTTCTTACAAAATCTCTCGTAACAAGTAGCAATGCTCATTTTTTTTCTTATTACACTACATTTACTTTTATCAATTCAAGAAATAAATAAGATTAAGTTACAAATTTATACTACTCCATAAAAAGATATAAGCCAAACTAACTATTTCACACATTTTAAGATAGGTAGTTATTTGCACATATTTTTATAAGGCTCATTAAAAATTTAACTTTGTTTCATTTAATTGTTTAAGAAAAAGTCTCTAACCTTCTATGTTTAGCATTAAATAAGAGACATTAACTTTGCTTGTGTTGGGGAGTAGTACAAATCTTCCACCCAACAAAAAAGGGGAGTACAAATATGCTACTCCCTCAGTCTCAATTGAAGTGTTCTGTTTGTCATTTTTCTCTGTCTCAAAATAGTTGTCACTTTAAAATACGGGTAAAGATCCCTCAATTTCTTAAAAAGAATTGAAAATCAATTACTAAAGTTTTGTGTGTATAAAAATGCACATCCCTTAAATATGTGACATATATTTTACACTTATTTCATTAATATACTAAAAACTTAGGTAATTGACCCTCAATTTATTTTAAAAAATTGAGAGGATCTCTACCCTTAAAATAACAGTGCAATATTTATTATTTATTTTCAATAATACACTCATTTATTATTTGTATTTGCAACTTTTTCGTTCATCTCTCCTTGTAATAGTATGGGCACGGATCCTCTGCGATTACGGCGGGAATTGCAGTCTGATTCTAACTTTTCGATCTATCTCTCTCTCTCCTCCAACAAATTCTCTCTCATCTTATTTCCTCCATTTTTCTCCATTTTTATTTTTCTCTCATCTAAAACACACTAAAAAGATTTGACTATGACTCTGCGATTCCCGCCAGAACTGCAGAGGATCCATTTCCTAATAGTATGGAGATATTTTATCCTACCATATTTTTTTTACCAAAATTCAAAAAATTTCTTTACACATGTACTTAACCTTAAACGATTGTGACGGTGGGAGTACTTGCATCCTCCCTTTGTCTGTCATAATAAAGCGGCTCGATAGGATCACACACCCCAATCACAAATAGAAACTTAAATATTTTTAACAGAATTAATTAGTAATAAAATATATAAAAATGTAAAGGAGAAGAAAAAGTAATAGAGCATCATTCACCTATTGACAGTGATTCATCACCGCGGATCAAAGCTTTCTAATCATTACATTAAATCACGCATTCATTTCAATAACTTTGCGAAAGGCCTCCGAACCTTTTTTACCTTTAAAGAAAGCTCTACCTTCTTGAAGTGGAAAACGCTCCTAACCTTTTGTACCCTCTCTCAACTCTGCCCCTCTGCCTCTCAGAAGAGCAATGGAGAAGAAACAGTTGCACAACTTGTTTGTGTTCATAAATGTGCTTCTTTTCAGTGCCTCTCTTGTGTCCACAACCACAACTCAAAGCCATGTCTCCGCAGTGGGAGACCCAGGAATGCAGAGAAATAATCTGAGGGTTGCCTTTGAAGCTTGGAACTTCTGCAATGAAGTTGGACAAGAAGCTCCTCACATGGGTAGTCCTAGAGCTGCTGATTGTTTTGATCTTTCACAAGGTAACCCAATTCACATTACTAACACAATTCTAAAAAATTCTATTTTTAGTTTCTTTTCATTAAAAAAATCAGATTTTTTTGTAACTGGTAATGATGGGCAGGTTCTGTGATACACAAGGTAACAGAAGCTGATAATAAACTTGGGGTGGGGGATTCATTTCCTGGTAAGAAATCAGAAGCTAGCAACAACACAGACATCTATGCTGTTCAAAAGGAAGTGTATTTGGGTTCTAAATGTGAAGTTAAAGATACTCCAAAGCCATGGCAATTTTGGATGGTAATGCTGAAAAATGGGAACTATGACACTACCTCTGGGTTATGTCCTCAAGATGGTAAAAAGGTACCTCCTTTTAGTCCAGGAAGGTTTCCTTGTTTTGGAGAAGGGTGTATGAACCAACCCATCTTGTGTCATCAACAGACAGAAATGAAAGATGGTATAATGAGAGGAGGATTCAGTGGTACTTATGAATTGGATTCTGATTGTGCTGCTGGTGTACATGATGGTGTCTCTTATTATGAGGTGATTTGGGAGAAGAAAGTTAATGTTGGGAGTTGGATTTTCAAACATAAGCTAAAGACTTCAAAGAAATATCCTTGGTTGATGCTTTACCTTAGAGCTGATGCAACCAAAGGATTTTCTGGTGGTTACCATTATGACACTAGGGGAATGCTAAAAATTGTAAGTCCAACATTTTCTTCACAAACCCATGTTTCCAATTGTGTTTAATTAACCGTTTACATGGTTTTAAACTCTGTACCACTGACACCTCAGGTTGTGTGCGACATCGTCACAGACACCGTGACACTTCAATTACTTCCATTTTTCAAACTAAAATTGGTGTCTGCATATTTGTGTCTGTGTCGTGTCTTGTCTGGTGTACATGTCCGTTCATCATAGGTTTTCAATGGCAATCGAGGTTATGGTTGAATTTGCATTGCAATTCTCTGCATTGCTGAGAATTGCATTCAAATGCAACTGATGCAGTCTCAATTGCAGTCGTACAATATAAAAAACCAAGATGCCATCGTCTAGATTGCAGTTGTAAACTTTTTCTTTTAAAACCTAGTATCTTGTTTGCTTAGCCAAAATTAACCATATTTGAGGTTCATGAATCAGCTTCCAGAGTCACCAAATTTCAAGGTGAGGTTAACCTTAGATATCAAGAAGGGAGGAGGACCAAAGAGCCAATTCTACCTTCTAGACATGGGAAGTTGTTGGAAGAACAATGGTGCACCTTGTGATGGAGATGTACTAACTGATGTGACTAGATATAGTGAAATGATCATCAATCCTGAAACTCCAGCTTGGTGCAGCCCAACAGGTTTAGGAAACTGTCCACCATTTCATATAACTCCAGACAACAGAAAAATCTACAGGAATGACACTTCAAATTTCCCCTACTCAGCTTATCACTATTACTGTGCTCCAGGCAATGCACAACATTTAGAGCAACCTGTTAGTACTTGTGATCCTTATAGTAATCCTCAAGCACAAGAGATTGTTCAATTGTTGCCTCATCCTATTTGGGGTGAATATGGCTATCCAATTAAAAAAGGTGATGGTTGGGTTGGAGATGCAAGGACATGGGAACTTGATGTTGGTGGGCTAGCTAGTAGACTTTATTTTTATCAGGTTAATAATTGAATTACTACTCTACTATTTTGGAAACTCATGAGTCACATGCACATGTGTCTGATAAATTCAATTAAATTTGTTTGGTGCAGGATCCAGGTACTACTCCTGCCAAAAGAATATGGACCTCTATTGATTCTGGGACTGAGATATTTGTTAGTAACAAAGATGAAGTAGCAGAGTGGACTCTTAGTGACTTTGATGTCATTCTAACACAACCAAAAAACAGATTGATGACTCAGGTTTGTTAGGTTATCGACAGTAAACTAGTGGTTACTGGTTTGGTATTAGAGGGGGTCCACAAAGGCTTGGCTTCGAAGTTATGTCTAAAGAGAAATTCTCATTCTCAAAATCAGGTCATAGAATCCTGAGAAATAAAGTAAGGAGAATAATAAATGTCTAGTTTAATTACTTCGATTATTTATATTTTTTTCAAAAATTTCAAGCTAATGTAGTAGTTATCACAAGTCACAACACATCCAGCAGCTTTAAAGTTGAACCACTAACTGCTTTTTTACCAGCTTCAACAAGAAGCATAATTGTTTTGATGCCACGGTGAACTAGACTACTGGTTGTTTCTTTTCTAATGGAAAGAGGAAAGAAGTGCCGGTATTTTGTAGTAACAAATTAGATGACCTACCACTTTACCGGTGCGTAATTTTTGAGGGGGGGAGGGAGGCCCTACCTACCACGTATTTGGCACCAAACTCGTTTGGCGGTAACAATGTTAATCTCGTAACATAAGATATTTTCTTCATTGGTGCAGAAATTAGTACGTTCTCCAATGTGTTATATATTAGATAGTATAATATAAATATCGTGCTTAAGACTGAACATTGTTTGATCTTCCAACAGGCAAGTCGCCACACACGTGTCGTGCTTAGTGGGCGGCTCCTCACTGGTCACTTGTGCTTTTCTTGGTACTTTCTGCTCCTTGATGCAACCCTTTGGCTTGGGAACTTCGACATCTTGCTTTTAAGGATCATATTCTTCTCTTTGCTCAACACTTAGTCTGAAATTAAATATAACGAAAGGGTAGCAAAATAGGTCTTGAATAGAACTAAAATACTGAATAACTTACTAAAAGTAAGTACTAAAAAATGCATATAAATTGGACTTATGAAACTCCCACATGTTTGAATCTATGTTTGTCCTCAAGCAAAACATTAAAATTCACTTGGCCAATCTTGAAAATTTATTAAATCTAATTCATACAAACCTAAAGTGAGCTGGTGGTCTTCAACAATATTTTATCATTAGTTTGAAACTTACCTATTGAGCCTTTTTATGTGAAGGACAAGACATATTTAAGGTATCAAAACATCAAGTTAGATGTCAATCTCAACATAATATACCAGTACCCTAGCATGCTTGGGTCCTCCATTGTTGGGATTATCCCGTTGTTGGGACTATCTCATTATTGTTGTGGCGACTTGCTGTTATATTTATATATATAAATATAAATATAAAATATTATTAGTAAATTACTCCAATATTCTTTTTAGTAATAGTTACTAAACTTTTCTTTAGTACCCTAAATCACACTCGTATTATTACTACTATTAGTGTTAAACCCTCCTATTTCCTCTCATAAAACTCCCAAACACCCTGTTAGAGCTAGTTTGGATGAAGGATTTTGGAGTAGATAGTTTTGGAGGGCCATGTCATTTTTTTTGGGTATAAATTGGGTATTCTCTGCGTTTAACTGTAGAAACTAATCTCTTGAGCCGCGTAGGACCACAATGGGTGGCAAAGCTCTCCCTCAAGCACCCAAGACCAAATTTGAACCCAATACTCTTTGACCTAAAAAAGGTGGTGGTAACATACCCAATACAACGGGTGTCCCCCAAATGATGAGTTGGGATGGGAATTTGGGGGGAGGATGTTGCTCTCTGGTAAAGACTTGGAGATCCAAGTGATGGTGAAATCTAGTAACTCAAAATAGATCAAACTTGTTAGGATTTCAACGACATAAGTTTTTTGATGCATTTGTTTGCTCTTGTTGGTGAACTAATCCGTTGGTGAACTAGATAACTTATCTAGTAGTGGTTCTACTAGACTCGACTTCTTATTCGGGTGGACTAGATCATTGGACTGCATGTATTCATATAATATATTTGTTTATGCTTTTACATTTGGTATCAGAGCTTGTAGTATATGTTTAGGACCCAAAATTCTACATGATCTTCTCTTTTTTTTGAATATTATCGAGTAATACCTTGAGGAAAATTTCGAACAAAGGTTTCTGACAAATTGAAACTTGAAACCATATGGGTTTTGTATAACATGATCAAATAAATCTAATGGCACAACTTTCATGTTTTTTCATCATTTGTAGAGGAAGAAATTGAACAAAATTTGTGAGCATTTAGGGTTCATACTTTTTTTATAAGCTAGGGTTCATACTTCAAACTATGCATATTGCATAACTTTGATTCCAATTAAAAATCACATGATATCATGAGAAAGCAAAAGCAAAACGATTTGGAACAATGCCTAAAATTGCAACTCGCTTCGCTTCCCATTTCTGGCACGAATCAACTCTTAGGAGATAGTCTTATCCTTAACTTTAAAATAAAATAAAATTAGTCTAGTCTAGTCTTGTACTTCTCCTGTTTCACACACATGTGAGTTTATAAGAATAACTTTATTTCCTTCTACTTGTTATTTTTAAAGTTCAATACAACATTAACTATTGTGTTCTCAATAATACTCTTAATAATTTATTGCAAAGAGAGAAATAAGTAAAATAAAATAATAAATAATCAATTGTATTATAAGAAAAAATATAAATTTATTAATTTTTTTAAAGAAAAACAAAATTTATTTATTTTCTTAACATGTAGAAATCTTATATCTTATTTGGCTTGGCATGCATTATAAATTGATTTGGATTTTGGTGGGAAAGATTTTTTGGTCTATGGCATAAATATTTTTTTTTGGTTCATTTTTTTGGTTGCTTTTTTTTTTCTCTTCTTTCTTCTTTGTTTCACTTTCTTTTTTGTTTCTTGCTTCTATTTTTTTTTTGTTATTTCCTTCTTTTTTTTACCATGTCATTGGTACGTAATTTTTATTGTCTTTGTCGATGACTAATCTACGTTGGAGAGTCTGACTAACCACAAGTCTTCCATCCCAACAGAGTTTTTACCACATCCAAAGTTCTTTTTTATATTTGTAGGTTTTCTTTTTTTATTTTTATTTTTTATATTTTAAGGGGTACTTTACAACCTTGAAATTTTTTAGATGTTTAAATATGCAAATTTTTGGTGGAAAACTATTTAATTTTTAGATAATTTTGCATCAACAAGTATTAGAAGCATTCTTAAATTTGTGTTAGTTTTAAATCAAACCGCATGATCGATGCAAATCCTACAACCGCTCAGATGTGATCTATCAACCTCAAGAGCAAACTAACACAGAATAGTCATTCTTGATGGATTGTTGTTTGTGTTACAACTTTTAAGCTGTCTGTGTTATATCTTGATCTAATATGTGTGATTAGGCTGTTGTTTTTGCTCCAACTTTAAGTTGTTTGTGTTATGACTTGATCTAATATGTGTGACTTTTGTCTTTGATTGTGATGTCTTTCTAATACTTAGAATTTGTTTGATATTATTATTTACTGTTGTTTTTGTTTAAAAGTAATTCATTTAATCAATAGTTAGACAACCCGTCAATCGGAGTCAATTGGCTTTTTTTTTTCTTTCACTTTGGCTTTTATTTTGTTTCTTTTCTTTTACTTTTTTTGTTACCATCTCATTAGTGTGAAGTTTTCATGAGCTTTAATGATGACTAATGTACACTGGAGAAGTTGGTTGACCACGAGTAGTCGGTTTTCTCGGCGTGTGTGGTTATATCCTCCCAACAGAGTTTTACCGATGACTAATCTACATTTTTTTATATATTTTTATATTTTAAAGTGGGATGCTAAATAGTGTGCTTTAGTGTACTTGATGGGGACAACATTATTTTATAGCAAAACACATAACGCGAAATGTTAGATACTGTATTTTGGGTTACTTTAGTATTCAGAAATTTTTTAACTATTGAAACACTTCGCTTGCCAATAATCTATTTGATGGAAAAATAATTTGGTGGCAAAATACATAAAGTGTGATTCTAGGCAGTGTGTTTTGGGGTACTTTAGAATATTGAAAAAAAATTAGATGTCCAAATTGGTATTTTCTTCTTTATTTAGATAATTTCGCATCAATAAGTATTAGAAACATAATTAAATTGATATTTACTTTTAAATCAATCTCTGCATGAGACCTACGTACGTGTTTCACTTTTTAATTATGTTGTCTTCTTTTCTCTTTAATTATGAGTTAAGTTTTAATGTGTACATTTTTTTGGTATAAACTGGGTATCCTCTACCCGCAACTCTAGAGACTAATCCCTCGAACCGGTAAGATGGTATTACAAGTTAAGTTTTTATGGTTACATTTGATGAATATGGATAATGTTATTATAGGTTGTTGTTTATTTTACAACTTTTAACTGATTTTGTTATGACTTCATCTAATCTGTGTGATTAGGTTGTTGTTTATGCTCCAACTTTAAACTGTTTGTGTTATGACTTGATCTAATATGTGTGACTTTTGTCTTTAAATGTGATGTCTTTCTAATACTTAGAATTTGTTTAGTCAAAAAAATACTTCGATTTTGTTTGATGTTGTTATTTACTGTTTTATTTAGATAAGCGTTGTTATTTACTGTTGTTCTTATATATGCTTCTTTTCTTTAGAGGTTTACTCTTTAACAAATTGTTAGCCAACCCGTCCATCGGACGGGTCGTAGTGACATGAAATACTTGACACATGGACTAATTAGGTTAAGACATGTCATTTGGGTATAGATACCCAACTATTTTGCTATAGTGACAAGGAAAGTATCTAAAACATGTATGTGGCTTGGCATGCATGTTAAATTTGGGGGGAAAGATTTTTTGGCCAATTGGCTTTTTTTTTCACTTTGGCTTTTTTTTTTTCTCCTTTCTTTTATTTTTTTGTTACCATCTCATTAGTGTGTAGTTTTCATCGGCTTTATCGATTATTAATATACACCGGGAAATTGGTACACACAGTACTTGGTTTTGTCATGTGTGTGATTATATCCTCCCAATGAGTTTTACCGATGACTAATCTACATTTTTTTTATATTTTTATATTTTAAAGTGGGATGCTAAATAATGTGTTTTAGTGTACTTGATGATGACAATATTATTTTGTAGCAAAACACGTAACGTGAAATGTTAGACAGTGTGTTTTGGGTTACTTTAGTATTTAGAAATTTTTTTAACTATTGAAATACTTCGTTCATCAATAATCTATTTGATGGCAAAATACATAAAGTGTGATTGTAGGCAGTGTGTTTTGGGGTACTTTAGAATCTTGAAAAAAAATTACATGTCCAAATTAGTATTTTCTTCTTTATTTAGATAATTTCGCATCAAGAAGTATTAGAAGCATAATTAAATTGATATTTACTTTTAAATCAATCTCTGCATGAGACCTACGTACGTGTTTCACTTTTTAATTATGGTGTCTTCTTTTCTCTTTAATTATGAGTTAAGTTTTCATGTGTACATATTTTTGGTATAAACGGGGTATCCTCTACGCGCAACTCTAGAAAATAATCCCTCGAACCGGTAAGACAGTATTATGGGTTAAGTTTTTATGGTTACATTTGATGAATATGAATAATCTTATTTTAGGTTGTTGTTTATTTTACAACTTTAAACTGTTTGTGTTATGACTTCATCTAATATGTGTGATTAGGCTGTTGTTTATGCTCCAAGTTTAAGCTCTTTGTCTTATGACTTGATCTAATATGTGTGACTTTTGTCTTTAAATGTGATGTATTTCTAATACTTAGAATTTGTTTAGTAAAAAAAATACTTAGATTTTATTTGATGTTGTTATTTACTGTTGATTTTATGTTTAGGTCTCGTTAACAAATTGTTAGCCAACTGTTTGCTGGTGTTTTTAGCAAACAATCACTAGTTTTCAATATTAAGACTGTGAGATCAAACTAGAAAATCTCTTTGACAATTGCCCTTAAGTTTTGTGTCTTTTAGCGTGCGTAAGAACAGAAGATAGTAGAAAGAGATAGTTTGAAAGCAGAATAAAAGTAAGAAATGCAACAAACGTAAAACAAGTAAAAAAATTGCATTAAAATGATAGAAAGAAGAAGATGGTCCACCGACACGTACAATATGATCTGATTCACTCTTGTTTCGCTTTGACTTGGAAGTTGAGTTTCTCAGAGTTTTTGTAAAAATGTGGTGACCCCGTTTTCCTATTACAAGGGAGTATTTATACTCTCAGATACAATCGTGGGCAAGCACGATAACTACTTCCTAAAAACCGTGGAAATAACCGCCCACTAATCGCTGCTGCTCAAGCGCTTCGACCAGCTTGTTGTCGGAAGATTTGGCGAAGTATTGGACCCGCTTTTGTCGAACAATTGGGCCTTCTCCGCCGAAGGTTTCGACATTGTTTCAGTGGCTTGAAGAACCAAGTCTCGTCGAAGTTTGCTTGCATTGTCGCAGACTTGTGCGACTTCATCTGTCGAATTTATGGTACATTGACTTGAACATTGACTCGTGGCCCACGTAATATTATTAAATGTGCAATCAATACCATTTAAAGCTTAATTTAATGCCCTTGTCGGAATTTTGAGGTAATGTGATTGCCCCCAAAAATGTTTTTTCGCGGAATAATAAGGAATGGAGGGAAGAAAAGGCATTTTTTGAATATCGTGCAATGGTCATTTCTACTACCGCATTTTGCATTTCAACAAAGGGGTCGAAAAGACAACCATCATTACTTGCACAGTAAAACGAACCGCCTTATTGGCACACGTTGCATAGTTGGTGGGCCATCACGCTCTCAAACGTCGCGAACGTGCGAGTTATGGCGAAACGTGCCAATAATCGTAGCTTCCCAACATATATAAACGGCTAGAACCCTTCATATTCCTCTTTACTCGCTTTGAACCCTTGTGAAGTCTCTCTCATTCTTCATTCTCTCGCGCTTTGCAAAATCCCCAAAATCACTAAAGTTTCAAACTTTCATTCCTTTCCTTCAATCTACGCTTGAATTTCGTCTCGCATTTGCTTTCTATCTCTCATGGCTTCATCATCTGCAACATTGAATGTTCAAAGAAGAACGACGAGCCCAACAGACCTCAAACCCTTGATGGCTTCGTTGATGAGCGACATTCACGACGATGAAAGCGGTTCAATGGCAAACCTGTATTGATTCCTCTACTAGGGTTTATACTCATGCATATCTAGGTCCTCTTCCCGATATCCTGTTAGAAAACACTGTTTCAAATTTTCCCCGACCATGCCTGTCTTCAACCTGCACTTTCACTAAGACCCCTTTCCATTTAGAATTTCTGAATAGTCCTTCCAGGTTTTTAGGTCCGCTCCTAGGCTCGACCAACAAATTTACATAGACCGCTCGACAAGGTAGAGGCTAAAAAGGCCAACATCCGGAAAAAAAAACAAGGTATTTTTGACCTTATCCATTGTCTGTATGGGCCTAAGTATGACAAAGACCTTGATATTGGGTCGCTATGCGCTTCTGGGATCGTTTCTACTCATAGCCTCCACTTGAAATGTGGCATCTTTGTCTCCCACTTTACTAGATGTTCTTTGCCATCACAGTGTCCAAACCCTTAGGTGAGACTTTCGACCCCGCTAATCCCGATTATGAGTACCGTTCTCTTTCAACAATGCCACTTTTGCTCCTTACATCACGAGCACCACAATCGCGACAATCGATACGATTAATACGCTAAAGAACACGTAGCCTTCTTAACCCTTTGGTTATCCTTTTTGTTTTCTCAGCACGCTCACTCCGGTTTCTAAAACCTATATTCCATCGCAAAATTTCAACTCCACGAGGAAGAAAACATTAGTCTTGCCAAAACCGCTGTTGGGTTCTCTCTATCGGGAACTTGATAATGCTTTGTTTCTAGAATCGAAAGAAGACGCGAACCCACCAACAAGTTCTTGGCTTCGCCCATCATGGCTATTGCAATTGTGGTCATTAGCCACTTTTGAGTCTCGACTAGGTCTCAGATATCCCTAAGTCCGCTCAACCAACCTTAAAGTCTAGGAGGATCAAGGGATTCGACCGCCCAATTGAAACCAAGCGGATAAATATTCCTCCGTAAGAGTCCTTCAAATGCACTTCGATATGTTCTGAAGTGCACAAGTTTTGTAGACTCTATGGCTCCTTCGTCTGCAAAGGCCTTTCGGTCCAAATTTTGGTTTCGGCAACCATTTCCTTCCTCTTCTGTCGAACAAGCTGAGGAGATTACCCAAATCTGGCAAACCTACCTCTCTCCTGCTATTCTTTCTACCAGACTTACCCCTGGCAAAGCTAAGAATAGTTGGGGAATTAAGAAATATTTCCCAAGTTATTCTCGCTGCGAGCGGTTTGGCCTTTGTCGATTCGACCTGCGCCAGTGTGTCTTCATAGGCGAGAATTTTCGAATCCAGAAACAGTGGCAGCCTACAAACAAGCCTTCAAGAAATTCCACTATAGGGCCTTGAATTTTGAACCTCTCAAATTCAACCCCAGATTCTCATGCACTAAGAAATTTCATGAATGGTGGATCGTTACTATACCATCGTCTTTCTTTGGAGAGGCTAGTGACACCTTTGCGAAAAATATTATGAAGAAATTGGTGGCGACCTTCCTTCGAACAACCTGTATTTACTTCTTGATACCCAAATCTTTCTCGAGTCTTAAACATCTCAGAATTTAGTTTTATTTCTGTTTGCTTATCAATGTTTTCGACGTCAGCCAACTCGCACCCAAGTCAAGACCAAAGTAGTAAGGTTACCACAAAGAAAATCTCCTCCAAAGAACCAAGAAGACGATGGTAGCGAGATCCACTCCGGACATTGTCCTAAAGAAGGTATGTTGCCATTTATTCGCTTTCAAGTTATTTTTGATTACGACTTTTATTTATGTCGAAAACCTTCTTTCTAGAAAACAACCTGTAAAATCCTCAAGAAGCCAAAGCTAAAAAGAAAATGGTCCTTCCCGATGATGAGGTACTATACTCTTGCCTTGTTAATCCGTCGAAATTTCTCTTCCATTTGTCATTCACTTTCTTGTCATAACCCAAATTCTTTTTGCAGGACACCGAAAGTGATGATAACGCCCTCTCACTCGGAGGTCGAAGAAAAGAACCCTTCCTCGAATTTCAAAGGGCACTTTCAAGGCATCATTATTGACGAGCCTTCGAATCACCTTCTTCTCCTCCAATCAAGAGGCTTAAGGTACAAGAGGTAAATTCCTTTCGACATTAGTTTAGACTTCTTCGATCTCACCTTTCCAATTCTTAACTTAAATGATATACCTTGCAGTATGCGTAGGTGGGTGGATCGCTCGTAGACAAACTCCGAAGTTCGATCTATGGTTGAGGTTTCTTGATCTAGATTCGCTGGGTCCCCGTGCTCCTTTTCCTTCATCTCCTCGGTGTGTAATCACAAGAAATTTTCCAAGCGTTGGATAACCACCAAATCCTGTTTTCGAGGAGTTTGTTCCAAGTCTTTGGAGATGTCGAACAAGAGGCTGGCGTCGAAGAGAATGCTCTGCTATGGAGGAGGCTATTCCAACCGCCGGTAGAGTCGAACCGGAGACTGTTGTTGGAGAAACTGCTCAAGTTCCAGAACTTAACATTCCAACAACTGAAGGACCAGAAGTAGTGGCTACCTCTGTCGAAATACCTGAAGAAAATATGATCGATCAAGAACAAGAGGCACCTAGAGAGGGGGAACCTGCAGATCAAAATGTTTCTGCCAAAGAGTCATCCAACAGCGCTATTAGCGATCAAGAATTGGCTGAGCTAAAGAAGACGAATCCTTTGGCAGCCTTGAAGATCATGTTGAGTCTTAAGAGCTCGTCGAGCCGCTTGATTTGCAGTTCTTCGAACAACTCTCTAAGTTCTATCAATCGAGAGACGGTCGAAAGCTCCGCTTTGCGGTGAAGACGAAGGTGTTAGAAGGGGACTTGGTGGCAACCATTGAGAATGATCCATTTGTGTATCTTGAGGTAAAATCCCTCATTCACAAGATCACCAACTTGGACCCTCCTCAAAACGTCCTTTCGTTCTTCATGGAATTTGGCCCCATTTTTGAGCAACTTTCTCTTTTAATCAACCAACGGTCGACCACCTCCAAGCGCAAGGTTCAAGAGACTCAACTCTGCGAGGTAGAACTCGCCTCTCTTAAGGCCGATCAAGACGACATCGAGGCTCTCGAAACCCAAGCAGCTAATGATGAGAAAGCAATCGCTGAATGGGATGCGAGAGTCGCGCCGTATTGACGAGGAAATAAAGACACTTCAACTCAAATCACAAACGCCAGGCATCGTAAGGACTCGATCGTCCGAAAGAATGAGTCTTTGCTTCTTCGCCCACCAAAACCACCAAAGCATTGGCAGCTATAGAGCACTTGGAGAAGATTGACAAACATCAAGCCATTCTCGCCGACCTCGACAAAGAGCTGCACCTTCTCGACACCTCTATTTCTCTAAGTGTTAGCATTATGGAGAGGCATAAGGCTACCTTGTCGAACTTCTGAGACTGTAATAGTTTAGCATTCTAAAAATGGCTGTGTAACTTTAACAATTTCTTTATACATTGCCATTTATGAACAATTTTCGTTTACTTATAATTGCTCAATTTTTATCTCAGTTAACGTTGGCTTGTATCGCTTTAAATACTTGCCATTTATTCTAAAGATTCTATTTTCGTCACCTAACTCTTCGACTTCATAAGCGCCATTCGAAAAGCACCGCAACACGCGAAATGGGCCTTCCCACCCAGTGACCATTTGCCTAAAACTCTATCTTTTTATCCATAGGTAATAGGACTTTCCACACTAACTCCCTTCCTCAAAGGTTTTTAACTTAACCTTTTTATTGTAGGCTTTAGCTACTCTTTTTCTTCTGTCGAATAAGCATCTCTAAAGCTAACAACCTCTCTTCGTCCAAATCAACTAATTCATCAATCATCATATTCCAATAATGATCAAAAGGAATTTCACATTGTTTCGAATCCTTGTTGATTGTAAACAAATCTCGACGGTAACACCGCATCATGCCCAAATGTTAACTTTGTAGGGAGTGGTGTTTATAGACTCTTTAGGCGACGTTCGACAAGCCCATAACACTTGGTCAAGAGAATCGTACAACTTCTAGGCTTACGCCCAACGTGCTTTTAATCAAGTTAATAATGATTTTATTGGCGACCTCTACTTGACCATTGGCTTGTGGCGTAGTATGGTGTTGAAGTCAATAACTTGAAACCAATTTCAAAGAATGAAATCTACCATTTTTCGACCCGGTGAAAAACAAGCAGCTGTCCGTAGTAATGGTTTCTCGAATTCCATATCTATAAATGATATGATTTTGAATAAACCTTATCATCGCTTCTTGATCTACATTGGCTAAAGGTATTGCCTCTACCCATTTAGTAAAGTAATCAATCCCCACTAGAATGTATCTGTGGCCTTTCGACGAGGTTGGTTTTATTTCTCCAATCACATCCAAAGCCCAACCCCAGAATGGCCAAGGTTTCACTATAGAATGCAATTCATTTGCGAGCACATGTTGTATTCCAAAGATGTTTTTGGCATTCTTGGCAACCTTTGGCAAATTCTATACAATCTTTTAGCATAGTTGGCCATACATTCCTTGTCGAAATAACAACCATTTCATTTTGTGGCCTACTTGATGTGAGCCACATGCTCCACTATGTGTATCGAATCGCCAAATATGCCTCGTTTTCACTAAGACATTTTAGTAGTACCCTTCAGGAGTTTGTTTGTACAATTCGCTTTCCAATTAACACATAGCTTAGAGCTCAGACTTTACTTTTTATTAGTGTTCCTGTAGGATTTTGTAAATACTCTACAATGGGTTTTCGCCAATCATCATCAACCATATTGTCAATAGCAAAAATTTCTCGCCAAGTCAATATCGTCAAAAATGTGACGTTTTTAAATGACGTGCAGATTATTTGTATTTATTGCCCCCAATTTTTGGTGTTGACAATAACGTCGAAGGAGTATTATAGAGAGAGTCTTCTGAGATTAGTTTATCTTTTATCTCAATTAACTCTTCTAGGCTTTGCTTCGATACTTTGTAACCGGAGGCAATTTGTGCCAGTTCGTTTGCCACGTGATTTTCAATTCGTGGTAAATGTTCTAGGTGAACGAATGCAAACCTTTTTAGCAAAGTATTGGCAATAACGAAATATTTAATAAGGTGTTCATTAATACATTTGTATTCTTTTGTCAATTGTTTGACCACTAGTTGAGAATCGCCTTTTATTTCGACATAACTTGCCCCCAATTCGAGTAAAATTTTAAGGCCTACTATTAAAGCCTCATACTCAGCTTCATTATTTGAGCAAGAGTCTCGAATTTTAAACTTATACTTCGTCGGAGTATTTTCTGGAGAGATAATCAAAATTCCAATACCTGCTCCATTTTTATGGCTTGAGCCATCGAAGTATAATCTCCAAGGACGTATGTCTAACGAATGTATGTCACATTCGACAACAGAATGGTCTACTATAAAATCAGCAACCACTTGTCCTTTAATTGATTTGAGGGGTTGGTAAGTTAGGTTGTACTCTAGCAAAGCTAGAGCCCATTTGCCAATTCGACTATGCAACATTGGTTTTGACAACATATGTTTGATAACATCAAAATGCGAATAAACATAAACATCTGCTGATTTTATATATTGCTTCAATTTTGTACAAGAAAATACAAGCAAAGGCACAATATCTCTATTGGACTATACCTAGTTTCAAAGATCAATCAAAACCCTACTAAGGTAATAAATGGGTCTTTCGACACCACTATCATCCTCTTGCGCTAACATGCTACCTATTGTGTTATCGTAAGTCGCTATATACAACTTTAGCAATTTGTTTCCAATAACAGAGCAATAAAATTGGTGGTTTGACCAAATAAGACTTGATTGCGCCGAAAGCATCTTGGTGAACTTGCTCCCACTTGAATTCATCTTCTTTCTTCAATCTCGATGAATGGCGAAAAAACTTGTGTTTTGCCACTTAGATTCGAGATGAATCTTGAAGGAAGTTAATTTTCCCTAGTAGTGATCAAGTTCTTTCTTGGTCGAAGGAGCCTTCGTTTCCATAATTGCTTTAGTCTTATTTTCGTTGATCTCTATGCCTTTCTTGTGTACTACAAAACCCAAGAATTCACCGCACGCATACGTAAAGCACATTTGGTTGGATTCATTTTCAATCCATATTTCCTCATTCGTTCGAAAGAACGTCGAAGATGGTCTAAATGACCACTTTCGAGGATGACTTAACCACCACATCATCTATGTATACTTGCATAAAATCATCAATAAAATCGTGAAACATAGAATTCATTGCCCTTTGATAAGTGGCACCAAAGATTTTTAAACCAAAGGGCATGACTACCCATTCATAAACACCTAATGCCCCGGACATCGAAAAAGTCAAGCTGACACATCCTCTTCTGCAATAAAGATTTGATTATACCCCGAGTAGCCATCTAGCAAATCGAGATAATCAAATCCTGCTGCCGAATCTATTAGCATTTCTCGCTACGGGCATAGCGTATTCATCTTTAGGTGTTGCATTATTTAGGTCCCTAAAGTCTACGCAAACTCTAAGTTTTCCACTTTTCTTCATTCATCGGAACTATATTAGCTAACCAATCAACGTACTGCAGCTTCCGATGAATTTGCTTTTGAAACGACCTTTCTATTTCTTCCTTGATCTTAGCCAATATCCGAGGAGCGAATCTTCTTGGCGTTTGCTTCATCGGTTTCTTTCCCGGTCGAATGGGTATTTGTAATTCCACCACTTCTCGACTCAAACCGGGCATTTCATTTGTACTCCCAAGCAAAGCAATCTTTGAACTCCTGCGCAGTGAAATAACTTGGGTTCTCAAGGCGACATCAAGATGTGCACTAATATATGTTGGCCTTTTGATCAAGCCATTTCCCAAATCCACCTCTTCGATCGATCTTGAGCTTGCATGCGCTTTGTAGAATCTTCGTGGTCTTTTTCAAAACCCAATGGTTCGCCATCATAAATGCAATCCACTTTTTGTCATTTATGACTTCACCATTTTCTTCAGATGAAGTTATGGCTTCGGCGACCATTGTTTGTTGATTTAACTCGCCTTCCAAAGCCGCTTATTTTTTATTTTCGGCCATGTAAGTCGTAATTCTATCCCAAGCAATCGGGTGCGACATCTAAACCTTCTAAGAGTCGTCGTCCCATCCTGCTGGAGGTAGCACACCATCGGGATAGACATTTGCACCTTCTATTTCCTCTCTTTCCCACACAAAACCATGTGTTGGGTATAAGTGAATGGAGGAAAGCACATTATCTCAAGAGATATATGCTTGGCTAGAAGATGAACATGGCGCAATATTCGCCATTTGTTTCTCGAAATTCTCCCCGGTGACATTATTTACGCCAAGAAGGAAATAGCTCTGTCCGCTTCGACGTATTCCACCGCACCATCATCCTCCACATTACCAATTTCTCGTGTAGGCTTGAGGAAACAGCTCCTACGCCATGTATCCACTCTCTCCCAAGGAGTAGATTGTAGCTTGCTTTTGAAGCTATGACAAAGAACGTGGTGGTTCTTCCGACAGCCTTACCACCACTTCCACTTCGGCAAACTTCCAACGATCCAGGCGATTTCCCTCATAATTGGTTAGCATAATATTACGAGGTCTAAGGTCTGTGATCAAACAACCCTATTGTCTTCAAAGATGGCTCGAGGCATTAAGTTAACAATGACCCCTCCATCGACCAAAGATATTATTAATACCTACGCCATTAACTTTGGCTTGACGTCTGAGGCTTCGGATGGTGTTGCATGCCCTCGTCGCCTCTCGAAAGTGGCCATCTGTTCTTCCACGCAGCCATTTGTTCATGACATAGTAGCATACCGGCTTGTGGTTAGCCATATCCCCAATGAAGTCTTCTTCGACGCGTCGTTTGGGGATCATGAATAAAGATCATACTCACTAGGCGTAATGGACACCACGCTGCGGATGACGCCGGCTAGCCTCGAGTCGCCGAAATCTGAAGTGACATCTTCATCCATGTCGAATGAAGCACTTTTCTTCTTTAAAGATGTTAATGGAGGAAAAATCCTCTCCATAGCGAGCCTTCTTGGTTCCTCTATCACAATAGATCTCCTTTTAGCCTTATTCCCAACCCTTACTTGATTGGCGCACCTATACTTATCTTTGTGTTCCCCACGGTTTTGGAGTCACACCCTTAACCGCTTTTGGCGTTGCTCGTTAGCAACCAAAGTTGCCTTCTTTTTCGAAAGCTACCGTAACGACGCCATTGGGTCTTCGTCATGGGATTCTTCCTTTATAATTGTTTTTATAATTGTATTTTGCGGCCTCACCTGTGATTGGCTTGACCGTTCCAGCCTGTTTAGCAGCATTCTTATAGTGTCTACATCCAACATGTATCCACTTTTCATTGGACGGATCTGCTCTTGGAAAAAATGGTTTGGCAGAGGCAGATAGCACAAACTCCGTCTTGGCTACTCCTTTACCAAAGAAATCATGCGCTTGCTTGTCGAAGCCTTGCTCGAATTCTTTACCTTGTAAGGAAGGTCCCCTCTTTTGAAGCTGAAATTTGGCCTCTTATCTGGCCATTTCCTTTTTAGGGGTTGTCGAACTTCACAACATTCGACACTTTTAGCCGCTTCTTTATCAAACACAGCACTGCACCTTGGACATAACATGACCTCAGAGCTCAATTTACACCGGTTTAGGAAGTCTATCAAATCTTCCTCAGCCTTGGGGTACACAGATTGTACCTTCTCCTCATATTCTTCCTGAGTAACTTGTTGCACAACACCGCTCTTTTGCACAACACTTTTGATTTTTTCAGCAGGAGGTTTGGTAGACTTTGGAGAATCCACCATTTTTGCATCTACCATATTGATACTCATCTCAATTGGTTCTGCATACATAGCCTCCACTGATGGAGTGGGTCAAAGATCAATTTGCATCGGTGCTTTATTCTTTTTATCTCCAAATTTGAGCCTTCCTTCTTCGATCGCTTTCTGAACCATGTCCCTGAAAAGTACACAACGGTCAGTTGTATGTCCCAAAAAATTATGAAACTTACAATAACCCTTTTTCTTCCTCCTCGCTCGAGAGGAGGAACTTTCGTGCCATTTGGCACTATTATTTGGCCATCACTCACTAGCAAATCGAAGATCTCATCACATTTAGTAACATCAAAAAGTGTACGTTTTAGCACAAATCTATCATTCTTAGGCTCTACAGATTATTCCCATTTGCAGTGCCTTAATAATTTACAAGCATAAGGAGGACTGACTTGAGTTCACCCACGTCTATTTCCTCGGTTCGACATCACTAAATGCAAAGTCGAATTGTTCATCTACATAGGCTATCTTTTCTTTCTTGTGAAAACCCACTGAGTTTTCTTTTTATTGTACTTATTCACTCTAGCCTTTTCCTCTTTAAGCCTTTCGACTTGTCGAACTCTATCGGCTAGTTGGGCCATGTCTCTCAAATGAGGCGTATCCAATTTCTTTCGAATTGAATAGTCAAGGCCACTGCACCATTTCGACAAAGCTCATGTTCGTGCACTTGTGTAAAACACCTTGCCTTCATGAGCCTAAATCTATTCAAATAATCATCAATAGCCTCGGTACTTTACGTCGAACACCGCCAATTCTTTAAGGCTAATCTTCGATCGCCCATATAGAATCGCTCATGAAAAGCCTTTTCTAATTGCCCCCATGTATATATGGAACTGGGGGTAGAGTGGTAAACCACGTAAAGGCATTTTTAGTTAGAGAATTTGGAAAATACTTCATTTTCAAACTCTCATTTTGAGCTATGTCTCTCGCCTCGATCATGTACTGGGCAATATGTTCGACAGTGGACTCATTGGTGTCACCCCCAAACTTAGTGAATTTAGGGATTTTCCAACCTCTTGGCAATTCTGTCTGTAACACGTATTCACACAGAGGTGATATGAAATTAGGCCTATGTAACCCTATGTTAAGGCCATTTTGCGCCATTATGGTTTCGACCAAAGTGGCTATGTTGTCTTGAGCATAAACGTTATTTCGTTGCACTTGTCGAACAACTTCATCAGCATTTTGGTTTCGATTTACCATAACTACCTCGGGGATGTGATTTCCCATTTGTTGTTCGCCCATAACCGCTTTGGCTTCGATATGGATCGATCTCTCGTGGGTGTTAGGCATGTTATTCCCGCAATTTGGTAATCGCCATTATTTCCGTAGGAGCCCCAAAGAAATCGCAATCCTACCCATTTGGTCCGCTAACATTTGGTAATCGGTATTTGTATTCTCAATCAAAGGATTGAACACACGCATCAATCTGTTGAGTCAAGATATTAACCATATCATGATTGCTTTCGCTCTACTTGTTGTCTTAAAGCCAACAAGGACGCGTTGGTTAATCAAAGAGGGATTCGACCGAGCACGCCTCGTAAGAGACGTGTGAAGGAGAAAAGGTCGACATATGTGGCATTCCAAAGGCATGCCATATACCCCAAAAGGTATGGTGGTAGACTCATGTTTTGGAAACGTGTCTCCGTGCTATTCCTCTTGCCGCCACATAAGGACTGAAGGAAGTCCTATGTTTTGTGGCAAGGCCATGACGATGTCGAACCAACATTGGTCATTGACATCGTGGGAACGGTTATTGATGTCACGGGGCCGTAGTCCCCGCAACGCTTCCACCGCCGACATTGGCCGAGTCTCACCGCTGTTCCCTGCACTTGTGATATCACAGGTATCGAACTGTAGGCGTTGTTAGAATTGGTACGCACTACCATTCTACCACTCTCAAGTGCATACAAGTTTATACACTTAATGAAACGACACAAAATAATCGCAAAGGTCCCACCGGCGTGCAATTTGTTTCTTTGGTGTTTTTAGCAAACAATCACTAGTTTTCAATATTAAGATCATGTGAGATCAAACTAGAAAATCTCTTTGACAATTGCCCTTTAAGTTTTGTGTCTTTTAGCGTGCGTAAGAATGTAGAAAATAGTAGAAAGAGATAGTTTGAAAGCGAATAAAAAGTAAGAAATGCAACAAACGTAAAAACAAGTAAAAATTGCATTAAAATGATAGAAAGAAGAAGATGGTCCACCGACACGTCTAATATGATCCGATTCACTCTTGTTTCGCTTTGACTTGGAAGTTGAGTTTCTCGTAGTTTTTGTAAAAATGTGGTGACCCCGCTTTTCCTATTACAAGGGAGTATTTATACTCGATACAATCGTGGGCAAACACGATAACTACTTCCTAAAAACTGTGGAAATAACCGCCACTAACTCGCCGCTCTCGCGCTTCGACCACTTTTTGTCGAAGGATTTGGCGAAGTATTGGACCCGCTTTTGTCGAACAATTGGGCCTTCTCTCCAGCCGAAGGTTTCGACATTGTTTCGTAATCTCAAGAACCAAGTCTGCCGAAGTTTGCTTGCATTGTCGCGACTTGCATGCGACTTCATCGTCGAATTTATGGTACATTGACTTGAACATTGACTGCGTACTTGACGTAATATTATTAAATGCGCGGTCAAATACCATTTAAAACAATTTAATGCCTCGTTTAAATTTTGAGGTAACACCAACCCGTCCAGGGCTAGTAACTATAAACCGCGATGTATTGTAAACAAAGGAAAAAAAATTAGTTTTTGATTTGGAGCATATTTTTAAGGGGCAATTTGATACTACCTTTGTACGAACAGGATTAGTCAAAACTGAAAAGGTTAGAGAAGTGTTAAAAATGTTACTGTTGATGTACTACTAGGAGCTAAAAGCAGTACACTTGATTGAGTTTTCTCAGAATCCAAACTTGGAGCTGGCTAGTACTAGTAGTGTAGTACCCATAATAGACACCACTGTACTACAGCTTAAATTTTGTAGTACATACAATTTACAAAGTACAAATCATCACCCACCCACCTTATAAGAATCGGACTGAAAAATCATACCTTCACTCAACAATTCATTCATTTTGTGCATAACATTACATCATAAACCAAACTTACTTTCAATTTGAGAGAACGAACCTATTGGATGGGGCAGAGAAGCTGCTTAATTTTACGGAAGTGCGAGGTAAGATAAAGGATTAATAGTTTGAGACAGGACAAAGCCAGGGAACAGACAGAGCATGGATGGAACTCTCAACAGAAACTGATGATGATGATTAGAATGAGAATGAGAGAGAGGATTAATCTGTCGTGTTCTACTCATGCACTGCCTCTTCCCTGGCTCTCTCTCCATTTCTCCTTAGTCCTTTCCCTGCTATCCTAATTCTACTCTATTTTTCCAGGAAGTCAATTTAATTAGTTTATTTCTTCTCTGCTATCCTTCACTCTGTTTATTCTTTAATACAACATTTTTTAAAAAAAATAATAATTCTACAACTGCCTTTTCATTTTCATATATAATTTTTTAAGCTATCAACAAATCAGGCTGACTACATTAAATGTATTTTAAGGTCATATAGTAAAACATTGTAGGTCTTATCACAATTCAATAAGCAGAATTCAGGAATATTGAGGGAGATATTTTATCACCAACATCCTTGGCATTCTGAGCAGTTTGTGAACCAAATATATGCTTATGTTATGGGCCTGACCGTGATACAACATATGAAGCAACCAGCACGGACACAGACATCAGACATGACCTGACACGGATGCATAGACACCAATAATAATTTGAGAAATTGGAAGTAATTGAAGTGTTGCTATCAGTATCGGTGCCTGACACGACACGTATCAGACACCACACACATCTTCAAGTTGAAGTGTCAGTGCTACAAAGTATGCAACACATCTGCCATTCTAGTTTCTACTGCCATACATTTCTATAGTAGAATGGACACTGGAATCAATCTTTGTCAGTAACATTTTGTATTTATGTATGTTGATCATCTTGAAATGTAGTAAGAAGATATTACAAAACAAAAATACTGAATTAAGAGAGTAAATAGAAGCAAGTTATGTAAGTTCTGCTGTACAATAATAATAATAATAATAATTGATACAGTGTTTGGTCTGAATTCAACAGAGGACATAATCATTTTCATAATATTCCACAAAAAAGAAGGGACTTACATGCTCCAATCATTAATCAATATCAGTATCAGAGAAGCATAAGGCCTCCACAAGGTCAACAAGGTCTTCTCCAAGTTTATGGTCAAGTTTTCCAGATTCTATTAGCTTCAAATCTTCCAAAAGAATAACATAATGTTCTTGAATATCCCCTGCACTCTTTTCACCTCCAACCATTGCTGCAACCATCTCCCACCTTTCTGGATGACTCTCATCTACAAGTGCTAAAGCCAACTCAAACAATTTGTTCTCCTTCCAACTCCACCCACATAACCCCTTAGGAATATGAATATCATCCATGTCACACTGTTCAGAGGACTATTACTCTTAATAGCTGATTGACTTGAGGATTTCTCTTTAATTCAATTACATTATGGCAACTTTAGTTGATTGTTGTATTCTCTTCAACATAATACCTGCAAAATCATCTTATCTTTTGTGTCATTAGGAGGGGCAGATGTGATAGATATATTGAGATTAAATAAAACTCAATGATAATGATAATGAAAGATTGATTATTTTGAGCCAAAACAGCAAATTGATAATAAAAAATAGATAAAACGAAGTACCTCATCATCCATTTCTTGAAAGAATTGGTATCTCATTTATTTTATTTTCCAATTTCAGCAGTTGATATCATATCACGTGGTCCTAAATATTTAGTATATATAATATAATGAAATGATTGGAAGATGGAAGAAGAGAGGCCATAAAATGTCCGCAAAATTATCTATCTATCCATGTTTTTGCGAGGAAAGAAAGAAGGATAGTAGGTGAATTTGGTGGTTAAGATTGAAGGAAGAATGCGCGATCTTTTGAAAGACGCGAAAGGATTCGATGATGCCTCAACAACCAGGATTAGTTGACTCTTGGTGGGACTATTTCGTCTTCATTGCCTTACTTAATTAACTCAGTGCAAGGCACGCCGCTAAGCTAGCTAATTAACTAACCACATCTTATTGACAGACAATTCACAATCCCTAAAATAATACTCCCTCAAATCTACAAGAGAATAAATACAACATTATACAAACAAATGAATGACATTGAAATTAATAATTATTTTTTAATAAGATTAAAAATTTATCTTCTATTCAATGAAAGGGTGATTTACACTTCAAATTAATGATACCATCTTTAACTACACATTTGAGAGAGAAAATCTTGGAGGGCTAAAATCGTGAGTCGGTGAAAATAGAGGAAGCAAAACTGTAATTAAGCCAAAAAAAATAAGGAAGAGTTGTCAATAAAAAATGGAGTCCCACCAGAAAACTACCCTAGATTTATTAGATAGATAAAGACTTTAATTGGGGATGGTTTGGCGGGTGTGGGTAGAATAAAAATTGAGGATTGAGCATTGATATCCGATACGATTTTATTATTTTATTTTACGAAATGCCAAAAAGAGTACACCTAATAACAATTCATGCGGATCTGGTGTTAAAAAATAAAGATGTCAAACTACTTGTTCTCACATTTTGTTTAGAACCTTTTAGTAATTCTCTTGAGTAAATTTCCAATCTTTTAACTTTTGAAACATATATTTCCAATGATTTTAGCAAAACATTGCTAAAGACCTCATTGACTATCTTTAAGTAATTCATATATATGCATAGAATCAAATTTAACTTTTCTACAAATTAACAAGTAGCAATTATACAAAGGGTAAGGGTCTTACCCTATTTCACCCAATGTTACACCCTCCACATACATATTTGTGGTACCTCAATTTCTATCTATCCATCATATTATTAATATACATTCTAAAACCGTTAGTGGTTGTTTTACTAGAAGATAAAAAAAACACAATGGATCTAATCACAGGCACACATGCATGCATGCAGCATATCAAGGTTTTGTGAAGCTAGGATCGTAGGGTACACCAGTGGCAGGCAACCATGTATTAGCTTGAAGCCATTGATCAGCAGTATATCGAGCTGCATCATTTTTACTAAGAACACCACGACCCCACTTAACTCTTTTTTGAACATTAGCACCAATTCCAGTATTAGCATACTCAGCAAAGAAACACGTGTCAAGAAATTGAGTCCCTGACCAAGGAAGAAATCCATCTGGTTGAATAAGATCACCAATGGTATTTTCCATGAATATTGCTCTTGAATATTGCTTCCAAGGTCTTGCCAAATATGACCTTACTTTTAACCTATCAGCTTGGAGTGACGCTTCTGGCACGATCTGACAATTCTGAATCACTACTCCTGTTGGCATGTTATGTTGAATTGTTCCATCAGCTACCACTATGTTTTGTTGGTTTGGATCTGGTTTCCTTACGATGATCTTTGAATTTTGGATTAAGGTTGTTGAGTAGCCGAAAATGAAATCCACTGTGCCAGATATTTCACAATTGCGGTAGAATTGACGATGGGCGTGAACATATAATGTGTCTTGAAAAGCATGCATGGCGCAGTCAAAGAATGCTGACTTGTCACCTTGCACACGAAGTGCCACTGCTTGGTGTTTGCTCGGCCCAGCTGTATTCTCAAATCCCATTGACTTTGCAATGAAATTTTCAGCAACAGTCGCTGCATGCACATTAATTCATGATCAGATCAATTTTAACTAACTACAAGACAATACAACTTAAAATATTATTAAATTGATTGACAACTTACAAAACGTAGCAGATCTCATAGTCTTCCAACCATCCACAGTATTTTTACGTCCAGTGATAATGGTTTTTGTAGGCCCATCACCATACATAAGAATGTTGGGCTTTTTCTTGTCAATAGTAATGTATTCATCATAAATACCAGCCTTCACGTAAATAACATATCTACCTATATGTTTCTTAGGGTAGGAGTTAATGGCATCAAGAACAGTCTTATATTGTCCACTACCATCTTTAGCAACAACAGCATTAGGTGGAACTGAACCTCCCTTACTTTTCATATCAGCTAAAAGCTTACGATCCGGACCAGACATCCAAGTTGGATAACCATCTTCATCCACGTCAAGAAGTCTACGAGATGAAGGTTTCGTGTCAAAATTCAAGTTAAATGCAGCGAGTACACGTGAGATCTCCGACACAATATCAAGTGCTAATGCTGTAAATTTTCCCACGTTGTCTAAACTACCTGTTTGAAGTTGTGATTGGATTTTCTTTTCACTCTCTGTATCAAACCCATCAAGGCATGATTGTTGGTAGGCAATAACAGCACCTAACCAATTTTTAAGGTCTGCGGTACGTTCAGTAACGTTGTGAATGTCGTTGTTTTTAACTAGAATACTTGATTCTTGTAATTCTTCTACTGCGAATTGTAATAAGTCTTTGCAATCTTCAAGGGCCATTTTCGTGGTGGGACCGATTTTGGAATTTTCCACGCTAAGTTTGTCACTCATGTTTAAGGCTTTGATGACACTTTTCATGGAGGTTTGAACCACCGTTTTAATGTAGTCTTTTGGGTCTGAGGTGTTCACGGTGTTGAGAGTGTCGAAGCAAAATTTCTTGTCGTCCGTGTTTTGGCACACGGACGTGACGGCCTTACTATGTGCGTTTATCTCGCCACCATTTCCGGTTGTAGGAGCATTGTCCGCACCATTTCCAGTGGTGCGGACAATGGCAACAACGCCGATGGCAACACCCACAACGAGAATTAGAGAAACAGCTGAGGCCACTATTTTGCTTTTCATTTTCTTATACTCTTTTTCGTTTTTTTGTCTCCTTAAAATCGTTTTATATAGTTACTAGGTTTTCTTACCTATTGTTTGTGGGATGGATAATGTTGTGAGAGATTTGGGGATTGTTAACCATTGCTACAAATTTGGTTTCTAATAGATGGTTGAAGATTTTATTTTTAGGGACTTTGACCATTTCTTTGAAACTTGATTCTTGGACCTCTACTATAAAACTAACAATGTTTACGGAACTGATTGGCCATGCATAAGCGCCATCGCCATCCATCACTTCGATTACCCAGTTTCAACCATTCAGTTAATTCCTTTTTTTATATATATGTTCACATTTAGTTATTTCTTTTTATTATATATATATATATATATATATATATATATATATATATATATATATGTTTCAAGCTTAAAAATAATTTTATTTCTAAGAATTATCAACCATGCTAATTAAAAAGAGAAATCAAACCTTGCAAAAATGTATACCATACTTACGGAGATCCCCATACAAAAAACAAACCAAACTTAGCATAAAAAATCACTCTCACTCATTATGAACAAATTAACTCAAGTTGAGATACTTTTTAGAACAGGTTGCCAATTTATAGTAATCACCTTAAAGAAATGTTATTTGGATAAAAAAAAGTGTACCAATAGTCTACCAAAATACAAATATGAATAGGATATGGAAGGAATATGTTTATAGTATTTTTATTTTTTTTATATTAAATTAAATATATTACATACGTATAAGACTAAATTTAGTTGAAATAAAAAAATGTATTATATGTGTATTCCCTCCGTATTCGTATTTTGGTACAATTTTTAGTCCAAATAGCATTACTCTTACATGAGTTCGCGATGAGAGCCTCAATTGAATTTAAAGGAGTCACCATCAATCTTAATTTAAGGAAAATATTGGAAAAACCTTTGTTTTGCTTCGAAAATACTGGTCTCTTTTTGAAATAGTTTGGATTCAGAAGTCATTTAAGCATTGAGAATGGCGAAATCTTTTTTTGATCAGTTGAGAGAGAGATCGAGAGAGAGAGAGAGAGTGTGGCGGTCCGGCTCGAGAAGGCGGGCCGAGGTGATCCCGATCAAAAGAGGCTACGTGGATGCATGGTGGCGAATTTTTGGGCAGAGCTTCGCCGGAAACGGCTCCTCACAGTGGGGGTTAAGTTTTGATTTACCTCAAATTTGCTTCATTCTTCTAATTGCTTTCGCGGTATTTACTTTTCTAGTTCCTAATATCTAAGAATTGAGTGATGAATCATGATAACAATGCTTGAAGATAGAGTTAATACATACTTTATAATTTCTTGAGCAGTTTTGATTGATAGTGTAAAAAAATTCTCAGTTACTTTTGTAGCAAATTTAAGAATATGTGCATTACAAATTACAAGCGGGATAGATAAAATACCAATATATATATAGAGCTTTTGTGATGTTTTGTACCAAAAAAAAAAGAGCTTTTGTGATGTCTTGCAAAACCTCGGTGCTACCTTTCTCACTCAATCTCCTTTTTCTTTGAAATTTAAAATTTACCACATTGTTTCTCTTCTCCACCAAAAATTTCCTCCATCTCCTCTCATTCAGATTAATCTTATTTATAGTGTAAAAAAGTTACTAAGTATTAAAGATCAACTTGTTTGCAAAGCTTGTTGTCAAAGTAATTAAAATTGCAACTTGAGAGACAAATTTGACTTCAACTTCGCAGAAGGATAATAGCTAGATAGATTTGCAAAGCTCCAAATATTTGACATTAGAAGAAGAAGAAAATCTCATTTTACTATATTTGTTTTCTTTTAAAAAAAATTGAGAAAAGAGAAAAGAAAAAATGTCAGGTTTTCAAGTGGGCTAATCAACTATATCTTTTATTCATGACTCGCAACATTTATTCATGTCTTGTCCACTTGCACAATCGGTTTGGACTCTTGTTTGAGTCTGGTTAGGCATGAATGTTGATTTGTCTGAGTATGGTAGACTCGGTTGTTAATCGGGTTAAGAGTCTTTCTTGGAGTTGGTGTATTTATAAATTGAAGTGCAACTCATCCATGTCTATTTCTTTATGGGTTTCTAACCCTCTTTCATGCTTTCAAGGGGGAGAAACTGTGAGTTGATATTTACATTATAATATCCAAATCTGTTTTGAGGTACTCTTTTTCCCCGTCTGTATCTTTTTCCTAATGGGTTTTGCCTCAGGAGGTTTTAATGAGGCTCCCATCAATACAATTATTGCTTATTTAAAAAAAACTATACATTTTATTAAAATACCCACTACCAAAAGTATCAAACTACTATTCTCTTAAACTAACTTTTTTTTATCTCACTTTTTATCAACTATATATCTTTTATCAAAACACCCACTACCAAAAATACCAAACTATCATTCTCTTAAACTAACTTTTTTTTTCTATTTCATTTTTAATCAACTATCAATCAACTATATTTTTTATCAAAACACTCATATCTTTTATAAAAACACCCAACAAAAGTATCAAACTACCATTCTCTTAAACTAATTTTTTTTTATCTCAGTTTTTATCAACTATCATCAACTATATATCGTTTATCAAAACACCCACTATCAAAAATACCAAACTATCCTTCTCTTAAACTAAATTTTTATTTCTATTTCATTTTTTATCAATTATCAACTATCAATCAACTATATCTTTTATCAAAAACACCCACTACTAAAAATACTAAACTACTCTTCTCTTAAACTAACTTTTTTTTTCTATCTCACTTTTTATCAACTATCATCAACTATCAACTATATCTTTTATCAAAACACACACTACCAAAAATACCAAAGTACCATTCTCTTAAACTAACTTTTTTTTATCTCACTTTTTATCAACTATCATCAATCAACTATATCTTTTATCAAAACACCCACTACCAAAAATTCCAAACTACCATTATCTTAAACTAACTTTTTTTTTTATCTCACTTTTTATCAATCAATCAACTAATCAACTAATCTTTTATCAAAACACCCACTACCAAAAATACTAAACTACCCTTCTCTTAAACTAATTTTTTTTCTATCTCGCTTTTTATCAATCAATTAACTATAAATATCTTTTATCAAAACACCCACTACCGAAAATACCAAACTATCATTCTCTTAAACTAACTTTTTTTCTATCTCACCTTTTATCAACTATATCTTTTATCAAAACACTCACTACCAAAAATACCAAACTATCATTGTCTTAAACTAATATCTTTCTTCCTCTAACTCTATCTCATTTTTCTATTTTTCACAATATATATACTTTAATTTCATTTTAATATATCACTTTTCTCCATCAATAAGTTTTATTTAATCTCTACGGAAAAAATTACAATTTGAAAAATTTGAAATTTAATAAATTTGGTTTTCTAATCTCTACGGGAAATATTACATATTGCTAGTAAGTGTTCACGGGGTAATGTTTGGACTAACTCAACTACAATTTGAAACCTTTTGTTTGTCTACTTTAAATTAGTTTTGATTTTCACGGGGTAATATTCATGTTATACCCCAATTTTGTCCGTATTCTTTTTCTGGTTTTAGTCGGTTATTTTATTCATGTTCTGAAGTCGCGCAAGTACGAGAATTATTAAAAAAAATTGCCTCATTTACTAACCTAAACCGATCTCAACTAACCTGTTCAACTAAGTCGAAATGTCGTTGTTTAAATTGAGAATGCGCGCGAATGAACGATCTTTTCGCACATTCTTTAGTTGAATCTTCGTATTTGGGCATAGTCGAACTTAATTGGGCTTATCCGAGTCGCTTCCTTGCAAATGGGCTTAGTCGAGCTGTTTTCTCGCAATTGGGCTCATCATTCCGACTTCTTTTTCTATTTTTATTATTTCGTCCTTATTTTAAGCATATACATATATATATATATATATATATATATATATATATATATATATATATATATATATATATATATATATTCCAAAAATATATCAAAAAAATCTATTTAATTTTGTTTACATTTTAAAAAAGTGTCTAATTGCCCAAAATGTCCAAAAATACAAAAAAAAATGATAATATTAAAAATACAAAAAATACAAATCCGAAATAAAAGCAAAAAAATAGAAAATAGGAGCAACATCAGCAATCTTTAGGGGTCCGTTCTTGCTCTCCAAGATCGCTTTCAGCAAGCCTATGTTATCGTAACTCATAAAGCCTAATCAAAACCAATTAAATGCTAACCCTAAGTTTTTAATATAAATAAGCGATCACCCACAAAAAAAGAGAGAAACCAAGGCGTAAAAAAACTACGCTAAAATCACCCAAAAATAGGATTAGAGTTTCACATCGAAACCCTAATCCGCTAAACACGGTTCTGAGGTTTCTAAGATCTAAAGAAAGAAGTTGTAGCAGTCAAGCAGTCACAGTCAAGGAGAATCAACAGTAATAGAACCGTAACAGGAGCATAAACGAATGCTGGAGTCAGATATTTAGGGAATCAACTGGTACTTGCTTCAGTAGATGACACAAGTTATGGAGATCCTGTACAGAAGGCGGAAGCAATGACTTTTCGTAGAGCTTGTGCGCGCTTTGGACTCGGGCTCCACCTTTATCATGAAGAAGAAGCATCATAATCAAGCGGTTATGCTTCTCAGGTTCGGTGTCTATGTAATTGCCGTTGTGTTTATTTTATTTTTTGGTTTTAGCATGTGATCATTTGAAACTAGATCATATGGATTAGTTAATACTAGAAGGGATGCAATTTTGTTACCTGTCACTTGTTAGTGCTCTACCAAGCATTTTGTCATGTTATCACGATGATAGTCATCTCGGCATATCGGTCGGTTTAAGATGAATCCGGGGGAGGGAGCATTGGTCGTTGATCCATGTAGTTTTTCTCTCTCTTATGCGAACTGGGCTTTCCTAATCACACCCCCTCTTAATTATACAACCCTCGCGACTAATAAAACCCCAATCTACAATTTTCACCCCCTGTTTTTCTGTTTAATTATTTTCTAACCCAAACGTAAATAATTTTTCTCGCGAAATTCAATAAACGGCTAAGTCGGTTGTAACACCGGGTTAGTCATTATTTTAGGGCCAATGAGTACATGCATTCAAGAACCCGCAAACTTAATAAATACGAGTAAACTATTTTTCTCTAAAAATAACGGCTAAGTCGGTTGTACAACCGAGTTAGTCATTATTTTAGGCCAATGAGTCATGCATACCAAGAACCCCGAAAACTTAATAAATACTGAATAAATTATTTTTCTTAAAAATAGGGGACTAAGTCGGTTGTACAACCAAGTTAGTCAGCGTTCTAGAACTAATGAGTCAGATACAGATTCGGGAGTTCTAGAATACCTATTCTAAAATCAACCCATCTCACAACTCCTTTCAAAAATTCAAAAATCATTTTCAAAAAGTAGGGATTAAGTCGGTTGTACAATCGGGTTAGTCAACCTAGGAATCGATGAGTGCAGAGTTCAAGGAATCCTAGGACCCTACACTAAAAAACCCCAACCCATAAACCTTTTTCGGGAAGAACTACGTAGCTTTGATTCCTCTATTGCATCCGGAGGTACGTAGGAGCAAGACTCAACTCTTGTCAAGCACTAAAAACCAAAAACTTAAATAAGTCTTTTCTCTATAAATAAAGGGTAATTATTAAATAAATCTTAATTAATTAGACAATGGATGTCGTGGGGTGCTAATACCTTCCCCACACATAACGACTCCCGAGCCCTAACAATGCCTTGTCCTAAAACCTAAAGGGATTTACCGAATTTGCCCTTAAACTAAAATTTGGTGGCGGCTTCCTATGAACCTTTCGAAGAATCCTTTCTCGGATTTTTCGGTCGCTACAGCTGGCGACTTCACTGGGGACTTAACTTTTTAGAGAGTCAAAACCTAATCTAATTATTTAGGATTAATTTAATTTTTACCCTTCCTTTATTTATTTATTTTTCGCATCTTATACTTTCATATGATTTATGAACCGTAGGATAGAGGACGATATTTGTATATATGTTTGTTTGTCTGTTTGCAGCTTTTGGGTTGTTTTTAAATTGCTCCTACACATACTTCACAATTACACTTCTGCACACACATGTGAGAAAGGTCCTCTACCCGGACTTGAGTGTACCATAAGTTAGAACGAGATTGTGTAATGATGGCCTGCGGGACGTACGTCTCGTTTGGTGGTCATGAAAATCTCACCTAGAATTTGATTCCTTTTAAGGATGCTACCCCTTCTAATAGCTTGTCTATTGTTGGGGTCAGTGTTCTTGACTGGAGTCCTTGGCTCTAGGGAACATGTGTAGGATTCTTTAGAACCATCCTTGTGAGGTTCACTATAAAAGAAACCTTAGACCCACTCTGTAAGATGCATTTCTAGGGTCACAAAGGAGCTTTATACCCTTTCATTCAAACAAATATTTATGCATACCGTCTTTTATCGGAAAAAAAATCAAAAAAACCAAAAATCATTTTTTTCCTTCTTTTACTACTTTTTTTTTAGAAAATATACCACATGCATACAACAAATAAACATCTACTGTTGCGTGCACTTTTATGACCGTCAGGGAATTAAAATCTTTACCTTGGAGAGAAGCCGTGCACGCTGAAGTCAAAATTAAATTTTGTACTTTACTCTCCAACGAAAAGTTTATAATTCTCCGACATGATAAAATCATATATTATCATTTCATTCACATATATTATCATTACATTCGCATTTCACATACATTCATTCGCATTTCATGCACACTCATTCATTTGCATAATTACATCATGCATTACATAAAAAAATCAGCATAATGTTAGGAGAAATGTGAGGCATTCTTGTGAAATAAATCATTTTTTTTAAAGAGTTTAGTCATACTTCGTTGCAAGCTCAAGGTGTTTCAAGTCACTCGGTTTTTCAAATTTTTAGCTTGCTCACATTTTTTAACCGAACGTTGCATCTCTTCCATCCCATGATAAATGACCGAAATGTCCATCAAAAATTTCTATTATGTTTCAACTAATGTTAGCTCTCTACGAAGCGTTTGTGTAGTGACTTGGATAACATGTGTGTTTATTTTTGTTTGAGTCAGTTAATGTCCTTACCAAAGATCCCCTCAAAAGTCTAATCCCACCCCGACCACCCATAAAGTACATACTCTTCACATCAGTACACAGTTGACGTTTCTGGTTGGTTCCCCTAGTGAAATAACACTTTAGGCCCTCCATACTGGGGCAAATGTGTGATCTTTAAAATACCTTGTCAACGTTGTATTCCATCGGTGCAAGTCCTTTACAAAAAATCAAAAAGCTCGTTAGGTTGAAAACTCGTAAGAGCAACCTAAGCAAAAATTAGGGCATAAAAAGAATCAAAGAAAAAGCAAATATTTTGTAAATAAGTAAATTATTGTCCTTAAGTTAATTTTTGAGAAAGCGAGCAATCATGATTTGAAATGAAGTTTGACCATCTTCCCATACCCTCAAAAAAAAAAAACCGAGCCAAAATCTAAAAACCTTTCAATCACCCTAGACAAGGATCAATTCCACATCAAAAATGGTGTATCATTTTTATCAAGTCACTCAGCTCGAAAGAAAGAAAAAGAAAAAAATCAAAATCAAAAAAAGAAAGTGAAAATCAGAAAAAGAGGATCGAAAAACCACGAAAAAGCAAAAGTGGTACAATTATGAGCTGATACTTTTTACAATTAAATGCATAAGAGATCCTTGTCTAAAATAAACCCCCAAACACTTCCCTTGTCCTCAATATCCATCCTTCATAAACCCTTGGCCAAGTCACATCCCTAAACAGATCCATTCTACCATGAGGCACATAAGAGGTTCTTATCGCAATAAAACCTCAAATACCTCATTGAGCCTAATAAACCCTTCTTTCATAAATCATTAACCATTAGTCAAATCATACCGATCAATAAAAAAATAAAAAATTAATAAAATCATCTTCTTTGAGCCCAATTATCCCTTCCTTCATAAACCATTAACCATCAACCACATTACAACTCCAAAAATCCATTCCGATCAATGACCGATTGCTTTTGTTTTCTCAAAGTTTTAATCTTAGGACAAATAAGTTTATTTATTTATAATATGTTTGCTAGAAACAAAAAAAAAAACAAAAACAAAAACAAAAATCAAAGAGGGCTTGCACCCCAGAGATTCATTCAAGTTCCGTTGATATAAACACAAGGCTTAGTTATCACCAAGTGCAGTTTTCATAGCAAACTCAAGACTACCATAGTGTGAGAGTCATTCAAAAGATAACCAAAAGTTTATAATAGGATCGTCACCTATATCCTAAAGCGGGGCACCCCTTTCGCCATCTATTCCATTTGAACTTGGGGAAATTTGTGCAGTTGTCATACCACATCCAAATTTATAGCCATACTGCATAAATTCCAAAACCCATAACCTTAACTCACACCTTTTCCAATCTCACTAAAGCCAACCATTCGAAATACCATTCCAAGTGGGGAAATCCTGTCGCTCTTCACTCCACCTTCAAATGGGAAAATTCACCCTACTCCTCCCCTTGCCATATTCACAGCCAAAAAAGCATACCGGGGCAATTTCTCAACTCACTATCCTAAATGTTTCTACTCTAGTCGGGGCAATCTTGTCCTTGCCATAATTAGGGAAACATCAAACTCTATGGGTTGAGACAACATCTCCTACTTGCCACCTTTCATTCCAAAGCCAATGCATTCCCAACTCATCATCTTCTACACCCCTAGCTTGTCACCACTAGACAGGGGCAGACACTCACCGTCATCAAATCTAAATTGGGGCATTCATGCATTCCTTGGCTTGGGAAAACCTACCTTTCATGACATTGACAAAGACCAGTCAGTCATTCACCCTTTCATGTGCCACAAATGTCCACACCCTAGGTCTTTAGAACCCCAAGTTAACTGACTCATTCATCTATATTCGCACTACTATACATCTTCACAAAACAATGCTTCAGAGAGAGAAAACACAAGTTGCTCATCTGATGTTGGAAATCCACTTATTTAGCTGTGTGGGCCAAAACTTCAGTCATCATGGGGCATCAAAATGGAAGGGAAAAATGGGCGAGCTTGCAAGTACTTTTTCACGTCGATTAATCAGAATAGCAACATTGATATTGTTTGAAGTATTGAATCAAAACTATTTTCAAAGAATGATCAATATTCACCTCTGCTTCTCGCATCTAAAGTCTCACATCTCATCATTACCAAAAATGTTTCAATACCCCAATCACTCGTATCATATCATATCATATCATATCATATCATCACCCCATGAACCATAGCATTTGCGTTCAATCATTTCATTTGCATCATATTCACATTTGCATTTCATGCATTTATTACGTAACAAGCAAAAAAAAGAAAAAAATCATTCCACCGGATACCAATCATTGCACGTACGCGTGCACCATTAATTGCATTGCCAAAAGAAGAAAGCTTTTTCCCCTCGGGAAGATGCATTTGTTAGGTGTGCTTGGATAAACATGATAAGTGTCGTTCCCTATATTTTGTTCCTCTAATAGCAACACTTTAAGCGTTGATCTCATATCATATCACAGATCACCAGGTTTATCTCTATAGACCCCAAGTGGTCCTTCAGAGCAGTGCCCTAAGTGGCCCAGGTCGCAACGTCGGAGTCGAGCCCGACGGACCTTCGCAGACCCCGAGTGGTCCTTCGGACTAGTTGTGTCGACCTAAGACACGTGGACGCCCTTCATGGTCAACATATATCGCTTCTAGACCGATCTTGACCCATCATGGCCGCTTTCGAATATAAAGGCCCCCTCGCACCGCTTAACTAGTACCGTAGCTAGTAGCGCTCCTTCAGACCACGATGGTCCTTCAATTAAGGCTTAGGCAGCCTTCCAGACCCTGAGTGGTCCTTCAGAGCCTTAGTGCTCCTTCAGACTCGAGTGGTCCTTCGGACTCTCGAGTGGTCCTTCGAGCCTTAGTGCTCCTTCGTGTCCTTGTTGACCTTCTTCATTCACTCTCGGTTAATCGCCAAGTGTTAACCGCCCCTATTATTCCTTAAACTTTCCGCTTCCCCTTTAAACGGACAAAATTAGCGTCTATCTTATCTTTATTCCTATTTCTACTACGAAAGTTCGATAGCTCATCACTTTCTAGTAAACTATTAATAAAGAGGGGCAGCTGTTATACCCCAATTTTGTCCGTATTCTTTTTCTGGTTTTAGTCGGTTATTTTATTCATGTTCAAGTCGCGCAAGTCACGAGAATTATTAAAAAAAGTGCCTCATTTACTAACCTAAACCGATCTCAACTAACTTTGCTCAACTAAGTCGAAATGTCGTTGTTTAAATTGAGAATGCGCGTGAATGATCGATCTTTTCGCACATTCTTTAGTTGAATCTTCGTATTTGGGCCTAGTCGAACTTAATTGGGCTTATCCGAGTCGCTTCCTTGCAAATGGGCTTAGTCGAGTTGTTTTCTCGCAATTGGGCTCATCATTCCGACTTCTTTTTCTATTTTTATTATTTCGTCCTTATTTTAAGCATATACATATATATATTCCAAAATATATCAAAAAATCTATTTAATTTTGTTTACATTTTAAAAAAGTGTCTAATTGCCCAAAATGTCCAAAAATACAAAAAAAAAATGATAATATTAAAAATACAAAAATACAAATCAAAAAAAAGCAAAAATAGAAAATAGGAGCAAAGATCGCAATCTTTGAGGTCCGCTTGCTTCCAAGATCGCTTTCAAAGAAGCCTACGTTATCGTAACTCTGCAAAAGCCCAGTCAAAACCAATTAAATGCTAACCCTAAGTTTTTAATATAAATAAGCGATACCCACGAGAAAAAGAGACGAAAACCAAGGCGAGAAAACTCTACTGCTAAAATCACCCAAAAATAGGATTAGAGTTTCACATCAAAACCCTAATCCGCTAAACACTGCTACGAGGTTTCTAAGATCTAAAGAAAGAAGTTGTAGCAGATCAAGCGATCCACAGATCCAAGGAGAATCAACATGAATAGAACCGTAATGTGAGCATAAACGAAGGCCGAGTCGAGATATTTAGGGAATCAACTGATGCTTGCTTGATAGATGACACAAGTTATGGAGATCCTGCATGAAGGCGAAGCAATGACTTTTCGTAGAGCTTGTGCGCGCTTTGGACTCGGGCTCCACCTTTATCATGAAGAAGAAGCATCATAATCAAGCGGTTATGCTTCTCAGGTTCGGTGTCTATGTAATTGCCGTTGTGTTTATTTTATTTTTTGGTTTTAGCATGTGATCATTTGAAACTAGATCATATGGATTAGTTAATACTAGAAGGGATGCAATTTTGTTACCTGTCACTTGTTAGTGCTCTACCAAGCATTTTGTCATGTTATCACGATGATAGTCATCTCGGCATATCGGTCGGTTTAAGATGAATCCGGGGGAGGGAGCATTGGTCGTTGATCCATGTAGTTTTTCGCTCTCTTATGCGAATTAGGCTTTCCTAATCACACCCCCTCTTAATTATACAACCCTCGTGACTAATAAAACCCCAATCTACAATTTTCACCCTCTGTTTTTCTGTTTAATTATTTTCTAACCCAAACGTAAATAAATTTTCTCGCGAAATTCAATAAACGGCTAAGTCGGTTGTACAACCGGGTTAGTCATTATTTTAGGGCCAATGAGCTGTATAGTTCAGTAACCCTGCAAACTTAATAAATACGAGTAAACTATTTTTTCTCTAAAAATAAACGGCTAAGTCGGTTGTACAACCCGGTTAGTCATTATTTTAGTCAATAATGAGTCATATTCAAGAACCCCGAAACTTAATAAATACTGAATAAATTATTTTTCTTAAAAATAGGGGACTAAGTCGGTTGTACAACCGGGTTAGTCAATGCGTTCTAGAACTAATGAGTCATGCATGATTCGGAGTTCTAGAATACCTATTCTAAAATCAACCCATCTCACAACTCCTTTCAAAAATTCAAAAATCATTTTCAAAAAGTAGGGATTAAGTCGGTTGTACAATCGGGTTAGTCGGCCCCAGGAATCGATGGTATGCATACAGTTCAAGGAATCCTAGGACCCCTACACTAAAAAACCGACCACCCATAAAGTACATACTCCCCACATCAGTACATAGTTGACGTTTCTGGTTGGTTCCCCTAGTGAAATAACACTTTAGGCCCTCCATACTGGGGCAAATGTGTGATCTTTAAAATACCTTGTCAACGTTGTATTCCATCGGTGCAAGTCCTTTACAAAAAATCAAAAAGCTCGTTAGGTTGAAAACTCGTAAGAGCGACCTAAGCAAAAATTAGGGCATAAAAAGAAACAAAGAAAAAACAAATATTTTGTAAATAAGTAAATTATTGTCCTTAAGTTAATTTTTGAGAAAACGAGCAATCATGATTTGAAATGAAGTTTGACCATCTTCCCATACCCTCAAAAAAAAAACCGTAGCCAAAATCTAAAAACCTTTCAATCACCCTAGACAAGGATCAATTCCACATCAAAAATGGTGTATCATTTTTATCAAGTCACTCAGCTCGAAAGAAAGAAAAAGAAAAAAATCAAAATCAAAAAAAGAAAGTGAAAATCAGAAAAAGAGGATCGAAAAACCACGAAAAAGCAAAAGTGGTACAATTATGAGCTGATACTTTTTACAATTAAATGCATAAGAGATCCTTGTCTAAAATAAACCCCCAAACACTTCCCTTGTCCTCAATATCCATCCTTCATAAACCCTTGGCCAAGTCACATCCCTAAACAGATCCATTCTACCATGAGGCACATAAGAGGTTCTTATCGCAATAAAACCTCAAATACCTCATTGAGCCTAATAAACCCTTCTTTCATAAACCATTAACCATTAGTCAAATCATACCGATCAATAAAAAAATAAAAAATTAATAAAATCATCTTCTTTGAGCCCAATTATCCCTTCCTTCATAAACCATTAACCATCAACCACATTACAACTCCAAAAATCCATTCCGATCAATGACCGATTGCTTTTGTTTTCTCAAAGTTTTAATCTTAGGACAAATAAGTTTATTTATTTACAATATGTTTGCTAGAAACAAAAACAAAACAAAAACAAAAACAAAAACAAAAATCAAAGAGGGCTTGCACCCCAGAGATTCATTCAAGTTCCGTTGATATAAACACAAGGCTTAGTTATCACCAAGTGCAGTTTTCATCATAGCAAACTCAAGACTACCATAGTGTGAGAGTCATTCAAAAGATAACCAAAAGTTTATAATAGGATCGTCACCTATATCCTAAAGCGGGGCACCCTTTTTCGCCATCTATTCCATTTGAACTTGGGGAAATTTGTGCAGTGTCATACCACATCCAAATATAGCCATACCAGACAAATTCCAAAAACCCATAACCTTAACTCTGTCACCTTTTCCAATCTCACTAAAGCCAACCATTCGAAATACCATTCCAAGTGGGGCAATCCTGTCGCTCTTCACTCCACCTTCAAATGGGAAAATTCACCCTACTCCTCCCCTTGCCATATTCACAGCCAAAAAAGCATACCGGGGCAATTTCTCAACTCACTATCCTAAATGTTTCTACTCTAGTCGGGGCAATCTTGTCCTTGCCATAATTAGGGAAACATCAAACTCTATGGGTTGAGACAACATCTCCTACTTGCCACCTTTCATTCCAAAGACAATGCATTCCCAACTCATCATCTTCTACACCCCTAGCTTGTCACCACTAGACAGGGGCAGACACTCACCATCATCAAATCTAAATTGGGGCATTCATGCATTCCTTGGCTTGGGAAAACCTACCTTTCATGACATTGACAAAGACCAGTCAGTCATTCACCCTTTCATGTGCCACAAATGTCCACACCCTAGGTCTTTAGAACCCCAAGTTAACTGACTCATTCATCTATATTCGCACTACTATACATCTTCACAAAACAATGCTTCAGAGAGAGAAAACACAAGTTGCTCATCCGATGTTGGAAATCCACTTATTTATTTAGCCAAAGGGCCAAAACTTCACCATCATGGGGCATCAAAATGGAAGAGAAAATGGGCGAGCTTGCAAGTACTTTTTCACGTCGATTAATCAGTAAATAGCAACATCGATATTGCTGAAGTATTGAATCAAAACTATTTTCAAAGAATGATCAATATTCACCTCTGCTTCTCGCATCTAAAGTCTCACATCTTATCATTACCAAAAATGTTTCAATACCCCAATCACTCGTATCATATCATATCATATCATATCATATCATCACCCCATGAACCATAGCATTTGCGTTCAATCATTTCATTTGCATCATATTCACATTTGCATTTCATGCATTTATTACGTAACAAGAAAAAAAAAGAAAAAATCATTCCACCGGATACCAATCATTGCACGTACGCGTGCACCATTAATTGCATTGCCAAAAGAAGAAAGCTTTTTCCCCTCGGGAAGATGCATTTGTTAGGTGTGCTTGGATAAACATGATAAGTGTCGTTCCCTATATTTTGTTCCTCTAATAGCAACACTTTAAGCGTTGATCTCATATCATATCACGTATCACCGTGTTTATCTCTATAGACCCCAAGTGGTCCTTCGTGAGCGATGCCATAAGTGGCCCAGTGTCGCAACGTCGAGTCGAGCCCGACGGACCTTCGCGAGACCGAGTGGTCCTTCGGACTAGTTGTGTCGGCCCTAAGACACGATGGGCGTCCTTCATGGTCAACATATCGCTTCTAGACCTTGATCTTGACCCATCATGGCCGCTTCAAATATAAAGGCCCCTCGCATCGCTTAACTAGTACCGTAGCTAGTTGCGCTCCTTCGACCACAATGGTCCTTCAATTAAGGCTTAGGCAGCCTTCCGACCACTGAGTGGTCCTTCGAGCCTTAGTGCTCCTTCGGTCCTTGTTGACCCTTCATTCACTCTCTAACACGCGCCAAGTGTTAACCGGCCCCTATTATTCCTTAAACTTTCCGCTTCCCCCTTAAACGGACAAAATTAGCGTCTATCTTATCTTTATTCCTATTTCTACTACGAAAGTTCGAGAGCTCATCACTTTCTAGTAAACTACTAATAAAGAGGGGCAGCTGTTATACCCCAATTTTGTCCGTATTCTTTTTCTGGTTTTAGTCGGTTATTTTATTCATGTTCTGAAGTCGCGCAAGTACGAGAATTATTAAAAAAAAGTGCCTCATTTACTAACCTAAACCGATCTCAACTAACCTGTTCAACTAAGTCGAAATGTCGTTGTTTAAATTGAGAATGCGCGCGAATGATCGATCTTTTCGCACATTCTTTAGTTGAATCTTCGTATTTGGGCCTAGTCGAACTTAATTGGGCTTATCCGAGTCGCTTCCTTGCAAATGGGCTTAGTCGAGTTGTTTTCTCGCAATTGGGCTCATCATTCCGACTTCTTTTTCTATTTTTATTATTTCGTCCTTATTTTAAGCATATACATATATATATTCCAAAAATATATCAAAAAAATCTATTTAATTTTGTTTACATTTTAAAAAAGTGTCTAATTGCCCAAAATGTCCAAAAATACAAAAAAAAATGATAATATTAAAAATACAAAAAATACAAATCCGAAAAAAAAGCAAAAAATAGAAAATAGGAGCAGCATCAGCAATCTTTAGGGGTCTGTTCTTGCTCTCCAAGACTGCTCAGCAAGCCTACGTTATCAGAACCTGCAAAAGCCCAGTCAAAACCAATTAAATGCTAACCCTAAGTTTTTAATATAAATAAGCAGTCAGTCCACAATAAAAAAGAGACAGAAACCAAGGCAGAAAACTACTGCTAAAATCACTCAAAAATAGGATTGGAGTTTCACATCGAAACCCTAATCCGCTAAAGACGGTTCTGAGGTTTCTAAGATCTAAAGAAAGAAGTTGTAGCAGTCACAGTCAAGGAGAATCAACAGTAATAGAACCGTAACAGGAGCATAAACGAAGGCTGGAGTCAGATATTTAGGGAATCAACTGGTATTGCTTCAGTAGATGACACAAGTTATGGAGATCCTGTACAGAAGGCGGAAGCAATGACTTTTCGTAGAGCTTGTGCGCGCTTTGGACTCGGGCTCCACCTTTATCATGAAGAAGAAGCATCATAATCAAGCGGTTATGCTTCTCAGGTTCGGTTCCTATGTAATTGCCGTTGTGTTTATTTTATTTTTTGGTTTTAGCATGTGATCATTTGAAACTAGATCATATGGATTAGTTAATACTAGAAGGGATGCAATTTTGTTACCTGTCACTTGTTAGTGCTCTACCAAGCATTTTGTCATGTTATCACGATGATAGTCATCTCGGCATATCGGTCGGTTTAAGATGAATCCGGGGGAGGGAGCATTGGTCGTTGATCCATGTAGTTTTTTGCTCTCTTATGTGAACTGGGCTTTCCTAATCACATCCCTTATTAATTATACAACCCTCGCGACTAATAAAACCCCAATCTACAATTTTCACCCCCTGTTTTTCTGTTTAATTATTTTCTAACCCAAACGTAAATAATTTTCTCACGAAATTCAATAAACGGCTAAGTCGGTTGTACAACCGGGTTAGTCATTATTTTAGGGCCAATTAGCTGTACAGTTCAGTAACCCTGCAAACTTAATAAATACGAGTAAACTATTTTTTCTCTAAAAATAAACGGCTAAGTCGGTTGTACAACCTAAGTTAGTCATTATTTTAAGGCCAATGAATGAGTCTGATTCGGTAACCACTGAAACTTAATAAATACGAATAAATTATTTTTCTTAAAAAATAGGGGACTAAGTCGGTTGTACAACCGGGTTAGTCAGCGTTCTAGAACTAATGAGCTGTACAGTTCAGGAGTTCTAGAATACCTATTCTAAAATCAACCCATCTCACAACTCCTTTCAAAAATTCAAAAATCATTTTCAAAAAGTAGGGGATTAAGTCGGTTGTACAATCGGGTTAGTCAGCGTCCTAGGAATCAGTTAGCTGTACAGTTCAATGAATCCTATGACCCCTACACTAAAAAACCCCAACCCACACATAACGACTCCCGAGCCCTAACAATGCCTTGTCCTAAAACCTAAGGGATTTACTGAATTTGCCCTTAAACTAAAATTTGGTGGCGGCTTCCTATGAACCTTTCGAAGAATCCTTTATCGGATTTTTCGGTCGCTACAATTCAGACAAATTAAATTATGTCTAAATATATTAATAAAAATATAGCGAAAACACTTGTGCGTATACACGGGTATGGTGCTAGTTTGGCTCTCCTAAAATATAGAATTTTTTATTGTTGTGTTTTGGTCCAAACACCGATGCAATGATATGAAATAAAAGTGAAGATGAAGACACGAAAAGACAAACAAATTAACATGAGTTAAATGATGAAACATGGTGTTACAATGTGTTAAGACCTAACTCAACTCTACAAAACTGATTTGTAAGGTGAGGGGTGTCACCCACTTATAAACTCTTATTCAAGTTATATCACATCCGATTTGAGACTCGTAACACATGGTAATAACATATGTGTGCAAATTAAACATGTGCGCAAAATTAGGTGTTAACAGCTGCCCCCGTCTTTAGTTGTTTCATATGAAGTAAGAAACATGTAAAGATATAAACACCTAATTTTGTCTGTCATGTTAGTGTGTGTGATATATATATATATATATATATATATATATATATATATATATATATATATATATATATATGTGTGTGTGTGTGAGGTGGTGGGATCAATTTACTCCAAGAGTAACTCTTGTAAAGTTACTCTCCTTAATATCTCTTGTAGACATCAAATTTTACCGATCCAACCGTTGAATAGTTTCATATTATCATGATGATCATGCATACCAAAAACTATTGAAATTGAATATCCGTAGCTATAGAATCTTATAGTCCCTATTCTACTTGTATTTTTAAAATCATAATATACGTTGAATTGAACTTATTTGATCAAGTATCAAACATTTTTGTAATTTTATAAGAATTTGCATATTTGATCTAGTCAAGTAGAACTATGAATTTAACGCTTGGATCAGCAAAATATAAAGTGTGTGAAGTGGAGTAACTCTTACAAGGGTTACTCTTGGAGTAAGTTGATCCCTACTCTCTCTCTCTCTCTCTCTCTCTCTCTCTCTCTCTCTCTCTCTCTCTCTCTCTCTCTCTCTCTCTCTCTCTCTCTCTCTCTCTCTCTCTCTCTCTCTCTCTCTCTCTCTCTCTCTCTCTCTCTCTCTCTCTCTCTCTCTCTCTATATATATATATATATATATATATATATATATATATAAACCATCACTTTGACCATCATCAATCACTACTTTGACCACCACCAACCACTGTCAACCACCACTCTAACCATCGGCAACCATCACTCTGACCACCACTAGCCACCATCACCAACCACCAATATGACCACCATTGATCCCACCATTAATTATCACTACAAGTCTACAACCACCACCGCCACTCTGGCCACCATCGATTACCACTTTGACAAGTGTTTGTCGACAACTACTACTTTCAAATCTTATTATTAAAATTATAACCATAAATACATTATATAGTTGTAATATTTTAATTTTTTTCAAATGTAATTTTATATTTTTTTATTACAATAATTTTATGATGAAATATTTTCTATGTTTATGTTTATAAGTGATTTTGATTCTTAAAAATTTCAAAACAGAAAATCACCGCAAAGGGTAACTTACCCAATCTCACTTGTATTCATTCAAAATTTAACACGTGTATCCAAATAATTGAATATGAACATGGTGTCACAAATATATTTTAATTGACAAAAATATGGATTCCATCAAATTCTTTTAGAAAAAGATTAATTTTATTGATTTCACATCATTTAGGATAAATTACCCACATTTTCTAAAGGTATCCTAGAATTTACATTTTCCGAAGGTAATCTAGAATTTACCATCTAAGTTACGAGTTTTCTAACTACAGGCACGGGGGTAATGAGATAATAAATATTTACCAATAGTCATTTCCATGAAAAGAATTCCTGTGAAAAATTTCAAATAATATTAGCTGTACAATTCTCTCATGCTTACAACCCGCATGTAAAAGTGATTCCACCTGAGCTTAGAAGTGAGAAGCTTCAAAGTAGAATCTGACATGCGTTGGAAACGAAACTATACAGTCAATTTGTTCTATGTAACTAGCCAAACTTGTGTACGTATACAAAATCACACAACTATATATAAACTCCCAGTACCATGCATGCATGCATGGATTTCAAGCTTTGGCGAAGCCAATGGCGTAAGGAATACCAGTAGCCTTCAACCAATCATCAGCTCTTCCAGAAGGTCCAGCTCTAAGGAATTGTCCAGCAGTAAATCGTGCAGCTTCATTACTATTAATATTAGGATGATAACCTTTCCACTTCACCCTTCCATGAAGATTAGCACCTGGTCCAGTATTAGCATACTCAGCATAATACAATGTATTAAGAAATTGGTTCCCACTCCAAGGAGTCCACCCTTCTGGTTGAATAAAATCACCCAAGTTTGATTCCATAACCACTGTCTTAGCATATTGCTTCCATGGTCTCCCTAAGTACGATTTGAATTGGAATCTAACAGGGAATAAAGCTCTTTCTGGGACAATCTCGCAGTTTTGGATTACAATTCCTGTGGCCATGTTCTTTTGGGTTGTGCCATCTGCGGTTACAGTGTTGAATTGACCAGGACCTGGTTTCCTTACGATGATTCTTGAGTTTTGGATTATTGTTGGAGATGTACCAAATATGAAGTCTACTGTACCAGATATTTCGCAGTTGCGATAGAATTGACGATTTGCTTGAACGTATAATGTGTCTTGGAAAGCATGCATGGCACAATCGAAGAATGCTGACATATCTCCTTGGTTTCTAAATGCCACTGCTTGGTGCTTGCTTGGACCAGCTGTGTTCTCGAATGCCATTGACTTTGCAATGAATCCATTTGCTTGATTAGCTGTAAATACATGCATACATACATATATAATCATATCCATTTAGGTTTATTGAATAACCGATCATATCTGATATACCATCAGAAATGAGTTTGGGGAAATATGTACTTACCAAATGTGGCAGTTTGCATTGTTTTGACACCATCTACGAAGTTTTTGTGACCAGTGACAATGGTCTTTGTAGGACCGTCACCATACATGAGAATATTTATGGATTGCTTAGGAATGGTGATGTACTCATCATAGACACCAGCCTTAACATAGATTATATACCTTCCTTTAAATCCCTTGGGGTAAGAGGCAATAGCATCCTTAATGGTTTTAAATTTACCACTACCATCTTTGGCAACAACTGCATTTGGTGGAGGAGCTCCATTATTCTTAGCCAAGAGCTTGCGATCTGCACCTGAGAACCATGTAGGCAATCCTTCATTGTCAAGCTCATTAGCCTCCATAAGATTTGACGAGAAGCTGGATTCAAATCCAGCTTCAAGTCAAAATTCTGAAGGATGTTAGCCAAATTGGTTACAATGTCGAGTGTTATGCCAGTCAGCTTCTCCATTTGGTCCAAACTTTTTTCTTGCAATTGTTGTCGAACCTGTTATATATAGTTTGTTACAATAAATTAGTTAGTTAGTTAGTTAGTTAGTTAGTTAGGCAGTTAGTTAGTATCGGTATATTCTCGGTTGTAATACCTGTGCTTCACCGTCGGTCCCATTATTAAACCCTTCCGTGCATGATTGTTGGTATGAAATAACAGCACTCAACCAGTTCCTGAAATCAGGGGTTTGATCATGAACAGCTTGAATGTTGTTATCACGAACTAAATTCACCGATGCTTCGAGGCTATCGAGAGCGAATTGCATTAAGTCCTTACAATCATCCAAGGCCATTTTGATACCAGGGTTGCTTTTGGCATGTTCCAGGGAGAGCCTATCACTCATGTTTAAAGCAAGGATAGCGCTTTTGACGCTTGCTTCAACTGCAGCTGCTATATAAACTTTTGGATCTGAGGAATTGGTGGGTTTCACGGTGCTAAGTGTATCGTGACAAAGCTTGGGGTCATCAGTTCCTGTGCACATGGCCTTAACAGATTTCTGTTGAGCTGCTACTGTAGGATCAGTACTATCCTTTCTATTGTTGTTAACAATAACCACTGCACTTATGGCAACACCCACCACTAGAATGATGGATACACCAGAGATAAGTATTTTCCCGTTCATTTTTCTTCTTCTATCCTTCCTTCTTCAGTTATTTTCTTTAATTTATTGTTTTTAATTCCTCCCCTTAATTGGTTTTCTTGTGTGGGAAGGTGATTGATTTTAGTGTATTGATTAGGCACAGAAACCACAACAAGGATATTGGGGTTTTTATAGTTCAACATTTTTTGATCATTCTTAGAATAGATGAGAAGACCAACCTTAACAGGAGGAATGAGTGTTCAGAATTGTAGTTCATTTCAAAAATTTAGGAGGATTAATTAGGACATTGCTATTTCTTGCGCAATAGTTTAATGGCATATATGATAGAACAATCTTTCCTATAATAAGCAAGATTGGCATTTTGGAGATAGAATTTTATGATGAATTGGTGGTAGACAATGTTAGCTTTACATTGTGATGGCTAGGAATAGTTATTAAGGTCATGAATATGGTTTCAGTTCGTAGGTATTGTTACACATGTCCTTTGTTCTTGCAAAACCTCTGGATATTTCACGGTAGTTTATTACTTTCGATTGATCAGATAATTAGGGTCACTCATGTATGGGTCCAGTGAACGATACAGAAATTTTCATTAGTGGGCAAAAATGTAGTTTTAATATTTTCTCAAAAAAAATTATTATTAATTTTTACAGTTTAGATAATTTTATGACAAAAAAACATTAAAATACTGAAATATCTACAAACTACAAAGCTAAAATCTATACCAAAAAAATAAAGCTATACCAAAAAACTACAAAGCTAAAAAGGAAAATTTAATAACAATGTATTCTCTATTTTATCAATTTGTTATGAATTTCTACAATTATTTTAAATATTTTATCATATATATAGGAGCAACATCTATTTTTTTTGGGGTCAAAACAAAATTACTATGTATGTTACCGAGAAAAAAAAAAATTAGTGGGAAAAGACCCCAATTGCTTCAAGCTAATCGGTCCCTGCATGGGTTACAATTACATGCGTAGTTTGAAAGCCGAATCGACCCACCACGATCAAACCGAAATTAGTTAGGTGTAAAATATTTAATTTCCTTTAAAAATTAAATTAATTTTATTAAATACTTTTTATGTAAATTTTATTTATTTACTCCTGTACAAAAAGCTAATATATTCATTTAGTAATGTATACTAAAAGCTATCACGATTTGCAAATCTTTTCGATTATAATTCGCATGATGTGGTTTAATTCAACTTTGAAATAAAAAATTTAGTTAATTGATTAAAAAACATGTAGTTCGACTTGGTTTGGATGGTTTCTTTACGAAAACATAGACCAATTGTTTAGATTATATGATTCAATTACGAAATGTTACATATGAATTATATTACTTCAAACAGCATATCAAGAGTTAATTTTTCAAAGAATTGTTTTCTTGATGAATATTTAAAGTGAATTTACTTTGGTTTGATTAGATTTTGGCTGGCAAATATCTAAAGAGTGGACTTACTTTTTTAACATGTCCTTTGATTTGAATCAAGTTAAGTGAGGCACATACCGAACCCCACGATTGATAAAAAAATGGGCCAAACAAATCTAAGGCCCCGTTCGGAGTGGTTTTCTGTTTTGAAATTTTCAAAAACCAAAATCAGTTTCTGTTTTGAGTTTTAAAAATTTCAAAAACCAAAACTAATTTTCAGTTAAGAAATTTTTAAAAATGAAAATCACTTTCAAACATGAACATAAAAATAAAAATTCATCATAAGCTTATTTTAATCAAAACAATATATAAACATTAAGTTTGAAAAAATTAAAATATTACAACTATATAATGGTCAAAGTGGTTGTGGGTGGTGGTGGTCAAAGTGGTGATTGACGGTGCCCCGAGTGGTGGTTGTGGGTGGGTGGTGGTTGACAGTGGTCAGAGTGGTGGTCAAAGTGGTGGTTAACGGTGGTTGGTGGTGGTCAGAGTGGTAGTTGATGGTCAGTGTGGTGGTTGACAGTGGCCAGGTGGTCGGTGGTGATGGTTGGTGGTGGTTAGAGTGGTATTGGTGGTGGTTGATGGTAGTTAGAGTGGTGGTCAAAGTGGTGGTTGACGGTGGTCAGAGCAGTGGTTGGCGGTGGTTGGTGGTGGTCAGCGTGATGGTTGACGATGGTCAGAGTGGTGGTCGGTGGTGATGGTTGGCGGTGGTCAAAGTAGTGTTGGTGGTGGTCAAAGTGGTGGTTGACAGTAGTCAGAGTGGTGATTGATGATGGTCAAAGTGGTGGTTGACGGTGGTCAGAGTGGTTGTTGGGGATGGTGGTTGGCGATGGTCGGAGTGGTAGTTGGTGGTGGTCAGTGTGGTGGTTGAAGGTGGTAAGAGTGGTGGTTGACGATGGCCGGAGTGGTGTTCGGCGGTGGTCGGAGTGGTGTTCGACGGTGGTCGGAGTGGTAGTTGGTGGTGGTCAGATATATTGATGATCAGAGGTGGATGAAACAAAAACGGAAACAAAAATTAAAAAACCTATTTTTATGGTTTTGAGTTTTGATGAAAAACTGTTTTGAAATTGAGAAAAAAACCAACTCACCCATTTTAGATTTAACATATTTACTGTTTGAAATTGACTTTCAACAAAAACCAAAAACTCAGAACCACCCCGAACAGGCCCTAAAATCAGAATTTTTGCCTTTTTTTTTTCAATATTTTGGGATGTTTTTGAAGTTTTTATTTACTTATTTGGATTTGAACACCCCTAATCTAAGTAATATCTTCATCCATTTTCTAGTTTCGGCTAACAAGCTAACAAAAATCAATTGATACTCCACCCACCCGACTCAGAGGACATTCCTCTTTCTCATTCTGTGAGAGCCTACGTGTACACAAAAAAAAAACGAAGTAACTACAAATAGGGGTGCTCACGAGTCAAGTTGGGTCAATTTTGGCCAAACTAGTTAGTCGATGCTTATTCCCCGGATACCGTCATTGCTTCGTCTCCAGGAAAAGAAGTCTTGTTACCCAACCCAACCCGATGATGAGCAGGTTGGTTCGGGTCCAGCCACGGGTCATGAGCCATGATGAAAAAATATGTGCTAATATATAATTAATTAAATTTAATGACATTTTATATCACACAAATTTTAATACTTAAACTAAATTCTACAAATTTAAATTTAATCACTCAAACTAAATTAAAACACTTTTAAATCAATACATTTTTTCGACAAACTTCTAAGTCAATACATTAGTTTTAAAATACATAAACTAAAATAATAAAAATATATAATTTCTTTTGGACGGGTAGGGTTCACAGGTTTGCGGGTTTGAGAATATAAATCATTACCAAAACCACTTCGAGTGTGCACAGGTTGGTTTGGATTGGGCCCAAACTTGAACAGGTTGGGTTGGTTTGGGTCATCGGGTTGAACGCAGGTCAACCCAGGCCCATGAACACCCCTAACTACAAACCAATTTCACCATTGACCGGTAAGGGCTTGCTTGATTACACTTTTAAAAGAGTTGTGTTTTTTAAAAATCATGAAAATTTTGGTCTTTCATAATTTTTAAAAAAATAGAAAACTGTTTCCAATAAAGTAGAAAACTGTTTTTAAAAGCCTAATCAAACATACCCTAACTCTTTCATTTTTAAAACACCGGAATTGAATTACTAGTATGTGTAATAGTACAAGCCTCAATTTGAGAAACATAACTGTTTCCAATAAAGTAGTCTAATGACTAGCTCTTTGCTCTGAGTATACTCATTTCTGTTTGGCAATTTTTCCCAGGACTATAAAGTACGGATGGCAATCATCCAAGCAGTAAGAGATAGGAAGAAAAACAAATATAGAGAAAACAAACATTAAAAGAATAGCGGAAGCGAGGAAACCTCAAATGACCCCATGGATTATGAACAAAATGAATGCAGTGTAGGCTTTGGGACAAAAAGCCATGTTCGAGCAATTTAACCCCAGCTTCTGAAGCAGTCTGTTATACTTTGCAGGCACAGTTGTGAACATACTCACAGATATCGAAAGAGATACAAAGAGATTAATTTGCTGTTTCACCAGCAGGTCCAGCTCGTGCAGTCAACAAGGGTTGAAGAGCTTTGACTACAATGCTCATGTTTGGTCTGAAATCAGCTTCATATTGCACACAAAGTGCAGCAACAGCAGCCATCTGTAATTAACCAGGAATCATGCTTTATACCATAATATTGTTCTTAATCAACTAAATAATTTATTAAGGGCCGTTAGCCTGGGTGTAGTTCCTATAAAGGTTCCCACCGCTGATTTGTATATTATTTCTACATTTAAGTATTTGCATAATACCTGAAATGGCACTTAACTTAGTCTTTTTCTTTTAAAGGCAAACATAATGGTATAAAAATATAAAAGACGAGCATAAGAGGTACTCAATCCAAATACAACAGATGAGGAACAGTAAGGACCTCTTAACTTACTCTAAAACTTGGACAATACTATATAAAAAGGCATGGTCTTCCATTTGCTCAACTAAATATCAATTTTTAAATAGCGATTGTGGTTGCAGTTACATCGTGATCCTGATCCTTAATATTGCAAAACAATGCGGAAAACAAAATACAGTAGATAGAGCTGCAATTGCAATCGTGGAGTCCCTAGAAACCTTGTATTGCCGCAATGACATTGTAAAGCTAATATGATGATTAATATATTCAATGAATTTCCCACTAAAGGAAATGATTAAGGGTATGTTTGGGAGGGAGTTTTGAAAGGCGAGGGGAGGGCATAATTTCAATTCTAAATTCAGGAAGCTATAAAATGTCTCTAAACATAAATATAGTGTGATTAAAAATGTTATGTTGTTATATATCATGTTATTCTTTTAATTTTTTTAAAATCTCATATATATTAATATATAGAATAATCTTTCTAAAGCTCTCCCCTCACAACCCCCTCCCAAACATACCCTAAGGATCTGAACTTTTAGTTTCAAACTTTGGTCTCTTGCATAGTACTACCTCCGCGGTCCACTTTATAAGAAAAAAATAACTTTTTAAGTTCATTCAATAAATGACGTATCTAGTCTATATATAGTCTAGGTACATCATTTATTGAATGAATCTATAAAGGGATTTTTCTCTTATAAAACTTACTAGAACACAATATATATATATATATATATATATATATATATATATATATATATTTTTCTTTAGATAGTAAATACTCTCTCCGGTCCACTTTATAAGAGAAAAATCATTTTTTCTCTCAAACGCATGCATATATTCAAATAAAATATGACTTATAGAACACTTCCACAAACAGTTCACAGTTCACACCACCATAGCATAAAAAACAGTAAAACAAAAACAAAAAATGAGAAGAAAATATTCTAAAAGTCAGTAAACACCTTGGCAACAGCTTTTGGCGGGTATTCTCCCCCTAGTCTTGTATCAACACACTGTCTGACTTTATCCTCACTGAGTTTTGGTGTAGCCTGAAACACATCAATTGTGATCAACTAGGATTTTGAACGGACAGTAGATTACAAGTGGTTTGGATTCTGTTTTTTTTTCCCTTTTTGAAGGGGAGGAGAGTGTAAAGATGTATGTGTGTGTGTGTGTATAGCTTAAATAAGTACCCAAGTAACCAGACTCTGCTGTCCACGTGGTAGTGTATGATCAACTGGTTTCCTTCCAGTCAAAAGTTCCAGAAGAACAACACCAAAACTGTATACATCACTCTTAGCATTCAATTGTCCAGTCATTGCATATCTGCATCCACAAGATTAGACATAACATTAAGCAGCTGAAGCTAGGACACTAAATATAAAAGGTAGTCCAGAATGAAACTAAGATACAGAAACACAAAATATACGGGAATTAATCATTCTTGTCCGGTCAACTGTGGCAAAAAGGGTGTTTTCTATGGTTTTTCCAATAATTCTTCAGCATTTAGACACACACAAAAGCAAGAGGTCCATCATATCCAATAAGGATAAAATGATTCATGATCTGATATGTAACTGGAAATCTTACTCGGGTGCATGATAACCAAAGGTTCCAAGGACACGAGTGGAATGAAGACGTGCAGCCATGTCTGGAGCCTGATTTGATAAATCAAAATCTGCGATTTTAGCAACATCATCATCAAAGATTAGCACATTGCTAGACTTAATGTCCCGATGGATAATATGGGGATCGGCCTTCTCATGCAAGTATTCAAGCCCTCTTGCAGCCCCTACAGCAATTTTTACTCTCTCTGCCCATGTCAAAACAGGACCAGGCTGTGCTCCTTTAACACCTTTTCTGCCTACATGTAAAACGACAAGGATGAAAAGATTTATATATATATAATAAAAATACAGACTAAGCTAATATATCTTTCGAGTAGTGAGACAGTGCCTGTCAAGGTATCAAAAGGAAAAAAATAATGTTCAAATCCACAATCTTCTCAGTTCATCAAATGTAGGAAGAAACCAAGCAGTGTTTATACTTTAGAGATGTCAGATGTTAATACTTTCTAATTTGACAAATTGAAAGGAAAAATCATATACCATGTAAAATATCATGAAGAGACCCATTAGATGCAAACTCATAAGCAAGAATACGGGAGTTTCCATCAACGCAATATCCAAGCAACTGAACAAAATTTTCATGCTTCAGCCTTGATACCATTGAAACCTGAAAGCTCAAAAAACCATGTGGTTATGGGATATGTACAGCTTCAATGAGTTGACAAAAAATTAAGTCAAGGTTGTCACACACACACATACCTGGGCCAAGAATTCCTCATCAGGCTGTTTACTAGCATCTAGCTTCTTGATCGCTGCAGCCTGCCCACTTTTAAGCTCTCCAAAATATACTCTTCCATAGGATCCCTCTCCAATCAAAGAATCTTGCCCGAAATTATCCGTTACTTCTTTTAGTTCATCTGCCGGTATCTCAGGAACTTCAATGGGCTGCACTTTAACGGTCTGAGCACCCTGCTTTGCAGTTTCAGAAGGATGATAATTTCCATCATTCCCTGCACAACAGCAGTTATCAGAATTAAATCCAATTTCAGGTAATACAACATCATTTAAAGTAACACAGTGAAATGTCATAAAACAGCATCCCAATCACATATTATGGATTTCAATCCAGAAGAAATGGAAACATCCCTCATAGATGTGTGAATTCTTTTGAGTCGTGAACTAGAACTACATACATCATCCATGTGCACTCATCTATAGCTAATATGAGCCAAATTACCTGTTGGATGTTTTGCAACATATGGTCCACCACTTTCAGCAGCCTTGTGGTACTCATCCTCTTCACAACAGCTGAAACAACTCATGATTCTTTGCTACTGCAATTAATTTATTAGCTCGTCAGATCATACTAGTTCACATTTAAGCCTGATTATACCGCCTACTACAAAAATCAATGTAGATGCTCATTGCCAGAAAGGAGATACAACATGGTGATATTGCAACTTCTACATGATATTAAAACGTGAATAGACAAGACGTTTTCACTCAGTTGATTCATATTAACTAAATTCTAAAATAATTGCTTAACTCTCAAATGTGCCATCAAATGTAAAAATTAAACGATGTTTTAAATTATTAGCACAATTTCGTCATTCTTGAACAATAAGCATGAAAATTTCACAGCATATCAATGTTCGTTTCCACTACCAAAAAACTTAGCGATTAAGTTACAAAACTCAAATCCCTAACGACTGAAGCTGATGAAAGCAGATCGAATCAGTTTCCACCAATCAGAGAAATTTGCTATTAAAATTCAAGCCAGCAGTCATAGATCGGTCTAAAGCAGAATCAGTTCTTACCAACCGATATCAAATTTGCCAGAAAATCTAAAAAATGCTTATCCATAAAAGAAATTATTGAGCAAAAAAGTTCGATCAACACGAGAATGAAAATAACATGTGGAATATTGTTTGCAAAAGCATAAAAGTAAAAGCAAGTGACAATGAAAGGTGTGATAGATCGATGAGTACCTGAAACGAAACGAAAGAGCGAAATTGTGGAGTTGAGAGTCTTGAATGGTGGATAGTGAGGTTACGGAGGGGCTTTGTGGAGGATCTCGGTTCCGAAACGGTGAAAGATGCGTAGGATAAGCAGAGAGGAGTGCGTAGAATAAAGCGGGTGGGGGGGGCGAACAGGTAAAGTGATTGACTCGCTTTGAGTGAGTTGAAATCGGGGTCTATGATTGTCGTGTTAATTGTGTAATACTAGTATTGTATATTGTATATTACTTTTAGTTACAAAAGATATTTTTCATAGAACTATCTACCTCATTTCTGTAGTACAACTAATATCCCGCTACTAAAATAGTAAAATACCATTAATTTAGGCTTTTTTTTCTCTCCTTTTACGTGTTCTGCAATGACCTGGCTAGCTAGCCAGGCTTGACTTGTGAATTATGATCTGCATACACGCATGGAGCGCGGAGGGGAAACAACGTCACCGAGGCTTCTCCTAGTAGGGATTCTTGAGTTTAGTATATGGGCAAGTGCATACAGTAATTACTCGAGTAGGATCATAATGTGCACTAAACTATGTTTTAAGACTTTTAATGTTGTTGTACAGCCGAGACTAAACTCGAATTTAGGACACTCATTAAGTTGAAAAAGACCCGAACCATCTCATTCGAGCCCTATTGAGTGACCGTGTAGGAATTCTTGAGTTAAATATTTACCAAAAATAACAATTATTGTACTATTTTGGTAAAAAAATGTATAGTACTTTATAATATATTTTAGGCTTTTGTCATATATATATATATATATATATATATATATATATATATATATATATATATATATATATATATATATATATATATATATATATATATATATATATATAAAAATAACAATTATTGTACTATTTTGGTAAAAAAATGTATAGTACTTTATAATATATTTTAGGCTTTTGTCACATATATATATATATATATATATATATATATATATATAGTGAGGATCAACTTACTCAAGATTAACTCTTGTAAGACACATTTTATATTTTGCCGATCCAACCGTTAAGTTTATAGTTCTAATTGAGTAGATCAAAAATGCAAATTCTTATAAAATTATAAAAAAAGTTTGATACCTTGATCAAATAAGTTCAATTCAACTTATATTATGATTTTAAAAATACAAGTAAAATAGCGACTATAAGATTCTATAGCTACGAATATTCAATTTCAATAGTTTTTGGTATGCATAATCATCATGATAATATAAAACTATTTAACGGTTGGATCGGTAATATTTGATGTCTACAAAGAGATATTAAGTGGGGTAACTTTACAAGAGTTACTCTTGGAGTAAGTTGATCTCCACTCATATATATTAGCCTAAATAACACTTTTGGTCATTTACCTCTACTTTAGATTTCATTTTTGTACTTAATATTTTTTTTGTCTCGATTCGGTCCCTCATCTTCCATTTCAGTTTCATTTTGGTCTCTTTTAGTGTTTTTCGTCCATTATTTTTAACGGACGCCACACTAGCAGTTAATGCTGACTTGACAAAAACACAAGATAGAAAAATAAAATTAGCAAAAACAAAAAACACTAAAACACAACAGATCTAGAAAATCACCAGCATCTCCATCTTCATCTTTCCCGGCGAACCACCATCACCTCCGGCGAGCCACCACCACCACCACAAATCAACCACTCTTCAACTCTTCGTTCATGATTTTTCAACTCTTCATCCTTCAACACTTCAACTCTTTTCATGGAGATTCAACAAAACTAGAAGCTAAAGATAAAAAAAAAAAAAAAAAAAAAAAAAAAAAAACACACACACACAAACAGGGTAGAATGGAACCCAATCCCAAACCAAAAGTAATAATGTTACAAACCCCCCCCCCCCCAATTACTTATGTTTGTTTTGTTTTTTTAGGTAGAGTGACAACGAATAGCATTGGCGGAGCGACGTGTATCAGGGGTTCAATTGAACCCCTGAGAAAAAAAATTGGTACTGATACCTCTATATAATTATTTTTTGGACCCCTGCGAATTTTAAGTTTGCACTAGCTCATTTAATTTTGCCCTCAATTTGCACCTAAGTTTAAAAAAATTCGTCTATTAATCTTTGTAAGGGACTATTTATAAAGTTTTAGGAAGGAATTTTACCGATATCACAAACTTTTATAGACTACTTCTTATTTTCATATACTTTAGGACTTAAATAGGATAGAACGTGTAAATTTAAAGACTAATTTGGCTATTTACTCTTAAACAAAATTGGAGTTAGATAACTCGATTTGTTAATTTTAGCAAATTAAGTAAGAATATTTGAAATAAAGTATAAACAATCTTATGAACCAACATTTTTTATAATGAGTTTTTTTGTACCCCCTAGCCCAGAGTCCTGGGTCCATCACTGACAAAGAGGAGAGGCAGCGGGGAGCGACAACCGGGAGCAGCAACAGGGGCGGAACGAGAGTGGCAACGCGGCGACAACGAAAGTTGCAACAGAGCGCCAACGAGAGACTAGCAATGGGATTGGCAACAGGAGAGCAAGTGGCAATGAAACGGCAGCGGGGTGCATATCTTATATTAAATCTCATTTTATTTTTTTCTTGAATTTTATAAGGTACTGACTTTTTTTAACTTTTTGCAACACAAGTATTTTAAACAAGTTGAAATTTCGCATTTTTATCAAGTTTTTCATTTTTTTATTACATTTTGCAATTTTTAACTTATTTATAATTTTATAGCAAATTATTAAAAATATAGTGTCACCCGTGCGGATGCACGGGTCAAATACTAGTATATATTTAAACTAGTATGTATGACATGTGCGCTGCAAGTTATACATGTTCTTTTTAATTTAATTTTAAAGTATTTAATTAATAAATTTATCTGTGTGTGTGTGTGTGTGTGTGTGTGTGTGTGTGTGTGTGTGTGTGTGTGTGTGTGTGTGTGTGTGTGTGTGTGTGTGTGTGTGTGTGTGTGTGTGTGTGTGTGTGTGTGTGTGTGTGTGTGTGTGTGTGTGTGTGTGTGTGTGTGTGTGTGTGTGTGTGTGTGTGTGTGTGTGTGTGTGTGTGTGTGTGTGTGTTTAAAGTATTGTGTTTATTTTTTTTGGATGTTTATAATAATGTATTATTAATAATTAATATAAAAAATGTTATATATGTATATTGAGTTATTCCAATTTAAAATATGAATACAATATTGGGATTCTGTTAAGTAGTGGTACGAAAAAAATTGATGCTTAGTTATAACTTAGTGTTAATTATGAATTAAGAATATGAGATTTCGCTGGTTGTAATGGTATGTTCCTCTCCTACACCCATCGGATAAAACATTATATAAAAACACAAAATATTCATAGATATTATTAAGATATCCTGATTGATCATTATATTTGACTTATTTAATAACTTAATTTTCAATTGTATCCAAATTAATTTGTTCTTTGATATTTTATTTTTTATATACAATTTGTATATATGATTATTATATTTAAGATTATTATATGATATCTTTGAATTTTGTTGGGTATTAAGACCTTTAGGGAAAATTGACTTAAGATTTAAATTTATTTTAAACTAATCAATTATAAAAAAAAATGTTATGTCATTAAGTGATTGGATGTTGGACACATACCCAACAAAACTGTAGAGTATCAAAGTGTATTTAAATGTATGTCTAAAATAAGTAGTGACATAATCTTCTTAAGGAAACTGTTTTTTGTCCCTCACGGGTAAACCATTAAAATTGCAAGCAAATGGAATTGGCAACACGGCGGCAGAAGTTGCAACAGGAGCGCCAACGAGAGACTAGCAATGGGATTGGCAACGGGAGAGTGACAACGAGAGTGGCAACAAAACAGCAACGTGGTGCATATCTTATATTAAATTTCATTTTTTTTTCTTCTGAATATTATTCCATTATTAATATTAGAAGAATATACTGATTATTTTTTTAACTTTTTGCAACACAAGTATTTTAAGGAAGTTGAAATATAGACATTTTTATCGAGTTTTTCCTTTTTTTATTATATTTTGCAATTTTCAACTTATTTATAATTTCATAGTAAATTATAGTGTCACCCGAGTGGATGCACGGGTAAAATATTAGGTATATATTCAAATGACGACGAGTTGACAAAAAAAATCAAGAACCGAGACCAAATCTAATGTGACAAATTTGAAAATATGTATTCATAAACCCCTTTAAGATTTTCCATATTAATTGTAGCTAGATACTGTCCATCTATCATTTTTTTGGACATCTACTGTCCATCAATCATGTTTCTGTGAATGTCGCCCAAAAAGTGAGAAATTAATTATTGCCTTAACATTGCATAAATTGTTCTGAAATATTTTATGCTACTTGGCTACTCCTATTCATTAAGAGGACCAAGCAAAACGCATGAATATGGTAATCTTGGAATAGAGAATCAATCCATCCGCTATTGCCTGCTGTCGTGCAACATTGCAACGTGATGGATATGGGCGATATATATCATGAATCATGAATTAAGGTGCTAACTTATTCATGTTTAGCAAACTGCTTCTTTAGTAGTAGTAGTAGTTGTTATACTAGTTTATACTACTAGTGACTAGTGTAGATATATAAAACAAAGTGTCAGCTCGGAGTGATAAAGCAGAAATTCCAAATTCTTCTCCCAGCATCTGAGACTGCATTAAGTTGTCTCAGGTTTGCGACTTTAACGAGGGAGGGGATTGGGTTTTGGGTTATGTTTTCTTCCAGCAGCTTCTTGTGCTGTGATTCATTTAAATATTGTGTGCTTTAGTACATTAATTTGGAGTCATAAATAATGTATGGTATTATGACTTTCTCGTTTAATATTGAATATACATGGCTGAAAGGACGGGAGAATATTTACGCGGTTTTGGTTGGACTTGTGGGCTCGCTTCATCGTGCATCATGTCATGTGTGTAATTAACGGGAATTTATATGTTGTATGTCGCCTCTCTTTTATGGGTGCTTCCTAACTCATTCTTGGATTGTTTATTTTCGGGAAAAGTTAATTTATTTAATTAAATATGAAAGTATCAATAATCATCATATTACGGTGTATCCAAAAAAATTAACATATTATGGGGAGAAAATTAACTCCCAAGGCAAAATGGGCATAAAATTTATTTGGAGTCATAAATCTAGCTAGAAGATGTGAGTTTAAGAAAGTGAACCAGCTTGAGATATGTCAGCGTTGGAGGAATACCATATAATGTCTCGATTCTCTATCAGTATTGGCCTACCGGTAAGACTATTAAAATCTGAGGTTTAATAGCACCATTAAATATGCCATTAGTTTTTATAAAACAAAAGAGCACATATAACATCTGTAAGGTCTAGATTAACTGACAATTGTTGAAATTATTAAACTGGATACCATGTCTCGGTTCAAACTCAAGACTTCACAATTGTGTGTGTGAATTTTTAGTAACTATGACCACTCCGTATACATATTAAAAAAAGACCACATGTAACAAAGAAAAGGCCAAACTTAAAGTTTTCTCACTCAAAGTAAAAAGGCAGCAACTAAAAATTTCTTTAGGCCTCCCTCACTAATAGAGATTTTTGGGACGACCAGGTTTTCTATAGGAGAGAATCCTCTAACTTCCATCTATCTACCTTTGGTAATTGTGTATCTATCTCTCTCCAAAGTGGGAGAGAGAATATTAATTAAAATAATAATATGAAAATGAGAGAGACAGCTATGAAGTTACCAAAGTTAGAGAGATGGAAGTTAGAGGATCTTCTCCCGTTTTCTACCTAGTTGGTGGGTGAATTAGGTCCCCCTCTGTTAGCTTGGGTAGTTGCTCCTCTAGTTTGTCCTAGTTAAGTGCGACGAGGTGGATATACTTGCAATGAGTAGTTTATTTTTCTTTGTAAAACAAAATCCCCCTAATTGGGAGGAACTCAAATAAATGAATTGGTGCATATTTTTGGAGGTCTTAAACAAATTCTTCAAATCATTTACATCCTTTTATAATAGTCTTTTTAAAATTTAAAATATAATAATTTTAAGCATTTTCCACTACAAGAAAAAGCACATTTTCGACGGGCTGTTTTCGACGGATCTAGATGCCATAGGAAAAGCATGCGCTACTGATGGATCTGATTATCGGTACTGAGGGAGGGAACCTGAAAAAGGAGGGAATTAAAACTCAATACTGAGGGGCGTTCCGATGGATTTGGCCGTCGGTATCGACTTTTTTGACCATTACAGTTTCCAACGAGTAAATTTGTCGAGACACTTTATTACCGACGTCTTTGCCTGTTGGAAACTGTAACTTCAAATTAAATTTTGCTAGTCAGAACCCCATTTCTCTTTTCGTCCCTCAAACTCTTCTTTTTTCCCCCACACTCTCACACCCGCCCCTGCCGCAACCACCACCACCACCGTGTCTCTGTCTCCACTTCTCTCTCTATCTCTCCAGCAACCATTGCCCCCTTACACTCTACCGCAGTCTCCATCCCTCTGTTGATGTCGTTGTCGCACCATCGTGGTCCACCCTACTGCTTGCCTTCATCTTCTTCTCTAACCCTTAAAAGGTTAGTTCCTTTCTTTTGGTTATTTTGTTTTTATGGTTTAGTTTTATAAAGTGATGAAATTGAAATACATTAGTGATAGGTTTACTGTTGAAATTGAAATATGTTAGAGATAGGTTTAGTGATATGTTTGAAATTGATATATATATATATATATATATATATATATATATATATATATATATATAATATAGGAATTGTATATGAATTGAAATTGATATATGTATAGGAATTGTTAGAGATAGGTTTAGTGTTGAAATTGAAATTGCTATTATGTTGTTATTGTTGTTAATTGAAATTTTTGTTATTAAAATTGTTAATTATTAATTTATGAACCCTAGGAGGAGAAACCTAGGATTAGGTTGATGTTTTGTTTATGAAATTCTTAATTGTGTGTTGTTGATGTAAAAGGGTAACGTGTTATCCCTCACCCTCATATTTCACTTGAAATCTTCTTCATTAATGATATAATTGCGAGATGATACTACAACAATAGGGTTGGGAGTAAGAATTAACCCCCATTTTTAGCTCGAAATCTTTTCAGCTAAAATCATATCGATGCCACTTACTTGATATGTTATTGGGAATGTTATGGAAATCTAGCGTGTTTTTTTACATGTGTGTAGATGAATTGGAATCAATAAATCGTGGTTGGATGTACGATAGGTTATATCCAGGGAGAGCAGGTTTGAAGCAATGTTGTGTAGTTGGGGCTGAAGAGTTTAATATGGTAGCGAACCGTCATGATTGACTAAATATGAAGGGGGATTAGATGTCCATACGTTGTTTGCGACGATGTACCTATTAGGACCAAAAATGAAGTCAGGTATCACTTGTATCATGATGAGTTCAACCCTAATTACTGAATTTGGGTTGACCCATGGGGAACAACTTCCAAATTTTAACATAGGGGCTTCAAGCAATTCTGGTGTTGGTGTTCCATCTAATGAAGAAATTGAGTCCATGGAAAGCATGATTGGTGATGCACTTGGGGTGAATGTGTCATTTGATGAGCCTTAGTATGACAATCATTCCGAATGAAGAAGCACAAAGATTTTATAATTTGATAAGAGAGTCAAACAAACTATTGTTTGAAGGCTCATCATAATCAAAATTAATTATGTGTGTGAAGCTATTAGGACATTTTTACTAGTTTGATATTTCAGATTATTTTATGACATTTCAAATCATTTCCAGAATTTTGTAGGTTCAACATTTAGAATTGATAAAATCAATTAAAAAAATCTATGAATTGTTGGCTTTTACCTAAGTCAATTCTATCCACCCATAATCATTTTTTTTACCGAAAGAAACTTATGTCATTTCAATATCAATAAACTCGGAATCACTTTTATTCATCATTATTTATAACCCAAATACACAAATGACACTGCATCCGGTCCAATATTTTATAAGAGTTAACGCAATTTTTGGTTCATTATGATCTATTATAAACTAAATACATCAATTATTAAATAAACCAAACATTGCATTATCTCTTATAAGTGAACCGAAGCTGGTATTTTTCAATTATATCGGTCTTGTTTTTTCTCACAAAAATTATTTTGGGTTCTTTAAAATCTTAAGAATATAAAATAAAACATTATCAAAAGATAGATGTACTTTATCGTAAGAATATAAAATTAAACATTATCTTTAACTAACAACTTATAGCAAAACCAATTTAAAAGAATTGATGATATTAGGTTTAAGGTGGGGAATGGAGAATCTAGCTTTTGGTTTACGCCCTGGACATCTAAAGATAGGTTGTGTGATGATGTTTGGGCAGTTGACATTCGTGATTCAAGGTTGAAGATCAATGATGTGTATCGTGGTGGTGCTTGGCAGTTTTCAGATTTGTACATAGTCCTGCGGTCAGACATTCAACACAAGATTAGTAACTTTAACCAATGTTTGTGGATAATGTGAATGATTGTTGGGTCTGGAACCAATCGATGTGTGGCACTTATTCTGTAAAATCAGCTTACAGTTGGTTGAGGATGCAAAATGAGATAAATTTAAATGGAGAATGGATATGGATATGGCGCCTTAAAATTCCTGCTAACATTCAAATATTTATTTGGCAGCTCTGTCATGTTTCAATTCCCACTAAGTCAGTTTTGGCAACTAGAGGCCTTGGGCTGAATAGTGCTTGTTGCTTTTGTGGCAACCACGAAGAAACAATTCTTCATATATTGTTTATTTTATTGTAACAGGTCTCTGGCTATTTGGTGTTTAGCTATCCCATCTTTGCGTGATTTCCCCGTTGATGTGGAAGACATTTTTGGTTGGCTAAGGCGAATCACAATGACTCATGGAATTCTTATCTTGTGTGTTTTGTGGAAGATATGGTGTAGTAGGAACAAAAGGGTGTTTGATGCCGAGCATGATGAAATCTTTAAGGTGGTGTTGCAAGCAAAAGTTTTGTGTAAAGACATTGCTCAGGCTTATGGTGAAGTGCAACAAAAGCGAGTTACTCCTAGAATGATTTCTTGGTTGAAACCACTCATGGGGAGTTTTTGCCTCAACGTGGATGGTAGTGTCATTAGTAATCCAGGTGTTGCTGGGTTTGGTGGCTTGATCCGTGATTACGGTGAAATTTTCATCCGTGGTTTTTATGGTGCTCTTGGTGTGACTGATGTGATCCATGCAGAGATTATGGGTCTCCTGCAAGGTCTAACAATTTGTTGGGAGATGGGGTTGACAAAATTGGTGTGTTACTCAGATTCTTCTCATGTCTTACAATTGGTTCGTCTTGGTAACAAAGATTATCATAAGTATGGCAATGAGATTGCTCTCATTAGAACGTTTTTCAACAAACCTTGGGATATTCAGTTCCATCATATACTAAGAGAAGGTAATCAGTGTGCATATTTCTTAGCAAAGTTGGGCTCTCATGAAAGTCAGAACTTGGTTATTTTGGATTCTGCTCCGCAAGAGTTGGAGTTGTTGTTGGCTGCAGATGCTAGGGGAGATGAGTTTCTAAGGCTTTAGGCCTAGTTTTTTTTTCCTTTAAGCCTTTGTAACAAAAAAAAAAAAGAGACGGGATGTGAAAAACTTTCCTTTTTCTGGCCTAAAAGATTTGTTCACACACGAAAGAATTTCCCACCACAAACATTCATGAAAAGAAGTCTTGACACGAGGCAATATATACACTCAATACATTTACAATTTTAGCATTCTTTTGAGCACATAAACAAATGTAAAGGAAAAATTTCATTTATTGAGATTAATTTAGCAACAATACTAATATTTTCCCACCCCAAGAATACTTACTTATATATATATATATATATATATATATATATATATATATATATTATAACCATGGATCTTCTATGTCACCGTCCACAGAGTATGACACGTCACTAATTACATCATCAACGATTTTATTCCACATCATCAAGTTAATTTGCTGAAATATATACCAAAAATGTCAAAGCAGGGAATCAAACTCATCCCCTCTTGAATTCAGTGCAATTCTTAACCAAGTCAACTACCTAACTTTGTTGTATCATAAACGTAACACATTGTTGTTAAACCATTCTTCATTGTTATTTTAAATAAAAATAAAAATCTTGGTACATTATTTTATATCTCTATGATATATAACCATGGATCTTCCATGTCACCATCCACATAGTATGACACGTCACTAATTACATCATCAACGATTTTATTCCTCATCATCAAGTTAATTCGCTGAAATATATATCAAAAAATGTCAAAGTTATCATCAATAGACAGATTATGTATTACTATTTAGGGTTTTAGATATTAACTTTTATATAATCTTAAAGATTTTTATATAAACATTGCATCTACGAATAAAACTAGATTTTTCATATTCTAATAATCTCCTAAAGTGTTAGTTTGATATTTCCTGTTTATAGTTTCTTTATAGGAATACACAAAATACCATAAGAGTTCTTTCGCAATATGGAATGTACATATATTAAATCAAAATTGACATTTAAATAGTCAAATAGTATATAAAATATTCACTATATATATAAACAAATAAATGTTTAAACATATATATTATATATCATAATGAATGGATAAAAGCCGGTGTACAAAGAAATCGACGTGTCATATAACACAAGAAAACATACAACTGCATTTTTAAAGGTGCCAAAAAATAATTTAAAATTTTATGACAAAATGAGATGTATACCCGTGTTGCTTATAACAATAAAATCGAATTCCCACAAGTTCACACGCTTAGCGAAAACAAATTATGAAGGATATATTACAAAATAGATGAGACATTCTATTATCGTATATCCTTTTCCTTTCGGCATTAGTAATAGTAATGTGCTTTTCTATATTCAGAATACATTCGATGATAATCATATTTTCATCGGTTTCAATTTTCGTTTTAGTACTTTGTTCGATTACTTTTATATTAATTTTCCTTCATTTAATTATTACAAAACATTATAAGACATGAAACAAAATCTTTTTCCGAACAAAACCCTACATCCCATTTGAAATTATTATATATATATATATATATATATATATATATTTATAAAAACTAAATTTAATTTCCTATTATTATATAAATATTTAAAATAATTGAAGTAATTACCTTACGATTGTCTAAACAAATGAATTTCAATTCAGAACTAGCACGGTAAATTATACTAATATATATATATATATATATATATATATATATATATATATATATATATATATATATAAAATATCTTAGAAGGCCAAAGTAAACCTTCCTAAACTTGTAAAGTTAACTTATTAAAACAGATTTTTTTGGTAGCAAAAAGTTTAGGTGAGTTAGAATCCGGAGGTTCACCAGAGTCAAAGCAAGAATTGAATTTACACGTCTTTCTAAAAAATGAGTAACTCTTTACCAACTGAGTCGACCTTCCTCCACCTTTCAAAAACATATTTTTGTGTTGTGTTACGCGTATTTTCCTATGTGTTACTTACTAGTATGTAACCCGTGCGATGCACGGGAAGCAGTTTTCATTTTATATCAAATATCAAATATAATAATTTTGTGAAGAAAATAAGCATAATGATTATTATTTTTGATAACAGGAGCAAAATGATTATTGAAACATATATAAAGGAATTCGATGAATTTGTATCTAAATTTAATAAATTGGAATTATTATCATATCAATATAATAATTATTCATCCATTATAGCTTTTTGGTATTATTAGTTGATTATATTATGAAAAAAATAAAAAACTGCTCTTAATCAGACGACTCCAAACTTACCAATTGTACAACTACACATATTTCTCGATCACGTTTAATCCAAATCTCTATGAAAACAGATTACTCCAATATATAGATGATTGGTATTGGTATTCTAATTGCAAAAATAAAGGTATTCTCAACAAATTCTTAATTATTTGTCAAAAGAAAAACAAATTATTAATTAGCTTTTATTAGAAAAAAAACAATTTTTTCTCGTGTCATATCAAGTAACAATTATTTAGATAGAGATAAGAGAAAGCGAGAAAGATCTGAGACTCTCTATTACATGTCCTTTAGCCTCTCATCTTCGTCAGTGTTCTTGAAGACCTTAAATGGTGGATATTTGACTCTCATCTCCCTCTGCACTGTCGATCTGCGTGGAAGGGTATAAAGTTCCCTTTACGGTGTTGAATTACTCCATTGTTGCTGACCTCATTAACTTTTAGTTCTCAAATGACATCTGAGTAATCCACATGGATGCACCTGAATGATTGTCAATACCTTTTAAAAATGCCGAGATAAAGAGGGATAAGAACCGGAAATACCCACATTCAAATATGGTTTAGTCATGGAAATTTTGATAAGTATTTGGTGGTGCGTTGAATATCTTGCATCAAGTCCCATTTTGCCTCAGTTAATTTCCTTTTTGATATTAATTGAGTTTTTTGAACTTCATGATACTCATCCCTGTGACCATAATATTGTGTGTTTCCCCCTTGCGGTTGTGACTTGGAGACACTTTTTCAAGCATGGGGTTCTATACTTATAAAAAAAAGCATGGGGTTCTACTTAATAAATTTGTAGTTACCATTTTTGGTTGGTTTTGCATCTTATAATTGCTAATTTAGTTTCAATACTGAGTATTGGTTTGGAAAATGACAAAACACAAATATTGTTTTCTTTATTGTCCATTCTAATTCTTCCACGCCATATTGGTCAAAGAAAAATGAGGATATTTGTGTGTGTGTGTTTAGATGAATTCATTTATTCTTCGGATCTCTGCAATCATATAATTTAGTTTTCAGTTTTGGATCTAATAGACCAAAAGAAAAGGCTTGTGCATGGTGCGTGAGAGTATTGGCATGACGATGAGCAACAATTAGAGATTATTGGCACGACGGTGAGCAACGATTAGAGAATTGAGGTGTCGTTAGAGTTTGCTATCTTTGCTCTGGATGCTGTGAGCTAATACTTTCTATTTATTCTTTTCTTCTGATCAAAGGACCCATATTTCCTTAAAAACAGTTCAAAACTGAGTTAGGGAGATAAGTCTATATTTTTTGGATGACAGGTAGTATTCCACTTTGCAAGTTATTTTTCCGGATTAGGAAAATTTACTTACGATTTGGATCTGTGCATTTTGGTGCATTCGGGAAACATGTGTCTATCTCTCTCTTCACATTTTTTAATAAAAAATGTGAAGAGAGAGATAGACGTCACATGTTTCCGGAATGCACCCGAATGCACCACAATCGAATGCACTGAATCTGAATCTTGGGAAGCACTCAGTGCATTGATACATTCAAGAAATTTGATTTTGTATACGATCGATGTTGGTCACTAAGCATTTCTCTTCAAAAATCCCATATGCAACAAATCATTATTTGAATAGTATGATATATTTGTTCATTAGGCTTGAAGGGCTTTAAGCCTTGGTTTAATACTAATAGTCGATCTCAAATTTGAGCTTGAAAATGGCCAATACAATAGGTCGGAAAAAAACATCTATATTTTGTCAAAAAAACATCTATATCATTAGTGATGAATATTGTTAGTTCCTTGTATAGATTCGTGCAAAACAACTTAATAGATATAATATGTAACCGATGCGATGCACGAGAGCAATTTCGTGTATAATATTTAATTTAAAAATTGTGTGGGAAAAACAACATAGTTAATAAATAAAAAAATTAAAGAAAAGTGTATTTAAATTTAGTAAAGTTCAATAACAATAAATCATGTTTATTAATTTAATTTAGTATATTGGAGATATAATTGTTGATGAGTATTTGTGAGTCACCTAACCTTGGGTAAAGATTTAATCTTGATAACCAACATCGTATAGCACAAGTGGTCGATATTTGGGTGCATTAACCATCCGGTCAAAGATTCGATCCTTGGTAGTGCGTGCGGAAAAAAAACACCTAGTGGGAGAGGTCACTGCTTAAATGGATCTCAATACCTCGAGGATTAGTCTCTGCATTGGACGCAATAGATAATTTGGTTTACAAAATTTCTCAAGATCTCCTTGATGAAAAAGTGTTAGTGGACAAAAGAACAACTCATGTTTTCTTCTTTGTGGTTTAGATAATTGTAAATATTGTCATATCAATTTCTTAACTATAATCCATATATATATATATATATATATATATATATATAAGGTCAAATAAAAATGTTTTTTCAAATAAGTTAAATAAAAATTAATGTTATATCACCTATGATATATAATATATAAATTTTACTAATAAATATTCACAAGCAATACACATAATGAAGGAAACGATAATATCATATAGCCACATTGACAAACTGAAATAATTTAGAACAATAAGTTGACTAATTTTAGCAGAGCAAACATTATTTTAAATTATAAAAATCCACGTGGTAGTCAAATATGGTATGTCACGTCATTTAAGTGAGTACCACATCAACCAATAGGTTAACCAATTTTGGCGGGGGCAACCATTTTACAAATTAGAATAATACTGAATCGAAAAAACTTAGAAACCAAAATCTTGGTTGGGTTATTATAAGGAGACCAAAAGTGTAATTACGCCTAAAAATATTATGAACCGCTAATTATACACCCCCTTCCGCTTTCTTACATTATTCTTCGATCCTTCACAAGAATAGTCTTGACACGCCTATTTTTTCTCTGCCTCGCTTCCTTTACTGCCGCGTGGGAATTACTTGTAACACACAAGTTCAAAGAGTTGCATATGAGAGTTTTATATCTAGAGCAATGGATAAAATACACTATCACTTCAATTCAATATGAGAGGGAACTTATCGTGCAAGAAGACAGATTAAATTAAATTAAATCTCTTTACATACAATTGCAAATAATAATTTTGCTCAGGGATGAGTTGTCAAACAACCACAGCTTCGGAAACATCAAATTACACATGTCATCATGTAATTGGCATCAATTATCCAACTAGACCACCGAACCTGATCATTTAATTGTCATTCCAAACCTGACCATCACCAAACCTGACCATTTAATTCCCATTTAAAAATTCAAAATATGACTTGACATAACATTTAATTCTCATCATTACGGTATAATATTAGTTCCAACTATCAAGTTTTGAATTTGCATTTCCATGATAATAAAATGTCCTGATAATTATAAAAAAAAACACAATACACAAACATCTATGTTTATACACAAAAAATGAAATCATATCGTTACCACACATATTATATTGTCACCTAATTATTTTTCTTCTTAAACTCTCTATTCATTTTTAGATACATTCATATTCATTTGACTATAAATTTGACTCGTGATGGTTGGCCTTACAATGATATTTTCCTAAAAATAATTGGTGCTACAACATAATATTTACCTACCAAAAAATGGTATAAGTTTCCATAAATAGTTTTTATAAATAAAAACCTACTAATTACAATTATGATTAAAATATATATTAGCAATTATGAATCCAAATCAGCAAGTCTTGATTGTATCTCAGACAATAAAATAAAATAATTGAAAAATAAAATAAATCAAATATGATACAATTCGTTACATTAATTGAAATATTTTTTATAATTATGTTGTAGCACCAATTACTACAATTCGTTACATTAATTGAAAAATAAAATAAATCAAATAAAATATATATAAGTTTCCATTTTTTTGTTATTACTACTATCGGATCATATTTTTTTCTTAATTCAAATAATTATGTTCATATCATTGCATCCTTTAGTACAAAATATTAGTATAGAGGATTAGACAAACCTCATAATGACTATCTACATTGTAGTTTCCGTCTTTAATGCGAAAATGGTCTAACCCTTATTTGTCTCAATATCTCGCAGTTTTGGACCTCAACAAGTTCTTTGTCTAATCTGAGCATTTGACAGTAAATTACATTTATTTGATTTCTTTTATCCTGAATTTGTACAGATTTCCTAGAGCATGATCATCAAAATCTCAAACTTGAAAAGGCACCCCCCCAACTTTACTCAGGGGTGTTACAAAAACAAAACCAAAGACCATCGATAGGTATTTTGCTTATTTCAATCGTTTGTAATATGGCAAATCACTAAATACCAAATTGATCATCAAACAAGTTTATTCGTCGCTTTATACAAACCAAGTTTTATTTACATAACCCAAATTCACTCTCAAAATGTATATAGCATTGAGCTCTACAAATATCTCAAACCAACAAAATTTGGGCAAAATTGTTGTTGAAAGGACCCCATACACTCAAATACCCAATGGTAAGAATATTAGCATTATTGACGAGAATATTCTTTACTATATAATTACTAAGAAAGGAATAATTACTTATAATTGAAGATACATTGAATTATGTTTATCAATATAGTATTGGTTAACAATATGTCCGCAATTCCCAAATTTACGTGGGTTGTTTAATGTCTTTGGCATTTGTAAATTATGTCCTATGTATTTGAATTTGAGTTGAAATTTGGTTTATGATATTTTAATTTTATGATTTGTGCATTAGCAAGTTTATTTCTTTGTCACAGTTGGCATTTGAACCAAAGAACAATCATAATCCAAGTCTAAAACAATTGAAATATCAAAACAATTACACAAAATTTTCTCCTTTTATAAAATATTTCATGATCATCATGCACATTGTATTGTAGATTAAAAACAAAATATCCGGGTTTTTTTGGCAGTGTCGTGGCATCTTTGAGCTCTCAATAAGCTCCTCCATTATCACCACTAATAATAAATAAGCATTATAATGCCCTCATTTCTACCCACACAGTTTACCAACAAAGATCTGTAAAGGATGAGGGTGGGATGGTATGTCAAAGTCATATTTGTGCCTCACTTGGTCATCACTCTAGGTTTGCTTTATTGAACTTCTTTGTTTAGCTTGATATATTTAATTCAAACACCAAAATACGTTGTGTAAATCTACATCATCAGTGAAATTATTAGCTATCTATAAATAATACATTTAAATAGGTTCCTCAAGGCCCCTAATCTTATGTGTCAACAAATTAGGCCATCCACATCAAAGACTCCTATTTTTTCACCTACTAGGATTATTCATTCCATGTCACTCTACACACATGCTTTTCTATTTTCAATTTAATCTTATGATTTTATAAATTAATCTTTCTTGATTATATTTTATATACGTTACAGATTTAATCTTTCTTCAGTTATATTTTATATAATTATTATTTCCATTATGAGTGTTAAATACCTCTTCCTTATGTTTCATCATTAAGAGAAATGAGTCGGACATGAGTTGAAAAAATGCCTTATGATGATTTTATAAAAACCAAGTTTTGGTCTTGCTTTTGGTTTTATAGAAACCAAGTTTTGAGTACAGGACATGAGATGAAAAAATGTCTTATGATTTTATTTGGCAAAAACAAAAAGGGAGAATACTACATAGAAAATGTGGGGTGTTAGTTCGGTGGTTCTTTTGAGTGCAATCATATTTTGAGAGAGTTTGTTCTATCCTGGAGACGATGAGGTTGTAGATTGTTGCACGACTAAGGCAGAACCGCAATATGTCATTAACATTCATTAATGGTGTCATTGTCACTCCACATATATCTTGCTTAGCAATTCCATCAACAGCAACACAAAATAAATATCCAGTTATTTTGCATTTTACGTTTCAATGAATTTTGAATCAGTTGTCATTCCAAATTGCTATGTAAGTCAGTTTGTTTTCCATATGGTTATTAAGCCATACTAGCTAATTTAAGAGATTAGTTTTTTTTAATCTTTAATTTATTTTGGAAACCATAGATATCTATTGAATTGTTTGTAATGTTTCAATTTCTTAGTAGACATCTTCTCGAGTGGCTGCTGCTTATGCTTATATCAATATTCGAATCCATCATAGATTCCTCAGAGTTTGTTGTCTCATGTTTTTTATTTATCTGTACATAGTTACCGCATCTAGATCCATGTTATTGACTCCTTTGGTTCTGAAACTTTTGTTTTATTTGAGCATGATTCATTTTATTGTTGACTAGATCATATGCAAAGTTAGTTAATTATATGACTCTTCCAGACGTATTTGGATTCAAAGTGCAATGCACCGAATTCAAATCCTTCCCGACTCTCCCAAACATTCTCAAAGTTTGAGTTTTTGTTTTGTCGCGTCTTCCACGCACAAAGATGAAAGTTTTCTAATAACAAATCAACAAGTTAAATGACTAAGCCTCTCTGCAATAGTATATTATAGATAAGGATAGAAAAATGCATCTATTCTATCTATTAACTTATCTATTATCGATCTATTAATAATACAATTGCGAATAATCTATTTTAGGATTATTCCAAATGTCAACAAAATAGCAAGCCATTTAGGAATTACAGATTGATGTCTCATAATAATGATCCTACGTGTCATTGACCTATTCTAAAAAGTTAATTCAAAAGAAAATAACAAAAAATTACAATAACAAGGTCTCTTTACTGACTACATTTTTTTGACCGCCTATTTATAGCTACATTAAATGTATTGTTTTTACTTGAATTTGAATTTTAAATTAACTCTGCAATATATTATAGATAAGGATAGAAAAATGCATATATACTAAAAATGTGGTTGTGTTTCTATACTAACACAATGACACATAAAATAATTATGATATACATCGTGGACACAAAGCACTGCCACAATAAGGCACGTCTAGCTAGACTCGCTCTACAAAAGGGAACTCATGAGTCAGCTTTTAAAAACTTGTGATTTGAAACATGATGGCAATGCATGAGTTCTCATGTATTTCATCATTATAAGATGAGCAGAGTAAGCCTTAGCCCTATTGCTTAAATGTGGTTGGACTTGGATTTTCATTATCATTGAGATTTAATGTTGTTTGTTCTGATAGGAAGTGTTGTTTAGGTTTGATTAATAAAGTCCTCTGTGTGGTATTTTTGCAACGTGGTCTATGGAGATTTTTAAGTCTTTCTGGATTAATTAGTAAGAGATGTTGCGGTGTTTGTGCAAACAAAAAAGAATACCATAAACCATGAAACAATTAAAAATGACAATAACTTGGAAAAAATAAATGTTTTCTCAATAACTGATATAAATGACAATAATTAGGAAACAATTAAAAATATTTTGTCCTATATTTTTTTTACCCCATTACTGAAATTGTAGAATCAGTGGCACAAGTCTTCAATTTTTACTTTCTTGCATATGAAAATATTTAATTTAATTTAATCTGTCTTCTTGCACGATAAGTTCCCTCTCATATTGAATTGAAGTGATAGTGTATTTTATCCATTGCTCTAGATATAAAACTCTCATATGCAACTCTTTGAACTTGTGTGTTACAAGTAATTCCCACGCGGCAGAAAGGAAGCGAGACAGAAAAAATAGGCAGGTCAAGACTATTCTTGTGAAGGATCGAAGAATAACAGAAGAAACTGGAAGGGGGGTGTATAATTAGCGGTTCATAATATTTTTAGGCGTAATTACACTTTTGGTCTCCTTATAATAACCCAACCAAGATTTTGGTTTCTAAGTTTTTTTTCCAGTTCTGTATTATTCTAATTTGTAAAATGGTTGCCCCTGCCAAAATTGGTTAACCTATTGGTTGATGTGGTACTCACTTAAATGACGTGACATACCATATTTGACTACCACGTGGATTTTTATAATTTAAAATAATGTTTGCTCCTGCTAAAATTAGTCAACTTATTGTTCTAAATTATTTCATTTGTCAATGTGGCTATATGATATTATCGTTTCCTTCATTATGTGTATTGCTTGTGAATATTTATTAGTAAAATTTATATATTATATATCATAGGTGATATAACATTAATTTTTATTTAACTTATTTGAAAAAACATTTTTATTTGACCTTATATATATATATATATATATATATATATATATATATATATATATATATGGATTATAGTTAAGAAATTGATATGGACAATATTTACAATTATCTAAACCACAAAGAAGAAAACATGAGTTGTTCTTTTGTCCACTAACACTTTTTCATCAAGGAGATCTTGAGAAATTTTGTAAACCAAATTATCTATTGCGTCCAACCGCAGAGACTAATCCTCGAGTATTGAGATCCATTTAAGCGGTGACCTCTCCCACTAGGTGTTTTTCCGTGCGCACTGACTCAAGGATCGAATCTTTGACCGGATGGTTAATGCACCCAAATATCGACCACTTGTGCTATACGATGTTGGTTATCAAGATTAAATCTTTACCCAAGGTTAGGTGACTCACAAATACTCATCAACAATTATATCTCCAATATACTAAATTAAATTAATAAACATGATTTATTGTTATTGAACTTTACTAAATTTAAATACACTTTTCTTTAATTTTTTTTATTTATTAACTATGTTGTTTTTCCCACACAATTTTTAAATTAAATATTATACACGAATTGCTCCCGCATGCATCATGCATTGGTTACATATATTATATCTATTAAGTTGTTTTGCACGAATCTATACAAGGAACTAACAATATTCATCACTAATGATATAGATGTTTTTTTTTGACAAAATATAGATGTTTTTTTCTGACCTATTGTATTGGCCATTTTCAAGCTCAGCTGAGATCGACTATTAGTATTAAACCAAGGCTTAAAGCCCCTTCAAGCCTAATGAACAAATATATCATACTATTTCAAATAACAGTTGTTGCATATGGGATTTTGAAGAGAAATGCTTAGCTGACCAACATCGACTGTATACAAAATCAAATTTCTTGAATGTATCAATGCACTGAGTGCTTCCCAAGATTCAGATTCAGTGCATTCGATTGTGGTGCATTCGGGTGCATTCCGGAAACATGTGACGTCTATCTCTCTCTTCACATTTTTTATTAAAAAATGTGAAGAGAGAGATAGACACATGTTTCCCGAATGCACCAAAATGCTACAGAGATCCAAATCAAGTAAGTAAATTTTCCTAATCCGGAAAAATAACTTGCAAGTGGAATACTACACATCATCCAAAAATATAGACTTATCTCCCTAACTCGGTTTTGAACTGCTTTTAAGGAAATATGGGTCCTTTGATCGAAAGAAAGAATAAATAGAAAGTATTAGCTCACAAAGATCCGAGCAAAAGATAGCAAACTCTAACGACACCTCAATTCTCTAATCGTTGCTTCACCGTCGTGCCAATAATCTCTAATTGTTGCTCATCGTCATGCCAATACTCTCACGCACCATGCACAAGCCTTTTCAGTCTATTAGATCCAAAACTGAAAACTAAATTATATGATTGCAGAGATCCGAAGAATAAATGAATTCATCTAAACACACACACACAAATATCCTCATTTTTCTTTGACCAATATGGCGTGGAAGAATTAGAATGGACAATAAAGAAAACAATATTTGTGTTTTGTCATTTTCCAAACCAATACTCAGTATTGAAACTAAATTAGCAATTATAAGATGCAAAACCAACCAAAAATGGTAACTACAAATTTATTAAGTAGAACCCCATGCTTTTTTTTATAAGTATAGAACCCCATGCTTGAAAAAGTGTCTCCAAGTCACAACCGCAAGGAGGAAACACACAATATTATGGTCACGGGGATGAGTATCATGAAGTTCAAAAACTCAATTAATATCAAAAGGAAATTAACTGAGGCAAAATGGGACTTGATGCAAGATATTCAACGCACCACCAAATACTTATCAAAATTTCCATGACTAAACCATATTTGAATGTGGGTATTTCCGGTTCTTATCCTCTTTATCTCGGCATTTTTAAAAGGTATTGACAATCATTCAGTGCATCCATGTGGATTACTCGGATGTCATTTGAGAACTAAAAGTTAATGAGGTCAAAGAACAATGGAGTAATTCAACACCGTAAAGGGAACTTTATACCCTTCCACGCAGATCGACAAAGCGCAGAGGAGATGAGAGTCAAATATCCACCATTTAAGGTCTTCAAGAACACCGACGAAGATGAGAGGCTAAAGGACATGTAATAGAGAGTCTCGAGATCTTTCTCGCTTTCTCTTATCTCTATCTAAATAATTGTTACTTGATATGACACGAGAAAAAAAATTGTTTTTTTCTAATAAAAGCTAATTAATAATTTGTTTTTTCTTTTGACAAATAATTAAGAATTTGTTGAGAATACCTTTATTTTTGCAATTAGAATACCAATACCAATCATCTATATATTGGAGTAATCTGTTTCATAGAGATTTGGATTAAACGCAATCGAAAATATGTGTAGTTGTACAATTGGTAAGTTTGGAGTCGTCGATTAAGAGCGCTTTTTATTTTTTCATAATATAATCAACTAATAATACCAAAAGCTATAATGGATGAATAATTATTATATTGATATGATAATAATTCCAATTTATTAAATTTAGATACAAATTCATCGAATTCCTTTATATATGTTTCAATAATCATTTTGCTCTCATATCAAAAATAATAATCATTATGCTTATTTTCTTCACAAAATTATTATATTTGATATTTGATATAAAATGAAAACTGCTTCCCGTGCATCGCACGGGTTACATACTAGTATTTTCATATGCAAGAAAGTAAAAATTGAAGACTTGTGCCACTGATTCTACAATTTCAGTAATGGGGTAAAAAAAATATAGGACAAAATATTTTTAATTGTTTCCTAATTATTGTCATTTATATCGCTTATTGAGAAAACATTTATTTTTTCCAAGTTATTGTCATTTTTAATTGTTTCATGGTTTATGGTATTCTTTTTTGTTTGCACAAACACCGCAACATCTCTTACTAATTAATCCAGAAAGACTTAAAAATCTCCATAGACCACGTTGCAAAAATACCACACAGAGGACTTTATTAATCAAACCTAAACAACACTTCCTATCGTAACAAACAACATTAAATCTCAATGATAATGAAAATCCAAGTCCAACCACATTTAAGCAATAGGGCTAAGGCTTACTCTGCTCATCTTATAATGATGAAATACATGAGAACTCATGCATTGCCATCATGTTTCAAATCACAAGTTTTTAAAAGTCGACTCATGAGTTCCCTTTTGTAGAGCGAGTCTAGCTAGACGTGCCTTATTGTGGCGAAGTGCTTTGTGTCCACGATGTATATCATAATTATTTTATGTGTCATTGTGTTAGTATAGAAACACAACCACATTTTTAGTATATATGCATTTTTCTATCCTTATCTATAATATATTGCGAGAGTTAATTTAAAATTCAAATTCAAGTAAAAACAATACATTTAATGTAGCTATAAATAGGCGGTCAAAAAAATGTAGTCAGAAAGAGACCTTGTTATTGTAATTTTTTGTTATTTTCTTTTGAATTAACTTTTTAGAATAGGTCAACACACGTAGGATCATTATTATGAGACATCAACCAGAATTCCTAAATGGCTTGCTATTTTGTTGACATTTGGAATAATCCTAAAATAGATTATTCGCAATTGTATTATTAATAGATCGATAATAGATAAGTTAATAGATAGAATAGATGCATTTTTCTATCCTTATCTATAATATACTATTGCAGAGGCTTAGTCATTTAACTTGTTGATTTGTTATTAGAAAACTTTCATGCTGTGCGTGGAAGACGCGACAAAACAAAAACTCAAACTTTGAGAATGTTTGGGAGAGTCGGAAGGGATTTGAATTCGGCATTGCATTGCAATTGAATCCAAATACGTCTGGAAGAGTCATATAATTAACTAACTTTGCATATGATCTAGTCAACAATAAAATGAATCATGCTCAAATAAAACAAAAGTTTGAGAACCAAAGGAGTCAATAACATGGATCTAGATGCGGTAACTATGTACAGATAAATAAAAAACATGAGACAACAAACTCTGAGGAATCTATGATGGATTCGAATATTGATATAAGCATAAGCAGCAGCCACTCGAGAAGATGTCTACTAAGAAATTGAAACATTACAAACAATTCAATAGATATCTATGGTTTCCAAAATAAATTAAAGATTAAAAAAAACTAATCTCTTAAATTAGCTAGTATGGCTTAATAACCATATGGAAAACAAACTGACTTACATAGCAATTTGGAATGACAACTGATTCAAAATTCATTGAAACGTAAAATGCAAAATAACTGGATATTTATTTTGTGTTGCTGTTGATGGAATTGCTAAGCAAGATATATGTGGAGTGACAATGACACCATTAATGAATGTTAATGACATATTGCGGTTCTTGCTTAGTGTCGTGCAACAATCTACAACCTCATCGTCTCGAGGATAGAACAAACTCTCTCAAAATATGATTGCACTCAAAAGAACCACCGAACTAACACCCCACATTTTCTATGTAGTATTCTCCTTTTTGTTTTTGCAAATAAAATCATAAGACATTTTTTCATCTCATGTCCCGTACCAAAACTTGGTTTCTATAAAACCAAAAGCAAGACCAAAACTTGGTTTTTATAAAATCATCATAAGGCATTTTTTCAACTCATGTCCGACTCATTTCTCTTAATGATGAAACATAAGGAAGAGGTATTTAACACTCATAATGGAAATAATAATTATATAAAATATAACTGAAGAAAGATTAAATCAGAATTATATAAAATATAACTGAAGAAAGATTAATTTATAAAATCATAAGATTAAATTGAAAATAGAAAAGCATGTGTGTAGAGTGACATGGAATGAATAATCCTAGTAGGCTGAAAAAATAGGAGTGCTGATGTGGATGGCCTAATTTGTTGACACATAAGATTAGGGGCCTTGAGGAACCTATTTAAATGTATTATTTATAGATAGCTAATAATTTCACCTGATGATGTAGATTTACACAACGTATTTTGGTGTTTGAATTAAATATATCAAGCTAAACAAAGAAGTTCAATAAAGCGACCTAGAGTGATGACCAAGTGAGGCACAAATATGACTTTGACATACCATCCCACCCTCATCCTTTACAGAGATCTTTGTTGGTAACCCGTGTGGGTAGAAATGAGGGGCATTATAATGCTTATTTATTATTAGTGGTGATAATGGAGGAGCTTATTGAGAGCTCAAAGATGCCACGACACCTGCCAAAAAACCCAGATATTTTGTTTTTAATCTACAATACAATGTGCATGATGATCATGAAATATTTTATAAAAGGAGAAAATTTTGTGTAATTGTTTTGATATTTCAATTGTTTTAGACTTGGATTATGATTGTTCTTTGGTTCAAATGCCAATCGTGACAAAGAAATAAACTTGCTAATGCACAAATCATAAAATTAAAATACGCAAACCAAATTTCAACTCAAATTCAAATACATAGGACATAATTTACAAATGCCAAAGACATTAAACAACCCACAGAAATTTGGGAATTGCAGACATATTGTTAACCAATACTATATTGATAAACATAATTCAATGTATCTTCAATTATAAGTAATTATTCCTTTCTTAGTAATTATATAGTAAAGAATATTCTCACAATCAATAATGCTAATATTCTTACCATTGGGTATTTGAGTGTATGGGGTCCTTTCAACAACAATTTTGCCCAAATTTTGTTGGTTTGAGATATTTGTAGAGCTCAATGCTATATACATTTTGAGAGTGAATTTGGGTTATGTAAATAAAACTTGGTTTGTATAAAACGACGAATAAACTTGTTTGATGATCAATTTGGTATTTAGTGATTTGCCATATTACAAACGATTGAAATAAGCAAAATACCTATCGATGGTCTTTGGTTTTGTTTTTGTAACACCCCTGAGTAAAGTTGGGGGGGTGCCTTTTCAAGTTTGAGATTTTGATGATCATGCTCTAGGAAATCTGTACAAATTCAGGATAAAAGAAATCAAATAAATGTAATTTCTTCACAAATGCTCGAGATTAGACAAAGAACTTGTTGAGGTCCAAAATGCGAGATATTGAGACAAATAAGGGTTAGACCATTTTCGCATTAAAGACGGAAACTACAATGTAGATAGTCATTATGAGGTTTGTCTAATCCTCTATACTAATATTTTGTACTAAAGGATGCAATGATATGAACATAATTATTTAAATTAAGAAAAAAATATGATCCGATAGTAGTAATAACAAAAAAATGGAAACTTATATATATTTTATTTGATTTATTTTATTTTTCAATTAATGTAACGAATTGTAGTAATTGGTGCTACAACATAATTATAAAAAAATATTTCAATTAATGTAACGAATTGTATCATATTTGATTTATTTTATTTTTCAATTATTTTATTTTATTGTACAGATACAATCAAGACTTGCTGATTTGGATTCATAATTGCTAATATATATTTTAATCATAATTGTAATTAGTAGGTTTTTATTTATAAAAACTATTTATGGAAACTTATACCATTTTTTGGTAGGTAAATATTATGTTGTAGCACCAATTATTTTTAGGAAAATATCATTGTAAGGCCAACCATCACGAGTCAAATTTATAGTCAAATGAATATGAATGTATCTAAAAATGAATAGAGAGTTTAAGAAGAAAAATAATTAGGTGACAATATAATATGTGTGGTAACGATATGATTTCATTTTTTGTGTATAAACATAGATGTTTGTGTATTGTGTTTTTTTTTATAATTATCAGGACATTTTATTATCATGGAAATGCAAATTCAAAACTTGATAGTTGGAACTAATATTATACCGTAATGATGAGAATTAAATGTTATGTCAAGTCATATTTTGAATTTTTAAATGGGAATTAAATGGTCAGGTTTGGTGATGGTCAGGTTTGGAATGACAATTAAATGATCGGGTTCGGTGCCTACAGTTGGATAATTGATGCCAATTACATGATGACATGTGTAATTTGATGTTTCCGAAGCTGTGGTTGTTTGACAACTCATCCCTGAGCAAAATTATTATTTGCAATTGTATGTAAAGAGATTCATCAATAATGTAAGACGAAATCCACATAGACGTTGACTGTCTGTATGTAATGTTAGGAGGTCAAAGAACACGGGACGGTAAGTAGAGTATCAATACATGTGAACAATTGATGAAAAATACTGAATGAAAATAAAGAGAATCAAAATTAGGAAAACATTACTCTGAATAATTAAGCTTATATATGTCGCATAAGTACAATTAACTTAGACTAAAAACATTAGAATACATAAAAGCTTTCGATGAAAAGAAAGGAAGCGTCCTTAATCAAATTAATCACAATAATGGGAGTTAAAGAAGGTGTCGTGTTGTGGTCACACGTGGTTGGCTTTGGGTAGGCAATTGCCATGTGAAGATAAGGAAGAAAAAAAAGTGTTACAGAGAAGAAGTGGAGAAAGGAATGTGACGTTTACTTAACGAAAAACGAAACGCTGTGAATAACCAAGGTACAGAGAATAGTAGTGTAAGATGAGCGATGTGTGGATCTATCTGCACTGCAACAAGAAAGGGCATCTTTTGTTAATATTTTTTTTGTTTGGGTCCTCATCATCCCATAAGGTAAAAGGGCAAGGGACACGCAGTGTGTGGAACTGGGTCCCACTCACCACTTTGAGAACGGTGGGGTGTACTGTTCCCTTCCCAATCCCTCCCCACTTACGACCTATTTGTTATTATTGGTTTCTTTTCTGTTTTTTTGCGTGTCTATCGTGTGTCTATCGTACCATAACATAATAATAGAATATCACACACACCCACTCCCATTCATTCTCTCAAAACGAAAAAAATAAAAATAAAATTTGCATTTGCATTTACATTTGCATTTGCGTTTATTTCGCCATCGTCGTCATCATCAACAGAAACGCCGTTTCGGTCCAAGAAGCTGTTATTAGCTAGTATTTGCGTGCCGCACTTTCCGACATTAACTCGCCGCGGATCTGCTTTCCTTCTAGGACTAGCCTTCTGACGTACACGTCACTCAGTACGATGTTTACCTTAACTTTATCATCAATTTCTTGTTGAATTTCAGTCTCCATCATTCTCTTTTCTTTTTTTAATTTAATTTAATTTTTCTTCTGTGTTTTTTTAATGTTAGGAAGGTAGAGCTTGTTGTTCTATACTCTGAGCTAGTTGACTTGGGGAAATTTGGAATGGTTGGTGATTTGTTGGTTCTAATTGGCTATGGAACCATGGTTGCGTGCTTGTGCTCTTTATGGACTGTTGAGGCTAATTGACTGTAATTTGAGCTGTTAATTTCGTATTTTAACATAATTTAGGGGTAGTTATTTCAGTTGAGGATTTATTGGTTGTGATCATGGAGGCTAGATTGGGTGATGAAGCTTATCATATTTATGCTGTGGGTACTTCCTCTGATTTGAGGGGTATGGGAAGAGGTCTTTGGAATGGGATTTGAATGATTGGGGATGGGATGGTGATTTGTTCATAGCTAGCAGGGTGAATCCAGCGAAGGAAGATGGTGTAGGAGTGGGACAACAGTTTTTCCTCTCTCAGGTCTGGGATCCCGGTGGCTGGTGGTTCCTCTAACAGCTCTTCTCCTGTTCTGAGGAAGGAGATCTTAGGAATCCAAAAGGGAACAAGGAAGGAGAGAAGAAAAGAAGAGTTATTGTGCTCGAGGAGGATGGTTTGAATGAGGAAGCAGGTGCTCTTAGCTTAAAGCTTGCTGGGAATGGTTCTCCAATGGTGGAAAGGGAGACTGCAAGTTGGGATGGTATGAATGGGAAAAAAACAAAAGTAGCTGGTAGTACTTCAAATCGAGCTGTTTGTCAGGTAGAGGATTGTGGTGCAGATCTGACCAGAGCTAAGGATTATCACAGACGTCATAAAGTTTGTGAGATGCATTCCAAGGCCACTAGAGCACTTGTGGGAAATGAAATGCAGAGGTTCTGTCAGCAATGTAGTAGGTAAATTTCCCCTTCTTCATTGCTTTCTATTTTTGCTTTGGTTGATCAGTTGGTTAATTGTTTGACATTTTTTCATGTGTTTAAGGAAATAAATGCTGTTGTAAACTATTAATTCCAGAGCCAAAATGTAACGGATGTCTGAAAATTGAAAACTATATCCGACTACTACCAGATATAATTATTTATTTCTTTTAGCATTCCTATGTGTAATGATTTGTTATTTACTTTTATGCAAGCATTTAGAGTAAAAAACTCTATTTCTTGACTCTTTACTCCATCAATAGGTTTCACATTCTTCAAGAGTTTGATGAAGGAAAGAGAAGCTGTCGACGACGCTTGGCAGGTCATAATAAGCGAAGAAGGAAAACAAATAATGAACCTGTTCCTAATGGAAGTTCACTAAATGATGATCAGACTAGTAGTTATCTGTTGATAAGTTTATTGAAGATACTCTCAAATATGCATTGTAAGTATTTCTTTGAATCATTATTTTTGGAACTAGACTCCCAAAGGAACTGGTTTGATCTGTTCGATTAATTTATATGGCACTAATTGCTGCTTGTTTCTTGTGTTTGAAAGACAAGGTTTCAATTTAAACTATTCCTTCGTATACATAACTGCTATGTTGATAGCTACTGGTAGGCAGTTTGGTTTGCTGCAAATCTGGTTTATTAGAGCCGTATTAAACTTGCTGGGGCCTTGGAGAGTAATTGTCCTTAAACGTTGCTTTTGCTACTCTTGGATAACATTTACCTTTCAGTTCTGTAAACTTTGCTGACCTGAAAAGAAACCTACCCTAGCGCTCTGATTTGATCTCTTTACTTGCTGATAATCTGTTGCTTTTCGAAGTTTGTCCCTTTGTTCTCAATAACTTGATTATTTTCATGACTGATTTACTAATTGCACAATGCCTCCAGAGTAAATGAAAAATCCTAATGGTATTGTTTTGTCAAATAATTTGTGGCCGTTTGATACTGTAAAGATTTCAATCTAGTTTGGTGTTGCAAGCTTATGACATTAATTAATTCTTTTTATAGCAGTGAAGCACTTAGTTATTCCATCATACTGTGAGAATGATAATTGGGATCTTTACTAATATCTGTGTTTGCTTAGTTAGAGTATTTCATTTCTCTTTCTCTGATGGATATTTCTACTATGGCAGAGGTCTTTTGGGGTCGATAATGACATTTTTAATGAATTATAGCTGACAGGTCAGATCAAACTACAGATCAGGATCTACTTACTCATCTTTTAAGGAGTATTGCTAGTCAAAATGGTGAACAGGGGGGCAAGAACTTGTCAAACCTCTTGCGGGCACCAGAGAATTTATTGATTGAAGCGGGATCTTCTAGGAAGTCGGAGATGGTGTCAACTTTATTCTCCAATGGTTCTCAAGGCTCTCCAACTGTTATAGGACAACATCAAACTGTATCTACGAATAAAACACAACGGGAAGTGATGCACGACGTGATTCTAGAGCTGCTGATCAGCAACTAATATCTTCGATTAAGCCCAGCGTTTCAAACAGTCCTCCAGCTTACTCAGAAGCCAGAGATAGTACTGCACAAATCAAGATGAATAATTTTGATTTGAATGACATATATATCGACTCAGATGATGGCATGGAAGATCTAGAAAGACTGCCTGTCTCTACAAACCTTGGCACTAGCTCTCTTGATTACCCATGGACACAACAAGACTCTCATCAGTCAAGTCCACCTCAAACAAGTGGAAATTCAGATTCTGCATCTGCCCAGTCACCTTCTAGTTCCAGTGGAGAAGCTCAGGTATGTTTGTCTTGATGTATTATGTTGGATTGGCTGTTCACAATGCAAGTGAACAACTCATCCCGATGATTAATATTATGTGACTTCATATATAGAAAGTGAGGATATTTTAGACCTAGACACCAACTTAGAGGATGGGAAGAGGTAGGTGTAGTGTAATCGAAGGGATTGTTGACTTATTGTCCTGTGGTAGAAACTTTAGCTTTGGAGAATATGAGTAGCGTTCTTACTTGAGAAAACTGTCAAGTCTTTCTGCTGCTTCATACTATGCTAACCTTCTTTGTACTTTAGAATAACATATACACCTGTTCAAATCCTGGTTTAAATAGCATATCTGTATTTTGCCCTTTGTCTGATACGAAAACATTCACCATTTGGGATGTTATATTGTGTTGGTGCACCTCATAGGTCTGACTTGAGGATGTTAGACAATGTTGTGGGAAAAAATGTGTACTGCACTTTGTAACTGCTTTCTCCATGCTTTCCTTTAATGTTATGAAACATCTGGCACTTGGGCCTTCTGGTGGTTGATCAAGCTCTAATCCTCCTGCCCAAAATTAAACTTTGGTGCAAAAACATAACCGAATAAATCAATAAATATTGTCGATTGTTGAACAATGCTTGTTATTTATATTAAAAGTTTAATATAAAGAGATTATTGTCATTTAACTTTTAGTTTTTTTTCCCACCATTCAGAGTCGCACAGATCGAATTGTTTTTAAACTCTTTGGTAAAGAGCCAAATGATTTTCCTCTCGTACTTAGAGCACAGGTACTTCAACCCTTCTGAAACAGCTAAGAGTATCTGCTTTTGATTTCATTCTTTTGAAATTTAACCAAACTGAAGGTTTCAATTGCCAGGTTCTTGATTGGTTATCCCACAGTCCTACTGATATTGAGAGCTACATACGACCTGGTTGTATTGTTTTAACTATTTATCTGCGTCAAGCTGAGGCAGTGTGGGAGGATGTAAGCCTTTTCCTTCTTAAGCTATTAGCATGTATACATGGGTAATTATTTATGTTAACATGCGACCATCTCGACCTTACATGGCTTAGTTACTTTTTTGCAGCTTTGCTATGATCTGACTTCCAGTTTGAGCAGGCTGCTGGATGTCTCTGATGATACTTTTTGGAGAACTGGATGGGTTCACATCAGGGTGCAGCAACAAATGGCATTCATTTTCAATGGTCTCTTGTTATGTCTTTGTTCTTGCTCTTAGTAATCAATTGAATTATTGAATAATAAGTATATATATGTATATAAGTTTATAGTCCTTGCCATGACAAGTTGTCTATGTTAAAGTCTTGTATCTACAAGCAATTTATGTCTTAACTACGTGTATAACTTTGGTTGGTGAAAAGCTTGAGCTTTTAGTTCTTTTGTGTGCTTCTAGTATTGTTTACAATCTGCATTGTTGTTATGTTACTGTGGTATGTATATGATCTGTGAATTAACTATTTTATTCAGTATTAATAATATTATTTATAGGAGTAGGTATCTTACTGAAACTTTTATACTGCAGGTCAAGTTGTTTTAGATACATCACTACCTTTCAGAAGTAACAATTATAGCAAGATTTTGACTGTTAGTCCAATTGCTGTTCCAACATCAAAGAGAGCTCAATTTTCTGTTAAGGGTGTCAATCTTATACGCCCTGCCACTAGGTAATAACTATTGCTTGGTGACTTGTCAACCCTTCGCATGTTGGTGGTTTAGTTAAATGGAAACTTCGAAAGTGACTTCGACTTGCTCTCTGAGTTTCAGGATTTTTTTAAATTTATGTATTTTTTGGTTGGGCTAGTGGGTTATTTGACCGTTAAACCTATCCTAGGTTAATGTGTGCTTTAGAAGGAAAATATCTGGTCTGTGAAGATGCTCATGAGTCGGTGGATCAAAACTTCAAGGAACTTGACGATCTTCAGTGCATCCAGTTTTCATGTTCTGTTCCCGTGGCGAATGGAAGAGGATTTATTGAGGTGCTTTTTCTTCACTCTTACAAATTATTAACTGATAAAAGTAGGCAGGGGTATGGGCTATTTGTTATTCAATGAGGGAATAAACAAATTCCTATATTGCCCTATTTTTACTTTTATGGTACATTTCCTTGCACATTGATTGCTGTTGAGTGTTAGTGATGTCCTAGCTCGTAACTCAGTAAATTGATTCAGTTCTTATTGACATTGGAATACATACATTTGCCAGTGTGCCATAGTTTTAACTGAAGATAGTCAATCCTATATATTAGTGCTTTGTGGCTGAGCTTACTGATTGAATTTTTATTATCTGCCAGGTTGAGGACCAGGGTTTGAGTAGCAGCTTTTTTCCATTCATAGTTGCGGAGGAGGATGTTTGCTCAGAGATTTGTGTGCTTGAGCCTCTACTAGAATTAAGTGAAACTGAACCAGATATCGAAGGGACTGGAAAAGTTAAAGCCAAGAGCGAAGCTATGGATTTCATTCACGAAATGGGTTGGCTTCTTCACAGAAGCCAATTGAAATCTAGGATGGTTCACTTGAACTCTAGTGTAGATCTCTTTCCCTTAAATCGGTTCAATTGGCTTATGGAGTTTTCCATGGACCATGATTGGTGTGCAGTGGTAAAAAAACTGTTGAACCTACTTCTTGATGAAACTGTGAGTACAGGAGATCACCCTACCCTCTATCAAGCTCTCTCAGATATGGGCCTCCTTCATAGAGCTGTAAGGAGAAACAGCAAGCAGTTAGTGGAGTTGCTTTTGAGATATGTTCCTGAAAATACATCTTATAAATTAAGATTTGAGGACAAGGCACTAGTTGATGGAGAGAATCAGAGCTTCTTATTTAAACCTGATGCTGTTGGTCCTGCTGGATTGACTCCACTCCATATAGCAGCGGGGAAAGATGGTTCTGAGGATATACTGGATGCTCTAACTAATGATCCTTGCATGGTAAAGTTCCTGCCGTCTTAAATTACATCCTAATGAGAATTGGTTTCTTCTAATGTGTTGGGGATTTTCTTTGGACCTTCGTTGCATTGCATTTAACCCTTGTACATTTTGTGGGTCATCAATCATCATATTTGAGTCCTGCTTTTAAATGTTACGGTCACTTTAACTCTTGGCGTATTCGTGTACAGCCGAGTCTGTTAGTTGAATTGTTTTCAAATTTGATTAACTGTTGTGGGAATGAGCTGAATGATGACCCCCCTCCCCTCCAAGAAAAGACATTTTTCCTATTCTGAACGATAGGGCTGCATTATTAACTGGGTTTTAATTGCAGGTTGGAATTGAGGCATGGAAGAATGCTCGTGACAGCACAGGCTCCACACCTGAGGATTATGCACGTTTACGTGGCCATTATACATACATTCACTTAATGCAGAAGAAAATTAACAAGAGACAAGGAGCAGCTCATGTGGTGGTTGAGATTCCTAGCAGTCTGACAGAGAACAATTCAAACCAGAAGCAAAATGACTCGTTAACTAGTTTTGAGATTGGAAAAGCTAAAGGAAGACGTGGCCAAGGGAACTGTAAACTTTGTGATACTAAAATTTCCTGTAGAACTGCAGTAGGCAGGTCTCTGGTATACAGACCCGCAATGCTCTCTATGGTGGCCATAGCAGCAGTGTGTGTTTGTGTGGCCCTTCTGTTTAAAAGCTCTCCCGAAGTTCTTTACATGTTCCGACCCTTCAGATGGGAATCGTTGGAGTTCGGGACAAGCTAAGCTTCTTTGATTTGCAACTTAATAAAACTTGGTAGGTCATGTAATGATGCGTTCATAGACTGAATGACCGAGAGATTTAGGACTGGTTTTATCTATTGGCTAAATTATGTAAGATTATTTACATATTTATTATCCTTCTATGAACTTCCTTGTACAATGTATGTGAAGACAACTTTTGTTTAAACTCAATTTGGTAGGATCCTTTGTAATTTAAGTGTAATATTTGAATGAAATTTCGGTGTAATACTTGTCTTTGACTGATGCCTATGTCATTTAAATGGTAATTAAATTGAAATGGAGTATGTAATAGATAATGGAAGTTTGGAGTTTTTAAAATTATTTCTAAACAAAAGCTCCAGTAATTTTTTTTACTGGTGTTATTATGAGTACCGATGTTGTGAACACTCAATTTTTAACGATATTTTTGACGTTTTCTCGAAAAATTACGAAAATATGCACTTTTTTGCGTGTTTTAGTCGTTGAATACGTCATTTTACTAGTTTTCGTCACTTTCGCGTTGTTTTTACTCTTTTTAGTTAAAAGAAAAATTATGCGCTAATTCGAGTATTACAAAAATAGTAGATTTAATTGATTGTCTTATTAAAATGTTTTTTACAATAACCCAAAAAATAAAAATAAAATAAAAAATGAAATTTATAAATAAAACAGTTTAGAGCCTTTCAGAATCAAATGTTAGGTAGGAGTGATTTGGGTCTGGTCTTCTCAAAGAAGTTCAAAGCCCATATTTGCATACAATAGTCAAGCCCAGTCAAACCACATTAATGTCCAAAACCCTAATTTTTACCTATAAAAACAAACCAAATCATAGTCAAGAGGGGGGGGGGGAGAAAAAAAGGAAAAAAACAATATAGGGAGAGGAGATGACAGTAGAGGAAAAGGGGGAAGAGCACCACTCTTCTCACTAATCACCACTCACCCCACTCATCTCTCCAACCACCACTCACACCACTCTTCTCTCTAACTACCACATCACCATCAAACACACCCACATACAAATATCCAGCACTCTCTCCCTCACTTCGCAACCATCACCACCACTCTCTCTCTTTCTCTCTCCTTGAAATCACAGCATCACTTTCTCTCTCCCCAAGATTTAGATTTCGAGATCACTAAAAAAACGATTAGGCGTTCACATTGAAACCCTAATCGCGAGGACTGAGTTCGTTGGTGGGAAGAGCTAGATCTGGGTTTGGTTTTCAACAATCTGAAACAACAGCGATAGTCAGAAAGGAGTGACACATAGCAACAACGACAAATCATAAGGATCGATCCAAAAAGTCAAAAGGGAAGGTAGGATAACTTATTTTCTTAGTCACATTTTTTGTTTTTTTGCTTATCTCAAAATCTAAAAATGTGAAGATCAAAGAGTGTTGTTTTTCTAGTTTTGTTTCTATTAGTGATTAGTAATGACCAAAAATTAAGTTCAAAACATTTTTTACAAAAATGTAAAAAGAATTCAAGAATCAGAAATTAATTAGCTTTAATTGTCATTTATTAATTAGTTTAATGGTCATTTAATTTGAATTTTAAAAAAGAAATTAATACAAATAAAAATTGAATCAAAATATTAGGAGAGAAGTCAAATGCAATCAAACCAAATTAATCAAATTAATGAATAAATAAGTAGCCATTAAATGAATCGATTCTATTTTAGTTATAATAACACAATTAGGATTTGATCGAGATGTACATCTTATCAAATCCCATATCTGATTTAAGAGACCCGAGTTGTGCAAATTTTGGTCCTAAACCCTTCAAAAAATAAAATCAAATCAATAAATCAACATTTTCTAAAAATCTCCAAACAGTTTCTTTTCCTTTAAACACCTATTTTTCAAAAATACAAAAAAAATAGGGGTTTGGCCGAGATGTACATCTTGTCAATCCCGGTTTAAGAGACTCGAGTCGTACGACTTAGATCTTAAACCCCTTCAAAACTAAATTCAACCAACCAACAAATTTTCAGGAAGAACTACGTGACTTTTGAGTCTCTCATCGCACCAGAGAGTACGTAGGCGCGGGGTCTCCCTGTCAAAGTCAAAATTAAATTTTTTCAAATTAGTCATTATTCTAATCATCTATAAATAACTAATTATTTTCATATCAAATTTTAGTCAATCTTATTTTTGGGTAAACAAATATTTAAATGACTTAGTAATTCTTGCACAAATCAAATTTAGGGTAACTGTCTTAGGACAGATGTGTTAGGGGTGCAGTGAAATTAGGTTTTCGCCCCTTCCCTTCGCATAACCGACTCCCGAATCCAACCTAGTTACGCAGACCAAATAAACTTTAAATTAGGTTTTTCTCAATTTTCCTATTTTAATAAATTGGGTGGCGACTCCTCGAATATCTATATTTGAGCCGTCCGCGTCGAGACCCCGGTCACGACAGATGGCGACTCTGCTGGGGATAGTGAGAGTCAAGCTCAGTATGTTTGGTTGTGCAAAATGATTATAAGGTACGCTTTGTTTACCCCTCTTAGTTTCTTATTTATTTATTTATTTATTTATTTATTGTTTTTCTTTGTATATATCTTATCTTTATATTTATATTTTTCCTTATAAACCCTAGGCTAGATGACATGTATTATTTGTTGTTTAGTTGTATTTATTGAAATATTTTGTGATTTTATTTTATTTTTAAGTTTTGAGGTTTGTATGCTCCATTCATACACTACACCTACATTGTGAGCACACACTGAGAGTTGAGCTCATACCTGAGCCACAAAAAACACCTAAGTTAGAACGAGGATAAGTGGGACTCATTCTGGATGTACATCCTATGTGACTTCCATGAACTCCTCATCTAGAGCACGATCCTTCTATGCGGGTACTCCCATCCGGGATGTACATCCTGTTGTGTTTAACTCTCTAAAAGGGTACTTTGCTCTAGAGACCTTAAATCTCCATAAGATGTAGTTACCACCCGGTGAATACTCACAATAAAGACGTTAGCCCTATATATAGGTCACAATGCCAATGGCACGGGCTAACCAAATTAGACCACAAAGGGAGCAACTTTTCCTCTTATCCTTGTTTTTTGATTGTATATATTTTTCTCGTTATCGCTCATTAGTGTACACCAAAGTAAAGATAAAAAAAAATGAAAATTATGTTGCATTTCATGGATAAAAAGTAAAAAAAAAAATATAATCATATTGCATTCCATGCATAAAAAAATAATATTGCATGTCATGCATAAAAAAAATCATATTGCATTTCCTGCATAAAAAAACATTAATAAGAATCATATTGCATTTTATACATTAAAAAAAATAACATCAAAAAAATCATGTTGCATTTCATGCATATCAAACATTAAAGAAAAGGTCATATTGCATTTCATGCATGAAAATAAAAAAAAAATCATGTTGCATTTGAAAAAATGCATTTCATATAAATAAATAAAAAAAAAACTATCAATCTTGTCTCATTGACCACATGTCATTGAAAATGATACATGCATCTGCATCTAATTTTTTTTTTCTTTGCATGAGTTCTTCGAAAAAAAAAAAAGATTTCTTTTTCGTCTATAGAGTGCATTTTCATAAGCTAATACAAAAATTGCATTGTTATTCATCATTCATCATTTTCATTTGCCATTCATCATAAAATAAATTACATTGCCTTTTAAAGTACTCATAGCATATTCCCTTCAAATGGGGCAAAAAAAATTCTTTGCATTTCTTGCATAAAAAATATAAAAATTTACAAAGCAAATGCATGTAATTGCATCTTAGGACGAGTGTTTGCATACATACCATGCATCCCATAGCACATTGGTTTCTTTGACCCATTCTCATGTAGCATGATTTATTTTTCTTCTCTCTTTTAAGAAAATCAATAAAAAAAGAAAGAGTTTTGAAGTTATTCAGTCTTCATTCATGTTATGTTCACAATAATAGAAAAGGTTCAATTTTTGTGCTTGTGTGAAAGCGGATACCAATCAAGCTTAGACTCATGGAATTGGATCATTCTCTTAAAAGTTGTTGGGAAGATTAACCATTAAAGGTGTAGAGAAATAATGTGAGAGGGAAGATATCGTGGGGGCATATCGGGAAAGATGAGAGAAAAAAATGGAGACATAAGGTTGGCAATCAGTTCTCGTATAAAAAGCTCGAAGCAAAGAGGAAAAGAGAGAGGATTGTCATTAGTACTTGTTTAGTCATGAAAGCTTGAAACCAAGTTAACTTAGTTGAAGCTTTACACTAATGGATTTGCATGAATCTCCTTTCTCACCCATGTTCCCTTAAAACACCGAGCCCTTGTCGAGTTCTTGCCTCAAGCGATAATTCTTAAAGCCCTTTTGGTTGTATCATTCAATGATGAACCGGTGAACGAATATCAGATCTCAGAGGTCCATTTCCCAAAAAAAAAACAAAAGAAAAAAGTTAGACAAATAAAAAGAGCAATCAAAAGAAATAAAGAGCAAAGAATGTGGAAAAGAGTGAATGTTATTACGAAATTAAATTTTTGAAAATGCGGAATCATGATTTCAAATGAAGAGTGGCCATTTTTTTCTCTATCCCATAAAAAGAACCCTCATTGTCGCCTTTGAGCCTGCAACTTCCATTCACTAAACCCTGGACAAGGATCAACACTACAATAGAATTTAGTGCATTCAGTGTTCCAAAGTTATGAAGTCAAAGAAATGGTGGAAAAAGTTCAAAAAAGAAAAAGAGAAAATGAATAAAGCCCGCAAGACTCGAAAGCAAGTATTATCGGTCTTGGCAAAAAAGTTAGTATGCGAAGAAAAAGTAATGAAAAAGCAGAGAAGTGAAAAAAAAATTAAAAAAAAATGTGAATGATTTGAGGATTGGGGAACACAAGAGGAAGCTGAATGCACTAAAGATTCATGATCCATTCCCATAACCCATTACCCATACCCATAAGACGTTTCTCTAAACCTTCTACTGCTTTCTTTTCCATAACTCATATCCAAAAAACATTTCTTTAAGCCTTCTAGCCATTTTTCTTCCATAACTCATAGCCCATATCCATAAAACATTTCTTTGAGCCTTCTTTTCATTTTTCAACCATAAACTGTAGTCCATGACCCGTATCCATAAAACATTTCTTTGAGTCTTCTAATCACATCTCTTTCACAACCCATAGCCACATTACAAGCCTCCAAAAGCCCACTCCGATTTATTAATGATTGTTTTCATTTTCTTAAATGTTACTTGTGAGATAAATCATTTTTTTCTTTTAAATTATTCTTTTGCTCTAAAAAACGTATATAAAAGAGAAAAAAAATCCGCTAGATTGAAAACCCGAAAGGGCGGTCTAGGCAAAAATTAGGGATAATAAAAACAAAATAAAGCCCGCTAGACTGAAAACCTGCAAAGGCAGTCTAGTCAAAAATTAGGGCACAAAAGGGGAATGAGACTTACAATGAGAAGTTTATATAGTTCACTGGGGAAAATTTCTGCTACTTGGGCCAAACAAAAGTGTACATTGGGGAAATTTGTGGAGGATAAGTTTGAGAGTCTCGAGAGACCCCACACTGGGGCAAGGTTTCGTAAAGACCCTTTGGGAGTCAAAGGTTTCTTGCTACACCATGTAGTATTCTCTCAGGGCAATGTCTTTCACCAGAATGAGGCAAAATTCATACCATACCCTACATCTGTCAAGTTTGTTTGCCACGCCAATGCACTCTTGTGAGCAACAACTTTTACCATTACTGGGGCAAAACTGGTGCAAGACCTTTCACGAGTCAAAATCCTCTTTCCACACTTGGGTTGTTTTCTCTTGAAGAAATGTTTGTTGCCACACAGAAGCAAAAAATCTTTACAGTGCCCTTCATGAGTCAAACTTTGTTTGGTACCCCCGTGTAGCCTTCTCTTGGGGCGATACCTCTTACCAAAGACCGGGGCAAAAATGTTTGTTTGACCCCTGATGAATCAGATTTTGCTTGTTATGCCTGGTAGTGTTCCCTCTGTGATAAACCCAATTCTCAGCCAATTTCTAGCAAATCAGGTACCTCAAGTAAATGGAATTCCCATTAGCTTGAGGCTGCCATAATACCTCTCCTCTACCATCTTGTGTCGCTTTGTCCTCCCTATGTTTTCCTCTCCAAAATACCCTCCACTTTCAAACCAAAAATCCGAAACACAATATCCCACTCTCTCAAATACCAGTGAATCCATGCATGTTCATTAAGTAATACTTCAATGAGAGTCAACTTGGAATCATTGGTGTGATTTAGAGAGCTAATGACAATCAGGAAAAAAGAAGAAGGAGAAGGTCAATTTTGAGGGTGTTTTGCATTGGAAGGTGAGAAGTGACCTTAAAAGAAAATAGAAAGCTTGAAAGGGTGACGATAACCTTCCATATGAGGACAAGCTTGATTGGTTTAAAATAAAGCCTGCACAAAAAGAAATTCTCAGTGAATCCATCTTTCAAGACAAATGCATCTCAATTTCAACTCAAGACTCATGCATAATTCATGCATTTCATGTCATAGTTTGCATACATTTTCATCCATGCATTCCACTTCATAACTAGAAGCATACATCTATGTTCAGTACTTTGTAAATAAAGTAATAAAAACCATCCGAAGCAGGGTGTGCATTTCATGCTCTAAACTTTGTGCTATCGGTTCAGCCCTGACACATTATTTCATGCTATCGGTTCCGCCCTGACATTGTCTTTAATTTTCCTGCTATCGGTTCCGCCCTGGCATTGTCTTTAATTTTCCTGCTATCGATTCCTCCCTGGCATTGTCTTTAAGTTTCTTGCTATCGGTTCATACACAACGCATCGTCTTTAATTTTCTTGCTATCGGTTCATACCGCATTGTCTTAATTTTCTTGCTATCGGTTCCTTACGACATTATCTTTAATTTTCCTGCTATCGGTTCCGCCCTGGCATTGTCTTTAAGTTTCATGCTACCGGTTCCGCCCTGGCATTGTCTTTAATTTTCTTGCTATCGGTTCCGCCCTGACATTGTCTTTAATTTTCATGCTATCGGTTACGCCCTGGCATTGTCTTTATTTTTATGCTATCGGTTCCGCCCTGGCATTGTCTTTATTTTCCTGCTATCGGTTCCGCCCTGGCATTGTCCTTAATTTTCTTGCTATCGGTTCCGCCCTGGCATTGTCTTTAAGTTTCATGCTACCGGTTCCGCCCTGGCATTGTCTTTATTTTTCTTGCTATCGGTTCTGCCCTGGCATTGTCTTTAATTTTCATGCTATCGGTTCCGCCCTGACATTGTTTTTATTTTCCCCGCTATCGGTCTTGCCCTGGCATTGCTTTTATTTTGTGCTATCGGTCTTGCCCTGGCATTGTTTATCTTTTGCTATCGGTCTCGCCCTGGCATCGATCATCTCCATTGTAATATAGCCCTGACATCGTACTTTTAAATTTCGTGGTTTTCGATTCGCCTCGACAATCGTATATTTCACCGGTTAAAATTGAGAATTCATATCAGTATTTATCTCTTACTTTGATAATACAACAAAACATGGAGAACATGGTTTTGTGTATTATATCGTAAAGAGAGTAAGCACGGAGGAGGCAATCGTGAACACTCAATTTTTAACGGTATTTTTGACGTTTTCTCGAAAAATTACGAAAATATGCACTTTTTGCGTGTTTTAGTCGTTGAATACGTCATTTTACTAGTTTTCGCTACTTTCGCGCGTGTTTTTACTCTTTTTAGTTAAAAGAAAAATTATGCGCTAATTCGAATATTACAAAAATAGTAGATTTAATTGATTGTCTTATTAAAATGTTTTTACAATAACCCAAAAAAAAAAAATAAAATAAAAATGAAATTTATAAATAAAACAGTTTAAGAGACCTTGGGTCAACAAGCGATAGGAGTGATTTGGGTCTGCCTTCTCAAAGAAGTTCAAAGCCCATATTTGCATACAATAGTCAAGCCCACAAACCACATTAATGTCCAAAACCCTAATTTTTACCTATAAAAACAAACCAAATCATAGTCAAGAGGGGGAGAAAAAAGAAAAAAAATATAGGGAGAGGAGATGACAAGTAGAGGAAAAGGGGGAAGAGCACCACTCTTCTCACTAATCACCACTCACCCCACTCATCTCTCCAACCACCACTCACACCACTCTTCTCTCTAACTACCACATCACCATCAAACACACCCACATACAAATATCCAGCACTCTCTCCCTCACTTCGCAACCATCACCACCACTCTCTCTCTTTCTCTCTCCTTGAAATCACAGCATCACTTTCTCTCTCCCAAGATTTAGATTTGAGATCACTAAAAAAACGATTAGGCGTTCACATTGAAACCCTAATCGCGAGGACTGAGTTCGTTGGTGGGAAGAGCTAGATCTGGGTTTGGTTTTCAACAATCTGAAACAACAGCGATAGTCAGAAAGGAGTGACACATAGCAACAACGACAAATCATAAGGATCGATCCAAAAAGTCAAAAGGGAAGGTAGGATAACTTATTTTCTTAGTCACATTTTTTGTTTTTTTGCTTATCTCAAAATCTAAAAATGTGAAGATCAAAGAGTGTTGTTTTTCTAGTTTTGTTTCTATTAGTGATTAGTAATGACCAAAAATTAAGTTCAAAACATTTTTTACAAAAATGTAAAAAGAATTCAAGAATCAGAAATTAATTAGCTTTAATTGTCATTTATTAATTAGTTTAATGGTCATTTAATTTGAATTTTAAAAAAGAAATTAATACAAATAAAAATTGAATCAAAATATTAGGAGAGAAGTCAAATGCAATCAAACCAAATTAATCAAATTAATGAATAAATAAGTAGCCATTAAATGAATCGATTCTATTTTAGTTATAATAACACAATTAGGATTTGATCGAGATGTACATCTTATCAAATCCGCCATACCGGTTTAAGAGACCCGAGTTGTACAGCTTGGTCCTAAACCCTTCAAAAAATTAAAATCAAATCAATAAATCAACATTTTCTAAAAATCTCCAAACAGTTTCTTTTCCTTTAAACACCTATTTTTCAAAAATACAAAAAAAATAGGGGTTTGGCCGAGATGTACATCTTGTCAATCCCGGTTTAAGAGACTCGAGTCGTACGACTTAGATCTTAAACCCCTTCAAAACTAAATTCAACCAACCAACAAATTTTCAGGAAGAACTACGTGACTTTTGAGTCTCTCATCGCACCAGAGAGTACGTAGGCGCGGGGTCTCCCCACAAAAGTCAAAATTAAATTTTTTCAAATTAGTCATTATTCTAATCATCTATAAATAACTAATTATTTTCTTATCGAATTTTAGCCAACCTTATTTTTGGGTAAACAAATAATTAAACGACTTAGTAATTATTGCACAAACCAAATTTAGGTAACTCGCCTTAGGACAGAGATGTGTTAGGGAGTGCGATGAAATTAGGTTTTCGCTTCTTCCTCGCATGCATAATCGACTCCCGAATCCAACCTAGTTACGCAGACCACTAACTATTTAGGTTAGGTTTTTCTCAATTTTCCTATTTTAATAAATTGGGTGGCGACTCCTCGAATATCTATATTTGAGTCGTCCGCGTCGAGACCCCGGTCACGACAGATGTCATGAACAACATGATTTTATTGCAGAGCATGAACGAATACTGCGTCATTTTAGCAAAGCATGATTGTAATATGCGAAGTTGTGGGATTATGTTTGCAAAAGTGCACTTAATCTCAGAGCTTTTGAAGTGGATTGAGCAAATCAGGTTGATTCTCAGTCAGAATAGTGCACAAATACTTTGTATATCTGGTTGCTAGGTCATTTGAAGATCTTGCAAATTGAGATTGTCCACCAGAGTGAGAAGCAATCTAAAAGAGACTCAAGGCATTTTATTATGGTGGACAAAGTGCTATGAAAAATAAAATATGTGCGATAGCCTTTATATACAACTTCTATGTGCCATCTCCAAACAAGATAAAAACAAAATGTGTACCAAAGAAGGGTAATTTAGATAAGTTAATTATGTGTGATTCATCATTTTTAGCACATTGATGCAATATATAACGTGGATGACCATTCGAGAGACATAAAAATATGAGCTAAAATCGGACGATTCAATGCATCAGGGGATATTTTTGTTTGGACAAAAGAGAATTTTTTTTTGTCAACATGCTTTATACTAGGAATAAAGAAACACAACGAAAGAAGAAAAAAAACAAAATGCGGTGAGCGTGGATCGAACACGCGACCTTCAGATCTTCAGTCTGACGCTCTCCCAACTGAGCTATCCCCGCAACTTGTTAGTTATTCAAGTATCTCATTTATAATTCAATAAATCCTTTGGATCCTTAATGCTTATCCATAAAATAACATCCGTCCAAAATAATGGTTTTTTTTTTGTCCTCAATGGTAACGTGTTGTCGTACTTGCATTAGATTTACACGGAATTTGGAAGAAAATATTGAGACAGCCTATTCCTTCTTCTTCTTTCGTTGCATCGGCACAAAAACCTCATAATGGGTGGAAGTTCTTTTTTCAAGGACGAGTTTACCTTCGGTGCGTTCAATTCTTCCTTCTTCATCCATACTTCTTTTACTCATCACCGTTATTTCTCTTTCTTCTTTTGGGTTGACTTGACATAATTATTGTGTGAGACTTGATTTGCCATCTGCAGATCAAAGGCTTGAAGAATCCCGGGATATTGTCGCCAAATACCCCGATCGAGTCCCCGTAACGCCCCTGTCTCATTTCAATTTTTAGTCCTATTCTCTTATTAAGAAATTCTCTTATGTCTATCTATATCGATTGATTTTCATATTTTCCCCTTTTAATTTCGGTTGGCCTCATGAACAATTCTTCTTCTTCTTCAGGTGATTGTGGAAAGATATTCGAAATGCGATCTGCCTAATTTGGAGAAGAAAAAGTAAGACCAGCTTGCATCAAACAAAATTCCCCTCTTTCTTGCACATTGACTCTGTGATTTAGATCGTATTAAGGAATTAAGGAATAAATATAGCTCTATAAGTTGATTTTGAGGTTCTGTTTAAAAAAAAAGTTGAATTTAGGGCAAATATGAAAATGCTTACAGTTAATTAAGGAGGTTATATCCAATTTAGTATCTGACTTTTCAAAAATGTTCAATTTAGTTCCCAACATTTACAAATGTGTGTCAATTTAACAATTGTTAGTAAACAATGTTAGCGTAAGGATCAAATTGATACTAAATTATATAAGTTGGGGACCAAATTGATACTAAGTTATATAAGTCGGGGACCAAATTGACACTATTTACTAACAGTAGTTGATAAAAAGACTAAATTGACACACATTTGTAAATGTTGGAGACTAAATTGATACTTGTGAAAATTCAAGGACTAAATTGAACATTTTTGAACAGTCAGGGACTAAATTGGGTATAACCTCGTTAATTAATGCATAAATGTATTATTATATGTGACTAGTTACCAATTACCATTTCTATGATATTTCTTTGATAGATATCTTGTACCCCGAGACTTGTCTGTTGGCCACTTCATTCATATTTTGAGTTCCAGACTTAGTCTACCTCCTGGGAAAGCTCTCTTTGTATTTGTGAAGAACACTTTACCTCAAACTGGTAAAATTGGACTATCCAATCCAATGATTTATTTAAATTTTTTTCCTCTTATTCTTCTTCTTCCATTGTGTTGTTGATGGTGGTGTTGTGTTTGTGATTGATTGTTATTTGCAGCTAGTATGATGGACTCTGTTTATAAATCATTCAAGGATGAGGATGGATTTCTTTACATGTATTATAGCACCGAGAAAACCTTTGGCTCAGTACATAACGTGTTGTAAACTACTATTAAACTTTGTACACTATTGGTTGTATTGTATACAGCACTAGCATTGTGAAGTGCTTCTTATATCAGAAACCTCGTAAATATTTGTTGTATGTTGTGTGGTTTTAATAATTATACTATTTTCTTATTTACCTTTCCAATCCCTCACTAGCCAGCCACTCACCCTTTTAATCTCATGTCAAAAACATCTCGTATCATGTATCTAAATTCTTACCTTTCATCTTGCAATGCCCAATTGCCAATTTAAAAGAGACGTGGTGACAGTCACAAACTTGGCGAATAGTATTTAGATACTTGAACGATGCTCATGGTCAAGGACCCCTGTTTCTCTGTACTTTTTTGGGCGAGCAATGCTCAAGTTTCTTAGAAGTCCAAGAAATAGCTTATAGCTTATTGTCTCTAAATCTTCTGCAAAGGCGGAATATAGTGTGTTGTCTGCAGCAGCTAGCCAAGTTATTTGACTTAAACGACAGTTGGTTCATTTTAAAGTTAAGATCATTTTCACTACAATATTTTGTGATAATTGTGCACCTTGCCACGAGTCCAACATGATCCAAGCACATTGATATTGACTACCACTTCATTAAAGAGCTAGTTCAATCTAAGTATAACCAGTTGGTTCATGTTCATAACCAGCACCAGCTTGTAAACATATAGTAACAGGTTAACAGCTATTTCCTCAATTTTCAATATGATATATATACTATTCCCTCCCTGACTTGACCATGTAAACACAGCCTCAGGTGCTGAAGAAGTGTTAATATTTTATACCAGAAGAAGTTTTCAAAGGTAGATTGTTTGGGCAATTGAATTATTAACTTCGTCCAGTTGAATAATTCCATTTTTCAGCTCTAAATTTAACGCTCTTTTGTTCCATCCTTTCACTCCAATACCGACATACACATAAATACACTATTGTACGAATCGATTAATGTATTACTATATTTTTATTTTATAAACAGCTTCTGAATCATTATTATATTTGAAATAGAAGAAAAATTCTCCGAGACTGCAGCCCACAATCATCCCTCTTTTCACCAATATGCAAAATTGATATTCTTACCACCTCACAGCCAGAAAGAAGAAGTGTTCAAAGGTAGATTGCTTCAATCAGTGTCTAATACTGAAGGCTACAGCCAAACACGTTTGGGAATTTCCTTAAGTAATTAAGACTAGACCTACTCTCACCTGACCTCCTCCTTCACAATATATATATTATAATATCTTTTCTCCATATCATTCCCAAACTATAAATACACTCGCTACATATATATCTTCTCTTCACCTCAACCTCAGTAGCCAACACACGTACATACACATAGACAAATACACAAATACAACTCTCTCCTTTCTCCTCCTCTCAACTCTTTCAGCAGCATATATATATATATATATATATATATATATTAATCAACAACTGACTAAAAGAAAAACACATATATATCCAGTGTGCCAATAATAATGGGTATAATAACTCTACGCATGCTCTCTAGCTTGGTTCTAATTCTCACAACCATGTCACTGGCTTCATCAGCATCGTTGAAAGTTGGTTTCTATAAGTCAACATGTCCATCCGCTGAGGCAATTGTAAGAAGAGCCGTCAACAAAGCCGTTTCACTCAACCCAGGCATAGCTGCTGGTTTAATCAGAATGCATTTTCATGATTGCTTCGTAAGGGTAAGTATTTCATATCATACTTACATATACTATATATGCATTAAGCTGATACATATCAATTGTTGTGTTATTGACAACAGGGCTGTGATGGTTCTGTATTACTAGAATCAAGACCAGGTAACCCATCAGAGAGAGACCACCCAGCCAACAATCCAAGCTTACGTGGCTTCGAGGTGATTGATGAAGCCAAGGCACAAATAGAAGCTACATGTCCTAAAACAGTATCATGTGCAGACATTCTAGCTTTCGCAGCTAGAGACGGTGCTCGCAAAGTTGGTGGCATAAACTATGCAGTACCATCAGGACGCAGAGACGGTCGTATCTCCATCATGGACGAAGTGACACAAAATCTACCACCACCAACCTTCAAAGCAAATGAACTTATCGAAAACTTTGCTAGAAAAGGTTTGTCAGCAGATGAAATGGTTACACTTTCTGGAGCTCATTCTATTGGTGTCTCACACTGTTCCTCATTCTCTGATCGTTTATATTCTTTCAATGCAACACATACTCAAGATCCTTCTATGGATTCTAAGTTTGCTACGTTGTTAAAATCTAAGTGTCCACCACGTGGTGGTGATGGAAGAGATCCAACGGTGGTGCTTGATGCTTCCACGCCTAACCGATTGGATAATAAGTACTATATGGGGTTGAAGAATCACCGTGGTTTGTTGACTTCTGATCAAACGTTGCTTAACAGTCGATTAACTAGGCAAATGGTGTTGAGAAATGCTAACCATGGTTTAGGTTGGACAGTTAACTATGCTAAGGCAATGGTGCACATGGGTTCGATTGATGTGCTCACTGGCTCACAAGGTGAGATTAGGGGAAGATGCAACGTTGTTAATTAACTTCAACTTCTGCTCATAGTTTGTTAACAGATGCAAATATTTGTTTGTTGGGATAAGCAAATGATTGGTTCATTCTTTGATTTATTTATTTATTTATTTGGAGTCAATATTCTTTAGGCTCAGTGTATGATTCTTTTATTTGTACTCTTTACCAATTCAAGTGTAAATGTCAAATACAATTTAATGAAATGTGAAAAAGTAGTGAACTACTTACTCTTTGTTTGAATTGTGTTGGATATTTTTTTAAAGATTACTCCTTGCAGATTTGGTTATTTATTGATTGATGACTTATTATTCATTTGACCAATTCAGCCACCTTTTAAAGTTGACGATGGCTTAAAAAAACAATTTCCAGTTCTAAAATAACATTATTGTTTTGAGAAAAGGATATTGGGAGAGAGATTTCTGCCTCGGATAGCCATTCTAACTCAAACTACATTGCTTCGAGAGTCTTAATTAGAGTACTAAGAAATTCCTTAGTAATTGTTACAAAGGTGGCATAATAGTAATTTTCTCATCGATGAATTTTTTTGGCACAAACACTAAATTATGGTTACTCACCACACAAACACTAAATTGTGGTTAGTATATACTAACCATTGAATTGTTGTATAATGGTTGCCGAAAAATTTAGTAATTGTTAGTATCTTAAGTTTTTGCCTTGCTTTGGAGCATCTCTTGATAAACTCTCTTTCGGTTCCCTCTCAAAAGACCTCTACGCCTCGTATTATTAGTTGGCTCACTCCTCCCATGATTGACCACATTCGAGATTTCAAAGGTTATACCTAGTGTCTATCTTTCTCACATACCTTTCGAGAAGGTAATTATTGTGCTGATTGGCTAAGTAAGTCTGGAGCTTCTTCCTCCACCACTTGGACGTTATGGGATCACTGCCCTCCAGAAGTCTCATCTCTTCTTGCGGATTCCATGGGAATTGAGAGAGTTAGGGAGTAGTTTCTGTTGTTTTTCTTTTGTTTTTAGCTTTCTCATTGAGCGAAAAAAAAAAGATACACATGACTAGACATTTTAGCTTTGGAAACTTGGTTTATGCTTCCGCTTTTTATTTTATGTTAATTATGCATTTATATAAAGTCGAATTGCACCATAGTTGTCCAGTTGGCACGCGAGAAATTTACTGTAATATTTATGTTTTTAAAATCAAAGAATTTGCACGGTTTATAAGTTATATACGGCAGTTACTTGAGTACTATTTAAGAAAATATCGATGATTTGTTTTAAATATTAATCAGTAGATTAAATAGTCATTAAATTTTATTATTTTTTAGATTGTTAGTTAAAAAAATAAAAGTAGAGTGATAAGAGAAAGAGAATAATTGTTTATGAGAAAAATAAAAGTAAACTAAAAAGAAAAAAAGGATGAAAGAGAGTGTAAGAAGGAAAAGTAAGAGTGTGAGAAATATTGGGAAATCTAATATCTATTTAATAAAATACACAACTTACAAACTGATTTTTTGAGAAGCTACTCAAAACAGCTTCTTATATGAAACCGTTTTTAGATTATTTTCGGCTTTTAATTTTTTTTAAAATCTATAACAAAATGATAGCATGTCATCATAAGTAATTATTATTTTTTTTAAAATGATTTTTTAAAAAAATAAACCATAACAAACTCACTCTAGATTAGATTTATTAAAAACTTAGGTTAAAAAGGACGGGTATAAATAAATAAAATAACAAGCAAGGATTTGGTTTTTGTCTGGAAAATAAGTAGGGTTTAGGCGGCAGCTCCCATCAAGAAAACAGAGGAAAAAGGCGAAGTGGGAGTGGAAGCCACTCACCATGGGAGAGACGCGAGCACAAGTCAACAAGGCTCACAAGTCACGTTTCTCTTCTAAATCATCCCGAAATCTTCACAAAACCTCTGTCAAAGGTCCGTAGTTGATAATCATCCATGCCTTTATTCACTCTTACCCTAATTAACTTTCATTTTTCTTCCATTCGCTTTGTTTAGATAGAATCGCATCCGCAAAAACAGAACGCAATGTCGTCAAAGGTGCTCGTGCAGCTCGACTTCAGAGAAATAAAATGGTATTTCTCTCTCTGCTTCTATCTCTCCATTCTCCATTGTGCGTTATATTTAATCTCAGAGTCACTGATTGTTAAATTTACAGATACGTGATCAAAAAAGAGCTGCAGTTTTGAAAGAAAAAAGAGAACTTAGTGGCTCGAAAAGTCCTCCTCGAGTTATCGTGAGTAAATCATAGCCTTTTTGAATAAATTGGACAATTAATTTATTGCATAATCACATTGAACTCGTTTTATATGCCCTAACACATCCTATTGACCTTTTTTCCGCACAGGTTCTATTTGCATTGTGTGCTTCTGTTGATTTAGAACCACTTGCTGAAGATCTCTTGTCATTGTTATCTAAGGATGGTTCTGCAGCGCCGTCGGGGACAGTTGCCTCCTCTGAGTATAGGACAAGAGTATCGGTAAATTTCATTGCTTCCTTGTTCTTGAAAATCAGTAAATTTGTTGAACTGTTTATATATGCGCATGGATTGAGTTAATAGCTAAAAAAACTTTATATATAATATTTAACAGTTATTTTGAATGATATGGCCCATATGGGGTTATGAATTTAAAAAGATATTCATTCTCATATGCACTTGGCTAACTGGGAGTCGTTGGCAACAATTGTAATTTAAACATATGTTTAATGAATATTTGATGATTGATAATGCTTTTTGAGTTTTTGTATAGTCATTTTCCCAAGTATGTTGCTGTGGATGGGATTTTACACTAATGTTATAAGTTACAGGTACTAAAAGCACCTCGTGGTGATCTACTGTCATGCATGGAAATGGTCAAGGTATCAATTTCTATATTTGCTTTGTTTCAACGACTTTAGTTTAAGGTTGTGGAAAATGTAGATTTTGATTACCGTTGGACACTATTTATGTTGTAGGTTGCTGATCTACTGGTTTTTGTGGCCTCTGCAAGGTCTTCTTGCGAAGAAACTCATTCTTACTACATTGATTCATTTGGAACTCAAAGCCTTTCTGTATTTAGGTCACTTGGTTTACCAAGCACTGCTGTCTTTATTTTGGTAAGTTATTGTGTATCTTACTCTGGAACTCATGGATTAACTTCCGGGAGCTTATTATCATTTCACGAAGAAATTCAGTTTTAATCATTTATGTGGAATTTTCATTTTATGACTATAGGATCTGCCGACCGAACTAAAACAAAGAAATGAACTAAAGAAGATGTGCACATCTAGTCTTGCCTCTGAGTTTCCTGAGGATTGTAAATTTTATCCAGCTGATACAAAGGATGAGCTGCACAAGGTTTCTATTTCTCCCATTGTACTTGATGAACTTATCATCCAATGTATGTCTAGTTCGATGGTCTAAGCCTTTCACTTCTTCCCTCTTTATAATTGCAGTTCTTGTGGCTCTTTAAAGAGCAAAGACTCAAAATTCCTCATTGGAGAACTCAACGATCTTATCTTACGGCTCACAAGGTTTGGATTCATGCTGATTCAATTCTGAAGTTATAGATCAACAGCCTACTAGTGTTTTTCGAGATAATTTATTAATATTTGTAATTTTGTATCCTCCCGAAGGTTATATTTTTAGTACAAGAAGAGTTAAGAAAGAATTTATGATCACACTCTCCCTTTGTAAAATGCCCTACTGTAATGTGATCCTGATCCATATGTTGATTGATACTGGCAATTTACATATAGCTTCTCGTATTAAGCTTATCATATTTACCGCCCTAAACTGCAGGTTGATGCAGTATATGAAGGGAATTCTGACAAATGTACTCTCCTTCTGACTGGTTACCTTCGTTCTCGTAGCCTCTCTGTGAATCAGCTGGTAATCGGCAAGGTCATGGAATGAATTATAATTGCATCAAGTTATTGGTTGTCTCACATTTTGTTTGTCCAGGTTCATGTATCCGGCGCAGGAGATTTTCAACTCTCTAGAATTGATATTCTTAAAGATCCCTTTCCTTTGAATTCTAGGAAAAATCAGGACTTAATGGATTCAGATGAAACAAATGACGTGGAGGTGGAGGTATAGGTTTCGTTCATATATATTATGTTAAGATATAGCGATATGTTAAATCATGTAATATGCATTTGTCAAGCACAAAAATAAAATCATCTCGATGAATATTGAAATACAGCAATTTAAATTGGCGAGAGTAGCTTTTTCTTTTGTCGATCTGAAAACACGGATATGCTTCACCCTTTTAAGTTTGATTTATTGAATATTTTCATCTGTTGTTCATGCAACACTTGGACATTGCGATATTTTCAGTTTTTTTACACTTAATTTATTTTAATTTACACATGTACTTTTCCTTGCCTTTCTTCCTTTTTAATGTTTTAGGTCATCCGTTATCTGGTACCAGATCCTATGAACCAGGAGGATTTAGTTGCCGAGAATATACCTGATCCTCTTGCCGGAGAGCAGGTATATATTTGGATCTCATTTCTACTATTACCATTCATCAATTGTAATATTTGATTTCTGAGCTTCTGTACTTATAATTTCGTAACTGACATCCTTTTGTTTGAACATTACATAATTCATGGTTTTTTGCCAAGAACCAGCTCCCCTCCAAAGTTTTTTCAAATTAGTGGATGCATCATTTGGATATACTTCTCTATTTACATATATTTATATACGTGAGAGATATAATTTAAATATGACTGATCCTATCAGGATCCTATAATGATAGGATCCAATCATCTATCCCTAGTAATCAGGAAAAGGATAATCTATAACATATTTCAATATCTCAACAGTAAGATTCTTTTGTTTAATGTTTTGAGTGATATTGTTCCTTGTTATCAGACATGGCCAACAGAGGCTGAAATAACAAAGGCTGATGAAGATCAAAAGCAAAAGAAGATAAAAAGAGGAAACTTCCAGTCGGCACTTCAGAATATCAGGTATGATCTTGTGTTCTTTTTCACTTATTTCCGAATGGTTTTTGTCTCCTTTATTAATTTAAAGTATCTAGTGTGGAAATAATTTGTATCTGGTCTTTATCTTTATTTTCAGGCTGCATGGATTGTTGATGATTTTGATGAAGAGGAATCGGATTGTGATAACGAAGATGATGATGGTATGGTGTTGGATGAAATGCAAGATGTGTTTTCAGGTCAAAAAGGAAATGAGTATTTAGATTTGGACGATGGAGCTTCAGTGAAATGGGAAGATAATGACAATGATTCCGTGATGATGGTAAGCTTTGAAAAAACTCTGCAATAATAAAATGTTTGTCATTGAACCTTTGGCCTCAGCGGACAGTCTCTGGTCCTTTACTTTTTGTGGATTTGCACACTTGCTTAAATAATCAATCCTGCCAATGTTGTACAATGCATATTCAGTTATTACTACGAGCTGTGTTTATGGTAATTTGAAATATGTTAAGGGCTTGCATTGTGGCTGGGTGTCTCATTACCTTTTTTTAAGTCATCGAAAGATATTTCTTTTTAGCGCATGTTTGTGTGTGTTGTGGATTCATTGGTGACATAAGACTTGGAATGAGTATATGACTAATTACGATTCGATAAACGCATACCACTGGAATTTCTTTAGAAAGTTCAAATATGAAAATTGGAATGAGTATATGACTAATTTCGTCTTCGAATAGCTTATTTTGGGGTCAAAAAAAATCTTTGTTGGTTGCCTCCTAAGAGAGACTAAAAAAAATAATGTTACCAAACATGGTGGCTCTTTTTGTTATTTAAGAAGTACATTAATTGATTAACTTTAATACACACTTCTCTCTTAGTAAACAATGTTGGATAAATTTTTATAACGATGGTGTCATTAATGCACAATTACTTTTTTGTTGGATTACAGGAAGTAGATAACATGACTAGAGAGAAGATACAAGACGAACTTAAGGAACTTAAAGAAGCGCATGCTGCAGATGAGGGTATTTTTTCTTTTTTCTTCTTTTCGGGCTTGGCCTGCCTGTGTTTTAAGTTGTGTATAAACTTTTTTGTTTATACTTTCTAGTTCCTATTTTTTGCACTTTGTTGGGATTTTTGCCATAGATGACCATTCCAAGAATAAGCCTGTGGATGATTTGCAGTTGTATTGATTCGTATGATGACACCCTTTTTCGATTTGTTGCTCGTCATTTGTATGTTGTTGCAGAGTTTCCTGATGAAGTAGATACACCAATTGATGTCCCGGCTAGGAAGCGATTTGCAAAATACAGGGGACTCAAGTCCTTTAGAACTTCTACATGGGATCCTAAAGTATGTTTGTCTTTTGGAGATTCTTTATAGTACTAGTAATTCCCACTGATAGCAAAAGAATCTAACAAATTTCAACTAATATCAGGAATCTCTACCCCAAGATTATGCCAGAATTTTTGAGTTCAATAATTTTAGAAGAACACAAAAACATGTTCTTGCTAAAGCTTTAGAATTGGAACAAGAAATCAGAGAGGACTGTATTCCAGTTGGCGTGTATGCTACGCTTCATATTATGGAAGTGCCCAGTGCTGTTGCTTCGAAGTTATGTATGCTTGCAAAGACAACCCCAGTTACAGCATGTGGCCTGCTGAAACACGAGTCTAAAGTATCCGTCCTTCATTTTAGGTGTGTTAATGCTTCATCAAGTTGCTATTTTCACTGTCAGGGCTTTTAAGTGCCCTACTCATTAGATGCCCTTTCTGAATATTTTGAAAGACTTGCCACGAACTGAAGTCACTCTTACTTTGTAGTGTGAAGAAGCACGAAACATATGATGCACCCATCAAATCCAAGGAAGAGTTAATATTTAATGTTGGGTTTCGGCAATTTGTTGGCAGGTATGGTATTCTGGTTGATAAACAACCATGACATGATAGATCTCTTCAGGGAAAAAATTATAACCAAATTGCAATATTTTTTGTAGGCCAATTTTCTCTAGTGAGTATATAAACGCAAACAAGAACAAGATGGAGAGGTTTCTCCATGCTGGACGCTTTTCAGTTGCTTCAATTTATGCACCAATTTCGTTTCCTCCTCTTCCTACAATAGTCTTAAAGAGAACTGGAGAGGATGCTGCACCAGCAGTGGCTGCTATTGGCTCCCTAAAAGCTGTTGATCCAGATAGGATAATCCTTAAGCGTGTAATTTTGACCGGGTACGTTTGTTGATGTTTTCCATCAATTGAAAACTGTTGGATGATATGAAAGTATCTTATTTATATCTGGAATTATCTGTTACCACTAGTTCCCATATTGCTTATTGACATGATTTTGTTTCCCTATTTAATTAGGACATGGAGCCTTGTATTAGACAAGGCTCTTACTATTACGTATCAAATCATCAATCTTATCAAACCATAATAACAGTTCAAAGTTCCTGTTCTTCCGCTTTTTTCTGAAACCCTGTAACTTCAACAAAAATCTTGCATAATTTGGTGGTTCTATTGTCTTTTTAGTTGATGTCTTTGCAATACTGATTCTGGGGAAAAAAATATAAATTATTGTCATTCGGAGTTGGCATTTGTGACAATCCACAATTAAGTTTATGTTTTGCTGCTAATTAGAAAATTTTAAACATTCTGTGGCGCAGCTACCCCCAAAGAGTATCAAAGAAAACAGCTTCTGTAAAGCACATGTTTTATAATCCTGAGGATGTTAAATGGTTCAAGGTAAGAAAATAATGTCGCCCAGTTTCTGAATTCATTAAATTTTGCCTTGATGATTGCAGGAGTATTGAAAAACCCTATGTCTGAAATTTTTTATATTGTCACCGTAACAAAATTTTATTGTGGGTGATGATTGCAGCCCGTAGAGCTTTATACCAAACGTGCTCTTCGTGGTCGAATCAAAGAACCTGTTGGTACACACGGTATGTTATGTTGGAAACCTTTACCATTAATGATACTATATATATATATTGCTTGTAGCCATTAGCATTCAAATAAATGAGTTATGTTAATCGAATTCTTTTAAATGTTGTTCAGGAGCATTGAAGTGCCTTCTGAGTGGGACTCTAGCACAAAGTGATACTATATGTATGAATTTATTCAAACGTGTATTCCCAAAGCGGCCAAACAATTATTTTCCTTTATTAGACCTCTGATGGAATGGCAGTTGAATTGTTATTGACCAAGGAATTCAGTAGAACGCCAATTGTATATTGATTGGGGGAATGAAGCTCACTGGTTCAGATTGACTTCCTTGTATGGAGGATGCAAGGTTGCACTTTTTTGTTGAAAATATCACGGCCTCCTTGCTGGTGTGCGCGCGTGTGAGATGATAAATTAACAGATCAAATTTTGTTTGGAAATTTATTTTTAATTAAAGTTTTGTAGTTGTATACAAAAATGTTGAGGTGTAATAGGTATTCACATTATGTTTCACATCTATATCGTTTCATTCTTGGCTTATATTTTACCTATTGATTAGTTTGAACTTTTTATAAATCAATGGTTATCAAGTCCCAGTGTAGACCATCACAAGCTTCACAGGCATAGCTTTGTACAAGCAAAAAAACCCCAGTGGGTTGCTTTGTAGTCTGCAGTATTTGTCTGTTCAAATGCAGAAAGTGATGCCTCAGGGATATCTGTACAATGAAGGGGTTTCTAATTATAACAAAATTTTGCAGTTTTAGGTTCATTGGACAATTGATGTATTTAGTCTAAAATATAAGTTAGATATATCAGTTATTCAATGAACTTAAGACTGCAAAATTTTCTTATAATAAGAACCGAGAGTATACAAGTAGATTTTCATAAAACGTAAGTAGTTCGAGGTTTTGGTGATTCATTCGATAAATGTATAATTAGGGGCTGAATTTTTAAAACTTCAATAGGGCTTTCAAATTTTTTGGGACCATATATGTTAATGTTACATAATCATTCAAAATTATCCAGTAGTACAATTCCAATTTCAAGCATTTGCAAATACCATTTCAATATAGATGTGAATAAGCCCTTTCATCCTTCCTAGTTTTATTCTATTTCAGACGACACGAAGCTAGCAAGAATTCAAGAATGGAAGAGGGAAGAGTCTGACAAGAATCATAATTTTTGCTTTCACTATCAATGAATAGATGCCGTAGCTGGGTATGTGAACTACCATGAGGCAGAAATACCTGTAGACAGATGCAATTTTGATAATAAGTCTTTGGTATAGAAAGAAAGGTTATAAAATTGTAGTGTTCATAACATAACAGTAGTATTTTTACCAGAAGGGAGCCCACGAGGTATTCAGTTCGAGAAATGGGTAGGGCCACCTGTTAGAGGAAGAAGAGATAGATTGTTACAATGATTGATAATAAAGAATGATGATGCAAATAATAAATCATGATCTTACTTACCATGTAAAACCAGATGCATGGATGAGCCATTGAAAATAACATAGGCACAGCTCCAGAGAACAAAATATGCGAGTCTAAACCATGGAAAAGGCTGGAAAACCACAATTAAGTAAGTATTCTAAAATCGGTGGTACTTAGTTTTTATTATAGTACTGTGTGTGAGTGAGAGTCATTTACAAGATTGTTGAGTGCTGTATCCAAAAGAAGGAGAAGTGCGTTGAATGTATGCATGCAACCCATGAGCTGTCAAGTGCAGACCAACAAAAGTCAATGACAGTATAACAGAAGGCAGGGGAGTACTAGAAATTAAAAGCATTGCACTCATCACCATGTTTAGCTTGAAATGAGCTATGGACATAAATGGGACGATAACGCTCCAAAACACAATATCTGTCAGGATCACAGCTCCTGCGCTCGTCTGCCAAATGTAGAAGAATATCAATTCAACTAGAAAAAGAAAAAGAACATTCAAGTCTGGTTTTCTTGACATGCAAAACATCACAACAATGATAGCTTGTCATCCTAAGTAACACCACTAGGACAATCAAAGATAAGACTCTACACAAAGCCTTGCTTCAATAGTTACTAATTTTAAGGTCTAACCTCCATTTTGACACAAACAGTTTTGGTCACAGATATCAATTAACCAGAACTAGAATTAATGTGGGTTTGAGAAACCTGATAGGTAATTTGCATGAGGTAACCCCAGAATCCTGCTCTTTGCTTAAAGTCCTCCTCTTCAACATATCTGTTTTCCAACCTGGAGGAACATTTATTTTCTTTACCTCCATTTTGAAGCGGAGGCCTGTTCAATAACTTGCAACATCCGTATGCAGATACTGTTGTCCCCAACTACATATATATCCAAAAAACAATACAAGTACAAAATAGAAGCTAATTAGATAGATGCATGAAACGAGAATTGTCATAGTGTGTCTGTCATATACACCTTGGTTCGTGTGCTTGACTTACCGCAAAATATATCATAACTAATATGAAAGTCCACCTGCAAATAAATAAATCAAACATGTACACGATATCAAATCAATCAAGTGGTCTCCATTGTATTAGGATGGATTACAAGGAAAGTAAGAGCGAGCGAGCGAGCATAATACTCTGTGTAGTAGAGAAAGATGGTTGAATCATATTTAAGAACATCGAATGATAATAACACGGCCATGATGACAAAGGAAAGGAAACGCGTAACCAAGAGTAGCAGAGGGTGAACTCCTCGCCAGCAGCTGGTCCATAACTGGGAGGTGGTCAAGTAAACAATGGCTTTGGGAAGAAGCACTTCGTTTTCACCCAAGATGCCATACTCACTTTGAGTCTCCCCTAATTCCTTTATCCACACCACCCATAAGGCAGCTACGAATGCCACACCAACAATGCCAAAGCACACAAAATCATACCATTCTACCTCCAATGCCATAATTGTTGCTTCTTCAACCTTAACAGCTAGGCAAGTGGTTGTTTGTGCATGGTTCCTTCCTGGTAAACTAGAAGTTGTGATGCGTTTTTCAATTTTCAAAGGGAATGGTAGCTTTGGTTTGTGTTTGACAGTCAGGTTTTAGATCTTTGAAAACACGTTACAATTTGCTACAGGAGGAAACACCCACCGAGACTTTTTACAACTTGGAAATTTCCAGTATTCAAAAACACTAGACTATTATTTCTTAGAATGAATTTTGTGTAACATTTTAATAGGATGTATAAATAAATAAATATTACACCCATCAAATTGTAGAGATGCAATTACCGGAAAACACACAATTAACTTTCTCATTGATACAAAGAATGTATTTATACAGAAGACTTGAGCTGAGCTTTACAAACGGTTTCAAAAACCCAGCTTAACAATCAAAACTAACTTTTAACTGAAAACCAATACAGTGCTTATCACTTCTAACAAATTTAGTGATAGCCTAAACTGCTTATCAAGTACAATTACAAAAAAGTCCTTTTATTTATATTACACTAATACAACAAAAAATACATTTCTAACACCCTCCCTTAAACCAGTAAAGCAGAAGTGAACTGGTTTACACGATTTTTCCAACTCCCAGCATTGTTCTAAGTTTCTGGAAACTTTCTGTCTTCAACCCTTTGGTCATTACGTCTGCAACTTGTTGATCTGTTGAACAGTACTGCAGCTCAATTGTTCCTTGGTTCACCAAATCCCTTAAGAAATGGAACCTAATGTCTATATGTTTGCTTCTACCGTGAAGGACTGGATTCCTTGATAATTTGATGGTTGAACTATTATCACAGTTGATCACACATGTTCTTTGTTGAGGCAATTCTATATCTTCTAGGATTCTCCTTATCCATACTGCATGACAAGCACAACTTCCAGCTGCAATGAACTCAGCTTCTGTTGTAGACAAGGACACAACTGGCTATTTTTTTGGCGAACCGGATACAAAGCAGTGTGAAGCAAGCGAAACACATATCCCGATGTGCTTTTCTCCATCATCATAATCACCAAAGATAGTCACTTGCTCGATGTAAGCTATAATTTCTCTTACTGCACCTCTTGTAAATGATTCCTAGGTCAATTGTTCCTTTAATGTATCTCAAAATTCTCTTAACAGCTTGAATATGTAAGTCAGTGGGTTCTTCCATATATCTACTAATAAGTGATACAAATATACATGATATCGGGCGGGTGGTTGTTAAGTACATTAGGGATCCTACCATTTGTTTGTAGTGTGTGGAATTCACTTTATTTCCTTCACCTTCTTTGGTCAATTTACTTCCTGCTACAACTGGGGTTTGTACAGGCTTGCAATCTGTCATACCAAATCTGTCTAGTATCTCACAGGCATACTTAGATTGATTCATTGAAATTTCACTTTCACCTTGCTTTACCTCAACACCTGAAAATAACTCAATAGACCCCAAATCATCATATCAAAGTTGTTTCTCATTGATGACTTAAATTCACTAAGCATTCTAGGTGAAATTTGCTGTGAATATTAAGTCATCAACATAAAGACTCACAATTAACACATCTTGTTCTTTATCTTTCTTCATGTACAGAGTATGTTCTGATGGTGATCTTTCAAATCCTTCTTTGGTAAAGTAAGAGTCAATCTTACTATACCAAGCTCTAGGAGCTTGTTTAAGCCCATACAAGGCTTTTTTCAATTTATGCACCTTCATTTCATTACCTTCTACACATACATAACCTGCAGTTGTTCTACATACACTGTTTCATTTAATTCTCCATGAAGAAAGGCGCTTTTAACATCTAACTGAAATATCTTCCACCCTTTTAGAGCTGCCATTGCAATAATACACCTTATGGTATCCCAGCGAGCTACTGGGGCAAATATTTCACTGAAATCAATACCATGTTTCTGTGAGTAGCCTTTAGCTACTAGACGAGCTTTGTATTTTTCTACTTCACCCTTCTCATTGAATTTAGTCTTAAACACCCACTTAACTCCTATCTTCTTAGTATTTTTGGGCGTGTCGGTGAGTTCCCAAGTTCCATTCCTTTCAATTGACTTTATCTCATTGTCCATGGCTACTCTCCATTTCTCTTCTTTACAGCTTCTATGAAGGTAATTGGATCCTCCATATGAGCTAGAAACATCATGTTCAAGTTGTCCTCTGTTTCAACTAAGTTGGTGACATAATCATTTAGATAGGTGGGTTTCCTCTTAACCTCCCTTGCTCTGAAGTTTCATGCAGTTCTTCCTCTTCATTCTCTATCTCATTTTGAGTCTCATCTCTAGTGTATTCTCTGTGTCTTGTTCACTAGCTACATTCTCAGTGGTATTCTCAGTGTTTACCTCACCAGTTGCTTCATTTTCAGCTAATTCCCCTTCATCAATTAGAGGTACTTCTTTCTGGTTTGACTGGTTTCCCCATTCCCATTTCTCATCCTCAACAAATTTAACATCCCTACTCACCAACACCTTCTTGTTTATAGGGTCATATAGTTTATAGGCCTTAGATCCTTCACTCACTCCTAGATGAATGCATTTAGTACTCCTATCATCCAATTTGGTTCTCTGTTGTTTAGGTACATGAGCATATGCTATGCAACCGAATACCCTAAAAAAATGAACTGCAGGTTTACTACCTCTCCATACTTCCTCAGGGGTCACATTCTCAAGTATTTTGGTGGGTGATATATTCTGAATGTATACAGACCAGTTAATAGCATCAGGCCAGAACTCTTTTGGCAATTCCTTTTCAGTTAACATGCTTCTAACCATATTAAGAATCGTTCTATTTTTCCTTTCACCACCCCCATTTTGTTGGGGTGTGTAGCAAAGCAGATTAGTGTCTCTTAATTCCATTGTTGCTACAATAGGATTCAAATTCTTTAGAGGTGAATTCACCACCTCTATCACCTGATACACTTAATCACACACCCGATTCTTTTTCTACTTCAATTCTAAACTTCTTAAAATTCTCTAATGCAGCAGATTTTTCACTTAGGAAATACACCCAACATTTCCTAGAGTAATCTTCTATAAAGGTTAAGAAATACCTTTTCTTGCTATGGGAGAGAGGCTTGATGGGACCACATATGTCTGCGTGCACTAAGTCAAGCTTTTCTTCCGATCTCCGTGAACTTTCTTTGAGGAAATGACTCTCTGCGTGATGCTTTCCCTTCAAGCGAGCATCGCACATCTTGGACCGGTTCCTGCGCAACTTTGGCATTCCTGTCACCATTCCTCATCCTCGGTGATTGAAGTGCTTTGTATCCAAGATGCCCGAATCTACAATGCCAGAGGTGTGTTTCATCTTCCACTGAAGCTTTGAAGCATGATGAAACAATAATTCTTCCAGTTACCTTGAACATTCTGTTAGAGGCCATTTTTGATTGGAAAATCAGTCCTCTATCATCATGATACACCTTGCATACATTTCCCTAAACACCACAAGTAATTCCGTGCTTTTCTTGCGATCGTCCCATGCTCGTGGAGGTTACCGCTAAGCCCTGAATATAGTAAACATCGATTATAATCTGTAATTCCATCAACTTCAAGTTTTATGCTCCCTTTCCTTACATCATTAGCCTTGTTCCATTTCCCGTTTCACGAGATACCCTAATGCTTTCATTGAGACCTATGAACCATTCCTTGCAGCCCACACATATGATTCTTTGCATCCCGAATCAAGAAACCACACCTCTTGGTCAATTCTCCTTTCACCGCGGTGGATGCCATGAGCGAAATTCCTTCTTCATTCTCATACATGTGATTGATGCTCCCAGAATCAATGAACCATGTTTCTTGATGACTTTCCTTGCCAATATCAGTAGATGCCATGAGTAGAACTTCTTCTTCCTCCTCATCTTCCGCATAATTGGCTTTACTCTCCCAATTGGGGCATTCGTAACGATAATGCCCAATTTCTTGCAATGATAACACTCGATTGCTTCCTTGTTGAATTGTTGTCTTCCTCTACCTCGTCCTCCTCTTATCACACCTCTTCCTCTGCCTCTATTCCCCGGATCTCCCACCATTCGTGATCTTGAGAGCTGTTTCTTCTTCTTTCTCATCCTTCATTCTCTGTTCTTCCACAATAAGATCGCTTTGAAGTTCATCCACGAGAGTTTTCGTTACGTCGTTCGATTGCACAATTGAGCAAAGCGACGTAATTAAATTTCTTTATGGCGACCTCAAGATTTTTTCAACTATGACGACATCTTCCATAGACTCACCGTACATCTTCATTTTGTTCGCAATAGCCGAGTTCTTGAAACATAATCGTTGATGCTCTCACCTTCCTTCATACCCAAAGAACTCGAACTCCTTCTTGCGACTTGTAGTTGGGCATGTTTCACCTTTGAAGACCACTTGGAACTTCGCTTCATCGATTCCCATATCGCGCTTTGCCTTTACTCCTATCAAGAATCGTTTCCATGATTGATCGATCGATTGCTTGAAAGAGGTAGTTTTTGCTTTCGATCTTTGAGTTTGCTATCGTCACTTTTCTTGATTTGTTCTGGCGTTGCATAGGTGGGAGAAACATAGACTCCATCTTCAATTAAGTTCCAATATTCTTTCGATCTCAGCAGATTCTCCATAAGCATTGACCAGTGTTCGTAATAACCATCAAATCGCGGGATTGAAGGTTGAAGAAACGTGTGTTCTTTCTCAGTCATCGTGAGAGTGAAATTGGGTAAAATTCTAGGGTTTCGCTCAAGAATGGGATTTCACGCTATCGATCAGGCCCTTGCGAGCTCTGATGCCAATTGTAGAGATGCAATTACTGGAAAACACACAATTAACTTTCTCATTGATACAAAGAATGTATTTATACAGAAGACTTGAGCTGAGCTTTACAAACGGTTTCAACAACCCAGCTTAACAATCAAAACCAACTTTTAACTGAAAACCAATACAGTGCTTATCACTTCTAACAAATTTAGTGATAGCCTAAACTGCTTATCAAGTACAATTACAAAAAAGTCCTTTTATTTATATTACACTAATACAACAAAAAATACATTTCTAACACAAATAATGCCAAAGAAATTCATGAGAGTTTTTTACCTTCTCATTCTCTCCATCGAGACAACAAGGCGCGAAGTTAATCTCACAATTGGGAAGCAACTCCAGCAGATGAATTGATGGTTTGGGCTATAGGGTGTGTTGGCCCAAGATTGAATTTCTCGACCCGCAAATGAGTGGGTACAGATCCATCATCCGCCACGGTAACACTAACACGTGGATTATTATTTATTTATTTATGTGATTCACAATTTCACATTACGAGTCACCACACCACACCACGATCGTCACTCAAGCGCAGCAGAGAGAGGCAGAGAGAGAGAGAGAGAGAAGTTGAATTCTCAAAGACTGGACCATGTCTTCAACTGCAACCGCTACCGTTATAGGCTCTATTTCAACATCCCCCCCAGCTATGACCCGCACTGCTAGAACCATATGTGGCGCCAATTTTACCTCCAGAAGCTTCCCCGCAACTTCACTCTCTTCCAATAATCACCTCTTCTTCAGGCTCCCTCGCACTTCTTCTAAGCGATCCCCAACCTTCCATCCATTCAAGCCTATTTCTCCCGTCATGCAGTGGCAGGATTGCACGTAACTAACCTTCCTTTCTTTTCCACTTCTCACTGATTTAGTAGTCCTTACATTACATGTTTCTATCCGCTTTTTATTTTTATGTATATGAATACCAATTATTTCTCACCACTCAGTAACATGGCGGCCACAAACTCAATGGTTTCTAAGTTTTTCAAAGGTTAACGCGTAATTGCAATGGCGACAGTAATCGAAATTTGAAATTGAAACTTTGCCGATAAGTATCAAGGTCTTTTTGACATAATAATAATAGTTAATAAAACCAAAATTATTTAACTGAAAATTCGATGTCTTTCATTATTAATTTACGAATTATGCTGATTTTATACAAGTTTTTTTCCTCTGTAATATATCTTTGGTACCTTCCTAACAATTAGCATTGATGTTCGTTTACAATTATTTCAAATTTACCTGTAAGAGAAGGTGGTATTAGGTTGGGTGATTTTGTCATTTTTCAACTGGTGTCAGTTTTTAGCACTTCTGTTTTGGTTCTTCAAGCTGACCAAATCCATAGCTTCCCACTTTCAATGAAAAAAGAATATTGCCAACTGCAGGGTTAAGATGGAGGTTGATGTGCCAACCTCTGTAGCATATGCTTGTTATTCTGATCGCGAAGCCATCCCAGAATGGATGCCCTTTATTTCCACTGTTAAGGTACACCCCTTCTCCTCCTAACCTTTAATTAAAAGAACCAATTTCAGAATCACAATAATCGGTTCTTGGGAAAGAAATGAATTCTCTTTGCCTTATGAAATCACGGCATGCAGCCTTGCCTCTTTCCTGTCAGTCTTGGAGGATATCTCAATTCAAGTTAGTCAATGTTGGATAATGGATTCTGTACTACTATGTATGTTACTTATAACATGTGCTCTTGTTGTTTTAGCAACATACAAATTTCAATACATTCTGGAACCTAATAAATTGAAAGGCAATTCATTATCAGAAATTATTGCCTGCTTAGTATAACAGAAAAAGTATTGCTTTTGCTTGTTTTTCTTTGCTAAATCGAACATTCAGCTTGTGTGTTTGAAAATTGTGGCCGGTATATGTCATTCAATAATAGCTGCGTTCAAGGTATCAGAAACATGCAACTTTCATTCAGATAATCACAAAATGGAAACAAGTACGCAAATTTTGATTTTACTAAAATGTTGGATCCATTTCGCAGATATTGCCAGACAAACCTGACCTGTCGCGATGGTCCTTGAAGTATAAGGCATTTGGTCAAGACATTGAATTCTCTTGGCTTGCGCGTAATATGCAGGAAAAGATCGCCTACTTAATTCTGTATTTTTTTCAATAAAAGTTCTTTACAGTTGATATTTTTTATTCATGTTATATCACCTTCTTGCAGCCCATTCCAAATCAGAAAATCCACTGGCGATCTCTGGAAGGTCTTCCAAACAGGTAACTGACAAGGCCGTTGTCTGGCGATCTTTACAGTTGCTGTAGTTTGGCTTAGCCATTGTTAACCATCATATTTAGACCAGCTATAAGAGATGAGCAGGAAATAGTTGATGATTTTCTCTAGTGATTTACAAAATTAAAAGAATCAGCAACATCTTATTTACGCCATTAACCTTTCTTTGGCAAACAGGTTAGAAAGAGAGGGGAGGGGAATTGACTGTAAATTTTGGAATGAATACGTGATACATTCTTAGTCTTATTCTGATACCTCCCCTTCTTTATTTTGTTTCATTTCCCATGGTATTATTAAGTAACACTTGCTAATGCTTAATTGGCTGAATTCACTTTATGAAGTAGAATTTAGGCCATTATTCTTATATTAGTAACAGTAACTAAAAAGAAGGGAGGGTACATTTCTTCCTCACACTGGCTCCCCAAAGTCAAAAAAACTGAAGATTTGGTATGTGTATCAAATTCAGCACTGAAGGTCACTTAAGAGTATTTATTCTGATATATATTCCAGGAATTTAACACCTTAGTCCTTAATAGGAATGCCAATATCCAGCTTTTATGCTGTAAGAATAAACATTTTGAGGTTTTAAATGCTAGAGTTTGACATGAAGCTTGTGGGTTTCTTCGCTGCAAATTCTGCATATTATGTTGTTATTTAAGGGAATAAAATACCTTCAACCTTTATAGCAGTTAAATGCTCTAATTAGTACTCAAGTTAGCATTTCTTTTTATGTGGATTGTATGTTATGATTTTTCATTGACATTAGGTCAATCTATGATAATGTTGTCATTACCCCATCTGCCTGGATGGCAGTCTGTTAACTGACTCTCACACTGTTTGTAAAATGCAATGCTTCTTTCATGATTAAAGAATTCTCAGTAGTATCTAGTTCAAGCCATCCAGTGGCTAGAAAGCACATGCTGTATAACCATGTTTAGCACTAGTCTAAAGTCTAATCTTCAATTGTTATTGAAACAATTAAATATTGTGACTTAAATGTTGTGACTGATATAGACACAGTTTCATGGATGCATTAGATTTTTAATTGCTTTATTTTTCATGCGGCAGAGGTGCTGTGCGATTCTATCCAAAAGGTCCTTCTTCATGCGCAATAGAAGTAAGTAAGGCCTTTTATACAATTTTTTACATGTTTAATATGACAATTCAAATCATTCTTGTACAGCTGTTGTCAACTTACTTTGATCCCATATTTAGGAAAAAAATTTGGTTAACCAATATCAATTGTAAGTCTCTCAATGTAGTATATGTGTTAAACTAGCTGCATGTTCCTATTTGTCCAACTAATTGCCTGTTTCTATCAGTCCAGTGCACAACTAGGTGGTTCACCACATTTAAGCGCACTAAGCAATAACTCTTTTCTTTTACCCCATCAACATTTTTCTTAACTTCTAACAAGGAATTAGGAAAACTTTAAAGTGATGATAGATAGAGATTTTATCCAATTTTTCCTCCTCAGTCGGTCCTTAGTCGAGCACTAACTGTCGCATTTTTTTCAATTACAGCTGACAGTCTCCTATGAGGTTCCTCAGCTTTTATCTCCAGTGGCATCGGTAAGTCCTCTGGTCCTTAGTAAAAGGTGAACTTCTTAACAATTTAAGTTAACCCGTGAAAGAATATAGATTTGGTAACTTTTTTTACGATCACAATATAGTGAATTTCATTTATAATAAGTTAACCCGTGAAAGAGTTCTCAATCTTAATGTATTTGGGGGTTGGTACTTGGTAGTAAGACACATGGAAACTGTTTTCCCAGTTTGTTTGTTTAGCTCAGCTTTTAACCCAATTGTAATAGATTCTATACGTGTATATAGTTATCACACTTGATTCAGCTTTAGAATCTTTTATGATGTTTTTGCTCCCCCATGATATAATTTGCAGGCACTGCAACCTTTTCTCGAAGGTTTACTTCAACGTGGTTTGGAAAGATTTGCTAGGTTCGCAAAAAGCTACCAAATCCCTTGATTTGTCATGATTGTCCTGATTCTTAGAACGATATTCATTTCTGAAAATGAGTACATGTGATTTTTTCATGACGATCTTATTTATGTCCAAACATTGATTAGAATTCTCAAAAACTTGGGTACGTTATCATGCCAGTGTTGGTTGGGTGATTGGTTAATTCCATGTTGGTTGGGTGATTGGTTAATTCCATTTTTAAGTAACTCATCATAGCTCGCTCTGATGGAAATCACGGTCTTAATGCAAAACGAATAATGCATCAGACATAGTAATGCAGAGGGTCTGTTCTCAAACCCACAATCCCAACCTTGTGAAGCTGCTTTAGGTTCAGATCCACTATCAGGATCATCTACCGTTCAAAGCGTGGGAATATTTCTCTGTATATTTTTTTTTTGACCAAAATTTCCATGTATTTATGTAGTAGCACTTTTCACATATCAAACCATCTCTAGATTGAGTAGCTCCTATGAGTCTTATGCTCAAACTAGCTTTACATCATCATATCCATACAATTCTATCATGCAATTGTTGTAACTTGTAAGATAATGAGTGGGAATATAAACAACTTATATTCCAAACAAAATTTTATTGACACACAAGAAGGTGACATGAATATGGCTGTCATATTGGAAGCAAAAATGACTAGTACAAAATGATAATGTAAAAACATTACATATCTACACCACCACCATCCTCTAACCCTGGCTATGTACATCAACTGACCACGTGAAAAAATGATGGCTGCTTTTTGCTATCTCTAAACTGAAGCATACATTCAGTTGCTAGCACCTCCTTCCAACAAGCTTCTCAAGCTACAAAGAGCCTCTGCAGAGAGGCTACAACATCTCATTTTCCGTTGGGGAGGTGGTGACGACTCTGCCTCCCGATGGTCAAGGGAAGAGAGGCATACAATGATTACAGTGAGATTGTCAAACGTGTTCAGACGTAATGCCTCCATAACGAGGTCCCTGGCACACTTCTCTGGGTCGTCATGCCTCCGCAGGCCTTTGCGAACAAGGCTAACAGCATGCTGACTTGACATTACATCCCAAATGCCATCGCATCCTATGATGAGGAATTCATCATCCTCTGTTAGAACCATTTGCTGGAACTCGGGCTCTGCAATCAAAGGTGAGGGGGCACCCCTAGGTAACTTCATGTCCCAGTCTCCTAGTGCTCTTGTAACTGATAAAACGCCATTAAGATAACCATCTTCTACGTAGCCACCCAATTCTTCAACTCGCCTCTGCTCTGATGGATAAATGGGCCTGTGATCTTGAGACATGTCAATGGCCTCTCCTTTACGACTGAGAACTGCTCGGCAATCACCAGCATTGGCCACCATTAGAATCCTGAAAGAAGCATATTAGAAATCAGCAAAGCGAATATATAAGGAAGACCATCTCCTCTCTAAATCTATGTAGATCAAACAATAACACAATATTCTGATGAATCATATTTAATAAAAGATTATATAAGATGGTAAAAGGAAAACCATGAATGTTAAGTGTGGGTATATACCCTCCAAATATCAAAGCTGTAAGGGCTGTCGTCCCTGATGAAGTATTCACACTGCAATCGTCGGCCAAAGCTAAGTCGGCCAAAAGAAAAGCCTTCCTGAGGGAATTCTCTACCTCTTGTAAAAATATGTTGTCAACTTCAGATGTATGAGGGAAATCGACATCCTCAAAGAAGAATTTTGTAACATTTTTTCTTATATAAGCTGCAGCTTCAGGTCCTCCATGACCATCAAACACCTGAAAGATTTGCCAAAGCTCAGTTAAGTTTAGAATGAGATTGACAAAAATAAAGATTTTCATGTGAAAAAACTACTTACCCCATAAAAGGCACTTGGTTTAGGAAAATTATATAGTGATCCCAGATAAGATGATAAATCATCTATCCTTATATGTTCATCTTCCATGTATCTACGTGGTCCAATGTCAGCAAAACTACCAGAACGGATGCAGGGGACAAATTGTAGAGCCGCAGATTCCAGAGGAACTTCTGAGATTATTTCTGCAGTTTTAACATCCTACACAAGAATAATTAAACGCAAACCAGACAATGAGAATCAGTGTATCAACTATCAAATGACTAGAGGAACTTATTTGCGTAACTTGTGTAACACCCAAAAAAAGCTCCAAACCAGGAAGAAATAATAAAAACTGCTAAAAAGAAAGTCTACGAATTTTTTTATAATTAAATTCACAATTCTTAACTATAAATGCCTATCCTTATTCCTTAATAACTTCAACCACATTGCAGAGAAGTTAATTTTGCAAGCATGGATCAATAAAAATATTTTGACTGCACGTAACATTAACTAAGGCCACAAGCTAACACAATCATCATCATATCATAATTACAATTTTCAAACTCATGCAAAACTATAATAACATCTTCATGGAGGATTTGATCGGCAACACAGGTTGACGAGCAGATATGTCATCCTTCACGTTACCAACTACTATAAGATCCATCACACACCTCTCTATCTCAACAAAGAAATTCAATTTCAAACCTAGCAATTCACTAGTTGTTGCTCACAAAAGAATTGGGATCATGTAAAGAGATTTAAACTTAACTTAATTATGTTCCTAAAAATCACAAGTAACGCAATTATCAGAATTAAGGTATCTCCCCTTCTAAGCTTAATATATAAGCAGATACCCGATCTATAAATAAGTTTCCATTTTTTTCCCTCTTTCTATTTCTGTTGTGACCTCGATCGATCCTAGGGGGTCAAAGAATTCACATAATAGAAAGAAAGAAAGAAACCCATCAGAATTCAAAGTCTATTATTATAATCTATATCCTCTAACAGCAAAAAATAACGAAAAACTGAAGAAATAATAAAAAGGGAGAGCGTGAGAAAACTAACTTCTTGTTGTGTAGTGAGTAACTTAGCGGAGACTGAGTCAGAAACACGAACTCGGTTAAAACTCGGAGGTGAGATAGCATCTGCATCTCCGATCTCATGAATATTGTTCCCTTTATTTGGCAAATACTTCACATCCAACACACCAACGCTCTGTTGACACACAACCTCTGCTTCAGCCACCATCTTTCTCTTTTTCTTCTTCTTCTTCTAATTTTCGCCTTCTAAATTGATTGAATTCCAACGTTTTACAGAACTGAATGTCTTCTTCTGAACACCGAAAGATTCGATATTGACGGTTTTACCTTGATTCTTTTTCTGTTGAGGTTTTCTTGAGAATTTTCTCCAAGTTTCTATTGAATGAAGATTGATTTGTGATCAAAAACTTTTGTGACACCTGTATTGAAATGCCATATAAGTGGTTCTGGTAGGTACCGGCGGCTACCGGTTAACTTAATTAGGAATATCGACACGTGTGCTTCTTCTCACCATAGGATTCTTAAGTGGCGTTTGCCACACACGCGTTGAGGCTTCGCTTCACCTACACGTGACTGTATTTTCGGGTGACGCGTGACCTTTGACGTGTTGGAGAGTTGCTCCGTTAAACGGACGGAAAGACCCTTGTACGTATAAGCTGTCAGGGTTGACTTTATGGTTAGTGACAGTTAGGACAGGGGTGTTATGGGAATTTGGTCACCGTCCAGCCCACCGAGCATCTTTAATCATATTATTATTGCGTTCAGACGTGTGTGTTGTCGATGGATTTGATTCTGGTCACTTTGATAATTTATGATTTTAGTGACTTTAAACTTTCTAGAAAGAAAACCATGATATAAGTGAGAAAAATGCCATATATTTTTACGTATGTTCGTTCACATAGTAGAGGAGATGCGAAAATATTTTCAAGAATAATTTGAAAATTTGAACACTATTGTGATGGACACAAAAATGTTAGTGCAGTATGGTGTTAGTTTTCGAGGTTTGAATTTTCATTTTTGCACCTCCTTCATGTTTTTTACCTCACCAACTGAATTATCTTTTTTTGATTAATTTTCGGTCGCTACTTTTTTCCGAAATAAAATGGGACAATAAGCTAAAAAACAATTACACAAAAATTAAACGAGAAGTAGAGACTCCAAGGATTCGATTTCAGGATTTTGGTTAAACTGAAAGAGACCCTTACCACCTCATCCAAGTGCTCTTGGGTCTTACCAACATATTGATGAAGCATATATATTTTCTAGCAAGACATAATTAGAATAAATGGCGGTATTCCTAAAGTGCTATACCCTTTTATGTTCTTTTTATATTTATCTTGATCAACTTTTTATATTCTCTTTTCATGTTACCTTAATTTTATAGCATGTTTGACATGACATTGATGATACCTACTTTTTGTTAAAAATATTTCCTAAAATAACAAATGGGATTGAATCAACATAAAAATGATTGTTCATCTATTATCCATGCTATGGTTTTGATTTAGTTTATATTTATTTAAATAAAATATGCAGGTATGCATGATTTCTGTAGTTTTATTTATCTATTGATGAAAATAGGTGTTCATAATTCTTTATATTTATTGTCAAAAATAGTCTCTATGTATAAATAATAATCTTGGTCATATGCATGGTAATGCAAAAGCTAATTCAAGTCTCTAGAATGACTTTATATTTTGCAATTTGAATAAACAAGTTAACCTTTGATAAATTATTTTTATTCATTATTACGAATCCATATAGATAGAAGTGTAATTAAAATTATGCTAAGCAGAACTAAAAGTTTACTATACACTTAGAGCGAAAAAAACATATTATGTCATTGTAAACCTAAAGTTTACTAGTGTAAATGATTTTTGCTTTGTTGTTGGACTCTACTCAAAAATAATCAAAGAGTTAATATAAGTACAGCTGAAACTAGCTAACAATTTTCACAAGGTGTGCTCAATCTTGATCTCCTAACTCAAATCCAACAACCTACGGTCTCACGGACAAGACCAGCAAGCCTACTATGATCATTTCCTTCAATGACTCTATATATAGACATCCAAGGAATCCAAGAAGACTTACAATGCCTTCTAGTGGGTTGAGAATATACCTTCTCAACACAATCAGTAAATAAGATCTCAATAATCATGAAGTCTATTAGATGATATCATCAAGACCCAAGAAGACTCACATGAAGACCAGGTCATTTATTTGTGAGGTTAAGAAGACTGCTGAGAAGGAAATATGAGAAGGGTGGTTCCAGTTATAAAGTGCAGTTTTCTGCAGAAGTGCAGAAAAGCTCCTCTAAGGACTATATATATTTCAACTCAATGTCTATAAATAACATCAAGGATCATGAATGGAGGTTTCCGTGAGAGTGCATCAAAAATTTATCAACCTTCTCAAGGTTCAAGTTTCAAGTCTTCTCTCATCCATACTCAAGTCATGATTTAGTTTAAGGATTATATGTTTTTGTATAGCTTGTGTCTAGGATTCTGTTGAATCTTCCTTGTATCAATCATGCTCTTGTAATCCCAAAAAAAACCTAAACCATTACATTGTAAAACCTGAAGTGTCTTATCAAGTATGCATGGGTTGCTACAGTTAGTGAGAAGCCTTTAAGGAGCTGCCTAATCAACCACAAGGGTTGTATTAGATGTGTAACAATGGGTAGAGTTGTGTGAAGAAAAATACTACAAGAACTTTTAGCCTAGGCTTGTTGTAAAAGTTGTAAACTATTTGAGAAATAGTGGAAATACTCACTGGGTATGAGAAGTGGATGTATCCTTGGGATTTTTGGTGAACCACTATTCATCTGTGTCACTAACTATTTTTCTTAAATATTCTTTACACTGGAATTAAAATTCTCTGTGCAAAGAAGATTTTGAAAACAGAGAAGACTGCACATCAGGCCCTTCTCAACTTTACACAATTTTTTCAAACACCGTTTTACAACTCTTCTCTACTCTTTAAAATAGTTAAAACTGAGCGCCCTTCTTAAGTTAAATACATAAGATAGTATTTTTTAAACACACATTCTTATACTTTTTGAAGATATATTTGTGAAAATACTCTACATTCTCAACTTTACTTGTCTTGAGAAGGCAGACTCAAGTGAGCCTTCTCAACTTAGAACTCTAGTTAAGAAGGCTGTTACATCCCAGTATTCTAAACTCAACATTTATTCTAACACTACTTGTCGAGTTATTTACATTGTTTTAGGACAATTTTTAAAGGGTCACAATTCCAACTGCCCTTCCATGTGACACTTATTAACTTCAGGTTTGTTTTTATTTTCTAATTTATGGAAGCTATAAAATATTTCTAAAAACAAATGAAGTAATTGAAATATTATACAATTATATACTACACTAATCTTTCAACTTTTTTTTAATATCACAAATATGTATTGAAATATCGAGTTAGCCCTCCAAAGTTCTCCCCTCCAAAGTTCTCTCCAAACATACCCAAAGTTCTCCCCTCCAAAGTTCTCCCCTCATGACTTTTAATAAAGTATAATGACTTTTAATATACCACTTTATTGACTTTTTCTAAGTTCTATTAAAAATCGTGAAGCGGTATTAAAAATTAATACTAGTGGTGTATTTGGAGTAGATCCGCCGTCTCGGAGCACAGAGCTTAGCATCACCAGCTATATAGCTTGATGCATCTAATCTAAATTAAAGGACCAACGCGAGTTATTAGCACTAAATAACGCAACAAACTAGTACAAGCAGGCAGCCTCACTTGTTTGATGCATGCTTAAAATAACTCCATATTTACAAGAAGAAAACAAAATCACTGTAATCATCATTCCGGTTAACAGGTGTGCCAACTGCCCAACTTTATCAAATTCTGTAAGTATTCGTAGAAGATAAATTCACTATTCGGGTAGTAGGAGGAATACATTGGCATCGATTAATGATAGATTTTGTGCTTTAATTTGTCCCCTAATTAGTTGTAGAAGGTATTGGTCACCGCAACTTAAACAAATAAAATTACATGATCTATAACTACTCGAATAATTATGGAAGCAAATTATAGTACGGTGATCAGGAATGTAAGAGATATAACAACCGACAAGCTTGAAATTCATTGAATACAGTGATTGAATGAATAGAAGTTCGTGGAAAAAGAATGAAAGGTACAAATCAAAGGGAAAAGGGAAACAGGTGGAACAAGCAAATCAAATACATCCAATTATTTGGAGCTTGAACAATGACCAGCCTTCAAAATTGATTTGAAGGATGGGAATGGAATTAGTCTTTGGAAAAATACATGAGATTCAGCTGTGTCAAACCAAATAATAATAAAATAATGCTTTGATGCATTTTTCGGTGGTCAGAAAGGTTGAAAAAATTTGAGTCAAAAAACAAAGGTTGATTCAAGTTTCAAAACACAAAGAATAATGATTTCCACATGATATTTGATTCAACAAAAAAGTTATGATTATTATATATATATATATACTAGGACACAAACCGTCTTTTATCATGTGACAGTAATTAAAATCAGAAACAATTATTTTCTCCCAAGATATACACTTTATTTGACAAGAATAATTTGTTAGTATCTGATTAATAATTTATTACTCGATCTACGTAGTATATTTTGCCTCTTATCTAAGTTTTCCAAAATGTGTAGGCGCAGAATGTTATTTGATACAAGCTATGGCGCAAAAATAATATGATAAAGATAATTCACTAAAAATAATCGTGTATTATTGGTGTTAAAAGCGTTTACAATATATCAATTTAGTCATTGACTTTTTCAAAAGTGTTTTAATTTAGTCATTGATCCTAAACCCTAAACCCTTTACAAAATATTGACCGTTTCTCACTTACACACGATTTGTGAAAATATTTTTAAAGCTCATCGTATTTACCTTCTAGGAGATAGATACGATTTTCAACACATTTCACATCGTATTTATCTAGATACGATTTCCTCCCATAAACTTCAAAAAATAGTAAGTCGTATTTATCTTCATAAAACATAAATTTGATTTTCCATAACAAATCGCATCTTATTTACCATATTCTGAGATAAATAGGATTATTTATTTTTTTAATTTATTTGGTTTTCGTCAGTGAAAACGTATATAGGTAAATGCGATCTGAAAAAATATAAATTGTATTTACCTATTACAAACATAAATCAGATTGGTTCAATTTTTGTCAAGGTTATGTCCGTTCAAAAATATAGAGTGGGGGTATATTGGTAAACAGTTAAAAAAAAGAGTGTTGGACAAAAAAAACTATAAAAAATCGCATCGTATTTACCATATTCTGAGATAAAAATGATTATTTTTTTAAAATTTATTTTGTTTTCGTCAGTGAAATCATATATAGGTAAATACGACCTGAAAAAATATAAATTGTATTTACCTATTACAAACATAAATCAGATTGGTTCAATTTTTGTCAAGGGTATGTCCGTCCAAAAATATAGAGTGGGGGTATATTGGTAAACAGTTAAAAAAAAGAGTGTTGGACAAAAAAAATTGTCAGGGGTATGTCGGTCCAAAAATATAGAGTGGGGGTATATTGGTAAACAGTGGGGTACAAAATGAGGGGTACATTTTGATAATAAAAAAAAAAGTGTTGGACAAAAAAAAAAATTGTCAGGGGTATGTCGGTTCAAAAATATAGAGTGGGGATATATTGGTAAACAGTGAGATACAAAATGAGGGGAAAAAATTTGTCAGGGGTATGTCGGTCCAAAAATATAGAGTGGGGATATATTGGTAAACATTGGGATACAAAATGAGGGGTATATTGGTAAATGGTGGAAAAAAAATTCCCACCAAAAGTGGCTATTAAAGTAGATTTACTATTTGTATATAGGGAATTTTGATAATAAAAAAAAAGTGTTGGACAAAAAAAAATTTGTCAGGGGTATGTCAGTTCAAAAATATAGAGCGAGGATATATTGGTAAATAGTGGGATACAAAATGAGGGGAAAAAAAATTTGTCAGGGGTATGTCGGTCCAAAAATATAGAGTGGAGATATATTGGTAAACAGTGAGATACAAAATGAGAGGTATATTGGTAAATGGTGGAAAAATAATTTTCCCACCAAAAGTGGCTTATAAAGTCGATATACTATTTATATATAGGGATATACTCATAAACTGAAAATTTCTTTTCCTTATATATAAAATACGTATTGTCAAAGTTTATCTCTCGAGAAATTACCCACAATACTGTTTTTTTAGATAAGCAATAGTTTCATTGAAGGGAGCACAATGGGTGCCCAACCCTTACAATGGAAAGCAGGAAAGGGGGAAGACCTTCTCAAAACCTCTCTGAGCCAAAACTCATTGGGAAAAAGGCTTAGGCAGGAAAAAGAGTATCTCACACAAACTGCACTACAGTGAGAATAAACAACCTAACCCACTATTTCTCCCCCTTTTAGATTACATCTTGTTTAGGCATTGGAGTGGGTTAGTCCACCACATTGAAATTGAAATAGAGGAATTACAATTCAACTTATAAATACACCAACTAGTTTTTGATACGAATCACAACCTAATCAACACTTGGTTCCTCGTTCTTGAAAATAGCCCTGTTCTTTGCGATCCATATGCTCCAACAAGTCGTCACCCATATAAGATGTTTCTTTCTCTTGGACTTTTTTCCGTTGCACAATTGGCCGCACCTATGAAACAAATCCATTATGTTCTGTGATGAGTCAAAGACCGAACCAAGCCAAGCACCGACACTAGACCAAACTAAACTCGCGAACGAACAGGATGAAAACAAATGGTGCGCAGTTTTGCAGAATTCGTTGCACATGGAACATATAGCGTCCTCAGTTGAGTGCAGAATATTTCTGTGCAACAATTCGTCGCGTACTGACAAAGAATTTGATAACAACTGCCAACTGAACAACAATACCTTCGAAGGAGCCGCCATTTTCCAAAATGACGTCCAAATTTTGGAGGATCCGTATCATTGGAGGTGTAGTCGTCTCAGACCAGCTGGAAATAATATGACTTAACCGAAAACAGCTTAGACGGATCGTGAGGCCAAATCCACTCATCCTTCTTACCTCTAATGGGAGACGCCTGCTGTAAGATGCTACTAAGAATGTCACCCTCTGCCTTAACTAGCGGGTCCGTTGAGTTCTGCCACGGAACTAGCCACACCCAAGAATCATTGTGCCAATGTCCCAGACTAGACACCAAAATGTGTTGTTGATCGCACCCAACAGATAGCAAAGGAAACACCTTTAAACAAAGGTTCAATTCCTAACCATTGTTCCTTCCAAAAATCAATATCGTTCCCGTCACCTAGTGTGCGTTTGATACACCACGCAAATCTTCTCGGTTCCTCTAGATGAGAATCCAAATCAACCAAGTCTCTCCATCAAATAGATCCCACGCTCCGGCGCTGAGTACCGACCACTGAGTCATGAACAAAACAAGATGCAAGATTACCATATCTATGAGATAACAACTTGCTCCACATCGCGTTAGGATCCATCAGCACCCTCCATTTCCACTTGGAGAGGAGCGCCATATTGAACATTTCAAGATCTTTGATTCCAAGGCCCCCTTGTTTTTTTGATTTGCAGATTCTATCCCAAGCCACCTTATACATATCATGATCTCCCTCTTTAATTCCCCAAAGAAAGTCCCTTTAGATTTTGATCAGTTTCTTTATAACAACCTTGGGCGCTTTATAGAAAGAAAACATATACAGAGGGATGCTATTTAAGACGGAGTTAATGAGTGTTACCCGACCACCAATGGAGAGAAAACGACCTTTCCATAGAGCCAATCTTTTTCTAACCGTCCCTATGACGGAACTCCACGTTGCCTCCCGCCTCGGATTTGCACCAATCGGAATACCCAAAAACTTGAAAGGAATGGACTCCGTGCGGCAAAATAAAAAAAAAACCAATTTTCAATTAAGAAATTTTCAAAAACCAATACTCCGTGTAAAAATATTTAGAATTCATATCCCCACAATACTGCTTATCGGGTGGCTTGAGTTGTCGTCAAATTACGCTATCTTAGGCCCCGTTCGGGGTGGTATTCTGTTTTCTGTTTTGAAAATTTCAAAAACCAAAACCAGTTTCAGTTTTAAGGTTTAAAAATTTCAAAAACCAAAATCAAAACCAATTTTCAATTAAGAAATTTTCAAAAATAAAAAAAACTTTCAAACATGAACATAAAAATAAAAATTCATCATAAGCTTATTTAATTAAAACAATATATAACATTAAGTTTGAAAAAAATTAAAATATTACAACTATATAATGGTCAGATTGGTTGTGGGTGGTGAGTGGTGGTGGTCAAAGTGGTGATTGACGGTGTCCAGAGTGGTGGTGGACGGTGGGTGGTGGTGGTCAGAGTGGTGGTTGACAGTGGTCAGAGTGGTGGTTGATAGTGGTAGACGGTGGTGGTTGGCGGTGGTCGGAGTGGTAGTTGATGGTGGTCAGTGTGGTGGTTGACGGTGGCTAGAGTGGTGGTCGGTGGTGATGGTTGGCAGTGGTCGGAGTGGTGTTGGTGGTGGTCAAAGTGGTGGTTGACGGTCGTCAGAGATGGTGGTTGACAGTGGTCAGAGTGGTGGTTGGCGGTTGTCGGTGGTGGTTGACGGTGCTCGAAGTGGTAGTTGGTGGTGGTTAGTGTGGTGGTTGATGGTGGTCGGAGTGGTGTTGGTGGTGGTTGACGGTGGCCGAAGTGGTGGTTGGTGGTGGTCGGTGGTGGTTGCCGGTGGACAAAGTGGTATAGTTGATGGTGGTCAGTGTGGTGGTTGACGGTGGCCAGAGTGGTGGTCGGTGGTGATGGTTGGCGATGGTCGGAGTAATGTTGGTGGTCGTCAAAGTGATGGTTGACAGTGGTCAAAGTGGTGGTTGACGGTGGCCGGAGTGGTGGTTAGCGGTGGTCGGAGTGGTGGTTGGCGGTGGTCAGAGTGGTAGTTGGTGGTGGTTGGCGGTGGTCGAAGTGGTGTTGGTGGTGGTCAAAGTGGTGGTTGACGGTGGCCGAAGTGGTGGTCAGAGTGGTGGTCGGCGGTGGTGGTTGGCGTAGTCGGAGTGGTAGTTGGTGGTGGTCAGATATATTGATGATTAGAGGTGGATGAAACAAAAACAGAAACAAAAATTATAAAACTTATTTTTGTGGTTTTGAGTTTTGATGAAAAACTGTTTTGAAATTATGGAAAAAACCAACTCAGCTCCATTTTACACGAACATGTTTATGGTTTGAAATTGACTTTCAAAACCAAAAATCAAAACTCAGAACCACCCCGAACGGACCATTATTTTTATTATTATTGTTTCATCTTTTTATTTATTTAATCTCTTTCAAGAGTTTGATCTGTTTAATTTCTTACTGTTTAGCTGTTCAAAAAAGAAAGTCTTATTGTTCAAGGAAGGAAACATTGAAGCTAACAACGCAAATTATACCGTACGTGACGTGCATTTCACGGCTTAGTTTTCAAAACATAACAAATAAAAAAATATTTTAAGAATTATTTGGATCCAAAGAAATTATTTTAATAAACTAAATTTCAAACATCAAAGATTATATTTTTTAAATATTAAAAAGCTAAAAGTTAATACATTATCTTAACGTTTATACGTAAATATTTCATCTTATATGTAGGTATTAATTTTTAATAAAATCAATAAGTATTTAGTTCAAAAATAAATTCATACTGATTTAATTTAGTGAATTACAAAAATAATTGATAATTGATGAAATGTGAATTAAAAAAATTTAAAATATACATTATAATTTAAGAAACAAACATTGTTATTATTTTTTTATATGCTATGTTTTTTATGAGAATATATATATATATATATATATATATATATATATATATATATATATATATATATATATAATATGATTTCATGAGATGAAAGATTATGTAACATTTTGTGAATAAAGAAAAAGGCAACGCTTATTTTTCTTTGACGGTCAAAAGATTGGAAAAAAGAAAAGTTTGGGTGCTTGTGTTGACAAAGTATATGAGATAAGAAGAGAATCGGACACCACAAAACACAAACATCATCAATGATTTGCATTTGTCGGATTTTCTTTCTCCGTTTTCACTCTTTTGTCTCTTCTCTTGTTTTTTTCACATCCCACACTTTCCCTGAATCAACGATCCGTGAGTTCCTCTTCTTAAATCTACCTCCCTCTTTGATATAATATAATATGTGTATGTATATTTCTACAATTGCTGTATTCTAATTTGTTTATTTCGGTAATCAACCAGCTTATTTCGGTGTTCTGTGATTGGTATCTTTAAATTATTAATTAATAATTAGGTTAGTAGGTTACAATCATTGTACACAAATTTTCTAGTTATTTTAATTTTATTGCTATTCAATTACAGACATGTGTGTTTCCTTATATGCTTCATGTCTAGTTTAGTATCATATTAACAATTATCATTTTGGTATGTGCAGATTTTGGTGTTGAATTTCTAGTCTCCTATTTAGGGTTCCGTTTTACTCTAGCCAACACAACAGTCTGTATAACCTAACCTATTATTTGAGGTAGTTGAATTGAAGCTGCAAATAGAAAGAAATCTTCTTTGCCTTTGGTAATGGCATCAGTGGGTGTAGCACCTGCTTCTGTATTAAGAGAAGTAAATGCAAGTTCAGTTGCTTCTGTTGATAAGTTGCCTGATGAGATTCATGGCATGAAAATTAGGGATGACAAGGTAAATATAAAATCATTAATTTCTGTTTGTGTTTCTCTTTGCAATTGCATCATTCTCTTCTCTTGAGTGACTTTCTGGTAACTATGTAGACTAATTGTGTCTAAACTTGTTAAACAAACTGCAGGAAATGGAAGCAAATGTGGTAGATGGAAATGGGACTGAAGCAGGACATGTAATTGTCACTACTATTGGTGGTAAAAATGGCCAGCCAAAACAGGTCAGTTTCTGATATATTATTATCTGCCGCGTGGACTATCGGATTGTATGTTTATATTTGCGTGGTCAGTCCTTCATTGTTTTATTTTGTGACATTTTTTATGTTTGTAGACGATAAGCTACATGGCTGAGCGAGTTGTTGGACAGGGATCATTTGGTTTAGTTTTCCAGGTTAGTCCCTTGTATATTCTTTAATTTGCAGCTTTTAATTGGATAATAGTGAGGCTTTGCAATAAGCTGATTTTATTTTATGGTTTTCCTATGTTATGTAGGCAAAGTGCTTGGAGACAGGTGAAACCGTGGCTATAAAGAAGGTTCTTCAAGACAAGAGGTACAAGAATCGGGAATTACAAACCATGCGCCTTCTGGACCACCCTAATGTTGTAACTTTGAAGCATTGTTTCTTTTCAACAACTGAAAAAGATGAGCTATATCTTAACTTGGTACTTGAGTATGTTCCTGAGACTGTCCATCGGGTGATCAGACACTACAACAAAATGAGTCAAAGGATGCCATTGATATATGTAAAACTTTATTTTTATCAGGTATGTTTCTATGCATTTTACTAAATTGTATTTATCATGTAAATTTTAGTGATATTATGGAAGCCGCCTTGTGTACCACATTGTTGGTTCTCATTCCTTCTATTTCTTATTTTGTAGATATGTAGAGCACTGGCTTATATTCACAATTGTATTGGAGTGTCTCACAGGGACATAAAACCTCAAAATTTACTGGTATGTTAATGTCTTTGTCTTTTTGCATTGATCTGCATAAGTTCTAGTTTGCTTCTGAATGTATTTTTCTTTCTTTTGTAAGACTAGTTTAATTTCATATCTGACGAAGTAGTTAATGCGTATCTCTTTTGAATGTTTTCTGATAACAGGTCAATCCTCACACTCACCAGCTGAAGCTTTGTGACTTTGGCAGTGCAAAAGTCTTGGTTTGTTATCCTCAGCCTGGATATCTTATTTTCTGCTTTCACTGTCTACTTGATATATTTTCCTGAATAAATTTTGCATATATTTGACAGGTCAAAGGTGAACCAAACATATCTTATATCTGTTCTAGGTATTATAGAGCTCCCGAGCTTATATTTGGTGCAACTGAGTACACCACAGCCATTGACATTTGGTCAGCTGGTTGCGTACTTGGAGAACTATTGCTTGGCCAGGTATCTTGCTGTTAAGTATGTTTGATTATGGTATATTTAGGATTCATGTTGGTACAGAAACTAACGATGAAATGCTATTCTTGTCAGCCTCTCTTTCCTGGTGAGAGTGGAGTAGATCAGCTTGTTGAAATTATCAAGGTAAGATGAGTTCCAATGTGTTGTACCCCTAAAAATCCAGGCATTCTAAGTCGAGATGGGATCGTTAAATAGAGGCCCAAAAAAGAATTGGCTGTTTTGGCCCAACCTAGTTGGCCCATGGGCTAGACTGGCCCTGTCCTTTAATTCTTTTTGAGCACCTTTAGTTATTTTCTTTGTTAAAAACTGGATTGGACCGGGCCGGCCCACTAGCCCAATGGTTTGGGCTAGGCTATAAAAAACACAACCCAATAGACACTCGGCTAGCCCAACCTAGTCTGCCTTTGTGTTTTAGCCCAATAGGCTGGGCTAGACGGACTAGATTGACAGCTCTAGATATCCATAACAATTTGTCCCCTTGGTTTAATCTTTCATTTTCCCTGTTAAGAGCCATGTTATTTTTCACTACTTCTGAAGATTTTTGGTATTCACGCATGAGGTTTTAGGTACCCCAACAAGGGAAGAAATAAAGTGTATGAATCCAAATTACACCGAGTTCAAATTCCCACAAATCAAAGCTCATCCATGGCACAAGGTATTGTAATGTTTTTGCCTGTCCATTTTTTCCATAGTATTTCGTAGTGATATTCATATATTTCTATGTATATTCATCATTAGATCTTTCACAAGCGTATGCCACCGGAAGCTGTGGACCTCGTCTCAAGACTACTGCAATACTCTCCAAATCTTCGAAGCACAGCTGTGAGTAAATAATTTTATCAAGTTATGTGGAAACTTATAGACTGTTTCATCTTGTTGAATACCTTGGATCATCGAGTTATGCCTGCTGTTCATTGTATAATCATTGAGGAGTGCTACTAACACTCTCTAACACTCTCCCAATGATTGAGTAGAATTCACGTGGGTCCTACTAATTTAGTGGATCCCAATTTCATAGTGGTGGAACCTGTGTGAATTCCTTCCAATCATTGAGAGAGTATTGGAGGGAGAGTGTTCAAGAGATTGTCACTAACATTTCTCAATCATTTGTTGATATGTGATGGACATCTTTGTCTTTGTAATTACAATTTTTTCCTGAACATGCATGCATAGTATATATCCAATGCAATTATATTATAGCCTTGAAGATTCCTTCTTTTCCTGCATCAATAATATTCCTACAGCACTTATTTCCAATATAACAGTATATTAAATTCATTGTTCTGTGCCTTGTGCAATGTAGTTGGAGGCCCTGATCCATCCATTCTTTGATGAACTACGTGATCCAAATACCCGCTTACCAAATGGGCGTTATCTTCCTCCTTTATTTAACTTCAAAGCCAATGGTAAGAACTTGTTTTCATATGATTATTGTGTTATTATATCCTTGTATTGAATTGTTCGTGTAATGCTGATTTTGCTGGTGATCTGATTCTGACACAGAGCTTAAGGGAGTGCCTGCTGAAATCTTGGTGAAACTGATTCCACCACATGCAAGAAAGCAGTGTGCCTTGTTTAGTTCATAGATTCATAATGTTGTTTTGTGTAAATATTATATTATCTACTACCATGTCTGTAGAAACATATCTAGTATGTTTCAGGTTGTTAATAACACCCCGTCATTTTTCTATTAATTTATTTGTACCCTTTCAACCCCAAGATAACTGCTTCACCTTCCAATTTGTTATTTTTCTCGCTGCCTGTAGTAGTCTAGAAAGCTGTTTGAGAAGCTTCAAGTTGAGTTCTCTTAACGATATTTTGTTTTTTGTTCTATTAACAAATTATATATTCTTCAACTCCTCACTCTCCTCTATCTTCTTATCTAATTAGTTTTATAAAGGAAGTGCCACTTCAAGCTCATTCTCCGGCCAACTTTGACCATGTCTCATCAAGCCAAGACCACCATCGTGATGCTCTCCTCCTCTACACGTTTTGGATCAAAGGGACAAAAGCAGACAGATCACAAAATTTTAGAACACCACCTTCTTCCTCTTTCACTACACCCGTTTCTCTCTGTCTCTCCCCCTCTCCCACTACATCCTTTTCCTCTCTCTCACATCTCGCCCTTCCATTCTCTCTCTCTCTCTCTCTATCAGATGACTTTTTTTTTCGAATCAAATGAAGGAGAAAGAGAGTGAAAAAGTAAAAAGCTGACTTGTTTTGTTGTTTAGCGAGTGTTTTACATGTTTATCTTTGAAATTGGACATCTATCATGCTCTCAATTGATCTAAAAATGACATTTTACTATCAAATTAATTTTCTTATACTTGACTAGATATATATCAGATATTAGATTAGATTATTTTCATACATTAGATGTATCCAGTTGGGGATGTTAAAATTTGCATTGGTATTCCCCTTTACTATTACAATTATAGATTGAAGACACGTGTAAGGAAAAAGTGAAAATAAAAATTGTATTGATATTGAGAATATTGATTACATCAAAATGTATGCATTAAGGTTTATATTGTCGATGAGAACAACAAACTTCTTACTAGTACAATTAATTCGTAACTAACTTTTGCATTTCTAATATATTTCCGCAAGCTGAAAGTGGGAAAAAAGTTGTTGAAAATACATTGATTAGAAATAATATGAAATGCGGAAAATACATCACTCAGAAAAAAATATATGAAATGTCGGATATCTTTATCGTCTCTCCCCTTTCCCATGTCTATGTAACTACACAATGTCGTCATAAGCACATTATGAAATTATTGGCTTTGGAATGGGGTTATTGAAGACAAAAATTGCCACAATTTTTGTCCCTTCAAGAGAGTTATTAGGGTATAATTGACCGGACTTAGATCCTCTGCCGCGACAACACCATGCTATGCCAACGAGATTTGTCCGATCTAGAGAGAATACTTTTCTCTCTAGATCGATCCAACGGTCCTCGCTGACACAACATGGTGCTGCCGCAGTAGAGATTCGTACCCATAGTCGGCCCCTTCTACCAGTTGAGTGTGTCTTCTCTCTTGATTAAACTAGCTTATAGAGGATGTGTTATGACAGATAGCTAATAGAAGATAAGTTAGTAGTGTGAATTTAAAGTGTTTGATAAAATTAACAGCTGAACTTACTTATTATAAATATAAAATGACGTAAATAAGTCTTTCCAATTAATTTTTACAAATGAGAGTGGTTGTTCATCTAATGCAATATAAAAAAACATTAATTAAAATAATAGAAATGAAAATAAGAGAAAAAATGAAAGCTCTTTAAGCTGCGAGGAGAAATGCTACTTTAATTCGCTTAAAAAAATGTTATTATAAGCTAATGATTACAAACACTTGTATTTTGTTTTCACAAGCTTCGTTATATATGTTTATCTACTAAACGCTAATTTGATCTTGTCATTTAGAGCACTAACCTGAAAACAAATGCTTTCATCTATCAACCTTATATTTAATATTGTTGAATATATTTGAATTAAGAATTTCAAATTGGATAGCAAAGCTGCTGCAAAAGTCCAGCCATTTAAATTTAAGATCCACTTTTCCTTTTTGTAGCACAGTTCCTTTTTGTTTTTTTTTTGGGGTTAATAAGAGCACTTTTATGGCACGACCTTAATTAATTGGTGTTTTTTAAATTATACGGAACCGACCGTTATACTTACTTTCTAGTGGTTGAAGCTGATCTAGTTGGCACATTAAGGAGCATAATATTAAGCTCTAATCCCTTGTACAGAAATATATAAATAAAATATCATTCTTTAATCTTTTTCTCTAAAACTCACAAATAAGTGACGTCAATTGTGGGTGAAAATTAAGTGTAATTAAAAAAAACCATTAGTTAAAGAACTAGTTAATTGTGAATTACTTATGTGCAACAACCATTAGACTAATAACTAGTTAAATTGCTGATACATAGCTAAAATGCTGTGGCATTTTAGATCCACACAAAAAATAGTTAAATAACTCATGTATTTTTTTTGTCTGACATGTGACCTGAAACTCACATATAATTACGAAGTCTTGAGTTCGAATTTGAGTGATAATATCCAGACATTTACAATTTGAGGTAGGTGTTACGGATAGAACCTATTTAATTCACTTATCTAAGAAAAATTATTTAAACATTTGATTGAGTTTGAACTTTTAAGCTTTTTTTTTTGCATGTTAAATATTGCTAGTCACTAGACATGTATGTAGCTAGTGCTTTATGTGGGAATTCAGGTCCACTGAATGTGGAATGTTATGCAAAATTAGCCATGCCTGAAAAAGAAAGCAGAAAGTAAAATGAATTCATAACTGCAACAGCATCCATGCTACATGCATATTCAATTCAAAACCACTGGCCAAAAGGTTTGGGTTGAGAAACCAAGTGAGACAAAAATACAAAACCGCCATGCCATCATTGGCTATATGGGTGACAGAAGAAACCAGACAACCCTGAACAGATATAGTGGTATGAATTTGGGCGGCTATAGAAAGAAAGAAAGAAAGAAAGAAAGATAAATAGGTGTGCTGAAGTGCTGTGTGGTGACTGTGAGTGGAAGCAAAGCAATAGGCATGAATGAATGAATGAATGAATGAATTCTCAACTTCGGAGTGGATGGACGGTTAACAATATATAAGATATTGTATTGTATACAATACAAATCAATATTTTAACCAATCCTTACTATTATCCCCTTTAAACGGAAATTGAGTCCATGCAACTTGTTATTACTTTTTCTTAATCCATGTTAGTCCATTGCCTTCTTATTAACCTTACTTTACTTAATTACATGCTCTTTATTTTGAGCATAAGATCAAATTCTATGATGAGCAAACAATAACCGCGTTAACATAAAATATTTACATTCTCACAAAAAAGTCTAAATTAGCCTTAGGCGGCCTCAGAAATGAGGCCATTCTATGAGTGGCTTTCAGCATTTCATTTCACCTGATTGCCTACAAAACTCCACTCTCTTTTTTTTTCCTTCTTCTTCCTTCTTTACTACATTATGCATAATAAAAGATATTGAAAACTATACCTTAATGCGAATATGTTCCCTCTAGGCCTTATTTTATGTTGGGTTGGAAATTGGAATTTACATCCACATGTGGCTGGATTGGGTTAGACGGTGAATATATTGTCTAATAAATTCGACAACTTATGTTTAAGTATAAGTCCTATATTAAATGTAAAAGTTAGTTAGTTATATTAGTTAATTAAAGAGAGTGTGATCAAACAAAAATCTAGAGCCAATTCAGCCTTCTGATCCTCGTGTTGTGTGTTTGAGTACGGATGGTGCTGTGAAGTGGGATCGTTGTGTGGCGGGGTGTGGTGGTTTGGTTCGTGATCATCTTGGACATTGGCTTTGGGGTTTTTCCAAGTTTGTTGGTTTGTGTACGGTGTTGGCGACTGAGCTCTGGGGAATTCTTGAAGGATTGCATATTTGTTGGTCTAAAGATTTTCATCAGATTGAGGTGTAGCTGGACTCGTCAGTGACTATCTCCATCATCAATGGTTCTGATAGTTCTAGAGTGGTTGGTTGGAGCTTAGTGCGGGAGATTCGTAAGCTTCTCGTGTTGCATTGGGAAGTCAAGTTTGTCAACATTCATAGGGAAACTAATAAGTGTGCTGATGATTTTGCAAACTTGGCTTGTAGCCAACCTGGGCCCTTGAATTTTCTAGAACATTGTCCTGGTTCCATGGGGCAATTGTTGTTAGCTGATAGGATGGGAGTTTCTTTCCCCCGTTGTTTTTCGATCTAGTTTTGTTTTTTTTCTTGGGGTTTAGTCCCCCGTTTAATACTAAAAAAAAAATCTAGAGCCAATTGGATTAGAGAAGAGGATCATAACTCTAAGTATTTTCACGCTTGCATTAAGAATCGTAATAAAGCTTGAATAGGGATGAGAGGAAGTTTGAGGAGGTGAAGCAGGAAGTGAAAATATTTTTTTAAGCTAGTTATGTCGAGGCGCATTTTCAAAGACCTACACTTGAGAGTATTGAGTTCGGTAAAGGAGTACCGCCTGGTTTGTCTCATTGAATGCTGGAATCTCGCTTGGGACCGTGGCTTGTCTGTCGAGAAGAGGTAGTTTTTTTTCTTTTCCTACATGGTTAACTAGTATCCAAAGGGTGGAAAAGTTCTTGAAAAGTGCGTTTTCCATTATTTGATTTCTTTTACTTCCCCTTTCTTGGCTTCCAAACACACTGGAAAGAAAGATAGGAGAAAGGGAGGGAAATAAAGTAAGAGGAAGAAGAGAAAAATGAGTTGATTATTTAGTGGTTTGGTTTGAGTGAAATTAAATGGAAAAGTTTATCTGGATTTGCTCTTGGCCATTTTACATCAGTTCCATCCTGACGATTTAGAACAAGATCGTTGGTAGTGGCGGCTTGAAAACCTCCATTCTTTTTCTGTTAATTCTTGTTATGTGCTTTTGTTGAATCTGTGGCGCGGGATAGGGTGGATAGCGATATCACGAGTGCTCTTATTGATATGTGACACCTATCTATCCCCACTAAGGTAGAGATTTTTGGTAGGAGAATGTTAGGGGAAGCTTCCAACTCGCGCTAATCTTATTTCTAAGGGCATTATCAAGGATCCTCATGGATCGTGTTTCCCCTTTTATTTTGAGCTGGACGAGTCTATTTCCTATTTATTTTTTGTGTGCAGATGTTTCAGGTTAGTTTGGCTTGCTATTCAGAATTGGGTAGCCATGGTGGTTTCAGATACTTTGGTAGGTGTCGAGCATTTTCGGGCCCATGGGTTGCAGTTGGAATCCAAAAAGTCTTGTAGATTAAAGTACTTGTTATGGTTGGCTGTCACTTGGCATATCTGGTTGCATCAGAACCATACTCTCTTCAGAGATCAAGTATTTAATCCTCGGGTGGTTGCTAACCATGTTAAGTCTATATAACATGGAGTTGGTTCATAAGCATAGAAAGCCGATATTCCACTTTTAAAATATTTGACTGGTGGGAAAATCTTTTTGTTTGTCTGAACTCGGTGTAACTGACTTTTTACCTCATTCTTCTTGGGGTACTATTTTTCTTCCTTGGGTCTTTTTTCCATAGGATTTTGACCTAGGGAAATGAAACTCATTGTATATGTATATGTAAGGATTGTGATGCCCCTTAATTATACCCCCTTTTATAAATATTTTGCTTATAAAAAAAACGTTTCACCCAAATTACATCATTGATTAAACAAAATTATCATAACTAGTTGTCATAATGTCATAATCTACTAGAATTAATGACATGAATGACTATGTCACCCAACTCATCCACAATTCCACACTGAATAGTTATATAAGTATTTCTCATTCACAGTAAAGCTTTTGTTCAGATGAGTAGCTTATAAGAACATTGAATAATTAGAAACATCTAATATTTTCTATTAAATACATTTAATTATTTATAGAAAAAATTATATATTACATCATTGTATTATCAATATAAAAAAGTACTTTTATTTTTATGTTTTCTGGACAAATTTTATCCTTAGTGAGTCCTTTGTAGTTGGAGGACAGAAAAATGATTAAATTATATAGTTAAGGGAATGGGAAGAACATGTTATTCCGTTTTGCTCTTTTTCAGAATTGTCAAATGCAGACTCCACAATCTCAAAAGGAAGGCCAAATAACCAATGCCTATGAGGTATTGGTCGGTTTCCACTTCTAAAGCAATTAAAAAAAATTAGTAATTTTGTAGTTGAAACTTGCCACATACACTCTCCACTATACCTTCTTATTATATATAGTAACTCAACCTTTCTGATTCTGCATGTCCAATAACCCAATTCTATTCAACTTGTACTCTACTGCTTTATTCCTTTCATCTACTTCTCGAGTCTCAAAAGCCAATTAGTGCTTCTAGTTTACTAAGTTTTAGTAGTAGAAACTAGAAACAAGAAACTACTTAGAATGAGGAACTCTCCTCTTTTAACTCTATTATTCTCTATATATTTTCTTACCTTATTTCTTTCCACTGAAGCTAGACACCATTTCCATAGACACAATCACTCACATTCTCTACCTCCTTCTTCACTTCCTTCACCTTCTAGTATTGCTCCTAGTCCTAGCCCTTCTCCCTCTAGTGATGAAAATTACCATAATGCATCTGGCTTATTCGATGTACGAACTTTTGGAGCCATTGGAAATGGAATTACTGATGATACAGAGTCATTCAAGATGGCTTGGGACACTGCCTGCCTAAGTGAATCACCACTCAACACTATCTTCGTTCCTTCTGGATTCTCCTTCGTTATTCAGTCCACTATCTTCACAGGTCCTTGCAAAGCTAATATAGTATTCAAGGTAACAAACTTATTCTCTGCACCATGGTTTAAAATCGCGGTCGTGGTAAGAGTCATTCGCGATTGCGGGGGATCGAGGTCAAATATAAGGCCAATGTGGCCGGAGAGACATAAAAAATCATGATGTCGCGGCCTAAATCACGACCAATATTGGTCTACACTTTTTTGGTACTTGTTAATTACATGATTATTTAAGGGTAAATTTAGTAACTGACTTTGCTGGATGATTCACATGAGAAGGTTGATGGAACTGTAATGCCACCTGATGGACCTGAATCTTGGCCAAAGAACAATAGTAAGCGTCAATGGCTGGTGTTTTATAGAGTCAATGGGCTGTCACTTGAAGGAAGTGGTTTAATAGATGGCAGAGGACAAAAATGGTGGGACCTTCCTTGTAAGCCTCATAAGGTATTGGTAATTTTACAATTGTTAAGAAAAAATAGAATTCAATTTTGATGCTTCAAATTAAATAGCAGCAGCTGATTCTTAATAATAAATATCACAGGGACCTAATGGGACAACATTAGCAGGACCTTGTGACAGCCCAGTTGTAAGTTGCTTCTTATGTAACTGCATTATGGTTGAAAAATGAAAAATTGTTATTCATATGTAATGTAACTCTACATGTTGCAGGCACTGAGGTTTTTCATGAGTTCCAACTTGACTGTACAAGGACTTAGGATAAAAAACAGCCCCCAATTTCATTTCAGATTTGATGGTTGCCAAACTGTCCATGTTGAATCAATCTTCTTAACAGCTCCAGCATTAAGCCCCAACACTGATGGAATACACATTGAAAATACTAATGATGTGAAAATATATAATTCTCTCATTTCCAATGGTTAGTCACTAAATAATCCCATAAACTCCTTTTATCTTTTGCATCATAAGACATTAACAATATGAATTTTTCTCTTTATAGGTGATGACTGTGTTTCCATTGGGTCCGGTTGCTATGATGTTGATATAAAGAACATTACATGTGGACCAAGTCATGGTATTAGGTAAATTAATATTTATTTTCAAGAAATGTTTCAATCAATAATAAGGTTTATATATAGTGACACTTTTTTTGTTTGTTTAATTATATTCAGCATTGGTAGTCTAGGAAATCACAACTCTAAAGCCTGTGTTTCGAACATAACTGTGAGGGACTCAGTTATAAAGATGTCAGATAATGGAGTTAGAATTAAGACATGGCAAGGTGGATCAGGATCAGTATCAGGGGTAACATTCAGTAATATTCACATGGATTCTGTAAAGAATCCAATTATAATTGACCAATTCTATTGCCTCAGCAAAGATTGCAGCAATAAGAGCTCTGCAGTATTTGTATCAGATATAGTTTACACAAACATAAAGGGAACTTATGATATGAGACACCCTCCTATGCATTTTGCTTGCAGTGACTCTGTTCCATGCACCAATTTGACACTCTCAGATATTGAACTTCTTCCTGCTCAAGGAGATATAGTGCTTGATGCTTTTTGTTGGAATGCTTATGGAAATTCAGACACGTTAACTATTCCTCCAGTTTCTTGCTTGATGGCTGGATTTCCTCAGTTACTTTCAGCCACTGACATTGATCATTGCTAGCTCATCGATCGTATTCTGTAAAGCAAAATGTAACTGTGTATGTATATAATTAATTACAAGGGAATTAATTAAGTAACTAAGGGTTATATATTGTGTAATCTTGCTGAGGAGTTGTGTTTTTGATGCTCCTCCCCAATTGTTAACCATGTCTTATAATTATTATTATGAAATGGAAGTTTGGACTTGTTCTTATTTTTTTTTTTTCATGGGCCTATGATTTTGTTTGATGTTTCTTTTTCATTTTTTATTTTTTAATAAAGGCAAAAACATGTTAGAATTATGGGGAACTTAGTAAAATCTTAAAATTATAAAAGCTCACTTTTGAAATTAATAAAACATAAGAGTTTGTAGAATATTTTAAATAAGGCAGCAATAAATTTTTCTTATCCTATATATGCATTTTTATATGGAATAAAAACATATTTAAATTAACAATCTATTTATTTAAAATAAAAAAAAATCTCCTGCTCCTCTCTAATAACACCGTAAAGTTTCACACTGAACACATCACACATGTGGATACTGAATCACTGATATTTCTCTTTCGGAGTTTGTTATTGAAGCCGAATGTTTCCCAGAAGAAGCAGGGTGTCAGTTGTTGTCTCTGGAATTTGGTTTGAATAATCATAATCATACGTGGTAGTCGTATACCCATGAAATTTATGGATCAAAAGGAAGATGCATTTAACTAAAACCTCTTGATGCTAGTAACGTGATCAATCTCCTCCGTCTGTGTGTGGAAATGATGCTAGTAACGAACTGCTTCTCTTGAAAACCACTCGCTCCGATTCTTTTATAAGTAAAAAGTGGTTAACGGATATTGACGTATGTGATCCAAAAGCTAGATAAATCAATCTTTGTTGACCTCCTTTTACATATAAAAGAAATAGAGAGAGTTCTAGTTGTGAGTGTGGCAAAAAAAAAAGATGAGATGCGATGGGTTCTTTTTTGATCAATGAGACATAGGATGGGATAGAAATAATCTCAAAACAGCTCAGCTCAGAGAGTATTTTTATATTTGGTAGTTTGATGACTAAGTAAATAATTATACTTTTGATTTAAAAGTGTTAAGCGATTAGCTCAACTCTTGATAATTGAAAAATTAGGAAGACTTTATTAATTGTTGCAAAAGGCTAATCGTATAAATTGTTTCCCCTCGAAACTCAAAAGTATAGTAATTATCTATAAAAAAATAAAGACATTTGTGAAAATAAGATATAAAGTGCTTGTATTTTAACAATGTATAATGTGATGATGTGGCAAAAAATAGTAATAAATAAAATAGAGATTTTAGTTGTGAGTGTTTAGATTACATTTATAATAGAAGTAGATTAGTAAAATACGTTGTAAAATGATTAGCTAAAGCTCAGAATGGATTAATATAAAATATTTGTATTCCGACGATGTGTAATCTTTCGCCATCGAGAATCAAATGTAAAGAAATTTAACATGTAATATTTTTTCGTTGGAACTCAAAAGCAAAATATAAAAATAATTAATTTGACAACATCTAATATTTTCTTGTCGAGATTTCAAAGCAAAATTTTCATTTTTAAAAAATAAAAATATTAATGAAAGCAAGATGTAAAAAATGAGTATAGCTGCAACATGTTATGTTTTCCTGTAAAAAAACAATGTGTTATGTTTTCTTGTAAACAAATAAACTCCGATTATGTGTCGAGACACACCGTGTGAAAACCACCATTTAATATATTTTTTTTATAAAAAAGTTTTTATTTTTATTCTTAAAATAAACTAATGTTCAAAACAATTAACATTTAGTTTTATTCACATTTTAGGATTTACCTATTGTAAATTTATAATATAAATATTGTTAATTAAACCAACTATATCCTACTTAAATCAGAAGAGATTCCAAAAATTGGCTTGTGTAGATTAAGGTGATGACTAAAATGTGCATAAACAAACAAAAACTTATAAACAAATGGGGGAATCTAGAAAGCAAAACAAAAGGGAGTGATTAGATAATTATTATCAGTAGTGGTTTTAACAGAATGTATGGTGTATGATCCTCTCTCACTCCTACCTAATTGAGGTGGCAAATCACAAAACGGCTTTTTTAAAATTTTGCATGCGCGGTGGGCACTGTAATCATGGGTCAGAAAGAATTTCTATATTTTAGAAGGAAGGTATACTTGCATTCTCACTCAGGAAAAAAGTAAACACAGTCGGTGCACGAGTTACATCCTATATATTGACACCCACCAAACTCCCTTCTAAAAGCTTATTATTGTTACTACCGCATATTGCAAGACATGAAACACTAGGAAGGAAAGAAAATGACTACTATTTGCTAGTTTGGGATTCATTCAAGGAAAATATATAGTTATATTTGATATCATTGCTACTCAAATGGCTGTTGAAATCTTTTTAATTAGCTTTTAGGCCCATTCTCATCCTCTGCTACTTTACTGCTCCACTTCAGTCTTTCTTCCAAATCCAGTCCACTTCAAATATTGATCATTCTATACAAACTATAATTAAGTGAAAGTGCAACAAAGCATGAAGGAGAAAAAAAAAAAACAGGTCTTAGAACATAAGTTTAGTTAAATATCCCAGCCATAAGGAATGGTTTACAACTGAATCTATATATATTTGTTCCCCCAAGCTGGTTTCAAAACTAGTTTTTGTTTCGAATTCAGCTTCAATTTCTATAACAATGAGAAAAATTAATAATAATGAGAAGAACATAAAGTGAAGGATATATACTTGTTTGTTGCTTAAAAACGAGTCTGGAGTAGTAACTCGTACTAACTAGTCCCAAATAGGTAGTTCACATAGTTAAGTGAAAGAGATATTGTTAGTGGAAATATAAGTGTACTGCGTTCGAACCCCGTCCCCCTCCCCGCTAACAACTAACACACTTATTACCAATGTTATTAAACCCGGACCGACCCGGTCGGTCGGACCGTGAAACGGTGCCTAGGTCGGTTCGAGTCACCTATTGGATCGTGGTTGTTCCAGACCCGGTGCGACCCGTGAGCGGAAGGTCTCGACCCGGTGCGACCCGGTGTTGACCAGGTCCGGGTTGCTGATTTGTGTTTGTTTTTATTTTTAAGTAAAGCAGCCTTAGTTTTCTTTTTTTTTTAAAACAAAAAGTAAATTTGAATTCAATCTTTCTTGTTCGGTTTAACTTTAAGGTTTTATTTAATTTACGATCATCTTTTATGAGTTTTATCATTCTTTCTGGCTTTCTTCAATCTTTCTTTTTCTAATTCAGTTTAACTTTAACATTAAGTTGTTATTCATCTTTCATTTCGGTTTAGAAGCATTGTTTTGATTTATCTTTAAGTTCTTTCATAATTTCAATTTTAAGTTATGTGTAATGTTGAAGTTGTTGAATGTAGATCTTCGAATCTTTAATCTTGAAGTTTGTTTTCAATGAAGAATGATATTTAGTTCTTTGTAGTTGTTGTTGAGTTGAATATTATTCAATTTTAAGTTATGTAATGTTGAAGTTTGTTTTCAATGATGAATGAGTAGTGAGTTTTTGGACAATTTATTGTATGGTAAAAAAAATTCATAGCTTCTGCGATATGTGAATATCTGGCGTGTCTAATTTTTAACGAGGTTTTAGTAGTGTGTCATGTGGTCATGCGGGTCAACTACTAACCTCGATCCATCCCGTCGACCCATGATCAGGTGAAACTGCTAAGGTCCAACCTCCAGGTCGATTTTAATAACATTGCTTATTACTAACTATTTTTCCATAAAAATAAAAAAAGAGAGAGGATGTCCATGAATAAGGGAATGAAAGGCTGTCTAAAGTTAACAAGAAAGGTAGCAAAAGGAATCTAGGCCACTCACTCAAAAGGCCATATCATCTACGGTCTACCCACTACGAGAGTATGTTTGTCTGCTATACTAATACTTTATTTCTACATATAAATAAAAACACATAAAAATAAAGCATACAAGTAGCACTTTCTTTATCCATTTATATATGATGCTCGAAGAGACCAGCAAGAGGAGATAAATCAAATTTTTCAAATGAAAAGGGAATCGGTTAAAAAAATTCAATCGCTGCACATGTAGTGGGTTTCCTCATTATTTTGAAATACTACTACTACTGACATTTTATTGATTTCACTATTGATAATCTACATTCTACAAGGTTCCAAGTGACCAAAAGGCAAACCCTGAGAACTGGGAGGGTGACATGGCTTTTAAGCAGGCAACAAGTTAATTATAGTAATTGTTCCGTAACTTATCTTGGATTCTGCGACGATCCTGGATAGTTGGTAGTGTCCGAATTTTATCAACCGAGCTTCAATTCGATGGGGTGTGTACCTGCAAAGACGCTCAAGTCAGCAAAAGGAGTCTATTACAGGTAAACGTTGGAAAGTGTGCATACCTTAAGTATTGTGCAGGTGGATATTTATAGAAGTTAGGGTGTGTTTGCCTAATTGACCAGAGTCGTCCGATCTAGGGTTTAGATCTTGGCTGTCCATTCATGGATCCAGTCGCTGGCTTTGGGTCTCGTGAACCGCCCGATTAGGCGTAGTATAGGGCCTACATGTTGTTGAGGGGCGGGGGGGTTCAGCGAACCTCTGAAAAAATGAGTATTCTATAGAATATTCATTATTAAATTTATATTAATAATGAGTATTCTATAATCATTATCT